>JAGPOW010003316.1:151040989-151129966 GCA_030014935.1 Caiman crocodilus | reverse complement strand
TCAGAAGGGGCCTAGAGCAGGCCATCTAGTCTGACCCCCCACCAATGGCAGGAACGAGTGCTAGGGTCACAGGACCCCAGCCAAATACCTATCTAATCTCCTCTTGAAGGTGCCCAAGGTAGGAACAAGAACAACTTCCCTACGAAGCCGGTTCCACAACCTAGCCACCCTAACTGTGAAGTAGTGTTTCCTAATGTCCAACCTAAACCTGCTTTCCAGTAACTTGTAACCGTTGGTCCTAGTTACCCCTGGTGGTGCCCGGGAAAAAAGAGCCTACCCTATTTCCTGTGAGTCCCATACACCAGGATCAGGCCCCATGCTGCTGTGCATACGCATGGGAGACATCCTATGTACTAGTGGGCAGCCCCACAGGCCATATGACCCAGTGCCAGGGCCTAGATCTGCTATGAAGCATGCAAACTGCCCTGCAGGGTGCAATGATGAGTGCAGAGTATTTAGAGAAATAGAGTAAAGGCTGGACAAATATTGGGGTGTGGCAACACTTCACCAGCCATATGACCTCATGGAAAGAATTCCTAGGTCTCAAGTACAGAATGCAGACAGGGTGGCTCTCAGGCAGATAACTTGTGGAAAACCGAATCACAGTGTCATTCCCTTGTTCAGAAAAAACACAGTCATTGTGTGATAGGAGTGATTTTCAACCTGTGGTTCCCAGACCCCTGGGGATCTGCAAAAAATGACTATGATCAGTCAAAAGTAGTGAATGCCCACACTTACAATTCAAAGGTGTCTGCATCTCCATTCAAAATTTTTTAGGGGTCCACAAATGAAAAAAGGTTGAAAATATCTGATCTATAGGTAACTACACTGTTTCACCTCCCCGGGAGGGGTTTGCAGGACCAGGTGTGTACATTTTAGCTGTAGCCAATTTATAGTTCAAGCTGAGTGGGAGTGGAACAGATGTTTTTGAACCAATTGACTGGCTAGAAGATTTCTGCATGCCAGTTTCTGGCATCCCTATTAAGAGTGTGTTGGGTTGCTAGGCTAGGAAATGTGTTGGAAGGTCCAGTGCTCCAGGGAGGACTGAATGTAAGCAGGAAAAAATGTCTGCAGAAAAAGACAGAAAAAAACCTTGGAAGCAATCTCAGAGGGAATCTCACAGCAGCAAAATCTCTGCAAGAATCTAGCATCCCAAGAAAGTTTCTTTTAAGAAGAATTTAATTGGCTTTCTGGAAGACTGTTGAAAAGTCGTGTTGTTGAAGAAAGATCAATGTATTTTTGCCATTCTAACACTCTATCTTGAGGGTGACTCAATGGGAGTATTATTCATACAAATTCCATATACGTAGATTTCATAGACTTTAGGGCTGAAAGGAACCTCAGAAGATTGCTGAGTCCAGCCCCCTACCCCAGGAGCAGGAAGTCTGCTGGGGTCACAGGATCCCCTCAAGATAAATGTCCAATTGACTCTCAAAGGAATCCAGAGTAGGTGCTTGCACCACCTCTGGCAGCAGTCTGTTCCAGGTCTTGGGGGCTCAGACTGTAAAGAAGTTCTTCCTTACAACCAAAGATTAACTAAGAAATTTTGCATTTGATGTTTTCTGTCAATCAATGTTTTTGTAATGTCTCATCAGTTAGTGGTTCTGATTTTATGTATTTTGTGCCCCAGTGGACTGTTGAGTCTATCCAAGCTAAACAATGGCCATGTGTATGAGAGAACATGCTACCCTTTCACGGGTTTCTCTGGGCCCTGCTACATGTACAAATTAAAGCCAAGACAGAAATCAGCTATATAGTTGTTACACATTTTCAAGCACTAACTTTGTAGCTGGTTGGCTCTTTTTACAGATGAATAGTCATTTTTATGGTGAACTAATTACTTTGCATATGTGATCTAAATTTACTCTGTGATTAACCAGTTAATTAATTGTGTGATAATTTGCAGTTGGGGCCAGTCTAGCTTGTATGTGTGGCTGGTCTGAATTTATCGCATAATTAACCAGTAAATTGCATAATATATGTAACACGAAGCAAGGGCCAATGGAACTGAAACACCCTAGAATGTATTCGTGGGAAAGGGGGATTACGCTGGCATAAGGGGCAATAAGCTTGAATTCTGTTGACAAGATGGACAGGGTTTGGAGGCTATTGTTGTTGTTGAACTAATGTCCTAATACAGGGCTGTCAAATTCTTTATGGTCCTGTGGGCCTGAGGAATAGCACAATTCCCTGCAGACCAGATCTGCAGTATGGAGCTGGTCCATGAGCTCGAACTGGAGCACAGAGCAATAGGGACAACAAGCAGTGGCTGCAGTAGCTATGAGACCTGTGGCAGTTAACAGTGCTGCCATTTCCCCAATGCCAAATTTCCAGGGCTGTTGGTAGGATGACAAGCCTCCAGCAGCTGGATCCAGTCCATGGAATGGGTCTTTGACATCTCTGCCCTAAAAAGATCTACAAATTTTCTTGAGACTGCTCCTTACCTGTGGCCTTTTAAAAGAGACATTTTTTTCCGAGTTTGTTTTTCCCCTTTCTTGATTGGGTCTGTTTACAATATACGTAACCTTTCATTTGTATGAGCAATTATCAGGACCAGTAGTTCTTTGAATAGTCTGAGTGAGGTAACAAGGCCAAATGGTAATACACTTTACTGATAATGGATTGTCTCCTATGTTTTCCATAGGAAGATTGAATTGAGATGTGATGATATGCTTTCCATTGGCATACAGATATTAACAAGTTGACCAGAGAGCCTTCAGAGATTTCATTAAAAGAATTTTTTTTTCTCCCATGAATTTATTTGATGCTTTCAGGTTCAGAATAATGCTGCTTCCTCCAGACACCTTGGAAACTAGGTAAAAAGAAGTCTAGGCAGACTTTTCTTCAGATGGACTTTATTGCCCTTAAATGCAGGAGGTAAGTGATGGCCTCTGTCATCAGAGTATTTGGGTGGGTTTGAGAAGTATGGAAAAATGCTTCAAGAATGTCTGAAGAATTCCATGGCATAGGCCTCACTCATCTTCCATCATTCATCTAAGATGGTCATTGCCCAAATTATTGAGAAATTTTAAGAGTTAACTCTCCAAGTGACCCAGTTCCTCAAACAGACAGGAAAACAATAATTAAAGAATCATGTTTTGCTTTCATTAGAATGCCAGGATGGGTGCTACTAGAGAAAAGCAGGTGGTCTTCACTGAAGTTTTTTTAGAAGTAAAGCAACCCTTCTTATAGGTTGCTGTGGTCTTAAGGTCCTTGGAGTCCTTGCAATAGCAGGGATGCTGAGGAGGTAGTATCCATCATCCACTATCTCCAGTTCTGCGGAAAAGCAAGAGATTTCTTCATACTGTCAGAACAAAGGTTTTTTCAAGCTTGTCTGTGCAGATGCTGAATACGAAAGCACAGCTTGGCTCTTCCTTTTTGGTAGGCTACTCTGCCCCAGTGTCCAAGGCAGAATCCCAATTCTGCCAGTATAACACACGGGTGGGAAAAATGCAGCCCGGGGGCCAGATGTGGCCCACCAGGCCATTCTATTCAGCCCATAGGGCCCCTAAAAAATTTAGAAAATGAATATTTATCTGCCCCTGGCTGCTTATCACATGGCCCTTGATGGCTTGCCAAAACTCAGTAAGTGGCTTTCCACCCAAAATAATTGCCTGCCCCTGGTATAACAGAATCCCGACATGAGGCTTTGGTGACGTAGCTCCTGTAGCTACAGAGTGCAATTTTTTTTCACATCTCTGGCTGATATAGCTATGCCGGCAGAACATTGTAACATACACCTGAGTTAAGACAAGTACTGTTGAAAGAGGTCAGGTGGGACAGAAGGGATGCAGGGATATGCATCATTTTGATATTTTATTTGCAAAAGTCAGGGCCAGCTCTCTCTCATCCATCTGCCTCTTAACCTATCCATTGTTATTTAGCTTATGTGCACTGCTGTGAAGATAAGACCTGAGATTAAAAAGTAAGTCTTTTTTGGGTTGAAAATAATATTACTGTGCACTTCCACAGTACCTTTCATCAGAGGATTTCAAAGTACTTTACATTCATTAATTTATATCCCCTCCCCTGTGCTTTACGTATGATTGGATAACACAGAAAAAAAACACCAGACAATACAGTTTACTGAAATCATTGGTTATTCAAATGCTAGCTATGCTCCTTAGGGTCATGCAGTACTCTACTGATGTTCAAACTCTTCATCCAGATCAATGTGCAACAGGCTTTGCGTGACATGGGGGCAGGAACAGCCAGATTAAAACACTCCGAACTGGGAAACTCAGAATATAGAAATGAACAATGAGGCTGACTAAAGATGGGCCAAGAGCCAAAGTGCAGCCCCTTTAGAGGTCATCAATCTGCAAGCTGCGTAGCTTCACTGTGCTTCAGTGCTGGCTGGGCAAGCCATAGCATAATCTTGAAATCAGCTAGTACACTCCAACAGCAAAGTAGCTGGCTTTTGAGAATTTTCTAGGCTAAAGCCCTAGAATACACAGGCAATATGTGCTAGGCAACTTGCTCAAAGACCTTTGCAAGATTAACAGTACTGTATATGTCTGACTTTGAGGTGCAGAATGTCTGCCACTACACTGAATACAAAGGGAGATGCAGTTGCTTAGGAGTCTATAAATCAGATCCTAAAGTTCTGCAACCAGATTCTGGGTTTGTATTTTATCTGGTCCTAGCTCCTTCAGTAATTACTTGCTCAGTAATGGGTTAAAATAGATATGGATGCCTAAATTATTGAGTTAAATGCTGCAGCCAAAGTAGATTTAAGAACTGCTAAAATTAATTAGGTTAAAAAAAAAAATCAGTGTACTGGAAGTACCAGCAAAATAATGAAGAAAATAAATAGTATTTCAGTGATACAAACTAAAGAAAGTTTGGTGAAAAACAAACATAAAGATATTAAAAGAACTAAATAGGTAGAGCCTGGCCAAGTAAAGGCTAAATAGGGTTTGCACACAGAAACTAAAAGAGTATCACCTGAGATTCTTTAGGCTGGGGTGGGCAATTATTTCAGGTGGAGGGCTGCTTAATGAGTTTTGGTGAGCTGCTGAAAGCTGCAAGGGTAGCCCCGCCCCTTGACAGGTGCTCCACCTTGACCAGATGTCCCACCTCTAACCCTTGACCTTTACCACCAGAAGTCCCTCCCTTTGCCCTGGGAATACTACTTTTGGGAAGAAGGGTGCCACTATCTTGAAACCAAAAAAAAAAATCCTACGTTAAAAAATAAAACATCTATAACTTATTTTAATTTTATTAAAAAATATTGTCCTGATTTATATGTACTTGCATAGCTCAAAATACAGTCCTATTGGGCAGTATGAGGGTGTATGTGGAAAGATGTGGTTGGGGAGTAGGGTGTGAAGTGTGTTTGAGGTGTTGGCTATGGGCCTATGGTGGGTGGGTGGGAGGGACAGAAAGAGACCCGGCTGGGCTCCCAGCTCCATTGTGTGCAGCTCTCATGGACAGCAAGTAAGCCTCATGCGATCGAGCCAGGCAGACCCTGTGCCCAGGCTCTACGCTCCTGCCACCCCACCCTGGGTCCATGTCAGCCCCAAGGCACTGGCACAGAGTGCCACTGCCTGCCACTCCCCTGCTTTCCCTCCCATTTGCCTGCCTGTCACTGTTCTGACCAGTTCCCAGCTGTTGCTGCTTCTGCTACTTCTCCCACCCATCTTGACTCCCCACCTGGTGCCACAGCTCTCCATCCTCTGCCATTTCCTGCCTGCTGGCTGCTCTAGCTCCAACCTGCCCTGGTCAGCACCACATGGTTTCCCAACTGCATTGGCTGATTGCAGTGGCCATTACCCCCCCCCCCCCCGCTCCTGCATCCAAGTGGAAAGTTAGATGAGATTGGATGGAGGGAGGGCAGGGAACATCCAAAGGGTCACCAGGCCAGAAGCCACAAAGACTTCTGTTGGGGGCTGGGTTGGAGTCTGGGGGCAGGGTGGAGCTGGGCCAGCCTTACTGCTCAGCTGCTGGGTCCCACCATCAGTTGCCCTGGGCCCCGCTGCCTTATCATCTTTGACAGGCAGCCACACAGTTAATACATTTTCTAACTTTTTTTTAGGGGTGCTGTAGACTAAATCGAGCTTGTAGGCTGTATTTTGTCCACCTCTGGCTTAGGGTGTTTATATATATTTTTTTTTTTAGGGTCAGAAAAGACCTATTAGATCATGGAGTCCAACCCCCTGCCCTGAGGGGTAAATGGATGCATCATAACTAGGAGCAATAGGATGAACAAAGGGAAATTTAAGCAGAGTATTCGCAAGATCTACTTCACTGCTGATTTAGTCTTCTAAGGGAATCTGAGAATCCCATCACTTGTATCATTTAAAACTGAGCTGAACAAAATACTGAAAGATTTTCATGGAACAATATTGGACTGAGGGGAGACTAAAAGTTCTAGTTCCATGATCTATATAAATGTCTTCCACACAGCATCCTCTAGTCAAGCCTGAAGTTTATGACAAAATGATCTCACAGCATATTATGTTATGTAAGATTATCATCACATCCAACTATCAAACCGAAAACTGAAGTAAAATTTATTCAATAACAGCAAATGTTACAAAAGTATTACATCTTGTTTATATTTTTTCAGTTTTACATCTGTACTTATTTCAAAGCAGTGTCTCTGTACATGTAGTGGTTGTTAAAGCCAGATTTGCAATTTTGAATGAGTTCCACACTAGTTTTTAAAGGGATATCACTCATTTTGAAGCACAGAGTGAGCAAAATAGTTTCAGGTGCTACCCCTGCTGCTGAGTTCCCATGCTGCATTTTGTGAATTAAAGATTCCTTGGTATTTATGTGGCTTTTCATACAGCAACCAGGAAAACTTACTACGAAGAACTCATGAAACACTTATGTATAAAATGAATACATTAAAAAAAACAAAAAAAACCCACCAAAAGCCTTTCTTTTCCTTCAGTGACAATACTCTTAGGCATTGCTTGTCACAATTGTGAGAGAGCATATTTCAGAATGACAGTTCCCCACAATCAGTTGCTTTATTTAAAATTTAAAGGAACAGTCTTTCTGAGTATAAATATACCTATAATGTAACAAAGCTGAGAAGCCCAAAAAAGTGGCATCCATTTTCAGCCGTTAAAACTCAAGGAAACTTCTATGCTCAGATATGACTATAGCACTAATGAACATGACCACTAATGTCACTATTTTCTGCTCTGCTCCTCTGTATATCCTTTTGCACAGGGAGATATTTATAAATATCACTTGGATGCTGCTGCTAGACACTAGGATTCTTACATCACAAACTGGCTGCTGTCACACCTTCTTGCAAAATGCTTTAAACAAATTACTTTTCACTTGCTCAGTTTTTCTTAAACAATAATCAAAATAGCCAGCTTGCAACATAAAAGCACAAAATGTCTAGCATAAGCACTACAAAGGCATCCTTGATTCTGCATCTACAAGTGACCTAATATGGGAAGGCAAAAAATACTAGCATTACATGAAGACAGGACTGTGCCAGCTGCCTGCAGTGATTCCAGCAGCCAGCTTCACAGTGGGTATGTATGTTTCTTAAGCACGTCTCTGGATATCGCTGTAGATGCCCAGGTTCCGGGCATGCAAAACCAGATTCTTTCAGCCAGCAATGTCCACTGGGCATAAACCCTGGAAGGCAAAATGACTCCTACTGTCTTAGCTCCATCTTGCCACTCATGGCAGTGAAACAGAACAGCTCTTACCTTTAGATTTCAGATTAGTGTTAGAGTTAGGCAATTATTTGATATTCTGGCTTCTTAGCTCATTGATAAGGACTGTTCTTCATGTAATACACTGGAATTATAGGCATTTAAACTGCCCTCTCCCATCTTTTGCCCTGGAGAACACCATATTTCTATATGCTATCTATAGATTTTTCTCACAGCTCACGCAGAAAGCTTGAGATACCCAAGTGAAGTCACTTCTATATTTCCCTTGTAATGCAGGAAAAAAGTCTCGGTGCAAGATCAGAGCCTGCCAAAACCTTGCAGCTGCACCACTGAGTGCATGCTCACGATTGGCTCACCATAAATTATGTACACGTGTCGGTTGGCAATTGGCTTGCTAACCGTGTGAAAGGTTTAGGCGATACCTGCCCAAATTGGAAGAGAGCTTGGATGTGTGTGAGGAAAGGTCCCCATGTGCATTTCCAAGCCACGGAGGAGGCCTGATCAACCGCCGATGACTCCCCGCCAGAATCATCTGCTGCCCCATTCCCTGCCTGAGTGTGAGCATCATTGTGCCCGTTTCCTGTTTTGTTTGTAACTTAACAAAATGTGCCTACAGTGCATGCAGACTGTACGTTTTTTTTTTTTTGTTGCAACCTCTGCGTGTCCAGCACCTCAGTTCCACTCCATTGGCGGCCCCATTCCACCAGCATTTCTCGGCCCCCACATGACTATCTTTTAAAGATGGGTCTAGGGAACAAGCTACTTGAAAAGGGCATTGGATTGAACTAGGATTCCCTATGAACAAAGTAAAATAGTTCTTCAGTTATAGCAGCCATCTAGGCCCAAATCAACTTCCTTGGCATGTCTGAGGAATGTCCCCATCACAATTTTACAAGATAGCCAGTTATAGCAGAGTATGCAGTTTTATTTCATGTCACTCCCTAGTTGCTGCTATGAGCCCTGATTTGTACAGCATTCCTACAGTCTTAATTTAAGGTTGATCCCTGCCACCCCCTTCCCTCCCACCACAGGGAGATAACTACCAGCCACTCACCTCCAGCAAGTTTCATGCAGTCTTATCTCAGAGGAAACAGTTACTTATAGTAGGGCAATGGCCCATCAAGATGACAGTTAAGTCAGGTGGGCTCCTAGAAAACACCTCCTTCACTGCTAAACATGAACCCTTTCTAGGCAAGGTTCAGTGTCAGCCAAGGGTACAGGAAGCAACCAGGCTTGTTTTCACCTTTCAAAGCCCTTTGGAGTCATCTTGCTGGTCAGATCACACGTGCAACCCAACACCGCGCTAGCCAGAGGGATCTGTTTATACCTACCAGTGCAGCAACAATGGGTGCGAGAAGTTCCACCTCTGCTCCCCTGGAATTAGCTCTAAACCCCAGCCTCGCATTTATTTGGCCCTAAATAAAGCAGGTTGAACCAAAGGTATGCCTGCCTTGGTGTGCAGGGGTGGGGACACAGAAGGCCCCCCGCACTGCTGATTCCGAGGCAGCCGAGTGGCTCAGTGGGGATGATGGGGGCAATCAGAACCAGCACCATTTTTGCCACAAGAGGGGGAGTCAGCTCGGGTAGGAAACAGCAGTCCCTGCACACGCCCGGAGCAGGGAAACAATGCCGGTGCCCCGCGAGCAGATCACACGGAGCCGCCCAGTGACGAGGTGCAGCCCCGACGCAGGGGCCTCAAACCCATCCAGGCGAACGGCCCTACGGAGCCCGAAGGTCGCCCCAGGCCGCCCCCGCGGGCAGCAGCGCACGAAAGCCCCGTGGCCCCCACCCCCATGCACCGCCCAGCTCCGGCCGAGCTGGGGCGGTGCCGTGACGCGGCCCCGGGGGGGCAGAGGGGGGAAGAAGGAGATGCCACGTGTCCGGGCGCTGCGCGTGGGGCGGGCCAGCGCCGCCACTCCGCAACCACGGGCAGGGAAAGGCAGCCGGGCCGCCTCCGCCAACACACATCCCGCCCCACCGCCTCGGGGGTGCCGCGGCCCCCGCGGGCGAAGCAACCACCAGGGAAGGAGGTCCCGCCCAGCCCAGCCCAGCCCAGCCGTAGGGGCCGAACTGTAGGAAGGCCGCGGCCGCAAGGCTCTGGGGAGTGTAGCTCCCAAGTCGCCCGGGCCCACCTCAAAACCACCCCCAGCAGGACCTGCCCATAGTCCGTGACTCACCGGAGCAGGGGAAAGAGAGGGTCCCCGCCCCGTCCTCCCCCGGCCCCTTTTCTCGTGCCCCTCCCCCCCCAGCGCAGGAGTGAGCGGCCGCAGTGCGCATGCGGCCCCGCCAGGCCTTGGCGCGTGCTCGCCACCAACCGCCGTTCCCGTTCCCCCGCCCCCCGGTGATTTGAATATGCTAATGACAGCTCGGCGGGAGCCCTATGGCGCGGCGGGCAGGCCGTCACGTGTCGCGGGGACGTGTCCTGCGGGGGCGGTGCCCGACCTGCCCAGGCTGCCTTAAAAGGGGGAGTCGAGCGAGGAAGCGCCTCAGTCAGAGACAGAAAGTACCGGGGTGGGGGGTGCGCGCGGCAGCTCCACCCAAAACTTTGAGTTACATCCACGGGGGGAGGGAGCGGCGGCCGCAGCAGCAGCCGGGCAGCCCCCGCCCGCTGCGCCTAACACCCCGCGCGGCCGAGCCGACCCGAGCCGAGCGGGCCCGCACACAAAGGCGGCCCGGCCCGGGCTGCTCCGCGGCGGGAGCGCCCCGTGCACAGCATTCACTGCCCCGCACCCGCCCCGCGCCGCCCCCAGCCCCCGCCCTGTCCATGTAGCGCCCGCTGCGGGCGCCGCCGCCGCTCCGCACTATGCCCATCTTACTCTTCCTGATAGACACGTCCGCCTCCATGAACCAGCGCACCCATCTGGGCACCACCTATCTGGACGTAGCCAAAGGCGCGGTAGAGACTTTCATGAAGGTACCGGGCGGGGAGCGAAGGGGCGCGGGCGGGGCGGCGTGGGGCCGGCTCGGGGTAACTGTGCGCTTTGTCCCCCCCCGCAGCTCCGCGCCCGGGACCCCGCAAGTCGCGGGGACAGGTACATGCTGGTCACTTTCGAGGAGCCTCCTTACGCCATCAAGGTAAAGCCCCATCGAGCGAGCGGCGCCCCGCCCCCTTTCCCTCCCCTCCCCCACCCCACTCCAACCCCTCGCCCGCCCCGCCCCCCGCCCGGCGCCGGGGCTGGGGCGGCAGCGTTGGGGTCCAGCCGGGGCGGCGCTGACATCAACATGGCCGCCATGTTGGCGGCGCGGGGCGCGAGCCGCAAGGCACTGTGGGGGATCCGGCGCGAGTTGTGAGAAGTGACAGCGACTCGCTCGCTCCGGCCCGGCTGGGGGGGGGGCTCCCCTCGCCTCGCCTCTCCTCCCATCTCTTTCTCCCTGCTGCCACCCCCAGGGCAGGGTAGGGGCAGTGCCCTCTTGGCACCTCGCAGGGTGCCCTGGGAAGCACTCGCCTTGTTCCCAGAGGGACCCCCTCCCGTGGGAGCCTGTGTGGGGAAGGGCAATCCCAGCCCCCCACTGCCCTGGGATAAGCCCCTCTCTTGCCTTTCTCTTTTCAGGCTGGATGGAAAGAAAACCATGCAACGTTTATGAGCGAGCTGAAAAACCTGCAGGCTGAAGGACTGACAACTCTTGGCCAGTCCCTCAGGACCGCTTTTGATTTATTAAACTTAAATAGATTAGTAACTGGCATAGACAACTATGGGCAGGTAGGTTGATGGTTAATAGGGGGAACACCTAAAGGAAAAAACCCCAAAAAACAAATACCAACCCTGGAGCTTTCACAAAACCACGCAGGATTCGTTGACAAAAATAATCTTCCTTCATGACACTGCAGTTGAAGGTGTATGGGGCTACTTTGAAAGAACGATTCAGTCATCAGAGCAGCCCCAAGCAGGATGTAGTTTTTACCCAACTTCAGTTTGTTTTTTCCTTAATAGTTGTAAATATTTCTTCACCTTTTGAACACTAATATACCTTTTGAAGTTTTCTTTTTTTTTTTTTCCAGTTACCATGACTGTCAGTTTTCTTTTACATTTGTCAGGAGCCAGGTAATTAAAACCTTTGTTTCAGGTCAGCAGCTGATTTGTTACCAGGCTCATGAAAGGAGGAAGCATCTTCATGTACAGTGCTCTGCGGTCAGTTGCACTTTGGGAGTTTAGCTTTTCTCTGAAGTGTTATTGCTGCAGTGGTCACAAATATTAGGCTAATTGGCGCAGAAACTTAATCTTGCGTGTCAAATTTTGTTGTCTGTCTTAGCATACTCCTTCACTTCTGTTGTACACCACCAGATCATTCAGTTTCTGACCCCATATAAGAACCACAAGAAGCTCTATGTGCACTATTACACTGTATTGGAGCACAATACAATGTTCCTTCTCTCGCAAGTTGAGCACGTGCTCTGGGAAGTGTTCAATTCCTGTTTAGCCTAGAACATAAGGAATTAGGAACATGAAGCAAACCATAGGTTTGTTTAGTATAGTAGTGAGTGGCAAACCTGATCATTTGAGAAGGCATATTAATTGTATATTTTATACTTGAGACGTTATCTCACATTTTCTGTCCTAGTTTCCTCTTGTGATGTAACCCTCCCTCTAATGGCAAAGAAGTGGTTGCTGCTTCTTGTTGGTCAACTGGAGTTATTCAAGTGACATCAGGTGCTTTACAGAGAAATTCTAAATCTGAATATACAGTCTCCTCTTCAGTGTCATGTTCCTCTTGCCTAGGAGGGGAATTTAGACTTCTCAAGGTGCATTACCACTAGATGAAAGTCACCCTCAATATTTTTTTGAATGCAGATAGATTAGTGAAACTTTGAAATACACTACTTTCCCATACAGAGCTACTCTTTTAAATCTATTAACATGTGTGCATGTTCATCTTTTTTTCTTCTTCCCTGAATTCATGTCAGTTGAATTAGCTCTGGGGTGTCAAAGATACTGCCCTCAGGGTAGATATGGCCTGTGGTGTTGCCCATGGAGTGGCCCCACATGTTTCATACAGCGTGTGTTGAGTTGGATCCATGCGCTGCATGTGGGGCCTGGGCCAGCACATGCAGTACGGGCCAGCCCCACATGCAGCATGTAGCATGTGCGGTTGGTCCAGGGTGTGCTGCATACAGTGCCTGCACCATTGTGGACCTGATCTGTGGGCCCTGTCTAGCCTGTAGGATGACACCATACTAATTATCTGGCCTGTGAACTGGCCCTGTTCCAGTTCATCTGGCCCATGGGGCTTGATGAGTTTGATACCTCTGGCTTAGTCTCATGATGTTGTCACAAAAAAATTGCTATTCCAGACATAAAACACTAGAAGCTGACTTTGTACTATAGATGTTGATGAAAACTGGTGGTGCTCACGTTAAGTTACTTATCCTGAGTGAGCCAGCCAGCTTAGGGTTTCTTTTTTTCATTCAGATGGTCAGGTGAATTGATGTTCCCATTGGTTGGTTGTTGTTATGAAGCAGTGCTTCTTATCCATTGATAAAACGAAGTTGTTTTCATCTGAGGTGGATCAGACCTGTCTGTAGTTCCTTGATTGCAAGTCTTTCCAAGCTTGCTTATTTTACAAACTTCATCAACTGCTGTAACCTCTTCCATATGTTGCAGTTGGGGAAAGGTTTCTGGGATACACATATCTGTGTATGTGATACACGTTTCCTAAATTTAAACATCCTTTGTGCGTGTGTGCACACGTACACATATATACATAGATGGCAAAGGATGCTTAAACTTAGAAAAAGTTTGTTTAATCACTAATATATATATATATATATTTGGCAAATGCTACATCCTGGACTGACAAGGGCTTCTATTTCATAGATTTCATAGACATTAGGGCTAGAAGGAAACCTTGCAAGGTCATTGGGTTCAGCCCCACCTGCCAAAGGGGCAGGAAGTCTGCTGGTGTCAAATGCAAGATAAGCATCCAAATGTGCCTTAAAGGTATCCAGAGCAGGTGCTTGCTCCACTTCTGGGAGAAAGTCTGGAACAGACTCCAGGAACTCAATTGATAAAGAAGTTTTTACTTATATCCAGTCTAAAACAGTCTTCCTGGAGTTTGTGACTTAGACCTTGTCTTTCCTTGTGAACAGACATTCCTGGTGAACAGACATTCTCTCAGTTCCTGATGCACACCCCTAATGGATTTATACGCTGCCACCAAGTCCTCCCTGAGCCTTTGCTTTTCTAGGCCGAAGAGTCCTATGTGTCTCAGCCTTTCCTCATAAGACTTTTTCTCTTGTCCTCTGTGCACGTGGCTTTCTTCTGGACTCTCAAGCTTCTTCACATCCTTCCTAAAGTGCATAGCCCAGAACTGGATGCAGTACTCTAACTGCAACCTCACCAAGGCTGCGTACAGTGGGAGGATGACTTCCTGGGTCTTGCTTGAGATTGATTGATAGATGCAAGCCAGGGTTTTGTTTGCTGTGCCAGCTGCAGTATTGCATTGGTGGCTCATGTTCATCTTGTGGTCAGTCATGACCCCCAAGTCTCTTTCAGTAGTGTTGCTAGCAAGTGTAGCACTGCTGAGCCAATAAGTGCAATGTGGATTCTTCTGCCCACCCTGAGGTGAAGTACCGTGCATTTCTCAGTGTTGAATGCCATCAGGTTTTGGTCCACCCACCTTGCAAGCCTGTCCAAGTCGGCCTGAATTGCCAGCCTATCCTCTAGTATGAGTACACTTCCCCATAGTTTGGTGTGATGTGAATTTCAGACCTCAAATCAAACTAGCACTTTATCATAAGTTAAACTAAGATTTAGGAGGCTTTTTAATCTCACTGAAATCCATTCTTTTGAGCGTCAGGAGAAGGGAATTGGTCCTTTAAATTCATGTTGGCTTGTAACAATGCAAACGATGCTTGTCAACTGACATCAGAAATGGGAAGTCCACTTTTAATTGCCTCTTCTGGAAAGAAACATATTTAAATTTATGTACTCTAAAGGATTGGGAAGAATTCAGAATAATAAAAGAATATTCAAAATATTCACCTACTCTTAAAATACTGGAGACTACGTTTTTGTACTAAATGCAGTAGCATATGCTTACCTAAGTTTTATTAAACAAACCACTTTGGCAGGGGGAAGCATCTCCTGAGACCACTGTATACCTCAGCTAATTATATTTAAAGAATTAAAATAAGCAGATGGAGGCATATGAATGGCTACTCTTTCTGAAGGTGGAAGGATAATTGTACAAATTTAAGACTTGGGAGATATTAGAGAGAGTATTACAAGCAGTGCAAACAGCAGCAGTTATGAAACAGTTTAAGAAAATTGTATCTGACTCTCATCTACTTCTTGAAAGTATTTTTGCCCTGGTGGATTGGCAAGCTTCTAAAACTTAGTCAGATTTGTTACCACAAACTGTTCCTTTTATACATACCAATGATAAGGCTTGTTGCTAAGTTGGTGTGATTCAATTTGGTTAAACCAGCCAACTGTATGACAGTGCTTCCCTGCTTCTTTTAAATTGTTTATCGAAATGTAAGGGCCACACGTTATGCCTGACATCTTTTGAACTCATCCGAATTCTCCATCAGCAGACTTCCTGGATGAGAATAATGGCTGAAAGGTCATTCTAAAACTAATGTAGAGGAAAACTCGTAATGCATATTTCTTTGTGGCACCTCTGTTCATGGCTTTTAAAACAAACATTCCTAGTTATTAAATGAATTTAGGAGTGCATTTATAATCATTCATAAATATATCGACTGTCATGAATACTGTGTGCTGCTAGGTGGGACATGGTGAGCTCCTGCAGGAGGTGGGAGGTGGTGGCAAGCAGCGGGCAGCCACGGTGCTGTTGCCAGGGGTCGGGAGGAAGGAATGCTGACCAGCGGTTGGCAACCGCCTGTAGATGCCACCGCCAGTGTCGGCCAGTGGCAATTGCAGACTGCCTGCTGATGCTGGGGCAGGGGGTCACAAGCAGTGACTGCTTTGCCTTTTTCTCAGGGGGTGTGCATGCACTCCTTACGCGTTGCCAGTGTTGACTGTCTTTGTATTATTGGTTATACAGATACAGTACATGATCACAATAGTTAACATACAAATTTTAAAGGGGCAGTGAACCTACTTTTTAAGCTTATTTTTTTTCTTCACAAAAACCTTTAGAGAGAAGACAAAATCACCTATAAAGACATTAAAACATCTTTATGAAGTTGTACTACTGAAATCATAGTCTATTAGAAACTTAATTTTTTTTTTAAAGTCTTACTGTGTGAGCAGAGTAAAACAGACCAGAGGAGAAAAATACTTAATAACATTTTTCAGTTATATTAATGATGGGTTTAGCTAGCCTTTTACTATAGTTTCAGGTTTTCAGACAAATGTGGAGTTTTCAAGATGACTGTTCCTTTAATGTTCGTAATATTTTCAATTGGATGAGCTCTATATAACCTTTGCTTGGTACTAGAAACACTTACATATTCTTAATATTCTATTCTATGTGTACTTCACTGATTTTTAGTGGACTTCTTTTATGAATTTTGTAAAGATAATAGTAGTCTCATGAGTCAGCTAAGAAGTGGTCACAAGTACCATATCAATGGATCTTTATTCTGTAAGTTTCAGTGACCAGGCCCGGGTTGGGGTTGGGGGTGGGGCAGGAATATTTAAATAAGAAAACAGTTTAAATACATTGCCTTTAAATTCCCTGGTCTCTTATATGACTTTTTGTAATTTCCTTAATTTGGTTTATACTTAACAAATTGAACTATTTTACAATATTTTCTCTTCATCCATTATTGAAATGCTAGGCTTTTTACTAGCAGATTTCTTTCTTTGATTATACAATAGTGACAATAATGGGTTTCTTACTGTGGTTAGATTAAATGGTTACCAGCAAACTAAATATTGTCCTGAATGAAAATGTAGTTAACAGTAGGGTTTATATTACTAGAATTGCATCTGAAATTGTCATTACTGCTGCCAGAAAACACAGATAACGCAACAGAAATGCATAGTAAGTATGAGTGGCCGACTTTAAAAAAGTAATTGTAAAGATTGCAACAGCTGTCCTTGGTAACAAAACCAGAAACAACTGAAGCCACAAGTTTTACAAAATATACATCACTGAAATGGCAAATGCTAGTGTATAGAAAGGAGAAAACAAAGTAGTACTGCATGATTTAATTGGATGGACCTGTTTGAACTAAAAGTCTCGAGTCTGTGCAACCTGGAACATACTTAGCCCACTGTTTTTCCTTCATTTTTTTTTTTCACAGCCGGATCAAGTGAAATGAATTGAGGGTTAAGAGAAAATGTGCTAACTTAAACTGACATTTTCAGAGAAGTACTAAGGCAGTAGGCTTTCAAGTTACTTTGTGTAATAACTGTTTTTCCCCTTCAAAATTTTCTCCAGGGAGAAACTTCCTTTAATGTTTTGGATAGAAACTGCTGTTATCAGAACACCAACATGTTATCTCTGTAGAGATACCTGTCTTTTAATTATGCTGCTGAAGAATATGGCTGATACAGTGAAACTGACTCATGAGAAACGAACTCAACTTGATGAAGAGACTTAATGTAACAAAGCACACTCTGAATTACAGATTTCTATAAGATCATTCCCTTATAAGGAAAGTAGACTGTTTCTAGACTTGAAAGGGTTTCTCCACAGTGAATAACATTTTCCTGAGATTTATATTTCTTTTCTCACACTGACACAGTATTGATACACTTCTCAATATTCCTACTCTTAGGAAAAGTCATGATTTTTTTCCCCCCCCAATACATTTCAAGTACTTAAATACATAGGCAAGAAACTTTTAAACCAAAATAAAACTTTCATTTTAAATACATAAAGGATATCTTGAACCAGTCTTAAATATGATAAAGGTAGGAAAGAGCTTTGCTTCTGTTTTTAAAGTTGAGACGTTTTCTGCATAGAGTAGGATTTTTTTTTTAAACATCTTGCTCTATCCAGAGCTTTTAATCAATTTGCCTGCTACTGAGGCAGCCTTACTTTAGGTTGACTTCTACTCCCCTGCCGCTTCTCCCCTGCACACCTCCCCCAAATACTGATACATTTTATAATTAAAGCTGTTTGTAGAAGCAGCAGAAATTTTTATTTGTTGTGCTCATTTATGTGTTCACACAAAGCTTACTCTCCATTGGTCAGTAGATGATCACTATATTTTTAAACTATAAGTAATATTTGTAGCACATCTAGCATGTGTAAAGGAGAGGTCACTTGCTTTTGCTTGTGGAAGGACTAACAATTTGGACCCAGAGGTGGTCATTCACTGTACCATGGTAACCCATGGCGCCTCATTTTGGGGTTCCTAAGTCACAAACTCATAACCTTACTTGGTAATTGAGCATAAGTTACTTGGACAAAGTGAATTTGTATAGATATAATTACACTTTATCTTAGAATCTTTTTAGTGAGACTGTTAGCATTGAATTTATTGCATTTTACACTAATTTCCAAAAATCATATAGCCACAATAATTACAGATCTCTAATTATCATTTTTTAAAAGGGGGATAGTTTCTATTCTGGCACCAGCAGATTGTGGCTAGATGTCCTTGAAGCTACTAAACTGCTTGAATGTGTATGGAAGGCATATTTCATACCCTGGTATATCATGTGATCTGGAATTCATGAAAACTTTGGGGATAGGCTGAAAGCTTAGCCATCTTTACTTACAATTCCTTCCTTACAAAAATTTAAATCCTTAAAGTATAATTTTTATCTTGGTATTTCAGGGAAAAATATTTCACAACAATGATTGTGCACATCCAAATTTGAAACCCAAGCTTAGACGAGCATTTCTTGCGTTGTCTTACTGGCACTGCTGCAAAGTTGTTTTTAAGGCAGTGGTTTGAACTTATCAAACTACATTCTCACCTTTTCTCCCTTTTAACCAAATCTAATTGAAGCAGCCCTAGAACACACTGAGGAAAACTTCATCCAGTAGAAGGCATGAGCACTACAGTGTTAAGTTTGTTGAAGATGAAGCTAAAATAAAAAGGGGGGAGGGCAGGGCTGAATGCAAACAGAAGGTATGCTAGAAAGTTCTGTTCTTCAGTCTCACTGCAATTGAAGCACTCCGTAGAATAGTTTTCATGTAAGCTCATCTAGGCCCTGCTATCTCAGTGGGTGATTTTTGACCTTTTCAAAAAATCTGAGAAGTTGGAATCTTTGTCTTGATATCTCCATATTGGGCGATTTGTTTAAAGACTGAGCTTGAGCGTTTTGCCTCCAAATATAAAGGGTTTTGACTTGAATAATTTTATGCTCTTATATCTAAGGATGCCATCCTTTCCACTATTTCCAGGGGAAGGTATAGATTTTCAGATAATTTTGTTCTGTGTTAACCTTCAGTAGAATACGCCACTGGGATCATTGCAAAAAAACATGCCTGCTTTCTAATCTCTACAAGTTTGGGCTGAACTCTTGCCCCTGTATTTATGACCTCTCTTGCTCTGCAATGAATTAATTTCTGAAGTAGAAGCTAGTTCTTGCAACATGTTTGTATTTTTGTCTTGCTTGTCTACTGAGCAATCAAAATATATTTTATTTTAAAGGAAAGTAAAAAATATGGTCATCTTTGTAAGTAAGCTTGTGCAAAGTGTAACCATTTATCACTATATAAAACATTTATCACTATACAAAACATTCCTATTGGCCTTTTCCATTAGTTCAGGGATGTCAAATGTGTGGCCCATAGGCCACACCTCTGGCTTGCACAGCTTTGTTGTCTGGCCTATAGAGCTCTCAGCCAGGCCCTGATTGCTGCTGCCACTTGCTCTTCTGTACACAGTGTCTGGCTCTGGCCTGTGAGAAGTACTGCAGTCTGGATGTGACCAGGAGGGCCTGGTTTGTACCTGCACTGATGTAAAGGAGATTTTTTTAATTTCAGAGACTTCTTGGTGTTCAAACATCAGAGAGACTCTGGCTATCTTCATTCTTCAGATATTTGATTTAAATAAAAAATCCCCCATAATTTGGGATGTTTTTGTATTCTGTCTAGTGATAGAGCTAGGAGATAATATTTTTTGAAGTCTGCATTTTTTTTTTAGTGTTTTCATGGTTATGGTTCTTTGTCTTCAACTTTTTTTCCACTTACCTGAGACTTGCTTAGAAGGTATTCCAACTCAGTATTGAGTTTTCATTGTAAACTGCTGATTCCTTCTTTTGGGGGCCAAGGGTAGCTGGTGTTGGCTCACATTTTAGATCTTTCCTGCATTGGCTGGTCAGTTGAAACTGTTACTGTTAAAGAACAACACAAACGCTTCTCATGAACACCTGGGAATTCAACATTTTACCCTCTTTTTTTATTAAAGATGACTTCATACCACATTTTCCATTTGACTACTATAAGAATAGGGAAAATGCAGTGTGTTGCATTTTACATAGTCCTGTATTTGTGCTTCCTAATAGAGGAACACATTTTTTATAGAATCACTTTTCTAATTCAGACTTTTTGCTTTTAGCTTTGTTATTGCAACATGTTTTCAAGCTGTTTTCAGCCATTGTTCTGGTATTTATGCAACATTTAGGAATGCATACTGTTTGAACTTCTAGTTTTGATAACTGGATGGTCCAGGATCTTATCAAGCCATGCATGTTGTATTCACTGACTTGAGAATGATGGAGTTAGTTTAAGTTTTCCAAAACCTAAGTCAGTTTTCCACCAAATTTGACACATTCCATTTTTTGGTGGGGGAGGGAGGAAGGAAAGGCGGTTTTGAAATAGAGGCCATTTCTACAAATGTTTATAGCAAATCTTTACAGTCAATACCTAGTTTAAAGGTAGCTTAGCTTAGCAACTGTTCAGTTATTGTTCTTTATCTGTGCTTTTTTTAGTATTGTTTAGTATTTTGAAATAAGTGTGTTCCAGTTAGGCATATTGGATAAGTGTACATTTGCTTAATGGCATAACACCATGTGAATCCAAGCTTCTTGTTGTTTATAATGTAATTTCTGTTACCTATATATTGGTTAGGTGCATAATGTTTTAAAGTTCATATCATCTTTCAGGCCAGCTGTTTACTTTGTAATTTAACTAGTTGGTTCTACTATGTTACATGAGTCACACTAACTGTAAGCTGTAGCTGTAACTGTCAACTTTGTAACTAAGTATACTTCATTTAACTGCACCAGAAATTGTGAAGGAGAAGCACTTGTCAAAGGGCTGCTACTGGAATCCTTGTGGTTAAGAGGAGCTAGTCATTTTCATAGCAGCTCTTTCTCCTCATTTTCAAGTTGATTAATAGCAACCCAAATGGTGACTATTAGAAGCCTTGAAAATAAGAGGTGGTAAGGAAAAAATAGTCAATGCCAGGGCTGCTAACAAACTGCTTTGAAAATACTGTAAACAGTGCTTGTTAACAAACTGCTGTCAGTGCAGTGGTATTAACAGTCTCTAAACTGACAAATTCTTGTCATTTTTAAGGCTTTTAATAGCAGCATGGTAACTTGAAAACAGCAAGAGCTAGTCAGTTTAGGGTCTACTCGTACCACACCATTGACATTGCTGTGTACTCAATGAGCATTGTCAATGCTTTAGCATTAGCAGTTCTTAAAGTGTCCCCTAATTATCAAGGCTTTTATTGGCAGTCCTGATAGTGACTGCTAGAAGCCTTGAGAATTGAGAGAACTAGGCATTTTGGGGGCTGCTAATGCTGCAGCATTACAAACAGCATTCCTTAGGCACGGCATCGGTACTGTGGTTTTAGCAGTCCTGGAACTGACTTGCTCTCTTCATTTTTTTTAAGGCTTGTAATAGTCAGTTTTGGATTTAACTACCAATACTAATGGAGTGACAATATGATGTACCTAATGAGCCTTGATCACTTAGGTTCATAGATTCATAGACACTAGGACTGGAAGGGACCTTCGAAGATTAAGTCCAGCCTCCTGCCCCAGGGGGAGGAAGTCAGCAGGAATCATAGGATCCCAACACGATAAACATCCAAATGTCTCTTGAAGGCATTCAAAGTAGGTGCTTGAACCACTTCCGGTGGCAGTTTATTCCAGACCTTGGGGGCTCGGACAGTAAAGTTCTTCCTTATCTCCAGCTTGAAACAGTCATGGAGGCGTTCATAACCATTTGACCTTGTCATTCCTTGGTGTGCTCCAGTGAACAAATGTTTCCTCAGATCCTGGTGAGCACCCATGATAAACTTATAGGTGGCCACCAGGTACCCCCTGAGCCTGCGGTTTTCCAGGCTGAAGAGTCCCATGGCTCTCAGCTTCTCTTCATAAGGTCTGTTTTCCTGACTTCTGATTATGCATGTGGCTCTCCTCTGCACTCTTTCAAGCTTCTCCACATCCTTTTTGAATTGTGGAGCTCAAAATTAGATGCAGTACTTCAGCTGCCACTTCACCAAGGCAGAGTACAACGGGAGAATGACATTCTGGGATTTGCTTGAGAAGCATGTATGGATACAAGCCAGGGTTTTGCTCGCATTTTGCTCGCTTTACTACAGCATCACATTAAAGGGTCATGTTCATCTTGTGGTCAATCACGACCTCCAAGTCCCTTTTGTCTGTAGTGCTAACCAGCATAGCCCTGCCAAGCCTATAAGCATGCTGCAGGTTTTTCCTCCCAAGGTGGAGAACCTTGCGTTTTTTGGTGTTAAACATTATCAGGTTCTCATCTGCCCATTTCACAAGCCTGTCAAGGTCTGCCTGGATCACCCTTCTGTCCTCAGGTGTGGATGCTTTACCCCAGAGTTTGGTGTCGTCTGCGAACTTAGCCAGTCTGCTTCTGACACCAGTGTCTTCATCATTAATGAAGATGTTAAATAGTATAGGCCCAAGAACAGAGCCTTGAGGGACCCCACTGGTCACAGTGCATCATGATGATTGACTTCTGTCAGCCACCACCCTCTGGGTCCTACTGCGGAGCCAATTCCCCAGTAAGCGGATCATGGTTTGGCTGAGATCTGTTAGCCAGTTTTGCCAAGAGGTGGTCATGGAATACCAGATTGAAGGTTTTTTTTAAAGTCAAGATGTACAACATCAATCACTTCTCCCTTGTCCAGGTGATAGATCACCTGGTTGTAAAAGGAAATGAGATTGGTCAAGCAAGACCTCATTTCCTGTTGTTTGGAAACTCGTATAGTCTGGGTAAGTGCATAGATTTTCTTCTGTCTCTTAGCTATGCACTTAAATGAAGTAGACTGTACACATCATAGACTTACTCAATTATGATATAAACAATCTGACAGTCACTTTCCTGTTATATATTCTCCAGTGAAAGTGCACAGACTTTCAGATTTCTCATTCTCCACCAGATTCAAATTGGAATGGATTGAGGTCTTTCCTCCGAACGTGGCCCCTGACTGGGTTAGGCCTTTATATTTTGCATTGCTTGTTTCCATGTCTAAGTACTTGGCCCTTTTTATCATGTCTCAGTGTTAATGTATTTATCCTTACAACACCCTTGGGAGACAGGGATGTAGTATTTTGCTGGCTGTAAATTGAGTGCTGGTTTAGAGCTTAGTGGCCCCACATGCAGGAACACGCTGATGCTAGCTATCCCTCTTCCAGTTTGGGAGCTAGTACATACATTATTTGCATGGTATGGTGTGTTGTGCCTTGGTATTGTGCTGTGCCACATACCTGAAGCAATTTGCCTCAGGTTGCATAAGTCTGTAATGGAGCAGAGACTTGAACTTGGGTCATCAGAGATCTATTTTAGTGTCCCAAATTTAAGTATTCCAAATAGGTGGAAAATTTAAAATGGAATGAGATATGTATGCTAATTTTAATAGGGTTCATACATACTCATGCTTGGGACCTAGGTACCAAGATTTTATTACTTAAGGTAAAATGCATGAAGAAAAATATTTGTCAGATATTGGTTCTGTCTACTCCATGGCAGAGCTTCTAAAATGGATGGTAGTACGTGGATCTGGCAGAGCAGAATTAAGCAAATCTCTCTAATACCCTTCTAACCAACCGTTACATGGCTTCAGTATCTCTATAGGTTTTTAAATTAATTTATGCCATATTTTCTGCTAAAACAACTATGTCCTACTTACTAATACAGCTTCTGAGTATTCCAAAGCCATACAGGTTAAAACATGTTTTTCCATACTAAAAACAACATATTTGACTTAGTCCTGACAAGGCCTTATACTTTTACTGGAGTAATCAAACTTCATGGTTTTCTGTGTTCAGCTAAGCCATCCTCAGTATATAGTATTTCACAAGTACCTCAGCCTATTAGAGGTTTTGGTGCCTACTGCTAGAGATAGGTGACTAATTTTGGCCTAGTCAACTATGTAACTCCTGTGAATCAGTCTGAACGTCCTTTGCAGTAAGTGAACAAGTACCTTGTAATCAAGGCGTTATATAAAACTCAACAAAGACACCTTTTATACAGCTGAGGCATTTTAAGAGACTTATCTTATTCTTCATGTAAATTAAAATTCACTTTCTGAATAAATTAATATTACATGCAAGTATTTCCTTTTTCTGCTCACAGGATTTGGTTTAGGATCAATGCATGTGCTATATATCATTCAGATTCTATCTGAAAGACCTGGGGAGAAATTATAGAAAATGGAGGTTATGATAGAGACTAGCTATTAGCATAGATTCACTTCCTTAAAGGCCTGGGATGCTGCAAGATGTATTCCTTGTCTTCCATGAATGACAGTATTATGTAACTACATTCTAATGGTAAGAGTAACAATACCTGAAACAGAGGTCCAGTAATAAAAAAAAAAAAAAAAAAAGACGACTGGATTGTTAAGTAGAATATTATTGCAGCAGGGGACAGTCTAAGTCTTAAATATCTTGTCTAGATAAAATAATCAAAATATAGTATCTTCTCTGATTGGCTTGTGTATCTCTCCATGCTTCCTTTCCTATATCTAGTGCCCGTTACTGTTGCTAGAGTGGATAGTTGGAGCATAGCCTGCCTCATTTGTGTAGATTAACAAGGATGTGACACTTGACATAGTCTGACATCTTCACCTTCCAACCATGAATGAATTCAGCTGCACAATACTGTTACGAGGGGAATTGTATCACAGTTTTATAGGTTAGGAAACCCAGAATCAATTCCTAGGTGTGCTGGAGGGTGCAACATTGAGCATGTCATTGTGTGCCTCAGTTACCTAATATCCAGCCCTATACCTTAACTGTATCTATTCTTTCTGCAGTTCAAACTGCTTCATTGGTTTCTTTCTGTTCAGCTGTCTCTTAACACTTTGCCCCACTATATTTTAGTAGCATTGTTTAAAGTAATTTTGTTCATACCATATTTATTCAGTGGATGAGGTGATACTGACTTCAGAGTTGAGTTGTTTTTACGTCTTTAAAAGAAATCACAGATAATCTATTTTGTTACTGCAGATAAAGGATAAGGGAACGGCACTCTTATTTTCTGTTTGCTTTCCCTAACACACTGTTGCATTTTAACATGTATCTAAATATAGGAAGCATATCAGCCCCCAGAAACACAAGCTGTGGTAATTAAAAATCCAGTTCAAAGCCCAATGAGACCCATTTTCTCCCTTCCTACACCCATGCCCCCCACCAGTTTGGATCAAGCCTTTCCTAAACAGAAGATGTGACCAAAGCCAGTGTTGGAATCCATATTCTTTGGAACAGACTTTAAGGGTTAAGCTGCTGTTTGAGAAGAGGATTGTATTTTTGCATTTTTCACATTTTCTAAGTAGTTTATTTAGGCTCAATTTACCATTTTTTGTGCCTTGTAACAAATATAATTATCAGTATGTGTAGCTATATTTTTAAGATCTGGTAGTCCATGTGTCAAAATGGTTGTACTAGCGTATGTTTGGTGGCTTCCTTGTTAATCCGTAAGTGATTGGTGATACATTTTTCCCTATGGCATGTTAGTAGGCAGGAATCAATGCTATCAATGACTAGCTGTAAAAATAATACCAGGTTGCCCTTTTATTGTATACTCATTGACAATTTCAAGTACCATTTAAAAGTCATGGTGATGTGACTTAGATATTGACTCACTAGCTTTTTCTATTAAAATATAGGATGTGTTAAAGTTCATTGTCCAAGAAGTTAAAATCATTTGCAGGATCTGCTAGCTAGAACTGAGTGACATTTAGATCTTATCTAATTTGTTTTGTTTACCTTTCATCTTTGTTATTTTTTCCTACAGATGATGCTTTCAAAGAATGTCTGTCATTTGGGAGGGTCCTATTGACTTTTAATGAGACTTGTACTCCAAAGTCACTTTACAGTGTTAGTTGGCCAGCTGTGTTAGACTGAAGTTAAGCATAAATTTAGGTTAGGTTGGTACCTTAGAAACTAACTGGTTGTGTAGACACAAACTTTCAAAGGAAGCAAACTACTTTGTCAGATGCTAGAAATGGATTGGGCTTTTTAACGTGTGGCAACTGTGTCCTTATACCAAAAATCAGTTACTAAACTGTTAGTTGTATAGTTCAGGGTGAATATAGTGTGAGAGTAATGATCTATGGCTCATGCAATTAGAAGTTCAGATAAAGAAAAAGAAATTAAGTTAAAGATAACCTGTAAAGGAATTTTTGAAAACTATTCGGGGATTTGTTTTGTTTCTTTCTAGTGTGTTTAGACAATATTGTGATTTTTTTTTTTTTTTTTTTTTAAGAATATGTTATTAGGAATGTTTAATTGTCTTCCTTGTTTTTGCTACAGAATATCTGGGGTAGGATAGGGTCTGAGGAAATATAAGTTTTCATGATCTGAGTGGCTGGGAGATCTTGTGACTCAAATGTGTCTGGTATTGATGTTAAAAACACTATTAACAAAACAATTGTTAGTAGTGAAAATATGAAATCATCCTAATCTTATTTTTGTTGTTTTCAGTCTCATAATCGTGATTTCGCTGTGTCTTCAATTGCTATAATTTAATTAGAAGTGTGAGGTGATTTGTTTTAGGGCCCTGCAAACACTGTAGTATCCCTTTTGTTTTAATTTAGCAAGCTTATTAATGTACTTTATCAAAAGGATTAAAACATGGGGTCATAAAATACATAAGTTATGAGTAGTACTGTTTGACTTGTGAGTGCTTCTCAGGACAGTAGTTGGAGGATGCAAAAATATTTTCATCAAACACTTTCATTTCCTTTAAAATGAAGGTCTTGTGCTGTGGTTACAGCTGTTTTCTGATGATGTGTGTAGTTTAATATAGAACTAAAGTAGTCTAAATTCTGCTACTCTGATGTATGTTAATAATTTTGACCTGGGATTATCAGAATTTTCATATTGTATCTGCATTCCTGGAGCATCCCCTGGGTTATGACACACTGACACAGAACTGTATATGATTTTGATTGTGGCAGTTAAAATTACATACAGAGGCTATAGATTTTAATCATAAGACTGTTTATAACATTTAGTGATTTTGACATGTATATGTAGACTTTATCTGTTGCTATATTGTATAGTTACGGTTTTTACTATACTTTCTAGACGCTTTGAGGCTTTTCCAAAATCTAATTTTTTATTTTAACTTATTCTAACCTTTGGTAATGTTTGAAGGATGTTATAGCTATTATGGTTCAGGAGTTATACAAGAGGCAAGGATTTCTTAGGGTGATATCTTTTGTCTCCCTTACTGTAGTTGGTCCAATAAATTTAAGAAGACCTTCCACTGATTAGATTCTGTACATGGAAAACTAACTGCATAATTGGGATAGAGTTAAACAAACTTTCAAATGCAAGACACTCTTCTTCAGGTCTGAGGAGTAAAAGCCAACAAGGCATTTGAAAGTTTTTCTAACTTTCCCAATTATGCAGTTAATTAAGTAAAAGATACCATCCTAAGAAATCATTGCTTCTAATAATATTGAGAGTATCTAGATCAGGCTTGTCCAACGTATGGCCCATGGGCCGCCATGCAGCCCACTAAGCCATTTTATCTGGCCTGAGGCGGAGCCGCCATGGAGCGCGGAGCCACTGTAGTGCCTCCACCAGCAGCTCCATGCTTTGAGGCCGTGATGAGGCATAGTGGGCAGGGCCAACCTGCGGGCCCCAGCCGGCAGCGAGGGGAGGGGAGCTGCTTATCAGTGAGCTGGGTCCTGTCACTGCTGCCCTGAGTGAGACAGCAGTGATAAACTGCAAGGGTGGAAAGAAGCTGTCAGTGAAAAATGAATAAAGAGGAGACAGGAAAAGAGCAAAGAGGGACACAGAAAGAGTAACAGGAAGTCATGGAAAAGAAAATAGGTCGAAATTTTAAAAAAACAAAAGTAAAACAGGAAAGAAAGGGGGAGGAAAGCAGGGAGAAAAAGGCCTAAGGGAAACAGGACAGTGATAATAATACAATGTGAGAGAGGCTCTCATACAAAAAGGAAAAGGAAGAAATCAGGAAGGTTGGGGGAAAAAGAATGTAAGAAGTGGGGTCAGGCAGGGGCCTTGTGATGAATCAAATGTCAGGCAGGTTGTAATGTGTCATAAATCCAATGTCTATGTTAAGTCCGTGAAATATTGAGTCTGTGAAAATAAAAATAAGTATCTTTGTCTGTATAGGTTTTATTTGTTTATTTATTCAAAACATACCACCAGGATGGGAAAAGAGGATGCAAATGGGAACCAGGGAACAAATCTCTCTACCCCACGACTGCATTACAGGCAGCGATGCCAGCTCTGCTCTGCGGAGCCTGCAATGGAAGCCTTGCACTGGGGGGAAGGGAAACCCCCACGAGAGCTATATGGGATCGTAGCTATGATGATAAGCTATGACCCCACATAGTTACGGCAGGGTCCCAGGCAGGCTCAGGGGAGTGGGTAAAACCCAAAGGGCAGCAGGAATTCACCTGCAGCCCCCCAGCCCTAGCACCAGTACTTCAGGGAGAGCTGACACTCTGGGATAGGGGGGTCATCCCAGAGACCCCCAAAAATCCCACCCAGGGGCCCATGCACCATATCTGCTCCAGCGGTGTGGCCTGTGCCACCACCACTCTCCCAGCACCAGAGCTAGAGCTGGGGGTGGGGCTGCAGCTGGTACCCCTGCCAGCCCCGGAGACTCCCAGGAACCTCCATAGGTTTTCTTGCTGCTTTTCACCTGACTACCTCTTATGGATTTCCTGTCCCTACCCCCTGCCATTTTTACTGGGGAGGCTGGGGGTGGAGGATCTCAATTATACAAGCTTGGGGTGGGGGAACTCTTGGGACACTCTTCCCTGCATAGAAATTGCAGCTGAGAATGTGACAAGTTAGAAGACACTTGAGTGATTTCTCTCCCTCTGCCAGAGTGAGGCTGTTCAGTTTAAAGTTTGTGACCCGACCCCATATTCAAAAAGGTTGGGCATCCCTGATCTAGATCATATTTAAGAATGACTAAATGGCCTAGTCATTAAATTAATTTTGTATAAGCAGACAATCTGGTTATACAAAATAAATTTAAACTATTGGAGTACACTTTCCACTGGGAAGCAAAATTGCAGCCAAGTAACAGGGCTGAATAATCTAGAGAAGTTTAGAATAAAAAAGTAAACCTTGCTGTATGCCATTGACATAGGGTAACTTTTAGCAGGAAAAATGTGTTGACAGAAATAATTTTACAAGGACACTAGAATGAGCTTTGTCACTTCATTTCTCTATAGCCTTCCTGGAAGTTGAGACAGGTTATATTACTCAATACTATGGGTTTGCTTGCAGTTTGGGATATTAATTTAACTTCAAATAATACATTAGATTCCCAATGCCTAATTTACTTCCTGTACATGCTTTGAGATCTATGGATGAGAAGCACTGCATATGTGCAAAATATGCCCCTGGTTAGCTCCTTGTTTTCTTCTGAACCGTGCTCGCTACAGATTCATTTTATTGAAGTGTCCACCCTGTGCTGATGAGCTATAACTACGTAACAATTACAGATAATACTGGGGTGATGTATTTTTCACATGATTCTTGTGGGTTTAAAGATCAAATTTTCTCCAATACACAACTTATGCCAAACTTAAGAAATATTACCTTTAGAAGATAAAAATAGATTGAAAGTTCTAACACTCCTAAGTACAGCCGTGCAGGATTTACTAACTTCAAAGTATGCTACTGTATTTACTTGAATCTAAGACACAGGTTTCCTCTCTAGTCAGCATTCTGGCAGAGGGAGAGGGTGTGGAAATACCTTGGATTGGAGTACCAATGCAGGTCAGATGGCAGCTCAGCTCTGGTTTAGGTCCGAAGGTAGTGGGTTATCTCAACTGATTGATCACAGTCAGTTCCAGATTGATCTGGTTTAGGTCAGCTGAGGGCTGAAGCTGGAGCTGAGCTGCTGCCTGTCCCAGGCTGGAATGGCTCATTTGGCCAGGGGGACTATGGGGGAAACTGGGGAGGGGGAAACCTGCAGCCTGACCCCCTACCCCGCTTATCCACCACTGATGCCTTTGTCTGATATTCTCCACCTCCTGCCTCATCCATCCCCTGCTTTCCCTGCTGTCAGCCCAGCTCCCCCTCCCCCTTGTTACCTTCTCTTCTGGTTCTGGGTGGAAGTGGTCACTGCTTCTGTTTGGGGAGTGGTTGCAAGTAGGGTCAGGGTGTGTGGGAGGCAGGATGTTGGAGGGCAGGCACAGATATAGGGCAAGGGACAGGAGGACTAGTGGCAGGGGTGTGTTGATGGGGAGCAGGGCCAGGAGAGGGACAAGGGGCAGGGGTCTGGCCTCTGACCCCCGCACTGCTACATTTCCCGTCACAGCAGTGGTGTGGGGTGAATTTAAGAAGATATTCCACTAAGTAGATTCTATACATGGAAAATCATAGTAAATTTATAATTCTCCATTTAATTTTTAAAATTAATTACATTATTAATATAATCAATCTACATTATTAATACAATTCATTTATATGAATAATATAATTAATATAATACTTTTAATTTATATTGTTAATATAATTAAATTCATTATATTATTTTAATTATTTTAATATAATCTAATTATTGGGAAGTCATCTTAAATTTGAAGTAGTCTTAGATTCAAGTAAACGTAGTATATCAGAAACCATTAAGATTATCCTCAGTTTCTATGTATGATATTTAGACAAACATCTGAGAATACCTATACTGGAAGATGGTGGCATTGCTTTTGTTCTAGAAATGATAGATATGGATATTAATAAATTTTGAAAGACGGTTGTTTATGCAGCAGAGTAACAGCTGTTAATTGTACTCTGTAGATTAGTCTCTCTAAACCTTCTGGTTGTATAGAACAGTATTTTCTTTGCTTTCAAAGTTGCAGTGCAAGCAGAGTTTTTGGTTTGTTCTCTTGAATTTGCAGAAAGTGAAGCTTTTGAAGATGCATCCACAATAGACACAGTAGTATGTTAGGTAAGCATTTAATGTCCTAGCTAGCAACTGAAATACATTTGGACATGTGGCAGTTGTAATTCCTTGAGAACCTTGACTTTACCTTTCTTTTTTTTCTTTAATTTTGCATTTCAATGTGCATCCTTTGTCCTAAATAGGGGGTTTTTTGCATTTAATTTGTTGATTTTTTTTTTTTTCATAAAGATTACTTGCAGAGGTAAAGCTGAATTGGAATTTTTCTGCTTGTGTGTATTGGGAGTGTGATTTCCTGCATATTTATCATCCATCCTGCTGAACTATGTTTAAGCTGACTTTTAGCTCAGTTCAGATCAGTGTACACATAGTGTGCAGGCCCAACCTGGTCATGTCTCATACAGTTCCACAAAAAAGTCTTTTCTCACTCTGTTAAATGTCTCACATAGACCCCAAGATTTACAGAGTAGTTCTTTCTCATTGGTTGATGTATCCCGTCCCCCAAAAAAGCTGTAGTTATTGGTGCACTGCTTCAGGAATGGAGAGGACATTTATGCCACCATTAAGCAAAAGGTGAATAGAGTTATGAGGAATCAGTTCTAATGCATATTATTTCTACTTGATGTTTCCCTTTCTTATACTTTCAAGGATCACAGTATCCCTTACAAACCTAGAAATGCAAGAGGCCTTTGGGGCCATTGAGATCTTTTTTGAGTGCAGTTTCAAACTTAACCATAATAAGTTGTAGATTGAAATAAATGTGAAGTTTGTCTTTTACTTGCATCTTACAAGAAGATGCACAAGATTTTTTTTTTCATTTCATATGAGTCTTAACAAAGCCTTGAATTGCTTTTTGTATAATAAAGGGCTTTTTTAGCCCTCAATTTATATATGCACATCCTGAGTTAGCTTTTCTCAGTCACTAAGTAGGTATTAAACTTGGTTCATATAATGAAACTTGTATGTAATGAAATTTTTAGTTGATGCATAACATCTTAATCCAGGTGTTTCATTGGCTAAAGTGAGCTAGACATGGTGTCTTGAAAGAGGTAAAAAGGATTTCTGAAGAGCTCTTCCAAAAATTCCCAGCCTCTGCTTAGACTAGGAATCTTGGGGAGCTGATAACAAAATGTTTCCTGGGCCAGCTTGACACAACTGAAGTTCCTATGGGAGGTAATTGTCATTCTGAATGTGTTATTTGGCATAAATAGTAATTCATCTTCTGTAAGGTACTTATTCCTAAATAAGCCTGTTTAGGGAATAACCAAAGAGGTTTTCCAGTTTACCTTATGCTGGATTGGAGTCTGAATTTCCTATTTACTGCTGCTCAACACTGTTAAATATAGCATAAATGTAGCAAATAAGTGTTTCTTGGGCTCTAGAGTTATAATGTGCATATTTACTCTATGATAATAACAGTCTATTTTAAATATCATGATCTTAGGCCTGTTAAAGTATTTTGTACTTTGAGGATAATATGTGGTTGTACTTCAATAGGACTTCAGAGTGCTAATTTTCAGTTGACTAAACGCTAATGTCAAAATGGAGCAGAATGATTGGGTTGAAATGGAAAGTAAAAGCTTTATAAAATAAGTCGGTGTTGACAACAGTCCCTTGATATGAGACTGTTAGCATTCCAGTAGATAAGGAAGTCACTGAGTGTAGAGTTGACTGAAGAGGCCAGTCCAAGATCTACAAGTTTGACTGCAGGCATGACATACAGTTCCAGAAAGCAGGAATGAATCCTGCTGTTGTCAGATCACTGCTCTTTCTTTCTCTTTGTCTTTCTTACCTGCTCATCTCCATAATGAAGCAAGCTTGCCAAAATGATAAATGCCTTGTACTTCACAGTGCTGTTGGGGATGATTAAGTGCTTGGGTCTCCTAAGGGTTTATGAATATCTCATTTCTTGAGATTGGCCTTCAAGCTATCTTTGAATCTCTTTCCCACCTCTAGAGGGTGACCATTGGCAAATTGGGAGTATAAGACCTGTTTCAGGATCCAGTTATCAAGCATCTTTAAGACATGTCCTCTCCAGTTAAGCTGGTTTTATATAAATGTGGCTTCAAAGCTGGTGGCGTTTGCTTGAGCTAGAATGCTAGCATTTGTTCTTCTGTCCTAATTGATATGGATGATTTTTGGAAGACATTACTGATGAGAATGTTCTAAGGCTTTCACATGTTTCCAAAATGTCCAGGTTTCATGACCAGGTTTCACAACCATAGAACAGGGTAGGGATGACAACAGTTTGGTAGATGAGATGTTTAGTTTGGGGCCTGATATCATGATCTTTGAAGATGCAATTTATGAGAAATTTAAAGACAGCGCTGGCAGATTTTATTCTGTGTTGAATTTCATCATCTATGTTTATGTTTTGGGAAGGGTAACTACCCAAGTAGGGAAAATGCTCAACGTTCTCCAAAGACTGGCTTCTAATTGTGATATATGGGGAAGCAGCTGGTTGGTTTGGTGTAGGTTGGTAACGTATCTTTTATTTTTGTTAAGTTGACAATGAGTCCAAACATTTCACGTGCTTCACAGAAGCAGTTGAGAATGCATCTGGAGCTCTTCAATTGAGTGAGCACATGCAACAAAATTGTCAGTTTACTGAAGTTCAGTAATGGTGGTGTTTGTTATCTTGGATTTGGAATATACCCTGTTGTGATGTTAAAGAGATTCCCAGCCATGCATTATTGGATGCTTACTCTAGGTGGAACTCTGTTAACATTGCAATAGCTGCAATATAGATGGAAAAAAGTGTTGGCACAATCTTGTATGCTTGCTTGAATCCAGTTCTAAATGATGATAGGCTCCATCTGTGAGCCATTGCTTAGGACTGTTGCTATCATGTTATTATGAATTCTGATGGTGGTAAAAAATTTTGGTGGGCATCCAAATCTCATTTGGATCTTTCATAAGGACTCTCTGTAGATTAAATCAAAAGCCTTAGTCAGGTCAGTAAAGGCTACGTAAAGTTCTTTGTTTTGCTTGAAGCACTTCTTTTGCAGCTGTCTAGCAACAAAGATGTGTCTATTGTAAGTCTGTCTCTTTCAGCTCTTTCTTTTCAAAAGGAGGTTTAGTCACCCCATGCTCTGTCAGCTTCCCCATGCTCTGTCAGCTTCCCCTCCCCTGCATGTCCAAGTGCAGCATTTATCAATTTTGAATCGTTCAAGTTCTCTAGCCACTAATGCTGTCCTTCTCTCCAGTTGGTCATTGTTAAGGTTGTTCATCAAGGTATCCATCCATGTTGCAAACTTTATTTCTTGAATCAGACAGCAGATGGTGACCCTACTGGACGTGGTTTTCCAGCTAGGTGGAGTGAAAATCTATTTAGGGCACCTTTTCTTGCTGTCCGCCTCTATGGGTGAGCAAAGTGGATCCTAAATAGGTCTGCTCAGTTATGATTGCACCTGCTGAATTGTACACCTGTCTCAGTTCCAAATGCAAAATGGCCATCACACAACCATCATCTCCATGTAGGTCCATAATTAGAGGCTTCCAGTAATCACAAGCACCTGCCTCTGTTGCCAGTTGCCCATCCCTTTAGAGTTTGATGTTGATGAAAGATGCTTATGCATGTCTTTGTTTAACATGAAGATGCCATTGCACACATCATTGCGAAGTATTTTCTTCGTCTGCCTGCTCCACCATTGAGGACTTTCATTGTTGTTTTTGGATCGCTATTATTCTGACAACCTTGCTCTTGACCTTGCTGCTATAGGTGACCCTACTAGAAATACAAAACTCCAGATGGCATCACTCTTGAGGTTATTGGTGGCACACAAGCCTCTCTGCCACACCAAGGTTGTGATCCTTGGGAGTAAATAAAAAGCAAACATAGTCTCTGAAGGCAAGCTGAGAATACATTTCTTGGTATAGCCTTATATTGGTCAGTTTCTAATTAGAAGTAGCTAAATACAGATGTATCAGATTTTTGTGCAGTATCTGATGTAAAGATAATTGTCTTGGATACCTTCATACAGGTAAACACAGGTCACATCTTCACAATCAGATTATTTACTGCTTTCAACAGTTGACAACACTAGAATGGTTAGAAGATTAAGGTATTTCAATAAAGACACTTTTTGATGCATTCTCATAACTTCATTCTCCTGGAAGGGTTTATGTAGGTGTAATGACATACCATCTCTTGCACAAAATACACAGAGCTATGAGTTTAGGTCTAGTTCATAGCAGAAGAGGTTTGTATAACTTGTTTTTAAAAATATGTACATTACAATGTTGAATTACACATGTTCTGTTTATTTAGGGTTAAAACAATTTCTGAATGTTGCAGTTCAAAGTAAAGGGCGCCCCATGATCTACTGCCTCATCCTGCCCCGCCCCCTGCCCTTCCACTTCCCAGACAAGCCCCCGAGGCTCTGACCACCCCCACCCTCCCAACCAGCTAGGCCTGAGCAGCAGGGGTGTGGTTTGGCCCAGCCATGTGCTTCCTGCTGCTCCTAATCATGGAGTCTGAAAGATTGAGATTGACTGTCAGAGGCTCCGCAACTGACTAGTTGATTTGAGATTGACCCATCAACTGAGAGAAACTGGTTTGTGGCCACTGGACTAAGGCAACAGCTGCCCTTTGATTATCTAGCATTCTTGTAACTATTAAGAAATATATGTAGACTTTTTTTCAAAAATAAAGGTCATCTAACCTGAACTTGTAAAGACCAGCTCCCCCAAGTCATTAACATTTGCAGGAGGCAGAATTCCTGATGCATCAATCATAATCTTATTATTTATCTTCACAAAGGTGGGCAGGATTAGCAACTTTATGAAGAGTTTTTCTTTGCATCACCCACTAATGTACAACTGATCTTAATTTGGGAGCAAATAGCTTCTATTAACAATGTAAGTTGTTTAATAAATACCTCATAGTCGTATGTTTTACAGTTAAATGAATGTGAAAGTAAGAAGTAAGAAAGCAAGGTTCTAACATTTTTCCTTAGGGAAAGGTTAAAGCCTTTTCTAAATTTGGTCCTCAGGCTTGGGCCCAAAGTTAACAAGTAAATCTTGGACAAAGGGACACCCAAAAGTCTTATGTAATTGGGAGGAAGTACAGGTACATGAGGTCATTTTGTGAAGAAGGGGAGATTTGTAAAATTGGCGTTTATCTATGTACAGTCCATCAAAAAAAACCCTTATATTTTTAACAGTATACTACAGTGAAGAAAAATTACAGTTTTATCTGGTGTTCTACATATAATTTAGTCTTGAAAGACATTTCTGATCACTTTCTTAATGTCGTTTGATACTAATTATTTTAGTCTATTTCAGGAGTTGGCAACAATTAGACCCTGAATTGGGTCTGCATATTTGGAGAGATTTGCCTGTGTCTGTGTTGTTGCCATTACCCTGCTTCCTGACTGGGTGCAGACTCAGCTCCCAGCCAGTAGGGTGCTGCAAATCTGCACTGCGTCTGTTTGGGGACCTGTACTATGGTTGGGCAACTGCCATCTGTGTCCATGCTGCAGCTGACAGATGTGGGGTGAGAAGGAGTGGAGTGGAGAGAAGCAGCAACAGCGTGAGTGCAGTTTGCCAGGTCTCTAGAATTTGAGCAGCCCCCTACCAGCAGGAAGCTGAGCCTGCCCACAGCTAAGGTATAGGAAGGGAGGGGACTTGGAGGAGTGGCCATGGTATGGGTACAGTTTCCAGTTGTTTGACCTCAGCATGGGTGCAAGGAAAGTCCCTTCCCCATCTGTTGCTTGCAGGTTGCCAAAGCCACCCAGCCTGTGTCAGATAGGAGCTGGGTTGTTTTGGCCCACGGAATATTAAAGGTTTCTGATTGCTGGTCTATTTTATGAATTGCCATTATTCTTCCATCAGCTGAGGTAGAAATATTCTTTCAGGAGCTAAGAAATCTACTTTAAATATTGCTTCATTGCATTGTAATTAGTTTTCAGTTGTTGCTTCACATTACAAATGAAGAACTATTTAACAGAAAAGGATATCATAACTGTTAAGAAAAAAAGTTGATGTTCTTGGCAAGCTATAAAATAAGTTTGTGTACTTGACTAGCGTTCTTAATCTTTTTAACAGTTTAAATGACTGTATAAACTAGCTTCTACTTCATGAAAGATACTTATCTGCATTGTTTGATTTCTAGTCTTGTAGTTTTATAATGTCCATAAAAGTGAAACTAAATTTTATTAATCTAGTTATGTTACATTTAAGACAAATATTTTGAGCATGAACCTTGAACTGTTGTTCATCGTTGTCATTGCATCTCCAGTCCAACCATTCTATATTGTTTGTTTCCAATATTCTGCAATGGCCACTGCTTCTCGTGTTGGCATTGCCAGTTCTTGTGGGGTGCATTATAGTGCTACAGGGCATCTCAGGAGATAATCCAAACAAACTCAATGGTCATTTGCATAAAGGCCTCATGATTTCATGAGAGAGTTGTATCTTCCAAGACCTACTCAATCTATTCAGGCTCTGCTATGTATGCCATTTGTAGTTGGAGCCAGATGCTAACTTGTCACTGAGCTATTGTTGAGAAGAATATTCAGGGAACATTTATATGGCAGGCAACCAGATTGGTTTAGCAGAGAACTCTTTGGCAGGGCCAGATTAACCAGTTGAGGACTGCCGCCCCTTCCCCCTCCCCGGGTGCTGCCACTTGCAAGGAGCAGCTTGGAGCCACCACTAGGAAGCAGCCATGGCAGCATGGAGGCCAGCAGAAGGCAAGGGAAGGGGGGTGGATGGGGCCATTTGTGCCGATGCCATGGAGGAAACAACAAGAGCCCTCCTGCATCTCGGGCGTAGGCGTGTGCTTTGTTTGCCTGTACATTAATCCGGCCCTGCTCTTCAATGAACTTAAACACAAAAAGGAAGTTTATGAGAAGTGGAATCTTGCATAGGTGATTGGAGAGGAGTATAAGAATATTACTTGGGTATGCAGAGAGGAACTCAGGAAGGCCAAAGCACAATTGGAGTTGCAGCTAACAAAGGTTGTGTGAAGAGTAACAAGAAGGCTTTCTACAAATATGTTAGCAACAAGAGGAAGGTCAGGAAAAGTGTGGATCCCTTACTGAATAGGGGAGGAAACTTAGTGACATGGTAAGGAAAAGGCTGAAGTACTCGGTGCCTTTTTCACTTCAGTGTTCACAGGCAAGGTCAGCTTGCAGGCTACTAGACCAGGCAGCACAGTTTGGGGAGGAGGTGAGTAGCGCTCAGGGGTGAAAGAATAAGGGACTGTTTAGAAAAGGTAGATGTGTAGAGTCAGTGGGGCTGGAAGCAATGCATCAGAGGGTGCTGAGGGAGTTGGTTGATGTGATTGCAGAGCTACTGGACAGTATCTTTGAAAACTCATGGCAATCAGGTGATGTCCCAGATGACTGGAAAAGGACAAATATAGTGCCCATCTTTAAGAAAGGGAAGAACTGTCCAGGGAACTATAGGCCAGTCAGCCTTGCTTCAGTTTCTGGAAAAATCCTGGAGCAGGTCCTCAAAGGAATCCTTTTCTAACCACTTGGAGGAGAAGAAGGTGATTAGGAACAGTTAGCATGATTCATTCACCAAGGGTAATTCATGCCTGACCAGCCTGATAGCATTCTATGATGAGATAAGTGGCTCTGTGGGTGCAGGGAAAACAGGGGACATAATATATCTGAACTTTAGCAAAGCTTTTGATACCATCTCCCACAGCATTCTTAGAAGCAAGATAAGGATGTATGGTCTGGATGAATGGACTGCAAGGTAGATAGAAAGCTGGCTGGATCACTAAGCTCAATGGATAGTGATCAATGGCTTGAAGTCGAGTTGGCAGCTGGTATCAGGGGTTGGTTCTGGGCCTGGTTTTGTTCAGTATCATCAGTGATCTGGAAGATGGGATAGAGTGCACCCTCAGCAAGTTTGCGGATGACACCGAGCTGAGGGGAGTCGTAGATAGGCTGGAGGGTAGTGCTGGGATTCAGAGAGACCTATACCAATTGGAGGATTGGGCCAAAAGACATGAGGCTGGACAAAGTCAAATACAAAGACAAATACACTTAGAAAAGAAGAATCCCATGTGCCACTACAGGAGTGGGACCCACTGGCCAAGCAACAACTCTGCAGAAAAGGACCTGAGTGTTACAATGGATAATAAGATGGAGGTGGGTCAACAGTGTGCACTTGTTGCCAAGAAGGTTTAACAGCATATAGGGCTACATTAGTAGAAGCATTTGCCAGCAGATTGAACGAAGTGATTATTCCCCTCTGTTCAGCACTGATGAGGCCACATCTGGAATACTGTATCCAATTTTGGGCCCCCACTACAGAAAGAATGTAGACAAGTTGGAGAGAGTCCAGTGGAGGGCAGTGAAAATGATTAAGGGGCGGGACATATTACTTCTGTGGTGAGGCTGAGGGAACTGAGCTTATTAAGTCTGTAGAAGAGAAGACAGAAGGAATTTAATAGTAGCCTTTAACTACCTGAAAAGTGGTTCTGAAGAAGATGGAGCTAGATTGTTCTCAGTGGGGACAGATGACAGAACATGGAGTGATGGTCTCAGGTTGCAGTAGGGGAAATTTAGGTTGAGTATTAGGAAAGACTTTGTCACTAGGAGGGTGGTGAAGCACTAGAATGCGTTACCTAGAGAGGTGGAATCTCCATCCTTTGAGGTTTTCAAGGCCCAGTTTGACAAAGCCCTGACTGGAATGATCTAGTTGGGGATGGTCCAGCTTTAAGCAAGGGGTTGAACAATTGCCTCTTGAGGTCCCTTCTGGCCTGATTTTCTATTATTCTATTATATTTTTGTCTAAACATATAAATGTTCCCTGATTCAATCATTTCAATATTTTTCTCTTATTACCCTATGGTAAAAGACTAATTTTATAAGTGAGCACTATACAGCGAATGCCATTTAAAATTGAATGCTTGCCACCAAAAATTGTTAAACTTCAGTGTTTATGGTATTTCCCATTCTCTAAACATTCACCCTAAATGACAATGATGTTTTGTAGTAAATGGCTTGAAAAAAATTATTTTTTTTTTATAGTACCTATTACCATTGTGTCTAATTGCTCTTCAGGTCAAATAAGTCTCTATGGTAATGGGGATATAGGTTGTATGATAATGGTTCTTAGTGGTTTCAGTCTTCTACTTCCTGGTTACAGGATTTTATTTATATTCTGGTTATTGGGAGAGTGAGCAAAAAGAGAGGGTCTTTCGGCATGTTGTAAGGGCAGTCAGATTATGAATATCTTGGTGTCTAAAAATTCTTTGCATATAGTTTATCTCTTGGATGTAAAGTTTTCCCTGAGTCTTTCACACTTTTATTAGGTTTCATATACAGCATTTTCCACAGGTGAGTGGTTGTTTTGGAGCATAAGAGTAAGGAGACTCTTTTGTGTTCCAAGACAACCATTTATTCCAAAGTGTGCAAGATCATCCACTTCAGTCTGTCTCTCATAACATGGCCATGAAGTACCTTGTAGAAAAAACCTTACTGTCACAGACAAAGAGCTGGGGGAGACTATGACAACACCAGTGCCTTTCCCCTGAATTGGCAGGGGCCTTGCTACCTTTAATATATACTTACCAGAAGCCCTAAAGCAAGGGATTACCATTCACCTTCTATGTGATAAGAGATGGTTTTGGCTTAGCGTCATTACCGGCATAGATAAGATCTGAATGCACATATCACATGTGTAGATCATTGTTCCAAGGATATCACTGTCTTATATTAACCTGTCCATAAATTCACTAAGCTCCATCTTCAAGCAATTCAAACTTCTTGTCCCTAATTTTTTGTTCTTTTATTTGGAAAACCATCCCAAAACTTTATTTTTCCTTTTACCAGAAGCTTCCTTCTAATTTCCAGTTTGAATAAGTCTGTCTCCAATTTGTATCTATTGGAGACTGTGCCAGTATTGGTGAGGTATAAATGTGGATGTAGTCGGTTGTACAGCTGGGTTCTGACCCATTATTGGCTCTTGAAAATGAAGACCAAGTGTTCACACTTAGCAAAGAAACCAGGAAGACACCAGAAGAGAGAACAAGTATGAAATACTGATGGTGGTCTATTATGGACTGCACATCTTTGGTTCCAGATTAGGAGTAGTTCGTGTGGAGTGTTTTGGTTCTTAACCCAGTTCTGACCTTAAAGTTCTTACTGTAAGGAAGTTTGCCAATCTGTTTTCTGAGTTTGGTAATTATTTTTTAAAAACATATTTTCACCAATGGTTTGGCACTGGAGTAATACCAACTCTTTCTGATTACAAAGATAACATTCAACACGAAGAGGTTTCAGGTGGAAAAAAGTTTGAAAAACTCATAGGTAACTTCAGGAGATATGGAATAAAAATGTATTTAAGACCCATACCAATGTCCCTGAAATCACTGGGGAATTTCCACTGATTTATGCATATGATACACCAAATTGTGCCTTTGGTGTATCAGCGTAGGTTAAGAATTTGATACCAGAACCTTATCAATTTGAATGTAGCATTTTTAATGTAATTAACCTCTCTTTTAGGGAAGAAACCCCTTTTTTCTGGAGCCTGCAATAATCATAACAGTAACTGATGGAAGTAAACTAACAACCACCAGTGGGATACAGGAAGAGGTAGGATCTGATCTGTACTTTTAATCTGATGCTATTGCCTTTCCAAAAGAATGCTGACATATTAGGATTGTGATTTAAGTGTGTTCAGATGTTCCTGTACTGTTGTGATATATTTAAATAGCACATCATCTGGATCACTGGTTTATCATTGGAATAGGAACCTTTTTCTGGAAGGATAAATTCATGGAAGAAAGGAGATGGTGCTGTGTTATACAGTGAGTGTACATAGTGTACATATGTGCTTGTTTTAAAGTCTAAAAGGAAGTGTCAGGTCTGAGAGTTTATCAGGGAAGATAAAGGGAGAAAAGAACAGTAGTGATATTAAGGAGGAAGTGGATGAGGCCTGACAACAGGAATGCATCTAAAACTTCTGGTATTGTTGTAATAAGGAATTTTAATTACCCTTATACCTTCTGGAAGAAAAATACAGCGAAACAGCATATCCAACATGAGAACAAATTTGTTTCAGGAATGAGGAAGCTGGGGACTGCAGAGGGACAGTTAGATTAGATTTTTTTTTTCTGATCAGCAAGGGAGAGCAGGATGTGAATGTAGAAAGAACTCTTTAAAATTTTTGCAAATAATAAACATAAAGTCATAGATTTTGTAATTCAAAGACAAGAAAGGCACGAGCGTAGTAAAAACTAGAACATGACTTTTTGTAGCAGATTTCCACTTTAATAGATAAGGTACCAAGGACAGGCAAATTCTAAGGTACAGGGGTCAAGGAGGGCTCATGATTCCTAAATGACGTAGCACTCAAGGCTTGACAGCAAGCTCATCCCACATAGTGGTAGAAGAACAGCCATGGAAAACTAATGTGTCTACACAGAAGCTTCCATATCTGTATCAAAATTGAAAGAGAAATGGACAGCCAGTGGATGAACAGGTTAGTCGCTAAGAAAGTATATCAAAAGAATAGCAAGGATATGTAGAGACATCATCAATAAAGCAAAGGCAAAAAATGTGGTATAATTGGCTAAAATAACAATAAGGGGGCCTATAAATACGTCAGACAGAAAAGAATAAACTGAGTCCACTGTTCATTACTGGGGATAAATTTTTAACAGGCTATTCTGCTTCAGTCATCCAATAAAAACCTTGTGACTAGGGATGTGAACGGTTAAATTATTAATCATTCTACCAATAAGCCTAGTGATGATTGGTTATAACTTACCGGTTATTGTTTAGTGTGGGGTGGGGAGCAGTCCAGCAGGGAGGGAGGGAGGGAAGCTGCATGGTGCCCCAATGGGAACCAGAAGGCAGCAGGGCAGGCAGGTGGGATAAGGGTGGGAGGGAAGTGGGGATAGTACCTTATAGCTAGGCTTCGTGGACCCTGGTTCAGTTGCTTGTAGACTCCCTGCTGCCTGCCATGAGCAGCTCAGGCTCCAGGCAAGGCCCTGCTGCCCATCACAGAGCCTGGACTACCTGCAGCAAGCAGCAGGGAGGCTGCAAATGGAGCCTGGCTGTTGGGTACTAGTCCCCCTTTGCCCTAGTCTGCTGTCCACAAGGAAAGCAGCTCAGTTTCCTCTGGGGAGTGTGGAAGTCAGAGGCTGCCTACTGTAGCTCGGGGGATGCCCCACTGGTACCAGACTGGGCAGGGGTGTCCCACAATCTGGGCCAGAGCAGCCCCACATGGGCAGGCCAGGGGTTACTATACTGATTAATCATAATCAGCTGGATCTGGGGTGTAGGCTGCATGTGGTGACTGGACTCTCTGTGCCCTTCCCTGCTTACGTGCAGTGCTGGGTCAGTCTAGCAACCCACAGGCCGGATCATATGATTACATGGGCTAATGTGGCCAGTTCTAGGAGACTGGAGAAGGGCTAATATACTGTCTATTAAATAAATAAATAAATAAATAAATAAATAAATAAGGAGTTCAGACTGATTTGCCTGCCTTCCATATTTGGAAAACTCCTGAAGCAAAATTCTAAAAGTCAGTTTGTAAACAGCTGAAGGAAGAAGCATGTGACATAGCAGTAAGTATGAACATGTTAAAAACAAACATGCCAAAATAACTTGATTTCCTCCTTTGCTCAGGGAAACTAGGTTTTTGGCTTGATATTTGTACTTCAGTAAGGCCTTTGATCCAATTTCATATGACATTCTTATAAGTAAACTGTAGAAATATGAGCTAGGTAAATTTACAGTTGGGTAGATAGACCATTGAATAGTTGCAAATAAAGAGTAATGGATTGATCCCAAAATGGTCTCGGTTGAGGTTCATCTTCGTTAGAATTACAAAGGATATTGATAGAGAACTGGGCTATGGAAAGCAAAATTAAACTGAAAGGCAAATCGTTGTCTTACAAGACTATAAAAGATATAAAATATAACATACAAAGCAGTAACAAGCTCAGTGCACAATTTGGTGTCCTTTACTAATTTCAAACAGTGGGTTCTGCTAGGGGAAGTGTTCCCCTTCTATCTGTTTTAGCTTTAGGGACAGTTTTAGATTGTAAGCACCAAAGTTTGCTTATTCTCTCAGATGCATATTACAAAAATGAGAATAGGCTTTCAGGGTCCAGGCAAACGGATAATTGGACCAAGATATTCTAAATGAGTAAGCAGCAATTATTCTGATTATTCTTGAACCAAAAAGGAATATTGTTTACATATATTTCATAGTATGTAATGATTCTTTAAGCAAAAAAACCTGAATTCTCTGTCTAATAATAAAACTTACTATTTTTGATTTTCGCCTTTAGAAATCAATACTTGTTTGTTTTTGCAAGCTCCTAGCCAATCTAAATCAAATGACTTAAAGGGGAAATTGGTGCCAGGCTAGCAGAATAGGAGCTTAGGTCTCTTTTTTTTTAAGACTTTTCTAAATTCTCTCTCTTGGCTTCTACAGCTTCCTACAGTTTTGATGCAACAGGCTAAAATACCCTCCTTTACAAATGCAGGTTTAGATCTGAAAGCTGGGTCTTCAATTAAAAATGCTATATAAGAAGAAAGGAGCTTTTGTAATTACCTTTTACTAGCCATGCTTTAGTCTCTGCTCTCTGTTCAGGTCTTGATCTATAATCTTTGCCTCTGTCATCAGTCATGTTAGTTAAGTGATGAAAATGTTCCCTGAATCTTTTTGTTCTTATAAAGTTTCAGTTCCCTGTATTTTATCAAACAAGATTTCTACTGTTACCAACAATAGTATTATCAGCCTACAATCTGTTGGCTCCTTCTGAAAACCTTTTAAATGCTTTTTGTGAGTTTATTCTCTTTGTTTTGTCCTGCGTAAAATACATACTGTGTTTTGATACATCATTCTAAATTTCAGTACATTCAGAGTATTGGATACAAATAGACTGTTCTACCCATGTGACCAACATTATTTGGAAGATTGGGGCACTGATTACTCCGTTTTCTGTTAAGTAGGCATAATGCTAATTACAGAATAATTTTAGAAATGTTGTTAGTATAGTTTAGCAGGATTGGCCATTACTATTTCAGTAAATAATATTCTGAACATCAGTGCTTGGGAAGTTCAAAATGATTTCACTTAATTCATAACCATTTTTTCCAACAGTAAAAACAAAATATTTTTGGAGGGCATTTTCTGCAACTTCAACTATGCAGAATTTTTTTTTTTCCAATTGTTGGGAGTCATCACAGTTTTTCTCTGATTGTAATTGTTTGTATTGGCTGAACATGAGAATTCATCTTGCATTAATGTTGACTTTAAATCTTACTCTCTCTTCATATACATCACAGACATTAGTATAAATGAGTAAGGGAGAATGTGCATCTCTGAATACTTCTAAGGTATCTCCACGTTTTTTTGTTGCGGTGACATTTATGGTCATGTAAAAAAGATAGTTCTGAAAATATAATCATAAGCTGAGCCCCCCAAAAGATTTCAGAGTTCAGTAGAGACTGCTTCTTTATGAATCTGCTGTTAACAGTTGGAAGGCTTTGAATAGAGATTTAAATTCACTGCAGCTACATTTTGTAACAACAAAATGTTTCTTTTCACTATTCTCTTCCACTTTATTGATAGTTTAATTCTGTAGTGTATTATTATCCCAAGGAGTCCAGAAAATCAGACTTTGAGAGATGAGCATGGCTCTTTCTGTGTACTGCAAAAGTTCATTTTAATATCTATTAAGCAACGAGAGCTTAATATTGTTGAAAGAGCATTACAATAAAGTAGTTTTGCTTGCTAGAAATTCTAATAAAGCAAGTTTGAGGAACTTTTAAACTTAATATGCATCTTCAGAAGATGAATTTCCCTTGTGGTTTATGGATCTTGAGCTTGTGTTTTATGTTGATATGAAATGAGTTAAATAGAGGGCTACCTAAAGCATGATTTACTGCATTGTTTCAATAACATCTAAACTATATTGTCAGATTTTCAGATTATTTGGGCATAAGTAGTTTGGAAGATGTACCATAAATTGGTGTCATCATATACCTTCCTGATCCTGATTTTTATTTTTATTTTTTTTATTTTTGCAGAAAATTGTGATTTCAGAAATTTAATTTCTCTTTTCAGCTTCACTTACCTCTCAATTCTCCTTTACCCGGAAGTGAATTGACTAAAGAACCTTTTCGCTGGGATCAGAGACTATTTGCTTTAGTTCTGCGCTTGCCTGGTATCGCAGCTCCAGAACCAGAGCAGGTAGTAGGCGTACCAGTTGATGAGTCAGCAATTACACCCATGTGTGAAGTCACAGGAGGTAAGTAGCCTAGCTTTATTTGACAAAGATTTTCTTAAAGTAATTAGCATTATAGTTCAGTTGTGTATGGCAGAATATATTTTTAAAAAATGGAATCCTTTTTATTTAAAAAAAAAAAAAATTAAAAATCCCAGGTACACTGACACTACATAATGTAAGCTTCAAGGAAATAGTGAATTGCAAATAATCCATTTGACCTATACTGAAAAGGTATGGATCTGCTTTCCTGAGCAGTTTGGCCCAGAAGGGGAGAAGCTTTTGTGTTTAGGTATTTTAATATTGCAACCAGAAGTCTTAGGAATTGATATTTCTTTATGTTGAGGTAGTCTTGAAATACTGGCGTTCTTCCATGTTAGCAAACTCAAGTCCAAGACACTTTTTTTGTTTTTTGGACTTTTAAAATGTTAGATGCACAATAGTTTTAGAAATATTTCTGTCCTTTCCCCTTCCCAGTGACCCATCGTAGATTCCATGCCCCCCCAGCCCTTCCAAATGTCTCATGATTTGGTCTCCTGTTTTAAATTGCAAACCCCTCAGGCACAGACCTTGTTGTCTGTCTTTGGTATGAATACTTCAGATGTTGAAAACATAGACAGGGTTCTTTGGGTAAATTTGATATCTTTTATTAGACCAGCTCATATAGTTGGAAAAATTCTTCTTTGCAGGCTTTTGGGTGCAGGCCTGGCAAAGAGCATCTGTGCCCAAAAGCTTGTGAAGAAGAATTGCTCCAACTATTTGAGTTGGTCTAATAAAAGATATCAGATTTACTCAAAGAACCTTGTCTGCCTGTGTCCTTAGACCAACATGGCTATAACTACACCCCCAAAAACATAATAATGAATTTTCTGATTGGAGAAGCTGAGGTGGAAGACAGCAGGGGGAAGAGAGAGAGGATGGGGGGATGTAGAGGAAGGAATTAAAAAAATAAATAAAACCACTTAAAACTGACCTGATTACTGCTCCTTTCAAAATGTAAACTTGACACTTAGACTTTGGTTAACATTCATGGGACTAAAGGTATTGGTGCCACAAGGGGGAGCCCACATTTCAGAAATGCAATAGAGACCTTAAATTATGAAGTTAAAGATTTTCTTGGTTTTAAGTAGAAGTCAGGGTAGATTTGCACCTTACAGACCATAAGGTACAAATCTACCATGGCTTCTAATTGAGTTCATACTAACATGGCTGACTTGTTTCTCTGTTACATAGCCAAAAAGTAAGTGTCTTGTTTCCTTCTGAGATGCATGCAACTCTTCACGAAAACACTTAGTTGACTGTTCTGCTGCTTCATAGTTAAGCATGCTTTCCTGAATTTTGTCTATCTCTGTAAATAGGGCACTTGAAAATAGATCAGCAAAAGTCATCATGAGGCTTGAAGACCTGACTTATGAGTAAGGTTCAAAGGAGCTAACTATATGAACCATTTTGCAAGAGATGACTAAGAGGGGATATGAATCTAAAATATTTTATAGATGTAATCACCAAAATGGTAGTAGTAGTAAGGGGCATGTGATAGTAGAAAGGTAAACATGTTAGATGTATTAAGTTGTGCAGTACTTGCCCAAAGGAAGTGGTAGAACCTCTTTTTGTAAAAATAAATAAGACAGAACTTTTCTAGAGAAGCAACTTCTAATTGATATGGAGTGGCTGAGCTGACAAGTTTCCCTACAGTTCATCTTCTGTGATTTTATGTTCTATTAAAATGACCTTGTTGTAGAAAGCCCATGGAAAGGATTCCATATAAAAGTATATTTAAATATAATATTTTGACTTGTATTTATTTAAAGATAATACAGAAAATGTAAAATCCTATAAAAAGGGTCCCATAGAAGCCATTGAAACTTTTGTTAGGATTCTGCTTGCCTGGAGCCTAGGAGGAAAGAAAATGTGATGAAAAAGAAGAGAGAATAAGATCATTTACCAATGAATAACCTACTGATATGGTATCTGAGGTACTTCACTTTTTCCATATGCTACAGAATAGTACATAGCTGCAGTATCTCAAAAGCCACAATATAGTAGATGTTGGTAAATAGTGTTATCTTAATGGCTGCCACTTTTATAAACACAGATTCATGTTTGTACTGCTGTCCAATTTTGAGAAATCAGTAAACATACAGTATACTAGTCTATGTTCTAAAACAGTGCATTTTGGGAATGGATGGTAGATATTTAAACAAATGAAATAGCAGCAGAAAAAGCTAATGGGATGTCACATTATATTGCTTAAACTGAAAAAATAAGGTGAAGGTAGGAACAATATGTAGCTGACTTGCTCTTGTGACTCCTCCTTTCATCCTAGGTCGCTCATATTGTGTATGCTCTCCGAGAATGCTGAATCAGTGTCTTGAGTCCTTGGTGCAAAAAGTGCAAAGTGGAGTTGTAATAAACTTTGAAAAAGCTGGACCAGATCCTTCACCAACTGATGGTATTTGAAAAATTTTAGATACCTTACTGATATAATTTGATGAATTCAAATGTAATAATTTCCAGAAATTAGGATAGTTTGATTTGGAACAGTACTATTATTTTAGGCATAATTAATATTGCCTCGTTTATAATATAGCACATTTCAAGGGTTTCAAGTAGTATATCAGGCCTACATTTTCTGTAGCCCTGTGCCCTCCTGTTTATAAATATTAATTATTTTTCTCATCTTTAAAAATGTATTCTTGCAAAATGCTATCTTTTCCCTGAACCCTGAAATTGTATGTTAAAGGTTCATTGGAGTTCTGTACTAGAATTATGTATATTAAATATTTTCCTGATGTGTGAAGATTTAAGATGCATCTAGCAAAAGTTGTGATGAGGAAGGAAAGAAAACCCCAACTGAGTTCTGAAGAAGCATCAGACAATATTCACCTTTTTCAGACCTTCATTCAGTAAAGATTTAGCAGTGTTGCTCCAATGTCCAATGTCAGTTAGCATTCTTGCAGGAAATGTAACACACAAATTGAAACTGGCATCTATTTTTCTTGTGGCTTTTAATCTTATTCTAAGGATAACTTCCTTGAAGTATAAAAAGTCTGTACACATTTCATAAAAACAGCATTTAAATAATATTTTAATCTTATTTAATTATATATAGTTATTAATATATAATATTTTTATGTAGATGGACAGACGGATATATCTAGGCCCTTTGGATCCCAACCTTGGCACAGCTGTCACAAGCTTATCTATGTCAGACCAAACCCTAAAACTGGGGTTCCCATAGGCCACTGGCCTGTTCCAGAATCCTTTTGGCCAGATCAAAATTCACCAACACTGGTAAGTATTTGAAGATAGGTAGAAGCAAGGGAAATCTATCTTAACTGCTTCCCATTAATTTGTTTAAAATCTCGGAATATTTCACTAAAGTATTGTGAAAGCGGCTTGACAAAGGGTGAATTCAGAAAAGAAATACAGCAGAGGTCTAACTGCTAGGAATAAGAGTGAGTAGCAATTAACATAGCCTATACTGTTCTTATGGAGTACCGTATTTTCGTGCATATAGCCTGTCCACGGGTATGAGCCGCACCCACATATAACACATGGAAAATTGTATTTTTATATATTAGTCTGTGTATATGCCACACCCATGTATTCCCTGCAGCGGCGTATACACGAGAGGCGGTGTAGCCCAGCCTGCCTGGGCCCAGTAGAAAGGTGGTGCAGCCGGTCCCAGTCCCCATGGTGGCGGTGGCAGCCCAGCCCTGGCTTCTGCGGCAGCAGCCTGCACCGTCCCTGGCTTCTGTGGCAGCAGTCTGCGCCAGCCCCCGCAGGGAAAAATAGTCCATAGATAGCCTGCACCCCTGTATAGCCCTCACCCATCCTTTTTTTTTGGTAAAATGGCATATACCCCACGAGATATATGCACGAAAATACGGTATTTGCATGAGACAGTAATTTTCAACCTTTTTTCATTTGTGGACCCCTAAAAGTTTTGAATCGAGGTGTGGTGTCTTTGAATTGCAAGTGAGGGTTATTCATGTAATTTCTGATTGATCATAGTCATCTTTTACACACCCCTTAAGACATAGTCTGCATACCACCAGGGCTCCATAGATCACAGGTTGGAAGCTGGTGACATAAGAGGTATCTGCTTCTTTAAGCAAGAAACTACCTACAATAGAGCTCTTACTGACATCTGAGCAGTCATGAATAAAGAAAAACAATATAGCAGGAGTTTCGAATTCAGACTGAGAACTGCAGCATAAACAAAAATGCCAAAAGTAATTCAAAGTAATTTCTGTTACTGTGTGAATTTCGGCAACTGTTTCGTTTCGGATTCAGACGCTTTGGCAGTCAAAACACCAAATCCAAAATGAAATATAGAGTTCCGAAACAGCTCCAAAATGAAATGGGCCATCTGAAATTTTTGGAAATTTTCCAAAACATTTTGGAGCTGTTCCAGAGGCGAGTTTAAAGGGAAAGAAGGAGGGGGAAGGACTGCTCTGATATTCACATCTGTAGCTGGCCAGTGACAGCGATCTGTCCCTGTGGTCCCTTCCAGCCCCAGTGCTGGGGAATTGAGCTGGGGTCTGGGGGAATGTTCAGGTCCCCGAACATTCCCACAGTTCCTGGTTTGATTCCCCAGCTCCCCGATATTTCTCTAGCTTTCTGGTCACTTTCCCCAGTTCTTTCCAGGGGACTAGGGCCCCCAGATGGTGCGGGATGACAGTAGGCTGCCACTGCCAACTGGGGATCACAGCAGCTCTGGGCTATTTCCCCACTGATAGCAGCAGCCTGCTGAAACCTTGTGCAGATCCAGGGACCCACACCCCTGGGAAGAGCTGTGGGAATGATCATACAGCTGGGGATTGAACCAGGAGCTCCAGCTGACTGCTGGAGCTGCCCTACTTTCAGGCAGCGCATGGTGCCCTGATGAGCTGTGCTGCACCTGTGCTTTGGTGCAGGTGGGGGTCCCTGCTGCCCTGCATTGTATGGGGGGGTGGGGCTCTGCCACAAGCTCTCAGAAGCCCCAGTTACCACTGCCAGAGCTGGTGAGTTTGGGGCTTTTATTTTTTTTAAACTCCACACTCACCAGCTTTGGAGCATGTGGATGATAGCACCAGCACCCAAGTCTGCTTGGTGCAGCCTACACCCAGCTCCAGGAAGAACCCAGTGCTGGTGCTGGCCCCAGCTAGCAGCACTGGGTTCTTTATACCCAGATACACAGATCTGGGGTCCATGCCCCCTGGGAGGGCTGTAGGACTGTGCTACACTCCTCCCAGGGGGAGCAGGCCCCCAGATCTGTGTGCAGGGCGACAGCATGCTGCCACTGCTGGCAAGTAATACTAGCTTTGCTTTTAGCAGTTTGAGGTGCAGTTTCACAATAAATCCTGCACCTATCCCCTTGAAACTTGGCAGACTCCCTGCCCTCAGCAGGGGCTAGCAACCCTGCTAGCATCATCTGATTCGGACAGGAAAGGACAAAGTTATAGGCTATAATGTGGAATCAACTGACTATGGCTGAAACACCATTGAAATTCCAAAACAGCTTTGAAATAGCTTTGACTGAAACAAAACAGGACAGTGACTTGAAACACCGAAACAAATCACTGTCCCTCTGAAACACCGAATCCAAAATGAAACAAAAGACAGCCATTTCGGACAGCCCTACGAAATGCCAAATCCAAAACCAAAACAAAATGCAGGTGTTTTGCACAGCCCTAATTCCTACCACATTTTACTAGCCAGAAGAAAGTTTTCTGGTGAAAAAGCCTCGCTGAAAATATTTTCAAAATTGGGAAAAGGTAAAGCTAATGGTAGAAATTTTGCATTATGTTCAGGATAATCATCTATTACAACACATAAATAACTTAATCTCAAATTACATTGCCTATGTGCTTATTTCAAGGAGGTATTTTAAAAGTTCTCTCTGTTGTACTATAAAGCTTCTTTGAAAGCTTTGGGGTTTTTTTTTTCCAAATATTCCTACCTTGTAGTAGGAATTCATACACTTTTAGTGAGAAATAATGCTTGTAATTTTGACTATTTGAGAATCATTAAAATGGAACTGGTGGGGTTATGAATCCATGCTTTCTTGGAAAATCTTCATTTTTAGTTTTGACTTGATGGCTTGACACTATATTATAATTTATGGAAAGTATTCTATGTATTTGGATTGCAGAATTTGCAAAGTGCATCACCTGAATAAAGGATATTAATTGAAGGTTAAGATGCATGACATCATTTTAGTCTTTAGCTTTTCATTTCTTTTTATTCAATCATTGTTTCTCAGAGGTTCTATCCAGTAAGAAAAGACATTAGTCTTCTGAGCTGTGTAGCAGGTCCTAAAAAGAGGTCCATCTCCTAAACCTATTTAAAAAACCCACAGAAACCCAATCCAAAAACTATTTGTCCAAGATATTGTAGAGCTGTACAATGGGAAGACAACTCCTCCAAAATAGCTATTCTTCCCTGTTCTTTATAACCAGAATCATATAGATAGATCCACCTGTCCTGATCTTTACCAGGTTAAGAGCTTTAGTTTTCAAATAGTTTTTCTTTAAGTTTCTTAATCAATAGAAGTCATGAAAAATATTTGGTATTTCATTGTAATTACATTTTGCTCTTGTATAGAGCTTTGGGTTATAAGAGTTTGGGGTTATAGGCTGCTAAAGGCATGCCTATATATGAGATGTTCAGACAATTCCTGTTGGTTCTGTTCACTCTATAATTCCAATTGAAGTCTAAATCGGAATTGGAAATATTATGTTGAGAGAGTATCTAAATGCTTGCATTCATGAGTAATCCACGAAGATCTAAATCCTTGTATTTCTTCATGGTTTTGAGAGCAACACATTTAATCCAGTTCTCTTTAATTTTTTTTGCCTAACGTTCAATTTTTTGCTTAACTACTCTTTCTCTTCCCTCAGTCAACCACTCATTTTTATAATGGGGCTTCCTAATAGCCATTGTATGAAGAGAACCCTGCATAGTTTAAGGTGGAAGTAATATTTAAACTGTTGCAAGCTTTTGTGGAAGTCTGCAACAATAGCAACTCATGTTGTTGTGAGGTACAGATAGTTCCCAAATCCACTCAAAAGTTACTAAGTTTCTCAAGTCTCAGCACTTGCTCTTTTCTGGCAGCCCTTTTACTCCCAGTATAACTGCTTCATACCTTGGTCAAAAACTTTGTCATCATAGTGTCTTTGTTGGAAGCAGCATCTTTTAAGAGCATTATAATTTGACCTTCCATCTTGTTTGTCACTTTGGCATTGCACCTTCCTCAGTGTAAAGTTGCTAATTAAAGTAAAACTTTCTCCTTGGATAGATACCATATGGGTCATTCATCCAGTAAGGAAGCACTAGTGATTAAAGATTTGGAAAGATACGTTTTACTATGGGGAAAGAAGGTGAAGATACCCTCCTTTTTCAGCTCAACTCTTCCTCTTTTAGTAATGCATCTCTTCTGAAGAAACAAAATGGAGGGAGGACACTCATTTTGATTCCTCCCCAAATTCCAGGGGTCTTGGACATCAAAACTAAAAGAATGAGTTTAGTACTCTCTTCTAGACTATTCTTTAGGACAGTGGTTCCCAACCTTGGGGTGTAATCCAAATTAAGGTTGCAGGGGGTCTGCCTCTTGTTCCACCCCTCCCAGCGCATGGTCCATGCAGCTCTCGCTGCTGCTGCTGCCCCCCACAGTCCCAGCCTGTCCTGGGCTCCACTGGTGCTGCCGGGCATGAGTGAGTTGGGGGTGGGGGTTGCAACCTGGCTTCAGGGGTACAACAGAAAATGGTTGGGAGCCACTGCTTTAGGAGGAACTCTGCTCCACACTTTACTGTGAAAAGAACCTCAGATTTCTCTCCCCCTTCCAGAATTCTGCCAGCAATATCAGGCATAAATACCTTGTGTACTTTTCCATGTTTTAGTTGAAAGCAGGGTATAGGTTGCCTGAAATGGTAAAAGATTCTTTCACTTGAAATTATGCAAAAAGTCAATTTCAGGTCTAGTTTGGTAACTTGTAAAGCTAGCTTTTTATCTATATTCATGTTCACCTTCGTAGCTGGGATTTTTTTGGTCTGATTTGGTTTGGTAATGTTCTAGGTTTGATAGAAGGGAATTGTTTTGCTTAAACAGAAGATATTAATAGAAATGTGAGAATGCTGTGTATCCAGTTTGAGTCATGTAAAATTACATGCTTCATAAAAGGACTTCTGACCTTTACCTTAGAATAGGGCTGGTCAACTTCTGAATAGCCAGGGTCTGCATACCATGCTGCATGGCCTCCCCTTCATGTCCTCCATGGCTATGCCATCCACTGCATTGATCTGAGTCAGGTAGGCCTCTCTTCACTGCACAGCAGACAACCCCTGCTATGCTGTACTGTAGTACCCAGTTCCCTCCGAAATCCCCACCTGCAGGCTCCCACAGCCCTGTGGGCCACCCTGGCCCTAGGGGCCATGGCAGGCAGGAGAAGAGGGAGGAGCCTGAACACTATGGTGGTAGCAGCAGGAGAGCAATTGCAGCAGTAGCATCTGGACCAAAATCCCAGAGATGACCGGTAAAATGGTATTTCTTTATTTCAAAAGCATGGTAACAGATCCTCCGGTAAAATGCTAAAAAGCTTATTGTTTAAAAATGATATTTAGTGTTTACTGATATAGAGCCACAGTTAACATTGTCTATTTCTGTCTAGCCACCTCGTACATCTCATCCTGTAGTGAAATTCTCCTGCACTGACTGTGAACCAATGGTCATTGACAAACTACCCTTTGATAAATATGAGTTAGAACCTTCTCCATTGACTCAGTTTATCCTGGAAAGGAAATCTCCACACACCTGCTGGCAGGCAAGTTTGATTGTATATTAACTTTGTAAATGAAGAACCCTTATCTGAGAAGTAACATTCCTGAAATAATTTGGAGTGAAATTCTAATTATATATGCTAATTGATTTACATAAAACCTTAAATGTTTATACTATTTATACTTTTTCAAATGATTCATGTTGTATACATTTTTTCATTTGTTTTGCAGGTATACGTGAGCAATAGTGCAAAATACAGTGAACTTGGTCATCCTTTTGGCTACTTGAAAGCCAGTACAGCACTGAATTGTGTGAACCTGTTTGTGATGCCTTACAATTATCCAGTCCTCCTTCCTCTCTTAGGTAAACACAACTCTTCTTTCTAAAATCTTTTTGAGGTGATAGGCAGGTGAATTTGATCCAGCATAAGTAAAGAATATTATGATGCTAACATCATCATTAGTAATCATAAACTTAAATATTCAGAAATGATTTTCATACTGAAAAGAAGATGGTACCATTCAGCTTTTCTGATATCCAACATATTCAGAATTCACTTAGCAAAATCAGCTGACCTTCTTGAATATGATTTTTGCTAATAAAAATATATATAATTTTGTTTACCATTCATGGACATTATTCTTGGTCTTCAGTATGATTGTACTCATGCACTTTCCTTTTGCTAATGTAGTAATACTTTCCCCCTCACTTCAGTGACGCTGATCACCAGTTACCTTTTGTAAAGTATAAATTACAAGATTCCACCTTAATCTCTTACTTTGCAACATTAATTCGTTAATTTTTTTTAAACCTTAGGCAGTAGGGGGGCCTTTAGGAAAAATATTGTTCAGATAAAATGTGGAGTTATGAAATGCAGCTTTTGTTTACTTACTAATATCGCTTTATATTTAGATGACTTGTTCAAAGTACATAAGGCAAAACCAACTTTAAAATGGCGGCAGTCATTTGAAAGCTATTTAAAGACAATGCCTCCTTACTATCTTGGGGTAAGATAACTTAATTATGTACATTAACATTTCTCCTCTCCCTCATTACTTTTATTTTCTTTATTAAATATCTTCTTTTGGATTTTATTTTAAAGTAAGGATACTATGATTATAGAAATAAAAAGTTAAATATGAAATCCTCTGAAGTTTGTATCCCCTTCTAATGTGATACTATGATTTAGCACAACTTTCAGGATGTACATTATGGTTGTAGGGATAATTTAAAATCTTAATTTTATGAGACCTAGGTCAGGTATAATCATTGCTTGAAATGAATATTCACTAATATTTTAAGAATTTGGCACAGGTGGAAGAATATATAAATGGAAAGAATGTTTTTTTTCTCTTAGTTTCAAATTCACTTTGAAAGCATTTAGTTATAATTTTATTGTAAACACTAACTGTAAAATTAATAGTATATGTATACAATACATGTGTACCCTGTTTTTCAGCCTTTGAAGAAAGCTGTGCGAATGATGGGAGCACCAAATCTTATAGCAGATAATGTGGAATATGGACTTAGCTACAGTGTCATTTCATACCTCAAAAAGTTGAGTCAACAGGTAATATAGATGCAATAGCAATAAAAATGAATCTTTAAAAACAGCGAAGCTAATGTCAGCCTAACCTTTAAAGCATCACAGAGCCATGCAAAGATAAAGGGACAAAAAAGCCCTCGAGTTTACTTGAATTCTTCCATGTGATTACTACTAGAACGTTTGTTTTCTGAATTGGAGAAAAGCTTGACACCTAGCTTTAAAATATTGTTTATAGACTTCACTATAAATGTATATACAGGTGCGTCTTATTGGATTCCTCAAGGTGTATGCCATGCCAGTTTTTCATAAGTGCAAGCTTCCGTATATTTGTGGCTAAAAATGCGATGGTCTCTGCTAGGTTGGCAAATTATATGGCACCATTCATAATATTAGGGATTTATACTCTTGGGTAGTTGCACCAAAATGACCACTTAGCTTCTCTGCTTAGTTTGTAAAAGCATTTATGAAGATATAATTCATGATAAACATTTAGAAATTGCAATGAATGACACTTACAAATAAGAAATCAAGGCATAGACAGGACAAGTAGCCTACTGAATGTTCTGTAGCAAGCCTATGAAAATTGAGACCTGCCCCCCTCTAACTAGCCTTCTGTTCTAGCAGGTAAAAACCTTTCTTCCCCATTTTGACTTTCTGGGTACGTCTACACGAGACTTGAACTGCTCAGTAGTCTAATAATACCGTGCATAGCACTTCACAGCAAAAACAGTGCTAATATGCTGCCGTGCAGTATTGTTAGGCTACTGTGCAGTAGCGTCACTAAAAAGTCATGTGCCAGCACTACTGTGCAGTAATGCTGGTTACTGCACATTGATTTAGTATTTGATTATACAAGTACTAAATGTAATGTGCAGTAACTCTGGCACATTAATGAATGCCGTTTTGCTTTGTTGTATATCTTGAACTTTCATATTTGAGGTCATCGTGAAAATAAATAGGCTTGTGCCTGAAGGATGTAGGGATGCAAGTATTCTTAATGCTGCATGTAAACATTTTGTAAAGTTCAGCTTAAAGCTTTCAGTATTTATCTTTTTTTTTTTTTTTTTTAAAACTCTTGCCAATAGTATGTGAATCTTGCATTTATCCATCCTTGGAGGTTTTTAAGACCTGGCTAGACAAAGGCTTGGGAATGGTCCTGCTTTGAGTAGGGGGTTGGACAAGATGACCTCCTGAGGTCCCTTTCAACCCCCATTTTCTAAGATTCTATGATAATCTTGCCAAATTGTGTGGCTGCTATACTCAAAAATCTGCAAAATATATGCATCTCTAAATATATACATTTTTGGTTCAAAATACTTAAATGCATGACATTCTGTAATACATCATGGGTACAATGAGATATAGAGTTTATATATTTAAAAAAAACCAAAACTTCCTAATGTTTGAAAGATTATTGTGGTTTTAAAACTTCCATATACTTGAAATGGGGAAATAACATTTGAATCTCCAATATACTAGAAACTTAAGTGCATTCACTAAACAAAACTGTTTTTGGCTCATTGATTAATTGCATTCTGCCAAACTTCTAACGCATCTTAAAGCGCATTTGAATTTGAGACAAATCAAATGGGTAAAACTATGAATAAAAACAAAAAAGTTATCACATATTTTCTCTGTTTAGATATAACTGAATATTCTCTTCCTTTTTTAATCTTGGGGTTTTTTCCTACCTTGTATTGAGGTATCTGGGGCTTTTGTTTGTTTTTTTTAAGATCAGTACCATCATTTGAATCCACAATTATAATTATGTAGGAGAATCATGAGATTTCAGCTATTTCCCCAGCTAACAGTAAAATCCATGGGTACATGCAGATTTGTGTCAAGATTTTTCATAATCCCAGTCGTGACATTTTTATGAAAATAAAAGCATTGCATGCATATTGGTGCTTAGATGAAATGATAAGGGGCACCCTAGAAATACCTGAAGAAGCTAGATATAAACTGTTTGTCACATTTTAATGATTGTAGAGTTGTAATACATTAAGCACTTAATGAGCACATTAAGCACTCCTTAAGCACTCATCCACATATATTCTTCATAATGTAGTAGTACGTTGTCGAATCTTCTAGGTAGGAATTAAAAATGAATTTAATAGTCTGACTAATCCTTTTAAGAGTATATTGTCAATGTTATTTATTTATTTATTTTAAATTAAGGCCAAAATAGAGTCCGATAGAGTCATTGGCTCTGTAGGCAAAAAGGTAGCGCAAGAGACTGGAATTAAGGTCAGAAGCAGATCACACAACCTGTCTATGGCACATAGGAACGATTTTCAACATCTGCTACAGGGGATTACTGGGGAAATTCCTCATAGACCTCTAGACCTCAATATGAAGGAGTATGCTGGGTTCCAAATAGCTTTGCTGAATAAGGTAAGCACCATTGTGTGTAATGTTGTTATTTTCAATACACTTCCATTAAAATATTGGACATTATTTCATCTGTTTTTATTAATTAAAATGTTATTATTGCTGAAACTAGGACTTGAGACCTCAGAGCTTTAGAAATGCTTATGATATACCCAGAAGCAATCTTTTGGATCAGTTAACAAGAATGAGGTCTAATCTTCTCAAGACTACTTGCAAACTTCTCAAAGGACAAGATGAAGGTTAGCCAACTTGATTCATTGTTTGCATATTTTATAGGGGTACTGGTGCACTACTATTGCTGTTCTGTGCTGATTGGTGAACATGGAGAGATATAAGCAGGGAAAACTTGCTGGAAGTTGACTATTACACTTGAAACCCCATAGGCTTTTCCATCAAGTCTTCATTACAAATTGTATCAATGGCTTAGGGAAAAGAGACTTGACCACTGTCGTCTTGCATGTGTTCTTGGTTTGTTTTTCCTTTCTTTAGGACAGTGCTATTCTTCAGGATTTGATTCTTTTGCATTTCTTTTACTAAATCTTTCTAGTTTTCTGGTTATGTGAAAGGAAAAGTACATTATAGGTGGCCTAGGCCCCACAAATCCTCTGTTTATTAAATAGTGTTCCAATGTTGTTGAAGCTGTGATAGTCCAGAAAATGTACAAGAGACGAGGGTTTTTTGTTACATCTTTTATTTGACCAATTATGTAGTTGGGAAAGAAGTTTCAGAAACTTTCAGGTACAAACCACTCTTCATCCTATGCCTGAAAAGTTCTCTTTCAACTATATATTTGATCCAATAAAAGATATCTAAAAACCCTATTTTTCCCTTTTGTACTATTTGATAGGCAGAGGCAGAACACATCTTCCACGATGTCCCATCAATCTATCTGACTCCTTGACCTGAAGGAAATGGCCCTCTGAGTTAGTAGTTCATTCTCAATATTTACTCAGTCTCTTCCTCATCTGATGCAACTTCCATCAAGACAGACAACCAGTATCAGCAATAGGTTATGGGTAGCCCAACTCAAGAGTAGAAGTTCATGGAACACAGTGAAACTGTCATATAGTTGCACTGTGTGGTTAAAGGGCTACATTGTATTAAGGCACCTGGTATGTAGAAGACCATGAAATGGATTCTTTAAGCTAAACAAAGAAAAATGATTAGAAAATGAGAAAAGGATATGTAGTACCATCACTTGATCAAAAATGTTAATCTAATTTAAATCAACTGCAGAAGTCTATAGGAAAAGTTGAAATTTCTGTGTAGGTTTCCACATTACAACTGGCATTAATTTTAGCATAATCTGTTGCTAGGATTTTTTCTAGTTGAGCAGGGCACTGGGGGACCATGCACACTGTGTTGTAAACAAAGTACTGAGTACCTGAGTCACCAGAACTTTAAGGAAACCTTTGTATCTTGTTGACTTTAGTTGGTGCTAGTCAACAATAATGTTGTTTCTTGAGGACGGTATTTGAAAAGAACAGTCCCAATTTATTGCTGTTTTATTTAATATAATGTCTTTCGAAATTGTTGATAGTGGGGAGGGAGTTATGTTGCATTGTCAAAATTGAAGTTAGATGTAGCATACACCATAGAATTAATAATGGTTTGCATGCGTACATTAGCCAGTCTGGAACTCCATTCTTCTCCTTCCAGTTGTCCTGTCCAAAGATTTGCGGAACATATTTACAAGGATTAAAAGGATACCCCGAAGGTGGTTGCTCTCTATGTATTGATTTCTCTAGTCCCTTAACAACGGATAACCTATGAATATCACATATGTAACATTTTAAAAGTCAGATTTTCTGAGAGGATGAATGTCTTTTAAGCATTTTTCTGTCTCTTTCTATCTCTATGTATCTTGATGAAAAACTGAGATAAGATAGAAACTGGATGTGCTGGTGCAGCTAGAATTAAATCTTTATAATATAGGGTTATAAAGTATTTCCATAGATGCAGCTTTTTGATCAAAGTCTTCTCTCTTACTAGATCAAGTTCACAGTGTGCCTATAGCACAAATGGGAAATTATCAGGAGTACCTTAAACAGATACCATCTCCCCTTCGAGAGCTTGATCCTGACCAACCCCGTAGACTGCATACATTTGGCAATCCATTTAAATTGGATAAGAAGGTGATTTGCTACAATATGCTGTTTAAACAAATGCTTTTGTTTAAAACTATTGTGTTACATTTGTGTTGCTAATTTGAGTTATCCAAGGCACAGGGCATAGGAAAACCCTTTCTAGGTATTTTGAAGGCTACTGCATTTCTCAACCCTTTTTTTGACAAACGTACCTCTGAAGTTTTTTACATTAATTGTTTTTGTCATTGAGGTTGGTCAGCATCTGATTTCTACTCTACAGGCAGGCAATCTGCAGAATGGGTGCCAGAGCATAGTGCACACAGGCATTTTGCTTGGCATGTATGCAGATGGTGGAGAAGGGGCTGGGCTGCATTGTCTCAACAAGGTTCGGGCCCCTTGTGGCTCCCCCACCATCCACACCTGCACACCAACACCTTAAGTTGAGGCTGTGGGTATTTTTGGCACTCTGCCCAAAAACATTGCTGACCCCTATTCTACTCCCTTTTTATCAAATTCTCCCTTAAAATCATTTTGCATTAGATTGTTTACATCAGCAAGTTCTATTGAACAAAGGAGTCCCTCATAACTCTAGGTCTTGCAGTTGGCTGAATTTTGAATTTTGAAGCTTAATTGAGTATATAACTGACTAAATTATAATGTGTTAACTCCAATTTGGAAGACAAGGTTTACTGGAAATCTTACAATCCCAGTCAAATCTCTTGCTTATCCTTCAGTGTATCAATACTCAGACTCAAATTAATATTTGAGAAGCCAAAATGATATGCCATATAGTACCTAATTGTATTCTGAATGCCTGTTATAAAAAGTCAGCAACATTTTTTTAACATGGTGTGTTCTTTTAAAATGTTTTGTACTAGATGACACAGATTAAGCTTCTTACTCAGCTGGTTATTTGTTACAGGGAATGATGATAGATGAAGCAGATGAATTTGTATCAGGACCTCAAAATAAACACAAACGACCTGGAGAACCAAATATGCAAGGGATTCCTAAAAGACGTCGGTGTATGTCACCTTTGCTCAGAGGACGACCACAGACTACTCCTGTTGTGAACAATCATATTGGAGGCAAAGGGCCACCCACACCTATTACACAAGCACAGACAGATTTTGTCAAGCCTGTTCCTATTCATAAAAGTGAGTGAATCTGTATTTCAGTTATTTTCTTTTGCTTTCATTTTCCTTGACTTTAGAGACTTTTTTTGTATGAACACTAAATTAATATTTATATACAACATGGCTGTCAAGGAAATGATGCATATTATAGTTTTCTCAATTATGACAATCTGATCATCCAGTTCTGAAAGTATGTAAATATGCAGCCTTTGTTAGCAAAACTACAGTTTGAATATTTTGCACTTTAGAGTTGACAAATTTGTTATAATTCCCTTATTAGTTAGGACTGTATTAAAGTTTCTGAAATTTTTCAGTGGCAGATGATTTTTAACACTGCTTTCTAAAATTAAAATGGTAATGAGTTGTACACGGGAAAATTTTATGTAAAGTATAAGGTACTATACTCCTTGTCCTCTAATCCTTTCAAAAAAAAAAAGGATGTATATACATCACATAACTATACTATCAGTCAAATAAATGTGATTGATGTGTAATTACCCACCATAAGATGTCTGAGGAGGCAGAAGATGGATGGGTTACATGTTTACCACATTAATTTGTCTAGTTGTGCTATTTCTATTAAATTTCCCTCCACAAATCAGTCTTTCAAGGCTCCCAATTGTTCTGTTGCTTTCCTATGACCTCTCTCTCCTGTTTCACTGTGTTTGTAATAACTGGGTGATCAGAAATAATACTAGGTTTATTTATACAAGAGGTGAAGTGAGTTTCATTACTTTTCATAGGATGTGTACAATTTAATTGCCTTGCTTTGTGCTACTTTGTATGGCAATCTCTGAATTTGCTGTAGTGTATCCCATCAAGTTGTCTCTTTCAGCAAGGTAGCACTCTGAGTACTTTTCCCCTATTAAGGCTGCGTACACACATTCCTATAATCTGGGAAAATTCCCAAATTTGTTTTCGTGGTAGAAAAACTTAACTCAGAGCTACGTGTATAGATATTTAACTACTGAGGCCTTGAAGAAGCTTGCAGTGCTGTGACACTGCAACCAAGGGGACCCTGTGCATACATCTCAGTGGGCTCTGCAAGGCTCCCTTCATTTGTCTGGCAACAGATGGTAGCAGTGTATAGGGCATTCCCAGGTGGCTAACGACTAACCCAGACTGTGCCTTTAGATAGCCTGTGGTGTCAACATGTACAGACATTTGCTAAAACCAGTAGAAACACTCCTGGAAGTGATTTAATCCTTATTGTTCCCAGGTTTGTTTGTTTTTCACTTGGAGTGGCCATTTTTATTCTGGGAGGAAAAAAACCTAAACATCTGTAGACTTGTGATTTTCTCCCAGGAGAGCAGTGACTATCCCAGGAGAAACCAAATGTATGAGGTCTAAGTATTTGACTTTTGGTTAATATTTCAAGTTAAATCTTTTTAAATTAAATGGACATGAAAACATTTTGGGTGTGTTTTTTCCTTTGTAACTCTTACAAAAGAAGTATCAAATTCTTCTTTATCTTGAAAGTTGAGGTGGTGGCTTATTAATGAAAAAAGGAACTTCAGGAATTCTGCTAGGAATGTCCTTTCAGTATAAAAAAATAATGTTAATTACTGTTGACTGTTTAGACACTTTTTAATCTCATACCACGTAGTTGATAGCCAGATCAATCTGGATTGATTTTGAGTTAAGTTTTCATGATATATATTTCAAGTCAGATATGACGTTTGCTTGAAATCTAGATATAACTTCATTCACTTCTTTTGTAACTGGCAAATAAGTAATTGGTAAACTTTGGTTTTCATAAAACTGTTGTACTTGTTGTTCATGAGCTATAGTATTACTCCAGAAGTCACTAAGCTTTGGTGAGCCAGAGTACTGCATCATGTTTTAGGCTCCACAATTCAAAAAGGATGTGGAGAAGCTTGAAGGGGGTGCAAAGGAGAGCCACACATGAGATCAGAGGTCAGGAAAACAGACCTTATGGATAAGAGGCTGAAATCCATGGGACTCTTCAGCCGGGAAAATCGCAGGCTCACGGGGGACCTGGTGGCTACCTATAAGTTTATCATGAGTGCTTGCTAGGATCTATTCACCAGAGCACCCCAAAGGATGACAAGCTCGAATGGTCACAAACTCCTCCATAACCGTTTCCGGCTGGATATGAGGAAGAACAACTTTACTGTCTGAGCTCCCAAGATTTGGAATAGACTGCTCCTGAAGGTGGTTCAAGCACCCACTTTGAACACCTTCAAGAGACAATTGGGTGTTTATCTTGCTGAATGATCCCTGCTGACTTCCTGCCCGTGGGGCAGAGGGCTGGACTCAATCTTTTGAGGTCCCTTCCAGCCCTAATGTCTATGAATCTATGAAAAAATGACTTTTCTAATATTTGTCTATTACCTTAACTGGCATAGTCTAAGAAATACTTACAGCACAGAAATAGGAAGTATTTCTGAGGAGACTAATACTATGTTTACGTGTATTTAAACTTCCACTATTTCTAGTCGTTCTTGGTTATTTAAAAAAAAAAAAATCAGCAGCAGTTGGGATACTTCATTGTCTAGTTCTTATAATCCCATAGTGCCTGTTTTTAAACTAGCTTCTGTGTGCTTACTTAAATCAGATAATGGCATATTCTTAGCTATTTTGCACCTTTTATGTATGTTTTATATACAAATACAGGAAGGTAGAGAGATTCAATTTTAGGCATTAAACTAACGCTCTCTGTACTTGCAAATAATTTATAGAAGCCTTTTATTTTCCCCATAGGATTTTTGGCTAGCATTTAATTCATTTTCTATTGTGTATCGCTTCTGTTACTTGACACTTTGTAGTGCTGCAGCTAGGGGGCTATGAATGTATGTACATCCCTTGTAATTATCTATTTTTGTAGCACTGCACAGTGGTCAGGCACTTGTGCTGCTGCAAATGAATGCCTGTCCATGACCATACTGCAGCACAATTTTATATTTGAACTTTGCTCCAGAGCCATTCCCTTAATGTGGGATTTAAGTGTTGCATGGGACCTTTAATCAGCCCTTCTGCACTGAAGTAAGTTTTATCAATTAGTCTTAGTGGGACCAGGTAAGAAGGTCTTTTCAAGAACACCTTTCCTTCTGTCCATTTAACTTTTTTACTTTGTGACTAGTCTATATAACGTTTCTCCCTTATAAAGAGCACACCCATACTTTGCTGGGCCTTCACTGACTAGTGGGTGTACCACAATGTTCTGTGCTCTAAACCCACAGGAACCTTTTCTCTTACAACCCATATTGAGGAAGTCATTCCTGCCTTTCCTTTATCCTGGCACAGGGGTTGTCAACTAGGGGTGTACATACCCCCAGAGGTACTTTGCAAGGCCCTAGGGGGTATGTGCAGGCAGATGGGGACATAGCGCTGCCACCCACCGCCCCATGCCATTGCCTCCCAGGAGCACAGAGGTGGGGCAAGGGCAGCGGTGCCCCTCTGCAGGCCAGACAGGTGCCACCCAACCAGTTGGATGCTGGGAGGGGGGGAGCTTGCATGCGGCAGTAATTACCACTGCCGTCCACCACCCTACTCCACATCTGGCCACGGGCCATCCCTCTTGCTCTGTCTGGCTGCCAGGGGTATACTTGTTTAAAAAAAAGGTTGAAAACCCCTGTCCTAGCTGATGGAGCATGATTGTATAAGAGTAGATTACCCAGTGCTGGTCACATGTTAATGAGGTGTTTTAAAACATTCTTTTAAGTTTTCTCTTATTTTTCTGGTCTTTTTTTTTTTTCAGCATCAGAAAACAATAATGAGATTGCTATGGATGAGGTGATTGAGAATCATGTTGCAGACCCACTTTCATCTGATGTTTTTCCAAATGCTATGGATTCTGAATTTTCAGAGTCCCCTCCATTCAGTTCATTGGACCAGCCAGCAGAGGATCTAGGCCATGAACATTTAGCAAATAATAATGTGACTATAAATGAATTTATGGCAAATCATGAGGAGCCAGGGGGCAAAGAACTAAGTACTGATACAAACTTGACAACATCCTCCCCCAACAAAGGGAAAAAAACAGTGCACTGCAGGAGCCCTAGAGAGGTTAACATGGAGCTTAAAGCACAAATTATGAAGGAGATTCGAAAACCAGGAAGAAGTAAGTATTAGAACTCCAAACTGTCTTTGTGTCCAATTAACAGGCTGGAAAAATAAATTGATATGAAAGACTTAGACTAGAACACTGTATTAATAGGGTGCTAAATCATGCCAGAATTATAATATGAAACCATATTTGGCTAATGGCAGAAGCTGAAATAATAGAAACTAATTGTGGCTTGAATCTTGGGCCAGAACTATTTCAGTTATAAAATCTCCCTCAGGAATTTACTGGGTGGGTAGATTGTTGAAATACGAATATATTTATCTGTGTTGACATCATCCATCCTCTTTCTGCATAAGTGTCAGATTTTGCACCTTCCTCTTTAAGTAGAATCCTAAAATGCTGTGTACATATTGTATTTAATATAAATAATCAATAAGTAACAATTAGATATTATTTTGTTATCTTTCTTAGTACAAGCAGTATTTCTTCAGCTGAATGAAGCAGCGTCTTGCACCTGATGTGTAGCCATCACCTGAATATTTTATTTTTGCTTTTTTTCAGAATATGAAAGGATCTTTTTTTTACTCAAGCATGTACAAGGCAACTTACAAACACGACTAATATTTTTACAGAATGTTATTAAAGAAGCTTCACGGTATGTAGTTGATTTATAAATATTTGGATAAGTTAATGATTATGCAAAATTTAACATTGGTTACAGTACATACAGGCAGTATCTGGTGTTAACTTATGTATATGCTTTGTAGATACGTATACATTTGTCTTCTGTGTTTTTATTGTCATATCCTAAGATTGCCCCCATGTGCCTCAAATTGTAAGCATATTTTGTATAAAAAGCATTGAGAAATCAGTACTTTTCTAATCTCCTGTGATCTTTGTGGTCCCCAATTTGTAAAGCCTGCTTATTTCCACAAACTCAGCTCTTCCTGTTTTCAGTTCATTGTTTTGAAGTTGAAAAGACAAATGCACATACATACAGATAGATGGGAATGATATAAAATAAGGGAAAATCAGGTCAACTCAGCAACTTGGAGCATTATATTTCTGACGTTTGAATCTGAGTGTGCAGTTTAATTTCAAAGCTCTGTGGGACATCAGTATTAAAGAGTGTGCGTCAGATCTTCAGAGGTCAGTCAGCATATAAACTCTTAAATTGAGGGATAGAGAGACCATTTTAAACCAACTCAGGATTTAACTTTAAATTATGGCTCCCATCTCCCAGTATTTACGTCTTCAGAGACCCATTTGTTCCTCTGACCAACTTTCTTTGGAAGGAGCTATATCCACGCTTCCCTTGTCTGAGGGTAGAGAGCTTGGTTTTGGGAAGGAGAGCTCTCCATAAGAAAAAATGCCCGGGATAGTAATCCTGTTACTACTTTTGTTACCTAGAATTTGATACATTTTGATTTGCAATAGTGATACCAAATCTAGTCAACACTTAAAAAAATATTTAAATAAATAAGTACATTAAATAAAAGGAAAGCAGCATTCTTTTTTGACCCAATCTGTTTCTTTGTTCTTTCAATAGATTTGTTATTTTTAAATGATGTTATTAATCAATTTGAACAAAATTTTGGTCTCAATGCACATGCCAAACAGATTGAATATTCTTTTTTCTAACCCTAAGTGGAAAATATGTCTTGCTGTCCCATCCATGTATAGGTGTTTTAAGCTAGTACGTTCATGTAGCTGCAGATAAACTGTGATCGTGCTTTAAAACGTTCTGTCTCTGTCCGTAAATGCTCTAAGTTGTGCTTGAGCTTGTAGGGCACATAAAGGCCTATGTACACTTTCTTGCTTTCTTTCCAATGAAGCAAAATTATGTCAGTTCTGCTGCTCTCAGAATTGCTCAATTTGAAGATTTGTCCTTTTGGAAATGATGACTTCAAGATTTAATCATATAAATTTCTTTTGCACTGTTTTTTGTTGTCTGTAGGTTAATGATGCTTCTAATGCATAGAATCTGGAGGCTCTAGTTCTAGACTGTCCTTCAGCTCAGGCCATCCAGTAGTGGAATAAACTGGTAGTTCAGTTTCTGATAATTTTGCTTTGTAATTTTACATTTAGTAGTGATTTATATGAAACTCCATCCTCTTTAAGTACTTGGTTGTATAATGGTTCATTCCAGACTCTTAAATTTGCTGGTTAGTGCCTTCCTTCTGAGATGCTTCCTGTTACCCTCAGGCATGGCAGAGCTCTCTCCCAACCATAAGTTTAAATCTTAATTTATTTTCCTGAAAAGTAACAGAATGCTCAGGTGAATCATAAATGTTCAGAGTCAGCCAACCCCTAGCACTGCCAGGCAATTTTGGGCTGATCATGTTAGACCTTTTTTTAAAATCTTGAATAAGTTCCGACTCTCACTCAGGAGCTTCTGAGTATTTCAGGGAAAGAATCTAAGCTGGCCAGATAGAGCTGTCCTCATTGAGTAAATCCCACAACAATGTGGGCTGGAATGGTGGGGAGAAAAGAAAGACATCACTGAAAAGATCCAAATTTCTCTCAGATACCAAAGTAAGTTTTCCTCTCCTTTGGAAAGAAGGTCTCTCACCTAACCACAAGAATAGGTGGGTGAGCATGGCATGAGCCCTGGGCACTACTTAAGTGGGGAGAGAGCAGTGCCAGGATGGAACCTGCCACCATTCTGCACCTTCCAGCTCCAGCAACAGTGCAGGAGCATGTGGGAATGAGTGAATAAAGAGCTTTCTGGGAAACGTAGTTTCTGCTACTGGAAGGGGATGTCACCATTTTTTGCTGCCAAAACTCGAGATTTTTTTGGCCCCTTGACATGAATGTCACCTCACTTTTTGCCACTGATATTTCCCCTCATAAGCAAACCACCAGTTGCTGCTTCTATGTTAAAGCCTTAGGAGCCAGAGATCTGAGAATGTATGGTTACAGTGGAGAGGGATTGACTACCCCAGGTCCCAGTCCTGACCAGTTACAGCTGTGCACACAGCTTTCTTTTTTCTTAAGTTGATAAATTCTTATAATGCTAAGAAGCAATTTTTCCAGACTCAAGGTCCCAAGAAGGCATCATCTTTTAGTGCAGCTATTATTAAAGAATGAGTGGAGATAAATTGTGGGTTTAAACTCCTCTTCATTTTGCAGTTTGCCACTAAAGCAGCCTTTGAGAGTTTTCATCTTAGGGGGTGATCTTTTGCTGGTGCTCTGTATCAAGTTTAATGCATCATATTTGGGCCTGCAGAGAAGCCTGTGTTACTCTTTGGCAACCCTTCTTCAGGTTTTAGTGTAGTGGGAATTTTGCTTGCTTGGCTTTCAGGCCAGGAACCTTTAAGAAAGTGGTTGAGATTTCAGGCACTAGGAGGATTGAAATTGCTTTTTGATCATCAATCATGGGTCCTTAATCTGTCAGAGAAAGTGACTTAGATTCTGAAAGGCACAAAGGAGTCTCCCCCCACTTCACAGGTTCGCTCCAAATTAAAGCACGAGGGGAAAGTGTAAGGATTCCACTCTAGGAAACTGGACCATTTGGGGATTAGAGGGCAAGTGAGAAAATCCTTCCTTGTATTCAAAATAAATTCTGATTTATTGAGCCAGGCCCAAGGTTGTGATAGTAGTTTGCTCTTGCGTTATTTATATGGGTATTTGAGGAGCAAACAGCTATCTGCCAGGCATTTGGACAAGCACCTAGCTGGGGTTGTCTGATCCCAGTGCTTGTTCCTGTCCAGGGCGGGCGGTCAGACTCAATAACCTACTGAGGTCCCTTCTGACCCTAACATCTATGAATCTGTTTGGACTTCCAGTAAATTTATTTCCACAATCTGTGTTTCTTTTGATACTACTCAGAGTCCTCTAGCTAGTATAAAATAATGCATTGGGTAAACAGCATTAGGAACAAGCACGTGCAATGCCAAAACAGGAAATCCTGCAGGTTGTCATTCTGGATTTTCTAGGTAAGGGTGCTGATGGCTTGCAAAGAATGCAATATTAAAAATTACTTTCTTTTTAGGTAGTATTCAATACCAGTTTCCTATAGATGGTGTTTGAGGACATCACAAGATCAAGTGAAGACTATAAAAACCAAATGTTAACCTTAAAATTTTAGTGATGTTTCATTAATCTGCAGAGCCTGATGCTGTAGTGTAGCACTAATTAGTTACGAATGGGTTAATTGGGTTAGGGTACTGATCAGTGAATTGTCTAGGTGTTCAGCTTGCAACCTGTATCCTTTTGCCTGTCTACCAGTAATTTAAGATTTGGGGTGTGTACAGTGGATTTAAAGCTTGTCTTGTGTTTGTAAAGGAATTGAGCTCTCACACAGAAATGTTATCTTTTGTCACACTGAGTGAGTTAACAAAAACTTTTTATCTAAGTTTCCTTCAAAGTCATTCACCATTTGTTCAAAATATAGTGTGGATAGTTGTTTTTTGCGGGTATCAAAACAGGCCTGCTATAATGAAGAATAAATTGCAAGAGTCTAAACTTTATTGTCTTAGTCACTTCATAGTGGCCATATATAATAAATTATCTCCAGGGCCATCCAGCAAGCTGTGAATTCTGCCTGTGGGCTACACCAAGATCAGTGGGCAACATCATGGTCTGGATTGTACAGTTCTGCAGGCCATATCTTTGGAACCCCTGCCTAAAGGCTTGTCTGTACTATTTGATGCAGTGCATTTAGTTGCATCACTTGGCACTTTTTTGAAAGATGGTAACAGAAATGGGCATCCCTATTTCTTGCAAGAGATATCTTGAGGCTGTGTACTACACGTGCCACTTACGAGTTCATCTTGTTTTGTCCAAAATACGAAGACCATAGGATCTTAAAGTTACTATAGGCAGAATGTTAAAATTTTGCAGCAGTTACATGCCAGGAATCCAGGGTACTCAGATCTTTAGATATTTGGGAACGAGTATAAATAGTAGGCCTGTGTGAAGCAGCAAGTATTCGCTTTGAATTTGGCCTATTTGGAGTACAGTGATTTGATTTGGAGATTCGAGTCACTGTCCCAATTCAGTTTGGCCAAATGAGATCTGAAAGATTTGACGCTGCTTCAGAGATTTGGCCATAGGCTAAACAGGCAGCTGACACAGCTGATAAGTCTGGGGGTGAGGGAGGGAGAGATTGGGGATGGGCCTGGGGCTGGGATAAGCTGTCCAGCCAGGACGGGGGTGGGGGAGGCGCAGGATGCAGGTGCAGCTTTGCTCAGAGCAGGGGCCTCTACCTTGCTGCCACTTGCCCAGCTCGGGCGGGACATGAGCACGGCTCGCTCTTGGCTGAAGGAGGCAAGCAGCAGCACTGCCGTGCCCACATCCTGCACCCTCTTGTTGGCTGGGCAAGTGGCAGCAGGGCAGAGCCCCTGCTCTCAGCGTTGCTGCAGGTATGGCAGTGCTGAGAGCAGGGGCTATACTCTGCTGCAGCTTTCCCCCTTTCTCCCAGAGCAAGCTGTGTCTGCATCATGCCCCACACTTTCCTCCCCATGCCCCGCCATGCCAGCTGGGCAAGCGGCAGCAGGACAGAGTCCCCACTCCGAGTGCTGCTGTGCCCACATCCCACCCTGTCTGCCCCCCTCTGAGTCCCGCACCCCTGCCTTGGCTGGACAGGTTGCCCCAGCCCTAGTCCTTCCCTCTCCCACGGTCCTTCCCAACCCCAACAGACTTACCAGCTGGAGGCAGCTGGGGCAGCTGAATCACTGAATAATTTTGGAATCGATTGGAGCTTTTAATTGGTCTCCCGATTCGATTTGGAGATTTGGTCCCCGAATTGGGCCAAATCTCCTCTGAATTGAATCGGCTACTTGAAGCTTCACAAAGCCCTAATATACAGCATCTGCAAAAGACTTGCGAATTAGTTTTCATTCCTTTGGGAGGAAGGTGGTGTTGTTGGCTTCCTTCCCATATAATTAATTTCTTTACATGGAGAAATGATTCCCTCCTTCTTTCATAATTGTTCTATAACACTTTGTTCATCCTTTCATCATATTCTTCCCAGTAGTAATGCTCCTTCCCAGTACAATAAAAGCTCTGTTAGCCAGCATCCATGGGGAATAGGGGGTGCCAGTTAATCAAATATGCCGGTTATCTGAGAGTTAGATGCATCTCCAGCCCAGTGGGTTGGAGGCATCTTTGCCTATTCGGGCTCCCACCGCATCTAGTGTGCCAGGGCTTTCACTCCCTGGCATCAGTGTGTCAGGTGACAGGGAGGGAGGCTCTGCACCGGCCACTTTGTCCCGGGCCATGGTGCAGAAAGAAAAGGTGGGACTCAGCTCATGGCAGCAAAACTGGAAGTGCCACGGTGGGACAGATGCTGGTTAATAGACCATTCCAGATGGTAAAGTGCCGGATAACACCGTTTTTACTGTAGTAATGAATGAGAAAAGCAACACAAGAGTGAGAATTTTTTTTACTGGTAATTTTTTCTGTTGGCAACTACTTGTCTCTTTATTCATTGTGTACCCTGGTAGCCAGGTAAGTGACCAGAATGTAAACTGGAATCATTTTCTCTCAAGGGAAATTTCAACATGATAACGCTTACCTTAAAACAATGATGAGTTGTTGCCTGCATGCCAGAAATGCTGGCAGAGCTTCAGCATCTTTGGAAGAACTCTCCTGGTGGCCTAGGCTGATGGACAGGGTTTAGTCCTACATCCATGCATGCTGCAAGGTTGAATTCTCCCATTGGCAGTAACCTAAGGGTGGCTTGTAGGTATGTTGCTACTCTCTACTTCTGTCAAGGATTTTAACTTTTGGGAAATATACTCTGTTAATTTATCGAACGAATTTAGAAGGAAACACAACTGTTTTCTGAAAGATAATTGTGTGTATTCTGTGCACACTGGTTGTAGAGTAATTTTTCTATCTGTATATAAATTTTAGTAGAGCACAGACATTAAATTAATCCATTTATTTTAATTTGTAGGAAGGTAAAAGGCAGTTAGGATTGCCAGTAATCTTTCAGAATGTGGAGTAAAGTTAAATTTTGAAAAACAGGATATAAAGTTAAGATTTGCTCTATATCCGTTGGTATGGGGACCAGTAGCTGATTATAGAGAGGACAGACTGTGTATTAGGGGCTCCTTATGAAGGCCTAGCTGAAGTGGAGGGCTAGTTTAGGCTGGAGCATAATGGTATTGCAAAGGTTGGCTCAGTATACAGATTAGCATACATAACCAAAAAGGTTTGCAGCCATCTCAGTTAACTAATATATGTTGGGAATATTACAGGGCACCTTCTTATATGGAGCAACATATATGCAGTGTACTACTTAAGCTAATGGGGTGAGCATGGAAGGAGGGTAGGTGAAAATATTGACAAGGAACTATTATCATGGGGTGGGAGGTAGAGGAAGGGATACAGTCATCTTTTTTTGTATTTAACATTTCTGTATAAATATGGTATAAAACTTCCAAGATATGGTATATTGACCCTTAGCTGTGATTTTTTTTTTTTTCCATGCACTGTCAACAGTTCCACTCTCTAAACTTACCAAACCCTGACCATTATCACTATTTTGCTATAACATAAGTATACAGGAAGGTCCATTTAGGGATCCTAGCTTCTTTTACCTTGAGCTGGGACAGCTTATCACTTTCTCTCTGCTGAGCCAAAATCAATATTACTCCATATTAATAGGGTTTTTGTCAATGAATATATACTTTGGAAAGGAAAAGTCACATTTCTGCCATGGCACTAAGTTGCTAGGATTTTGACAGACAGCAGTACACACTTAGGAAACCTCTTTTCTGTGCAACATATACTGAATAATAATTGAAGTCAGAGTTCAGTGAAAAGTCTCTTTAACTGTCTGCCTTATCTCTGGTTGAGCATTATTCTTGTGCTTTCTTTTACATGTAGGTTTAAAAAACGAATGCTGATAGAACAGCTTGAGGGTTTTCTGGAAGAAATCCATCGCAGATCCAACCAGGTCAACCATATCAACAGCAGCTAAGAGACACTTTAGACAAAGAAAAGCCACAGCAGGGTACTGCTGTATTACCTGCATTCATTTTTGATATGCGCTCTTAAAGTCCCTATCTGAAAAAATAAATAAAACCTCAAAGCTGCTCTGTAGTATAATGAGAAGAGTATCCATAAACTTTTTTTCTTCCTTTCTGTTATTTTTGTAATGTGAAAAATGTCACTAAAAACATTTTTATTTAACTAAATAGAGAATTCCTTGCTTGTCATTGACTTAAGTGTCACTTTCCCTCAGGTTCTATTTTTTTAATCCAATCTTCAAAACTATCACCTCTAAGGTTGAACTTTGCCAAAAAGTTGCTTTGTAATTTTCAAAAAAGCACATACATTAAACAAGGTAATGTTTTGTATATACAGTTATTTTGGATATATTATTGTAAGTTGTACAAATGTATTTTGCAAAATATTTAAGAAAAGCACTTTTGTTATTCCATCAATAAAAGCTCTATTTTAATCTTTAATGTGCACGTATAAATGTTTTTTTATTGAGGTAGTTCATTCTGTCCTCCATTTTCTAGGTCTGCTGTTTGTGTCAGTTTTTAGGAATTGGCAACACATGAGAGTCACTGGAAGTGCTAACTCTTTGGTTCTCGGAATTAAATTAAGGTCTCATCTTGATTAACCAGGTAGTTACAGTGATAAATTGACACTACATTATATGCTGTCTTATATTTCCCAAAGAACATCACACGTGTTGTATACTACAGTAATGGCAAAACGCAGGAATATTTGGTGAAAAAATAATGCACTTAGAGAAGTCTTTTTAAAATTCCTTCTGCCTAGCTTCAGCTTCTTTTCAGGATTTCTGCTGTCTTTTCTAGATGTTCCTACTCTTGTCCTTACATACATAAGCCTTGCTAAGTAATGGAGCATCTCTTTTCTCAGTACTTTTTATTTCTCACTAAAAAGAATGTCTTTGTATAAATGCTTAATTGGGTGTAGTATATATGTTGATACTTACTTGGCTATTATGTGAACAGACACACTAGGGTGGTTTAGTGCCAGTTCCTAAACAGCCTCTTACAGCTTAATTAGTTTCTCTTGGCTGCACCTTAAGCTACTTCTTTACCTCACTACCTCAGTTTGATTATGTAGCCAAACTTGGAACCTGACTCAGCTTCTAATTTTCTTTTTACTACTACTACTACTACTAAGATAGCAGGTATTGCAAGGCTTTGTTTGAGGCAAAAGTTAATATGATTTAAGTGTCTGAAGCAGGTTAATTTGCTGCAAGTTTGTGTGTAGTATATTATAGCATGTTCATTTGTAATTACGGCTTTATTTTTTACCTAGGCAGCAACAGCAGATGGGTTGCACTAAGCCATAGTAGCAGCTGATTCAGTGGTTCCCCCACCTTCATCCCCATCACCAGTTGCTGCCACCACAGGCTAATCAGCTCTTGCTGCGCTAGGGTGGAAACAGAATATTGGGCTGCCCTGTGTTCACAAAGCTGTGATGGCAACAGTTTAACAACAGGATCTCCATGACAGCTGTATTCTTCTTGGGTTGTCAAGGAGCGAGCTGCTCTTAGTCCCTCTGTCTTGAAGAGTAGAAGGGAGAGCAGAGTACTCTGGAATGCTGGGAGTCAGAGAAACCACTTGTAACATGGACAGCTACATGTACCGATACATGTGGCGTTACGAAAGGAGTTCCTGTTTGAAACAGAATTTTTTTTGATAGTGGATTCACCTTTTTAATGTTACGTACTCCCTTTTTATAGCACTATAAGGGCATAATAAAGCGCAACAAAAGTAATGTACGTATATAGCTTGACTAGCTTCTGTGATCTGGGTCTAAACGTCTTTATTTTACTGACCATGGGTAGAAACTTGTGCTCTCCGAACATTTTTTGTTTTTAGATATCAAGATGGATAAATAAAAGTCCACAACTCAATATGCAAAAAGTGATATATTTTATTTACAAGGTTATATGGTTAAACATTTACTCACTGTTCCTTGCTGATGTGTTTGCAAAAATGGTAATATTAATGGTATTTTAAATATCCTATTTTAATAAATATGCATAGGGTGCCTCAGTTTCACCAAGGGAAAGTTGGTCTCAGGAGGAATTGGGAGCGGGGTATATCTGACAAACTCTTATTGTGATGGATTTGTAACTCTTCCTATAAAGAGCACTGATCCTGAAAATTGAAATAAATACATATTATACTCTAGAACATTTATGATTTTATAATGTAAATGGGCGCATTTTAGATTTGTACGTGTGACTGGCAAGTTAGTTTCTCAAATTGATCACTGGCATGCAAATACCTGGCTTTTGGATGGGGGGAAAGGTTGGAAGTCTGGCCCTTCACTTTGTCAATCATGCTGGGCAATTTTAAAGTGAACTGGTCAAAGTAGCAATTGAACAAATTCACTCCTGTTTTAAATCCACTAGAATTACAAAAGAGATTAATTCGGCCCATTAGGTTGCAGTGTTACTTGATTCAGCAGTTTAATCGTTGCTTAAATCACTTGCACTGGGCTAGTACAATACTTCCATCAGCTTGTCCCTCTACAGGGCTATACATTAATTTGTTGGATTTTTAAAAGAAAATTTGGCACGCCCAGTTGTATCAGAGTTGGGCAGGGCTTTTGTCTTGCTTGGTTTTTGAAAAGTGGCTAACATTTCTGGTATTACCAGAGCATAAACATGGTGAAGGTGAGATATCCTAAAATTTGGTTCTACTTTGAGCCCTATAGTTAATTTGCTTGTGGTTAGAATTTGGAGCTTGCTACTCTCAGAGGATAATAAAAAACTATTAAACATCACTTTTAAACTGTGACTTCATTTATTGCCTCTCCCCAAAGATAACAGATTTCAACCAACAGTTTTCATTTTCACATCTACTTCTGCATTCTTATAATAAATGGTACAGGGAAATATGATTTGCACTGCTGAGGATGTTTTCTGGTAGTGTTTGTTTAGAATGTTATATGATAGGTTTTTTCATCTATACTTGTTTCCTTATACGTCCCTGTTTTACAATTTATATTTCTATTAAAGAATAATTTGGTGTTATGTTTTGCTCAATTTACCCATCAACATGATTTTTGCTACCTTGTTCTATAAGGTCATTTTGGCTCAATTTTTGTAAGTGAGGCTACATTCTGTTCCTTTTATATGTGTGTATGTGTTATCTAGACTTCTCAAAGTTAGTCTTTGCCTGGAATGTTTTCTGGCCATTGGATGGTTATTATTGCAAAAGAAAGACAGTCTTAAGATATGCTTCCCCCTTTTAGAAATGCATCATCACTGTTCGGCAAAAATTGTATGTTGTTACAATATTTCAAAGCATCTATCTGTTATGCATAAAGCTTTTCGACAGTTAGGAAAAACCTATCCTTTAGTTTTGAAGTATCTACGAGAGAGATGAGAAAATATAATCACTTTAAATAAAAAGGTCTTTTTTCAGGCCACAGAGTCATTTTACTGAGCTCTATAAATGGTTTTTATGTTCCCTAAATATCTAGCAAAAGTGATTTGGGGTATGAATGAGATTTGATGGCTTGTGACATTGCTAAAAATGTCTTAACTAATTGCATTTTATCCTTTCTGATAACTTTCTGCTCCCCCAAGAGAATAAGCATCTCATACAAAAGAAATATATCTTTCTTTTCTTTTTCACAAATTATGTCCCTATAAAATCAGAGGATATATACAGAGTAACTATCCTTTCTGGGTCCTTAATGTGAAAAACACGGTCTCAACTATTTTCTGGGTTGTGGTGTCCACATCAAATGACTGCTGTGTCTGCTGGTGACTATCAGTGTTTTGAAGAGACATAGACCTTAAATCATCCTCTGAGTTGGGAGATATTTGGGAAGAGGCATATAGGCAGGATGGCCACCAGGGCATACTGTATATGGTCTCTGCATAAATAGATATTAGTCTCTATGAGTATCAGTGCCTTGAATGAGAACTACAAGTACACAGAGACTGTTACAGATGTTCCCTGATTTTTGTCAATTTTCCTGCTACCATTAAATTTTAACACTTATTCTACAAGTTCTAGGATTTGAGTTTTCCTAGCATCTGATGAAGCGAATTGTTGCCTACAAAAGCTCATGCCTCACCTGAACAATTCAGTCTCTAAAGTGCCACCGTGTCCTACCTTTACAGGTTCTGTTATAAGGGAGTTCAAAACTACTATTTTATGGGCACTGAAGTCACTTAGGCATTCAGTTAAAAATGCAATCCCAACAATTGCACTTGCCATGCCACATGTTCATGGCAGGAGGCAACATTGTGGGATAGATGAGTAAATGAATAGTCCATACCTGTATTGGCTTGCCTCAAGAAAAAGATGAAAGGTCTGTCTGCTTTGAAAATAGGAGTTCGAGATCTTTTTAGCAACACCATTGCTGCCATGCAAGAGAAAAAACAGTAATAAAATGATTTGACTTCAATTTCTGCCTGTTTTATACAGTGTCTGCAGAAGTTTGAATTTTTATCATCCTAGCCACTGAGCTATTAATTTTCCCTCACTGTACAAGTGAAATTAAGATCAAATTTATCTGATACTAAAATTCCCATATACTGTATTTATAAGCAGGGAAACCTTTGGCAGGCTGTATTATGTAAAGAATACAGTGCAGTGAACAGTGCTAGAGGGAGCACTGCCTTTTGCTAGAGTCCTAACTCCTGGCTACTCCACTTTCCTGCACCACGTGACCAATTCCTAATGACGTCCATATGTCAAGGCTTAGTTATTTTACAGAGTTTACGATATATAGACAAGTAAAAGAGAGATTATTCCTGATTTGCAGATACGAACTATAGATACAGATGAGGTATTCTGGAAGCTGTGTAGCAGAAATCAAAACCAAACTTCAATCTCCTGAATTTCCATCCAGTGTCTTGGGGTTAGTAGCTGGTATTTTGTACAAAAACATCAGGCTTCTCAATAGTTCGGGGATTTTTAAAAATGTATTAATGCAAATTTCTTATATTATGATAGACCTACATGTCCATAAAGTAAGATCCTCTTGTTGAATTACAATTTCCCAATGAAATTTCTATATTGCTAAGTGGTGTTACTAGTATATTGGCCAAACATTAATATCTGTGGATTTCTTTAGGATTAAAACTTCTCCAAAAATATAGAAATGTAATCAAAGCTAAATCTTAACCAAACTAAATAATTAGCTTGCTAGGCACTATTTCTACACTTCTAAAAATAAACTGAAAATTTTCTTTTCAATACATCAATATGTTACTGAACTTATAGGTTTTGAAGTAAGCAGAGATAGATGTGCATGCAACCAGTAAACTGTTAACATGATCGGTGGGTGTCAGTGATGGAGAAGGGAAGCAAAAGAAGCCACAAATTTGCTGGAGAGGAGAAAGTGGCTTTTTTCACTGTTCTTTTCTATTGCTGTCCAGATTAGTCTAGTTGGGACATCAAAGACTTCAGTGGAGACTAGAAGGTACTTGTCTGAATATGTGCAATACTAAGTTTATAAGTATACTGTTGGCTTTTTTGCACTCGTACTTCAATCTTCCTTTGGCAAATCTTTTCCCATTTTTCTATTCCTTCCCAAAAATATTTTTGGTGCAGAAGTTTGTATGAGCCTGCTTCCAGTGAAGTTACTGGAGTTTTGTTATGGACTGAAATGGGATAAGGACCTGGTGTTCTGTCTACTGTTAGCCACAATGCTTCCTCTTTAGGTTGTGAACGCTTGAAGTAATTTTAAATTGGTTTCTCCTATATAAGTTTATTTATCAGAAACATTGCAGGAATGTTACTGCACCACTAATGATAAAAAGTGAAACTACTGTCGAGCCCCCAGCAAAATTAATTTAGCCATGTTGCATGCAAACTATGTAACACACATGTTCCTATGTGTATCACCATCATCACTATGATGCTGCTGCTGGAGAAAAATTGGGTAAAATATGGAATTGAGCTATGTTCAAAACAAGACTTAAGATGAACAGAGTGGACAAAAAATATTTCAGTCAACTTCTGTCCTCAACTGCCTAAGATGAGGCCAATTCAGCCTTTGGCATAAACTGAAACACCTTTTGCCACAGAGCAATAAAGGACAGCTTGCACCAAAATGCACCAAAATGCACCAAAACCACTATGCCAAGATAGTAAGAGCAGGTGGCATATAGAAGACTGACCTCAGTAGCACCTGGAAATTTCCACATACAGGAGAATCCCAGGATGTCCTTGTGACACAAAGGGGTGGAGGAACTGGCTTAGCTACTTTCATATTTCCCCATTTAAACCTACTTAGTTTGTGAATAGAGAGTATTAATGCAGGGTTCTGGATTTAAATGTGTTTAGTTTTAAAAAAGGGAGGGGAAAGAATATGACACGCCAGTTCATTAGAACCACAGTCTAGGTTGGAAGCTGGCATTTTGCACAGATGTCCCCTTTTTATGTAAAATTACATCTGCTGCCAGAAACTTGTACATAGAATTTGAAGCTCCAAAAGAGTATCTAAGAAATTAAGCCTACAAAGCATGCACAGGGCTGTAACTTCAAAGCCTTCAAATTAAAATTGCTGCGGTGCTTTTCTTCCAAAAATTGAACCAAAAAATCCCCTTCTGACCAGTAAGAAAAGTTCAAAGCTCAGTTGCCTTTTAAAAAAAAATCCCTGTACAACAGGTAAAATTTGTTGGTATGTTTGTGTGCATATTTATACACTATATATGTACAGTGTGAAAGACAGACAATAGTCAGTGGTTCTTCCATGCTCTTTAATTTGATAAGTAGCTGGTTGTTTTTTGCTGTCTCCCCATTACATAGGTGCATATTTAACTTAGAATTGTCGTTAAGTACATATTTGTGTGTTTGCTGAATCTGGGCCTTTAATATTTGCTGCAGCTGTGAGATGGTGCTGATCAGCAAGCTCACTAAAGTGTGTGCATCTGATTTACCTGTAGCTCCTGATGCATTTGTACCATCTTCTGCAATTTCAATCTTTGCTTTGTGAATAGCTTCTGAAATGTAAAGATTGCCTTGCTCTAACAAATGGACAAAAAGTGAGTATTAAAAGTTATTACCTGTTTCCCATTGTAAAAACAACACAACTGTTTAAAAACATTAAAAAAACCTTTTTTTAGCTGCTTTCTCATTCTGTCGCCCTTTGTAATATCTGTGCTGCTTATAGAACCCTCTAGTTACTATACATTTCATTCAGGGTTGCTTGGGAAGTTTGTTTTAATCATTATATCAAAAGTGAAAAGCCCATTGGCCAGGTTTGTGGATGACACCAAGATATGGGGTTGTGCGGACACACCCGCAGATAGTTTGCAGATACAAGCAGACCTAGACAGGCTGGCAGGTTGGTCAGAATGGAGCCAGATGAGGTTCAATGTAGAGAAATGCAAAGTGCTGCATCTGCGAAGGAAGAACCCCCAGCACATCTATAGGCTGGGCATCGCTAACCTGACCAGCTGGTGAAAAGGATCTGGGAGTAACAATAGACCCCATCATGAATATGAGCCAGCAATGTGATGCAGTAGCTGCTAGGGCCAATAAAACTCTAGTATGCATCAAACAGTGCATCTCCAGTAAAACCAAAGGAGTGATTCTCCTGCTTTACTCAACATTGGTACGGCCACAGCTGGAGTATCATATCCGGTTCTGGGCTCTGCACTTCAACAAGGATGTGTTGAAGCTCAACAGGGTCCAGAAAAGGGCCACTTGTATGATCGGAGACTTGCATGGCAAGCCATACGAGAAGAGGCCGAGGGATCTTGGACTCTTCAGCCTAGAGGAAAGAAGGCTGAGAGGGGACCTGATTGAGGCTTACTGCTATCAGAGGCACACATTGGGGGCTCAGTGAACAACTGTTCACCAGGGTGCCCTGTGGGAAAACTAGAAACAGTGGTCACAGATTCCTGGAAGATAGTTTCAGGCTGAACATTAGGAAAAACTTCCTCACAACTAGGATGTCCAGACTATGGAACAAGCTACCCCCAGAGGTGGTGCAATCATCTACCCTAGAGGTCTTCAAAAAAAGACTGGATGGTCACCTGGTCTTTCCTGCTCATGCAGGGGGTTGGACCTGATGATCCTTCAAGGTCCCTTCCAGCCTTATGATTCTATGATGTACTAGATCAATTACTCCATTCCTCTTCCCTTGGTTTGATAGGATGTATTGTTTATCAAAGATGCTGCATTAGGTCTATAAATATAATTTTGAAAGGCATTCTATAAACAGTTTATACTCATGTCTGAACCTTACTCTAGTTCATGGATGACTTTTTAGAGTATTCAAATATCAGAGTTAGTTCTAACTATACTTGTATCAGCTTTATGTTCACTCTGCTATCAGCTTGTATAGATGCAGTAAATAATAGCAGATGGTTAGAGAGCTACTAATAGCAGGTTTTGTGGTCTAACATTATTTGATGTATCATGATGTATACCATACTGGAAATTTTCTCCTGCTTTCCACAAAAACTATAAATGTTGTATCTAAAATATTGCAATCCTTCTTCTTCTCTCCTAATAATTGTTATCAAAATGATTTCATTCCTTCGGATAATGAGGGTCTGTTTTTTATAGGAAGACTAGTTTTCTATGAATGTTATTGTAAGTGCATAAAAAGAAAGTAATATCTACCTGCTAAATACAAGCTATGCTATAGGTAACAACAGCTTTCCTTTCATTATAAATGTCTTCAATTGGTCCTTTCCTTCCATAATCAAGTAAATTTCCTTCAGAAAGTCGGAGGGGTAGAGAGAAACTCATGCTGAGCATTGAGCTGATTTTACTGTTTCAGTGATTTTTTTTTTTTTTTTTTTTTTTATAGTCTGTTAGTGTCCTCCTGTGTTATGGTACTATAGTCTGAAGAAATGAACATGAGGTTGGGTGTCAAAAAATGTTGAACTTTAATTTTGACTCTAGTATCACTGGCAAAATCTTAGACACTGTGTTTCACTTCCCCATTTGTGCACTGAGATTAGCCATACTTAACCTTAACAACCTTAACCATAACTTAACCTAGTACTTGAAAATGGTTGGTAAGGGCAGGATACTGTGGTAAAAAATCAGTTCCCCTGCCTGCTGCTGGCCCTATGTAAAACTGGAATAACAATGTTCATGTTCCTTTTGAGGTGCATTTTGAAGTTCTTGGATAGTAGACATTGCTACAAATGGTAACTTTCTGGTATCTAGTATGTTAGTGTTTGTAGCATTTGTCATATCCAAGCAAACCCAATACAGGTTATTGAGCTCCATACCAGAGTAAATGCATAGAATTCTATTGTCTGTGTTAGATTACAAAGCTGACCTCCGATATAACAGTCCCGTCTGGCCTTCAGATCTGTGATTTTATTAAATAACAATTGATCTGCACTATGTTTTTCACCGATATTACAAAGATCAAATTACTGTCAAGGCCAAGGTATCCAGAGAGAACTCACTTACTGAATACTTTTAAACCTTTGTGGCTGCCAGGATATAAAAATAGCATACAAGAAAATGAAGAAAAAGATGGGAGATAAAGTGAAATGACGGGCTGAGTTCCACATACAATTCTGGACCAGTTCAAGCCTACACTTCTGTTAAGTGACAGGCATCTTCTGCATCAAGCATCTGTACCATGTGTAAATGAGACATTAAAATGGATTTGAAACCAGACTGAATTAAGAAATATCACAACTACATGAGCAATTTGGAAAGCACATCTCCTGGAAAAGTTCAGTCATGACTGCTGAAGAATTATTTTCTCACTTTAATAGCAACAGTGAATAACTGGGGAAGAAAACCTAGCATAAAAATTACCTGCCTACCCTACAGAGGGGTAGGAGTTAGTAAAAACATCAAGTAGAAAGTTTAGTAAGAACAGGAGGCTGAGTCCTAATTCCTGCTCCCCTGCCTGGATCTGGTTTGCAGTATGACCTTAAACAAATCACTTGCCTCTCCTTTGCCATGCCTATCCCAAGGACTCTGTAACTGCTAAAATGATGGCCTTGACAAATGACATGTTAACACCAATGTAGGTGACAGGTTTTATACACCAGTGTAAATTATACCTGTGTCCGGAGCCAGGGGCATAACACAGTCAGGTGCCCAAGGCAGCTACAACACTGGGGTAGCAGTAATTTCTGAGCCCTTCTTATCCCTCCCTCAGAGTTAGTGCCTGGGGTGGCTTCCCTGCCCTAGTTGCACTTGGTGGCAGCAGTAATCCCTCACAGTGGAGGATGATCACTCCCATGGGTCAAGTAAAGGGTTGTAGATGAGTCAGTTGATGGCTAAGGTTGATCAGAGAACCCCAGTGTACACTACTATCTGGAGCAGAGAATTGACTAGCTCTTGCAAGTCAGTTGCCCCTGTAAGTACTGCTACTACAATAGCTTGCCTCTGGGTAATGGGAGCTGGTAATAGTCCGTTTGCATTCAGCAAACCAGTACCCTGGGATAACTGTGGATGCATAATCCACAGTTTGTTAATTATACTGGTGTAGCTTTACCCCTGACTTTTCCCAGGGTAACTCTATACCACACTCTAAGGTTAAATCAGTATAGAGTTGCATGTTGTGTGCCTTTATTTTTTTCACATTTCTGTATGCATGGGTTATCCTAGTATGAAAGTATTGTCTGGGCCCTCAGTTGAAGGTATAGTCCACTATTCAAGTCACCGTTCAGCTTGATTATTCACATAACATGGGCCAGATTCTAACTGCAGTTCCATGAGTATTATGGAGAAACTCTGCTCATTGGAATTGTACATGCGCTATTATGACTTCGGAATCTGACCACATCGACTTTTTAAAAAATCTCCTTTAAGTTAAAAAACATCTTCATAGGTTTAAGACAAAGGGAATTAAGTTCAGTTTGTGTTTCTGTACTTTAGCGCAGCTTTGGAACACTTGGGGTGAACTGTTGGGTGAAATGGTAGTCTTTCCTTCTTATTTTTTTCCAACTTTGTGATTATACACCCACTATACCACTGAGCTGAATACTGAACCCTATTTGTAAGCCATCAATCAGTAGTTTGAGTGTCCCTCCACTAATTCTGGTAGTCAGCAGTATTTTTCCATGTGCAGTGGGAGGAATGAATTAATGATGGGTCCATTAAACAATCCAAAGAAACCCTTTAAAAATTGCTGATCAGGAAGAAATAATGGGACTATAACATTAAAAAAAAATAGAGTTCTGAGGAGACTGAAGCTTAGTGGCTGAGATAATTTGGTAAGACCTCAATGAGACCTGCCTATTTCCATGTTTATTATTATGGGTAAAGGCAAGTAGTGTTTTTCCTGGTTGTTGCCTGAGTTTATAGTGTTAAGTCAGAATTATATAGAGAAGAAATGGAAACAAAGAATCCCTGAAAGAGCAATTTAACAGGGAAAACTTGAGAGTGAGTACTTGAGCAGAAGCAGTTAACTAAAGCTCACAGGTGGACACAGAGAAGCAGCAGCTGAATCAATGTTGTAATTCATCCTCCTAAACCATTTGCTCTAGTTTAAATAGATGCAAATCTTATAGGTATGTTTGAACTGTTGGCAGGTTTTAATAAGCATACCAACATGTCTGGAATTGACAAAGCAGCCAAATCAAAGATCATATCTACAATGCAGCTTACAAAAGGATGATCATCAAGTTGCAACTTTTAGTTGGGAATTAAAAACAAAATATGTGCCATGAAGTTTGTCCCATGAAAACAATGTTCCTGATAAGGAACCTCATAAAAATGTGGCTTCCATTGTACCAAAAATCTTGTGGCAATGCTTCCATTTACAATACCACTAGAAGACAGCTAAGATTTTACAACTGAATCCCCATTTAAGATTTGGTGATATGGATATGAGTGCCAAAGTGGAATTGCTCAAGTAGAAAGTGGTGTTTATCAAACCAAAGGAAATAGGTGTCTGTGGAATCTTTTATTATTTGCTCAGGTTAAAATTTTCCAGTTAGTAGAATAACCTCAGGCTTTTTGAAACAGCTGGTCAACTTCTATCTGAACAAAAAGGAGATGGAGTTGATAAGTTGATCATGGGGTTTTCAGGACAGAAACAAAGGGAAATGATAGGAACGTTGAGGACTCAGAATAAAGAAACCTGTTGCACTGTTTGGCCATTTCCACACAAACATGGACACTTGGGGACCTTGTGCCACTGGTAGTTGTCCCCTGGGAATGTACGTGGTAGGTTACCTTGGGTGTCGTAGGAGAGGTTGTGGCCCGCACTGTGCTGGCCCTAGCAGCCTTACCCAGGGTCCTGGTGGCCTCCTGGGGCTGCAGCAGTCCTGCTGCTCAGAGCCTGGCTGGCAGCTGGAGCATGGCTCTGACTGGCCAGGCTCCGGTTTTGATCAGCATGTGCTGCTCTGCATCTTTTGATCCCTAGATATTCAGGGGCCAAATTAAACCCCTGCACTGCTCCCTTGCATCCTGGACAACAGCTGAATGTGCAGTATGTGGTGCTGCAGACATGTGTAAGGCACTATGTACTGCACGGCCACACTTGTCTGCACATGACCTAAATGTAGCATTATATTCAGTAACTATTTAGGACCAATAGTATGAGCATGAGGTACAACAATTTTTCCAGGCTTCAGGTTGTGCCACACATACTGTAGCTAGTAATGTGCTTTCTCGCTGGCTTAATCTCTCAAAATTTTTCCTTATCAGATTTTGCTTATGCTAATAACAGTTTAAAACAGAAACTTCAGTATTACAGTAAATAAACAGAACCTGGATTGTGGTTTTCATAGAACCAGAAATATAATTAATCACCAAAGGCTCAGCTCTGTTGAATCACTGAAATGACATACATAAGTCTACAGCAAATCCATACATTCAATAATTTGGTCTTATATTAGAAATGTTCTTACCTGAAATATCTTTAAAATCAGCCTCAGATGGATTGAAAATATCTGTTATTCCCAACATGGGTAAAACCATTTTTAAGTCAAAGTGGCTTTGAATGCTGAATCTAAAATGAACACAGCAGATTTTGTTTAAATATATAATTCATAGCTGCAGAGAGTGGAAGACCAGAACAAACCATTTAATCATCTAACTTCCTGTATGTCATGGGCACTTATACTTCCCTCAGTTCTCCATATGTAAGACCAGCAATTTGTATTTGGCTAAAGTGTTTCTTCCATGAAGGCATTCAGTCTTCATTTGAAAACATAAAAGATTGTGTACTCACCTCTTCCCTTGGTAGTTTGTTTCAGTGGTTAATCACTCTCAATTTTAATCATGTCTGGCTTCACTTTTTAGCCAATGGTTCTTGTGATGCCTTTCCCTACAAGATTAAAGCATCCTTTGGAAGAGACCAGTATTTTCTCCCTTTTGGATACTATAATCAAGTCACCTCTCAATTTTCTTGGCAGATGAACTTTGCATTTTCTGCTTTTGGTGCTTTGTGATTTATAGAAGCATAGTATATTTGCTTATAGATAAGGACCCTAGGGACACATATGCAAAATATTATCTTAGAAAAAGAATATTAATGCATCAGACATTTTTTCAGTACTCATTAGCACTAGTGATGTATTTCTGTAAGTATTAACAGAGCTGTTTCATGCTGATCAATGAATTGGTTACATTTAGGAAGTGCCCTTTCTCAGCTGTATCCAGATATATTATGTGATTCATTCTGCTATACTATTCATTTGAACATCTGTTGAAAAAATGCTGTCAGATTACATGCACATTCCTGAAATGGTGAAGGCTAAAGGGAGTGCAAAAGGGAAAATACAAGGTTGTCCTGTGTATGGAGGAAATTTCAAGCTTGATGATACTTTCCGAGCTTGACTTCAGCCTTGTGATTTACAAATATGCTATAAAATAAAGTATTTTTTAAAGACATTTTCTTCAAAGCCAGGAAATGCAAGAATATGCAGAAATAGGGTTCTCCCCTCCCCCCACCTTCTTTGTAGCTTTTGGGCTACATTGAGAGGAGTTCAGACGTATAGTATGGGGCATGTCTGTGGCACCACACACTGCACATGCAGGCATTCCTCATACTGCTACTTTGTAGCACAAGGAGTTGCGGGGCACAAGTAGCAGCAGCATGCACTGTCCAAAACCAGAGCCTGGCTGACTGAAGTCATACTCCAGCTGCTGGCCAGGCTCCAAGTGTTAGGATCATTTTTACTGCAGCCCCAAGAGGCCCTCAAGGCCCAGTTAAGGCTGCTGGGGCCAGACCAGTGCTGACCCCAGCCTCTCTTACCCCACCTGGGGTAACCTGCTGCATTCTGGAGCATGCATGGCACGGGCATTCCCTGGGGACAAGTAGCAGTAGCACAAGGTAAAAAGGCTAGGCACAGATGTTATATGTGTAACTTCTGTGTAACCTTGTTATGTTGCTGCTTGTCCCTAAGGAGGCAAATGTCTGAGGTCATCTGGATGTGCCCTTTAAGTCTAGGGACAGAATTTACACACAAGTTGGTTTAAGTGATCAGAAACTGGTTAAAATTTGTCACAACAGAGGTTCAGTGCGCTTAAACCACTTTTAAAATGACTGAAACAGGTTTAAACCTGGTTAGTGTAGTATCAAATTGAACTGACTTGGGTCAACCTGGTTTATGGAACTTCTGTCCCAGACCCCCTTCCCAGTTCAAGTTAACTCACATTCCCCCAGCATCCTGGGATGGTTTCCAGTCCTGGGCTCTGCTGTCTGTTCCCATGGAGCAGGGTTGGCCCTGCCCATCTGCTCCTTAGCTTGAGTGCTATCACTGCTCTGGCTGGCTGAAAAAGGGGCATGTGCGGAGAAACCTGGCTCCAGTCCTGAGTCGGGGTCTGCTTGGCAGGGTTGGAGCAGCCCCTCACAGGCTTTTCTCCACTCTCCCCTTTTAGCGGAGAGTGGAGGACATGGCCAGATGCCAGCCTAAGCTGGCATGCTGGGGTGGGGGGGGGTTAAACCCCTCCAGCTGCCTGCAAGGGACCCCAGCAGGGGTCTGCCTGATGGGGATGGAGCAACCCCTGCTCCCAGCTCAAGTGATGGTGGGGGGGGAGGGGGAGGGAAGGGTATGGCCACATCCTGGCTGGGCTGGCGCAGAAATGGAGGGGGGAGGGGGCG
>JAGPOW010003316.1:151001347-151031061 GCA_030014935.1 Caiman crocodilus | reverse complement strand
CCCCTCACCCAAGTCAGCAACAAAGATGTTGAACAGCGCGGGCCCAAGGACCGAGCCCTGGGGGACCCCGCTGCTCACATCTCTCCAGGTCGAGTACGACCCGAGTACCACCGTCACCTCTTAGCCTTCTTTTGTAGGGGATGAAAAGGTCCAGGTCCCTCAGTCTCTCCTCATAGAGCTTGTCCTGTAAGCCCCTAACCATATGAGTGGCCCTCCTCCGGACCCTCTCAAGTCTATCAACATCGTTCTTGAAGTACAGCACCCAAAACTGGATGCAGTACTCCAACTGTGGTCTGACCAATGCCACATAGAGGGAAAGTATCACCTCCTTGGTTCTATTTGTCACGCATCTGCTGATGCATGATAAAGTCCGGTTAGCTTTGCTGCTGATTTTGTCACACTGATGACTCATGTTCATCTTGAAGTCCACTATGACTCCAAGATCCCTTTCTGCTTCTGTGCTGCTGAGAGGGTCACTTCCCAGCCAATAGGTGTGGTGGATATTTTTACACCCTAGGTGCAGCACTCTGCATTTGTCCTTGTTATACTGCATCCTATTGTGTACTGACTACTTTTCCAAACTGTCCAGGTCTGCCTGCAATTGTTCCCTACCCTTCGGAGTGTGCACTTCACACCACAATTTAGTATCATCCACAAACTTGGACAGAGTACACGTCACACCCACATCGAAGTCACTTATGAAGATATTGAAGAGTACAGGTCCAAGGACTAAACCCTGTGGGACCCCACTACTCACATCCTTCCAGGGCAATACTGACCCATCTACTACCACTCCCATGCCAGTGCCAGTGGTTCTGCTATGACATCGGCTAATTCCTTCAATAGTCTCCTTCAATAGTATGGGATGCAACTCATCTGAACCTGTTGACGGGATGTTGACATTGCAGGTATACACATTCCTCTGGACATGTTTGTACCTCAGACACTGCAGCAATGTGCTACTGTGGCAGAACCTGACTAGGGAGAAATACGAACAAACACGAAACAGATGAGTTTACTATGAACCTTGCAAAGGGGAGAGAAAACAAGCCCAAATGAGCAAAAGCAAAGCTTCCTCTTTTGGTACTTCCAAAAGAAATGCTATTAATTATAATTATTCATTTGTCTGGAGACCCCAGGAGTGATTGAGCCCTGCTGTGTTAAATGCTACTACAGTACACAATAAAAAAAATCCCTGTCCCAAAGAGCTTGAAGTTGAGTTGGACAAGACAGATGGTTGGAGGGGAACATGAGGACAAGGAAATGAAGTGACTTGTCTGTGCTCACAGTGCACATCAGTTACAGAATGAAGATCAGAACCAAGATCTCCTGATTCTCAGTCCAGTGCCATAGCTCCTCAATCATCCTGACTCTAAGGAGTTTTAAAGCCTATGAGTCCATGTTTTTGATCATGCCAGCCAATTTCTACCGCCAAAGAATCCAATTCATAATTGCTAAGCAGGTGATGTCCCTTTAATCTTCTACATTAAGACTAATTATATTTATGAAGCTTTTTGTTTAAAATTTACCACCACTGGAGGGGGAAGTGAGTTCCTTGAATGGATGTCAAGAAGATTCACATATTTTTAAGTTTAAAGTACCTTTCTCATTTGTTTTGCATTAGAACTGTAGTGTGCTTGACACATTTTACAAGGGTGAAAGAAATCAAAGATGGTAAAATAAGAAGCAGATGTTATGAGGTACAACTTTTCAAATGTGCAACCTTAGTAATATCAACATTCTTAGCTAATTAAAGTTCTGAATTCTTACTTGTAGGCCAAGTCAAAGCTGCTCTTAAAATACTTTATCTGATGCTCATTTTTCACACAGGCACCTATTTACTTTTTTATTTTAGGCAGTTCTAGAATACAGCTTAGCAAACCTACCAAACATTAAAAGAGGACATTAATGCCAGGTAAAGTAGATTCCCTTAAGGAGAGCTGACTCTTCAGTCACTAGGGAAATATGATTGACATGTAAGTACTATAAAGTGAGCTCATAAGTGGGTAAATCATCAAGTTCAAAACAGAGCCATCAATGGCTTATTGTTTAAGGGGAAGGAGGTACCAAGTATGGTTCTTCTGAAGTTTCTCCTGGATCCAGTACTGTTTAACATCATTAATGATTTGGAGGATGGAAAGGAGTGGACAATTAACAAATATGCAGTTGACATCAAGCTGAGTGGGACAGCAGACACTTAAGAGGACAGTAAGATGCAAAATGGCCTTGTCAAATTGGAAAAATGGTCTGAAATGAACTGGATGAAATTCATTGAGGACAAGTGCAAGGTACTTCACTTAGGATAAAACAATAAAATGTACAAGTAGACAAGGGGGATAACTGTTGCAGCACTGCAGAAAAAGAAACTGGGGGTTATAGCAGGTCGTGAATTGAGTCTGAGTCAACAATATGATGCTGCAAAGAAACCTAATAACACACTGGGTTGTATAAACAGGAATGTAGCATGCAAGTCACAGAACTGATTTATTTTACTCTATACAGCACTGGTAAAGCCTCACCTAGAATACTATGTCTGGGTTTGGGCAGTGCAATTCAAGAATGATGTGGACAAACTGCAAAAAGTCTGCTGACTCAAGGAGAATTTGATAATATTCTTCTAAAAAAAAAAGAAAAAAAGGATTGTAATAAGATGGTGACCCACAGGGGACAGGACAATTAGTAATGGGATTTAATTTCAACAAGAGAGATTTAGTCTGCATATTAGGAAGAGCTTTCTAGCTACAAGGATGGTTAAGCACTACAACATGTTAGACAGGGAGACTGCAGAATCCAGGAAATGTTTAAGTTCAGAGTAAACAAAACATTTATCTGAGATGTTGTAGACAGAGATGATCCTATTTGAACAAAATTGGACTAGGGATCCTCCTGCATTCCTTCCAGCCCTGTCTTTCTATAATTCTTTGGTTACTGTATGCTACGAATGTAGTTTTTGCTGGACCATGGCATTTTTATATTGCCTCCTTCACTGTAGTTAAAAGCAGCAGGCATTTTTACACATGCTCCAGGGGACGTACTTTAATTAGCAAGCCACACTAATTAAAAGTGCTCCGGCGTCACATGTATCAGTGTCCCCTGTGCTGAAAAATGATGGTGGGGCACTTTGAACTAAAGCTCATTCAATGAGCTTTAGTTCAAAGCACCCTGCCACTATTTTTCAGCATGCAGATGTTGATACACACAACGTCAGAATCTGCTGGAGCGTGTTTATTTCTGTGCTCCAGCAGACTTGATTAATCGATTTCCAGTGCATTGAAGCTGCCTCCCTGCTCATCTCTAAGGGCCCTTTGTTTTACAGTCTTCTACTGATCCTATAGATGTCAGAAAAATTGTATTATATATAGCAATAACTGTATATAATAGCTAGCTTTCATTGTGATTGAATCACTGTCTTTGAATAGCAGTGATTTGCAGAACAGTAATAATGACCAAGTAAAGACAGCTGAGAACAATGAAGTCTCTATTGATTTCAACTTTTGTCTTTGTGTAATGAAAATAAATGTTAGGGTTAAGAATATTAACATCAGCTATACTGCCTGTAGAATGCATATCAGCTACAAATTTTGAAGATGAAACAGTCATCTGTTTTTTATAAACATTAGGCAGATCAAGAAATATAGCTTTTGCTACATTATTTCAGGTAGTAGAATTAATCTTGGGTTGAAATGAGAAGACTATCCTGAGAATCCAACATTAATTTAGCTGAATTGAAGACATCTGCCTCTTACATGCTCTTTCCAAACCCTCTGTGTGTGTTCTTCTTTTAAACGTATCTTTTGGAATTAGAGGAAAAAGAGTGAGTGTTGATCAAAAAGAAGTAGGAAGAATGTATTCATACTGACTATTTGAACTGTTCCTAGAACTCAACTGACATTAGACAACCAAATTATGGGATCCCTCCCCCTCTTCCACCGGTATTTACTGTATAATATAAACCAGTTATTAATAGGTAATTTTTCAAACAGTACATTACCACGGATGTTGTATCCTAGAGCATTTTCCAGCTGTGCAAAAGTATTTCCTTGAGCTCCAAACTGCAGCAACTCCAAAGAGATGATCACACTTGCTGGTGAAATGATCAGGTTAGTTCTGTTCCCTGGTTCTGCTAATTGCTGGTAGAGGTTAATGGCAAATTCAGTCATTAGCTCCTTCAGTTCATGATAGAGGTCACAACTCCCATTGTTTAAGAAGCAAGAGTACAGAATGAGCCAGGGCAATAGAACAGACAACATGAAGGCAGGGTATGGAATATCTCCAACAGACTTTTACACCTGTAATCAACAATTCAGATATTCAGAAAAGTTGGATGCTCAAATGACAAGTGAATGATTGCTTTACATGTGTATTCATGTGAAACTTACTATATAAATAAATAGTCAGAAAGATCCAGATGGTGTTATCATAAGTAACATGTTCTACACTGGCTATTAAGAACCAATCTTTCCTTAAAACATGCAGTGTAACAACTTTCATTTGATAGTTGACCAGAACAGTGCAGAAGATTTTCTTCTATAAAAATATATTTTTACTTCATAAGGCAAGAAGCAACTAGCCAGCAAATTAAAAATTTAACTCCCTGTTAAATAATACATTTTATTTTTTGTTTAATATTTAGGGTATCATTATCAAATTGAAGTGCCTCATCTCTGGCATTTGGTACTGGGCATCCACAGCTGCCACTGTCTTACCCTGAAGAGTAAGGCACTCAACCCCTTTACAGACAGGTGCATTTGATTTAGAAACTCAAAGATGAATGCAGATGTCTATTTTTAGCCATTGGGTTAGAACATTTTGGTCTTAATTTTCAAAAGTCTGCTATGAAGTTTTCAAGTACCATTATATGATATACACTTCAAGCTCTGCAAATAAGGTAGCATTGGGGAACATCAGTGATGGCTATGCAAACTCTCTGCTTTGCATTTTTATGGTGGAGCAATAAAATTTTTAACCATCTTGGAGCTACTGTTATAATTAAGAAGAAGAAAGGGTTTTTTAGGTGATATCATTTATTGGACTTATGGAGAGAGAGCTGTTAGGCAAGCTTAGATGAACAGGTTGCCCTTCCTCAGATCAGGGTAGTCTATCCCTGAAAGCTTGTTTAACATCTCTCCTAATTATACACTGGGTTTAATAAACAGTATTACCAAAAAACCTTTGCATCTCATATATTTTCTGGACCATCACAGCAACAACATCATTCCAACCCTGTTCTAATTAAGGAATATTTAGAATTTCTAAATCAATACATTCCCTAAAATGCTAAAATGAAAATTATTTCTATTCATAATTCTAGTTCTAAACACTTTATGTAAATCAATGCTTTTAAAAATAAACTCCAGTCAGCTTCAGTGTAGGATTTAATCCAACTCTCTTTCTGTGCCCTTTGCTCTAGAGAGCACCTTTCACTCAGATTTACTCACAGTTAACTGTGCTTAATTGCCTTGCCTTGCTGTGTCCTCCTGTGCGTCTCAACTGGATCTCTGTTTGTACGTCTGTCCCCTTCTTTCGTAGGTAGTGAAACAAGGTCTAAGTCATGAGACTGCATTTAAAGGGATAGTCAGTGATCAGAGTCTCCATCGGCGATGTCTGTACCACCCTGTCCAAATTCCTCTAGGCTACAGACTCTATAGAGAGCCAAGCAAAGAGGCATGTCACTGACCAGCAAATCCAAGGCAAAGAACAAAAAAGGTACACATAGAGATACAGTCAGCAACTTCCTTTCAAACACTGCTCAAGCCTCATTAGACTTGTGACCTGCTTGTACTAAGCAAAACATCTCCTATCTCTTGTTTTCCTCCTTTTTTATGAATTCCATTGATTCCTGAGTCACAAAGAGAAAGAGAAGTGGTTCTCTGTGTACCAGGCACACAGTTATTTTTACCCTTTGAAACATTATTGAAATCCCATGCAATTAAACTGTCTTTATTTTCCATGGTTTTTTTGAATGGCATCCCAAACAGAAGGATTTTCATTGACTCTTTGTTCTTAGGAAGAAAAACAATGTAGGGAAAAGGAATACAATGGAATAGTTAACTTTGCTTTAACCAGTAATATGCTATCCACAATTAACCATTTTAAATACTATTTGAACTTTCACAACTTTTTAAGTGAGAGAATGCTCATCTCATTCCTACACCTAGTTCTGTGGGAATCAATGGAAGATCTTAACTAAACCTAGTGGGATTTTACTCTGTAAATTTGTAAAAACAACAAAACAAACTAGGGATGAGGGAATATATGCATGTATTCTGAGCCATGCTGCCTCAAAATATAAAATTTCCTTTTATTTGCAACCACAAAGCACCAAGTTACCAGAAAAAGTTACCAGGAAAAGAAAAGGTGTGAAGAACAAGCAACTTTAAGCTTAGCAGTTATGATAGTGCAATTGCATTGCATCACAATCCAATACATTTTTTTTAGTATCAGGGAAGGACACAGTAGTAGGTTCAGTTAGTTGGCCCACTTGAAAGCAAGCTGGCTTTCTTCCTTGATTACCTTCTCTAGTGTGCAGAGCAGTGCCTTCCTAATACTGCTCTGCAATTTTAATTGTTTTTAAAATAAAGTGAGTTTAGTTTTAGTGGAGGGTGGAAAGCCCAGAGGGTGGAAAGTACTTGGTTTCATGATGGGACACTGAAGAAGAGCGAGAGGCTAAGTATTCATGACCAGTTAGGTTCTAGTTGAGCAGAGTGGTTAAACCCCTGATCATCCCAATGATTTCAAAGATTTTATTCCCAGGCTTAATGTTAGGTGTGTGCTTAAATGTTTTTCTAAATCAGGACCTTCATTCTTGGCCTCTGTACTGAGGCTGCCAATAAGTGTCAATTGCCTGGGAGATTCATGTTCACAAGAAAGTGCCTGAGACCAACTGCTTCCTCACCTGCTTTTAGATGATAATCATTTTTGATCAGCAACTGAGTTGCTGTACAGCTGTATTTGGACTAATTACTGAGAGCTCCCTGTCTCTATGGTACCCCAAGCCCATCAAACACCTGTTCCCTGGGTGTCTCTAAGAGATATGTTAAGGCAGTGTGGCTCTTCACAAAAAGTGTTATCCAGTATTTTAACTTTAACAGCATGGTGCCAGTTATACGTTTCCTGCCATCATGACTAATGCAATACATTAGCTATCTTTCTCTACCAATATTAACTAATGAACTACAGCTTTTCTTTGTGGAGTGTGCTTACTACAGTTAGTGCAAGGGGTGTTTCTGTTGCTATGAATCTTTGGTTAAACTTAATTGCTTCATGTAGCTCCTGAGGCTGTCAGTTATTGCATTATGGCTTACAGGAATAAAAATGCTACAGATGCTTAAATTAATTTAAAATATTAATAACCTTTTTCCTATTCATCCCATTTCTGTCTTCTGTTGAGTCCCTGGAGGAGATCCTTCCTTTTTCATGTCTATGCGACAAGGTACGTAACAGAATTCACAGATTTGTTGGAATCTGACAGGCTGTGCCGAGTGCTTCTACTATGGCCTCAAACTTGCAACCTCTGGGTTGTGACCACGCACCCCAGCCTCAGCTGGAGGAGATGGAATGCTATATGTCATATTGCTCTCCACTGAACTCTTTGACTGCGCATCCAGATGAGCAAGGCTATGTGATATGTGGTGCTGCAGACACATCTGAGGTGCCACGTACTACACATTCAGCTGTTTTCCATGATGCAAGGTAGCAATGTGGGTTTTTTCTTAAATCTCAGGTGATCTGTACAACAAAAAAATGGAGTGGTACATGTGGGGGCAGAGTGTGCCACCCAAAACTGGAGCCTGGCTGGCTGAAACCATACTCTGGCTGCTAGTTTGGCTCCAAGTGACAGGATTGCCACTGCTGCCGTCCCAGGAGGCCCCCAGAACCCCTAGCAAGCCCCCAAAGGCCCCAGCGTCTCCTGCCCTACCTGGGGTAACCTGCCATGTGCTAGAGGGTGCGGGGCACAGACGTTCTCCAAGGACAAGCAGCAGCGGCACAAAGTGTGCCACTGCTTCTTGCCCCAGGGAAACTAACATCCATGCTCACGTGGATGCAGCCTTCTAGTCAACTTCAGGCACAACAACAAAAGGCTTTGGAGGGAGCAAAATGCATCTGGCTTCATTAGAAGAGCAAGACTACTATGGTGCAGGGCCTTGAAAGTAGATAGAGCAATACGAAGTCTTAGCACCACCCCACAGTTAGGGAACAAAGTTGGGAAATTTTATGTAATAGTAACATTCCCCAAAAGACCACACTGAGCATGGGAGAGAGTCAGGTAAAAAATTACTGATGGGAGGGTCAGGGTAATAAAATACGATGGCTTGCCATTTAGGCCTCTGAATCTGATTTTGTGTTCATTGTGAGTAAAAGCTGTCATCATCAGGTGACAATTTGTTGCCCTATGAGGACTTCTTTGTGGATAACTTCTAATACCAGCAACATGGCATTGTTACCGTTACTAGCAGCTTCGCAAAGTCTGGATAGGAGAATTGTTCAACTGTGGAGAGAATGTGTGAGCTAAGAGGGATGCCTGAAAATAGGAGTGGGAAAGGGACAGTAAAAGATCAGAGGAGAAAAGCATAACTGAGAGCACCCGGTGTCTATTTCCCCCTGTCTTTCCTTGGCCACTTTCTGTCACAGTCACATTTTTGTGAAGTCAGAGTATCTCCATTGTCTTCAGACTATGCTTGCCACTAATGAAGACAGGGTACTGGGCTAAATGGACTTTTGTTCTGACACAGTATCACAGTTATAATGTTCAGCTGAGCATGCTATTTAAAACCAGATTTGCCTGAGTGGAAGTGAGAGCATAATTTATCCCAAAGAAGGTTGAGAAGAGCTGTTAATTACATTTCCATTCTTAGAGCTTTCTGGGTCTCCCTTTCTTTTGCTATGTTTCATCTCCACTGTCATGGCCCCCTGCTCTAGGTCACCTCTGGAACCAGTGGAGATTTACAGATGCAGATCTGCACCAGATGCCACAGCTGTGAGCAGAACTTGGTGGTGCCAGTCACCTTCTCCTTCTCTCTAACAGTTTGATGGCGAAAAGAAAAAAGCCAAAATGAGCTTACCTTAGCAGCCTCCACTATCAGAGGTGAGCTGGGGACCCTACATCACTAGACAGAAACATACTGAATTTATTAGAAGATGTCTTCTACTGAATAGCCAAGTAATATTCCTCAAGTAACAGAGCACCAGTGTATAAGCAGCATATTTTGTGAGCCTCTTGACCAGGGTAGTACATTACTGAGCTATAAAACACCTGGGTTATGGGGGACCTTTATTTACATTCTGAATGATACCTAAAAATACCTGTCCCACTGTCTCCCACAATCTCTGTCTCTATCAATTAGATTAGAGATGTCCAATGGACTGCATGTGGTCTGCAAGGGGTTAAGTAACAGACTCCAGACTCATGCTTAGCCGCTGCTTCCTCCATGGGTCTAGATTCCCTGTCTTTTCTCTGTCTGCTGCTTCCTGTCTCTGCCCCAGGACAGAGTAAGTAACATGGGGAACAGTGGGTGAGTACAGAGCCACAGGGGGATGGGGGTAGGGTGGAACAGGGCTGTGTGTAAGGGGGAGTCCTGCAAGGAGGCATTGCATCTGGGGAGCAATCACACCCACAACCACACCCACATCTTAAGGTGGGGGTGGGGGGCAAGGTAGGAAATGGTGTTCATGTACTCATAGCATGGTGCAGCGAGGGGTGGGCCACTGTGTACTAGAAGCAGGGGGTGTATATAGGTACATGGTACAGTAGGGGATGGGGCAGAGTGTTTGTATGGCCCAATGGCAAAAAGCTCAACTGGGGTGGCCTGTATATTGTGCCATCTCTGCAGTTGGGACCTCCTGGGACATATGGCCTCAGGGATTTTAGAATTTGAACAATCCTGATGTGATACAACAGCAAAATCTGGTTCTTCAGAAAGAAAACTTTATGGAAAAGTTCCCTAATATATAACAAAGCTTGATATGTATCTGATTGGGTTTGACAGAAATTACCATAAAAAACTCATAAAATGAAGTACAAACTGAAAAGTTTCTGTGGCATTTTATTTTAAAATTAGAATAGTCTCAAGAACCCAGAAGGCCCCTGAACATGACGTTAGGGCAGTGCCAAGTTCTATGTGGCCTTTACGTAGGTGCAGCATGGAGAAGTTTGTGGCAAAGACACTTTCTGTGGTAGTTGGGTTCAGATTAATATCAGGCCATGGGTGGATCCAGGATCGTAGTGGGGAGGGAGGGGAGCAGCCGTGCCCTCTTTGGCTGTGTGGCACATGCACACTGAGCTTCTAAGCTCATGGGCACATCACTGCAACTTCTGCCAGGGCTGTCACTAAGTCTGGCTGGAGCCCCTGCTTTTGCATAGCCCCAGAGCTGAGAGAGTGAGTGATGCCACTATTCACCATCTCTACACCTTTCCCCTGCTGCTGAATTTAGCTGAGGAAAGAGGGAATGAGCAGCAGCAGCATTAATTCCCCAGGCTCCAGAGCTGTGTGAAAGCAGGAGTCTGGCCAAACCCTGTGCCAATCAGCTGGCAAGCTGAGAGCTCATGGCACCTGCAAAGGTATAGAAGGAGCTGCAGTGACATACCAAGTGAGCTCTCTCAGCTCACAGGCAAGCACCACACAGCCAAAGCTGGGGGTGCAACTGCACTGCCCCGGAACCAGGCAGATAGGCTGTTCCTAGAATTGAGGAATTAAGAGACTGCTCCATCCCTACCAGTCTGGCAGCACAGAGTGGGGAAGGACAAGACAGTGCAGAATTAAGACCATTACTGCCCCCATTTGGTGCTGCAAAGCATGACTGGGACACTCAAAACATCAGATTGAACCATGTAATAACTCTGCAGGAATATTGCCCTACATACAGAGCTCCAGAAAATGCTCTGCCTCTTGGAGATAGGATGCCTCAGAGTGCTATAGCTCACAGGTTCCTGCCCTCCTTATGATTTTTTTAAACTGATAACTATAGAGCAATGAAGTTATGTTGCAGTGGAAGAGACTAGTCTCAATTCCGAACAATTTAGTTTGGAAACATATATTGGATGACTTACTGCCCTATAGGCCCACTCTAGCTGTACAGCCAAATTCTGCTCTCTGTTACCTCTATGTAGCACCACTAGGATTTCCAACCCTCCCAGATTGGAGGGGAGACTACTGGAACCTGCATTAATCTCCCACTGGCTATTGAAAGCAATCCGGGAGATTGATATTGCAAATGGGTTGAACATTACATTTAATGACTGGAAGTGTACCAATACATTGGTCCCACATTGGACCAGCACCAATATAAGGAAAATTGACAGTATTGGCCATAGGCTTTTGTGGCCGATAATGTCACTGATAAATGCCCCATGCGTATGTGCAGATACAGAGCAGCATGCAGGCAGTCAGGAGCGCAACCCAGCAGCGTGGAGAGCAGCCAGGTCCAGCTGGTAAGTCTGTTGCAAGGGAAAGGGTGGAAGGAAGGGAGGGAGGAGGATTTGGGGGGGCAGATTGAGGCTCCAGTGCTAAGGGAGGGAGTGGAGCTGGGGCAGTTGCTGCATAGCCAGGGCAGGACATGGGATGGAACTGTGAGCAGCCCATCTGGGGGAGCACAGAGACAGGGTGGCAGTTCCTGCCACTGCACACACACCAAGGAGGGCATGGGGGGTGTACATCCCTGGACTCGTGCATGGGGTGAGGGTGGGCTGCTGCTATGGGCTGGGGCTACACTTGAGGCAGGCGGTGGTGGCACTGGGAGGGGGCTATGATGAATTTAGAGGGTGGTTGCAGTCCTCCCAGTGCCACCCACCCCTAGTGTAGCCTGGTCCAGCCCCCTACTGGGAGAAGCTTGGCACCACCCTAGCCCCAGCCTGCAGCAGCAGCCTGCCTTTGCCCCACATGTAGATCTGGGAGCACACACCTCTCATGGCTCCCCCAGGGGTACACCTAGCTGCAGAATCCACTCCCCCCTTCCTGTGGCTCCTGGATGAGGCACTTGTGGTTCTGTCCTGAGCTAGCACCAGTTGTCCAGTGCCTGCCCCTGCCACGGGCCCACTCCCTCCCTCACTGCAGGGGCCTCGATCTGCCTTCCCCATGCCCCTTTCCTCACAACAGACTCATCAGGTGAATGCTTCTCTCCAAGCTGCGCGGCTGCATATTTGCAATCGGATCAGTACCAGCCAATATGGCTCATTCAAAGTTGGCCATTGGTATTGGTCCAAAAAAAAATCACTATTGGTGATAGTGATTCACACTATTGGTGAATCACCCTATTAATGACATTACATTATGTTGGGGGAAAAAAAAAGCCATCTCCCAGAATAGCTTCAGTCAGAGTTGGCAACCTGAATCACCACCCGTCACCTCATTGAAGTCAGTGATTTATACTGATGTCAATAAATTCTGACTAAGAACTTCATAGGGTAGCTGTGCTGTTACACAGAATCTCATTGCATAATCTATATAGCCAGACTTTTTACTGTCCTTCTCACTGCAGTATCTGAGTGTTTTATGGGGGAAAAGAAAAAGAAAAAAAAAACAGCCTGAAAATCTTTGGTTCTTTTTATAGTTTTAAAGTGCCTTTCCAAGAGTATATTAAAGGCATTTTTCTTTTATTTGAGAAAAAGCCATCCAGCACTGATGAGTTGAATTTTCACCCTGGATATAGCAAGGTTCAAGGTCAGTCTCAACTGCAATAGAAGAAAATTCAAAATCCTCAGGAACACAGGTGGGCATATAGGTTACAACGTTCCCTGCCACATGGTGATGAGGCATTGTAGCAGTATATACTACTAGCAGTTCACCTGGAAAACTGTTTGTTTGTCTCCTCAGGATGTTGATAATACTTATTTTGGATGTTTTTATAGGTCCATGTGACTTACACCAATGTAGGTACTTGTCCAGGTGTTAGGGGACCCAAGTTATCCATGATCCACTGTGAGAGCCTCATGCTTCCAAATGGCAGTGGGGTGCTTTAACTAAAGCTTGTTTGATGAGCTTTACTTAAAAAGTGTTCCTGCTACCATACACAATATACTAAGGGTGCTTTAGTTAAACCTGCTCTCAGAGCCACTCTAAAACAGTCATTCCCACTGGAAACCACTCCCCCAGTGCATGTAAAAATACTTCAAGTCACAACAGTTGTGGCACAATCTACAGGATAAAGTCAGAGCAACAAGTCAGGGGTCCAGATGCAGAAAAGTTAGCAGCCAAGTTACCAAGTCCAAAAGGTAGTCCACAGTATTAAGTTCTAGGTTGGAATCAAACCACAGTTAGGACCCAGGAAACAGATCTGCAGAGGAAATGGAAGGCCAGGGTCAGGAGCCAGGAAAATCAGAGAGAGCAGGAATCAAGAAGCTTGTTACTGGGAAAAAAACTGCTGACTGGCCTGGAAATCTGTGCCCCCCCCAAGATGGGACTATATTGTGGCACTCCCAGAAGCCAATCAGGATGCTCACTGTTCTTAAACAGAGTTTAAGGCAGAGTTAATTAGCCAGTGACTTATTGCAGATGTGTATTTAGGCCTGCTTGATCAGGGTTCTTGATGCCAGAGCTAGGGACAGATATTCAGAAAGCCGGAGCCTGAACTGATTCAATCATTGCAGGTTAGTCTAACCTGCCTAGAGTGAGCCAACCTGCAAATGAATAAGCATTCACAAAATGTAAGCATATGCCTGCAGTGGCTCAGGCCAGGAGCTGGGGAGTGCTAGAGCAGCTGCAGGGAAGCTCTGCTGGAAAGGAGTGGCTAGCCCTGGCAGTAGCTTGGAGTGAACTGGCTAGGGAGGTGTTTAATACCCTCCTCCCTGTCCTACCATCATGGACCTGAGCTGGGGTCTGCCTGGCACTCCCTACTAACTGCTGCAGCAACAGGGCAAGGCCAAATGCTGACCAGCATGGCCCCTGAGGCAGAGGGAGCAGGGAGGAGGGTTATTCCCTCCTCTACCCTCACTGACACACGGCGGACTACAGGCAGGGTCCACCTGCCCTGACCACTGCCACTTACTCCTTGTGCGGGGCAAGCAGCAGGTTAATCTCCTCCTGTCTCCTCCACCAGACACCAGAGAGAGGGGGAAATAACCCCCTTCCCTGCCCGCTTACCTAAAGGGCCCTGTTGGCTGGCCTCTAACCAGGCCTCCAACTCTGCTGCTCGAGCAGTGAGGGGACAGGGCCCTGATGGAGCCCCTGTTCTATCATTTGGGGAGGATGAGCCTCTTCCCAGTAGGACAGCTGTGAGTTGGGGGGATCAGAGCTGCCGCAGACTGCGTGGGGTGAATGGCGGCACCAGGGTTTAGAGAGGGCTATAGACCCCCCTAAAGCACCCTAGCACTACCACCACCACTTGCTCCATGCAGTCTGGCAGCTTTCCCTGCCTCATAGTGCACTTCCCTCCCCCACCAGGAAGAGGCTTGCACTCTGGGACACTGTGATTGAAGCTGTAGCACGCACCAGGGTCACTCTTTCCTCACTGCTCCAGTAGTAGGGGCTGGGTACAACTAGAGGCTGGCTGGCACAGCCCCTTGGATGGGGGAGCAGAGACAGGGATGAGGCCCCAGGGGAATGCAATGAGGTCAATGTAGGCAGGCCTGGCCATGGTCCCCTGGGGACAGTGAGGGTAGTGGGGGAAATAACCCCCCTCCCTGCCCCTTCTGCCTCAGGGGCCTTGCTGGCTGATGTTTGGGTGTGCCTTGCCACTACAGCAGCAAGGGAGGAGCACCAGGCAGATCTTGGCTTGAGTCCATGTTGTTGGGACAGGGAGGGGGGAATTAAACCCCCTGCCAGGTCAGTTCACTCCAAGCCACTGCTGGGGCTGTCCATGCCCCTGCTTCTGGAGCAGCCAGCAGAGAAATGCAGATCTGCACCAGTGGGACAAAGGGCGGGGGAGGAAATAAACCTCTTCCCTGCTTCCTTCTGGGGTGTGCCTGGCCAGAGCCCTGTCTCTGCCTGTCCCTGCTTGGGCTGGGGAAGAAAGGGCTGGAGCAGAGAGCATAGCCCAGACAGCATGGTGGTATGCTGGGGGACTTTGGTTTTAACTTAAACAGAGAAGGGGTCTGGGACAGAAGTTGCATACACCAGTTTGCAACTGTTACCAGTCAATCAGTTAAGTCTGATACTACATTCAACTAGGTTTATCTCAAACCAGTTTCAGCCATTTTGAAAGTGGTTTATGTGCACTGAACTTATGTTGTTACAGATTTAAACTAGTTTCTGATCACTTAAACCAGCTTATGTGAATGTCTGTCTCTAGTCCAGTGCCACACATATGTGTTTGCATCTGTGGACTGCTGAATGATGCTTCATCTGAAAGTTTTTCAAAGCCCCTGCCTTCATTTCAGTACAGAGCACTTTTCAGTGATTAAGACTAAAGATCACAAGTGAATGGTGAAGTTGACTTCCAGCAGAGATATCATAGCTTCCTGACCAGCTAGAATTAGAAGTAGCCGCAGAGACGGTTCTCAAGTTGAGTTTTCATGCTGATGGTTGAAGGACCAAAATCTGGTTACCTTTATCAGACTAAGGATTTACCCAGGACAAAAATGTCCCTACTTACAGTACCATTCCAGTTCTCTGCCAGTATACCAGTTGAGAGATGCCATCACAGTTGTGGTATAAGATGGCAAGTTTGCTGAGTACCATTTCCTTCTTTGAAGTTCTATCATTTGGCATTGTCTGTACATGCAAATTACATCTGCAGGAAGAGAGTCACTGGGTGCGTCTACATGTGCAATTAATGTGACTGAATATGGTCCAGCTCAATTTGAGCCAGAGTAAAGTAATCCTGGTGTCACCGTCTATACATGCATTTCAGCGTAGTTATTTACTGCTCTGCTGGATACCACTTGTATCTGATGGAACTATCCAGCAGCCCAGTAGATTAGTCTACTGCATCCTAATTGCCATGCACGTGTAAACAGTGACACTTTACTACACAACAAATTGGTCTGTTGCACAGTAAAGTGTGTTGTGTAGACATGCCCACCGAAATATTCAATAGATCTGGTAAAAACTGACAATCATGCCTAGAGACATTAGCATTTTGTCATTCATAAATAGAGAGACAAAATTGGGTAATCTCTAGAATAACATCAGGCTGTCTTCAGACAAATTTCAGAACGACCTCAGACTAACAGCTAGCTACCTCTCTCTGTAGTAATACAATGTTTTCCCGAAAGAATATATGAATTGAGCAATTTAGATACAATCATTGGCAAGTGAACCTCAAAAAATTGAGAAACCTGATTTAGTTCAGATGTACCCTCTAAAATCTGAATGTTTATCTAAGGAATATGTGAACAGTTAACTGGGCGATAAATGAGATTGGGCTTTACTGCATGTCAGCTGCTTCATCATAACTTCTCATATGCTTGCTTTCACCCTGTGGTATGTTGAAACTAAACCTCAGTAATTTACTCTTCTTTCCCTGAGAGCTAAGGTATCTTACTGTAGTAAGTCCTATCCTTGACCTTATGGTAAATTTTTCATATACCTATACCTTAAATGCATATATCTAAACCCCCTGAGGGTGCCAGATAAAATACAACTGGGGTGGAATCTCAAGTGAACAGGCTAACCAGTTTAAGTTTTTCTACACATCTGCCAAGACATATCATAAGACAAGCTTTCCTCATTGTTTGTGATTCTTACAGTGCTTAATGAAACTAGGAATAACAAGTGTCCAACCACTTTTAAATTTGTTTTAAGACTTAAGTTGATTTTTTTAGTCTTAAAAAAGTATGGATTGCATTCTAGTCTGTTCTTATCTACAATACTTCACCCACCTCTAACTTTTACTCTATATTTTCACTTGTGGACCTTATTTTAGATGAACTACAGAGATATGGCTCTCATTTGTGTGTCTTATTAATTTAAATCAAGAAGGGAAAAATGAATTCTTGCCGTTGTTGACCTCTACATTTTATGTACACTTTGAATGGATAAGAGACATCAGCACAGCTTAGGCAGTTTTGAAAAAAGTCTTGCCAGGAAAAAAAGATAGAAGGAAAATTTGATTCAAAAGATAAGTATGCTGTAGTAGAAGGATAACTGAAATATGACCTTTCAGAGTAAATGATGGGGGGAAAATAGCAATGGAAACAGAATACATAGGCATACTTCTGCCAATCCAGACAAAAGTAGCTGTAATTCATTTAGGGATACCTGACTTTGAAAACTGCTGTCTTAGAAAATGCCTCAGAAAATCCTGGTCAAGAAGGTGTTCAGGCTTGTGCATGGTACACATGGTAAAGAAGCAGCAGAATTACCACTGTGGTCTGTGCTCCCTCATGTCCCCTGGTACAGACCACAGCTTAACTACTTCTAGAGAAGACAAAAGAAGGGATTAAAGGACAGCTTATCGCCAAGTTGGAGAAATGTGATATTAACATCAATGAACCCTGCTGGTAAAGCAAGACTAGGCTAGACAAACGCTAAAGAAAATATAAATAAATATATATATTTTTTTCTGGTTTAGCAAACTTTGATGGGAGGAAAAGATCTCTACAAAAACCTACAAGTACCACAGATTTAAAACTGAAGTTGTGTACTACTTAAACAGAGATGTGTGTTGTGCCCCCCCCCGGGCAATTACATTCTAGGGAAGCTTGGATCGAATTTATAATGATGCCATTCAGTTTCATAACTAATTTGCCTTTTTCCTGTGGAGACTGCTATGCAGCACTCAGCCTCTGTATATCAAAATCTTGGAGACAAACAGCTCTTGGAGGCAACCCTGGGTTTGGGCCCAAACTTTACAGAAGCTAAATTCTGCTTAGAGTTCAGTTCTGGTTCCAATGAAGTTAAAGGGAAAACTCTCATTGGTTTGGGTAGAAGGAGAAACGGGGCCTTTCAGTATCAGCTGACCCCTCCTGGAAAAGCTTTGAATAATGTGCTGTTTCATATCAATCCTCTGGTGTCATGGTTTCAGTGGTTCAGGGGAGACCCTGGGCAAGGCACTTCCCTCGTCTTCTGGGTGATTTGCGTCAAAACAAGATCTTTATTCTTTAGAAGCTGATCTACTCCTGCAGCTTACACCCCACTTGAAATTGTAATCCTTTGTTGGTGACATCACACTTATTGCCATAATGATTCAAGTGATGTCACAAAGAGAAGCTTATGACTTTAAATGAGGAATAAGCTGAAAGAGCAGATGAACTCTTAGGGAACTAATTATATAAAGATCCTTGTAATTATATAAATGTACTAAAAATAATAAAAGAAGAGAAAAAAGATATGCAAAACGTATTGGTATTTTCAAAGTTTTTCATGAGGACTGTTGGCTCCTTCAATCTTGCCTCTTAAAATCTGTAACTTTTTCCCCCAGAGTTTTAGATTACTATATGGCTTCTTTCATTATCACCTTCACTAACATTATTTTTATGTTTTAAATTACAAGGAAAACACCCCTAACTCCTGATACCCAATAAAGAATTGCATACAGATATTATCATAAGGGTTTTGTTGCAGTTTGAGGATATGAAGCTATAAAAATATTAAGCAAGTAAAATATAAAAATGAAGAAACTATTATTTCATCTCTTCTGTGAGTTGGTGTATATAGTAACCTAAATCTAGATTTTTAAATGGTGGAAAATTCTATTGAACAAGGAGTGCCGTATAGGAGCAATTATTTGGTTATTGCTGTGTTTTATTCCCATGGTAAATAGGAATTATTAAAACGGAAGACTGGATATCACATAGCCTAGATAAAGTGCTATGATAAGATATTCACTGTAATCATGAGGAACAATTTTTGCATCATATTTTCAGATGTGGTTTAAAGCAAACAAGATTTGAATTTTTTACTAAGGCCATTTTTGCAGTGTCCTCAATAGAATGGATAGTCTCAAATCTCAGTTTTCCATACTCAATTATTTTGTTTTTCTTGAGCTTTTAGAATGGATTTTTCTGCTATGTAATAAGAAAAAATTCCAAGGGTGCAAAAGATTTCGTGCTGGCATTTTAAAAACAAACTGCATCTCCAATGGCTTTTAAATTATGCAAGTAGACATTTAAGGTACTTAATACTTTCTAACCTCTAGTGCCCTTTTTACACAGAGACAGGCAGTCAGCATGGATTAATCTGATCCTAATTAACCACAAACTCTTCTGATATTTGGTCATTGCACTGTAGCATGCTGCCAGGTACACAGAGGTAAACTGATCTGGATTATCGCCGGTGCATGTGTTTCCTGGAGGGAGGTCTAGTACTTGGTATTGTGAATGAATTACATGATATATGGGTTTACAAAGAAAGCAGGGAAATTGCTGTGCCAGTTTGGAGACCTAGTGAAACTGGGAGCAACTGATTGTAAAGCCTTTGCCTGAAGTCCTCCTATCTAGGTTAGATATTTATGTATTTTGTCTCTTGTTATTCCAGGAAGTTGAGCAGAGCACAAAAAATCAGAGTAGAGAGATTTTCTTTCTCTCTATTTCTCTGAGGGAAAGGAATGTGGCTTTGAGTAGAGGCTCCCCCACTCCTCTTTTTTTAAATGAGCATCAGTTTTGTCAGAGACTGGCTTTAGGGAAAACGTTCAGAAGGGGTATCTTCATCTGGCCACTGCTAGGGTTGGGCTCTGCCTCTTCTAGCAAGAAGTTACTACAGTCATGGTCTCTCTCCTGAAAATGCTCTGGCCTTGTCCTTGACAGTTCTGTCCAGCTGCTTTGTCCCTGTAAAAATGACTTGGATAGGAAATGTGATTGATGATTCCTATAAAAATGAAATATATCCTTGAAGGGGCAGATCTGATACAATGGGGTGGGCATATCACCCCCTTCTGCTGCTGCTCTCTCTAGGTGATCTGGGTGCGGGGGGATCCCAGAGCCACTCCTGACTTGCCTGTACAGTGCACTAGGCTTGGCAGAGATTCTTCCATCCAGTGCCTTCTCTCTGCCCACCCTTTCCTGTTGGCTAGGAAAAGGCACTGGAAGGAGGGACCTGCACACCACCACTGCTGTTCCTGGCTAATGCAGGGATTTGAAAAGCTGTACAATTGTTGCTCACCTACTCTTGCCCTGTGGTGCAGGGAAAAGCTGTGCAAGGAACTTCGCTCAACCAGGGATAGTGATGGTGGTGTGCAGGTTCCTCCTTCCAGTGCCTGCTCCAGGTCAGTGGAGGACATGGGGGAAAAGGTGGTGGGCAGGGAGCAGGGTTTGGAAGAAGGAAACTGTACACCACTGCCACTGCCTCTAGCCAAGCTCCCTATACAACGGCTTGCCACAGCCCCCAGCTGGATCAGAGTAAGCGCAGCTCTTGACTACCACTGCCACCATGTCAACCAGGGACAAATGCAGGGGAGACAGGGATTGGGCCCTCTCTTCTTCTTATACCTGCTCCCTCCCTGGCTCTTCACTGTCTGTCACTGACCTGAGGACTCCAGATACCGCCCACTTCCATCTTCCCATGGTCTGAGTGGCATTGTGTCACAGCCCCCTTTAGGAAATCCTGGATCCATCTATTTATCCTTGTATATTTTCTGTTAAGAGAACAGCAGCAGGATGTTGGCCACCATGCTCCTCCTGATTTACCTATGGCAGTTTAGTGTTATGTCTTGTGTTGTCTCAGGGTTGACTGTGTAGTTTTATTACTAGGTTAGACAATGTGTTCATATAGGGTGGTTTTGATAGTGATGATCCCACCTCTGGAGGTCCCTTCCAGCCCTACTTCTCTATGAATCTTACGCAGTGTGTTCTTGCTCTGTCTCACACATACACACGCAAAAGCATAGGCAATGGATGCATCAAAGGTAGGACAGTACTTATACCAAGAAAAGTGGCAGGTTGTAGAGTTCTGGAAAACAGGGTTTTAGGTCATAAAATCCTTAGACACAAGGGTAGCAGTGGAAGTAGTCTTTCCGGACTTCAGAAAGGCCTTTGACACTGTCTCTCACCCCATTCTCATTAAAAAACTAGGGAACTGTGGTGTCAGCACCTGCACAGTCAAATGGGTCGCTAACTGGCTGGAGGGCCGCACCCAGAGAGTGGTGGTGGACGGGTCATTTTCGACCTGGAGGAATGCGGGCAGTGGGGTTCCCCAGGGCTTGGTCCTCAGGCCCACACTGTTCAAAATCTTCATCTTGGACAAGGGGATAAAAAGCACCTTGTTCAAATTTGCCGATGACACTAAGATGTGGGGGATGTGGACATGCTAGAAGGGAGGTATAGGCTGCAATTGGACCTAGACAGGTTACAAAGGCAGATGGATGAGAACAGGATGGGTTTCAACACTGACAAGTGCAAGGTACTGCACCTGGGGAGGAAGAGCCAGCAGCAGACCTACAGGCTGGAGAACTCCCTTCTCATCAGTGCAGAGGTAGAAAAGGATCTTGGAATAATTATTGATGCCAAAATGAACATGGGCCGTCAGTGTGGGGACGCGGTCAGGAAGGCCAACTGTACCCTGCCATGCATCCACAAATACATCTCAAGCAGGTCCAAGGAGGCGATCCTCCCCCTCTATGTGGCACTGGTCAGGCCACAGCTGGAGTACTGCATCCAGTTCTGGGCACCGCACTTCAGGAGGGATGGAGAGGGTCCAGAGGAGGGCCGCCCGCACGATCTGGGGGCAGCAGGCCAGACCCTACGAGGAGAGATTAAGGGACCTGAACCTGTTCAGCCTCCACAAGAGAAGGCGGAGGGGGGATCTAGTGGCCTATTACAAACTAGTCAGAGGGGACCAGCAGGCATTGGGGGAGTCCCTGTTCCCCCAAGCACTACCAGAAGTGACTAGAAATAACGGTCATAAGCTGGCAGAGGGTAGGTTCAGACTAGACATCAGAAGGCACTACTTCACTGTCATGGCAGCTAGGATCTGGAACCAACTTCCAAGAGAAGTGGTGCTAGCTCCTATCCTGGGGGTCTTTAAGAGGAGGCTAAATGAACACCTTGATGAGGTCGCTTGACCCCAGTGCACTTTCCTGCAATGGCACGGGGGCAGACTTGATGATCTGTCAAGGTCCCTTCCGACCCGACAAACTATGAACTATGAACTCTCTCCAGAGGCTAGAATCCTTCATCCTAAGTATAGGAGAGCCCAGAGCCTCTTTTTTCCTAGGTAGCTCTGTTGGGCCAAGAGATCTTGGGCATTCTCCTCCTTGGGCTCATGGCAGGTATCAGCCCTTAGTTTCCTGGCCACAGGAGCAAGGCTGGAATCTCAGTCACAGTGCTTCTCTCTGTGGGGAAGGGAAATGAATGAATACCTATATCCCTCTGCAATTTAAATACAACTGAAGTCTGCAGCAAAACATGTTGGAATCCCAGACTCCATTCACAGGCTCCTGGGAGTTGGAATGTGCTGTTCACCCACCAGTCCTATAGGGCAGAGCCTATACTAATAATCCACTGATCTAAACAGTGTTGCAGGTGTAACCCGGGCGCATCCAAGCCTGTGCTCCCTTCTCCAATTAGAAAGGATGGGTGGCCAGGCAGGAGTGCTGTGAGAGGGATCTGTGATATTGCCCAGATTCCTCTATTGTCTATAGGGTTAGGCCAGGACAAAAAATGGGTTAACTATATACAGATTTATTTAACATACAATGACAAATATATACACAATCGAAACAGAATATTATTATTGAATATATACAATATTTGCTGTACATACAAGATTATATCCTATGATCAGTGTACAGGAGATTATATCACCAGCCACGGGCCCAGGGCCCAGCACAGGTAAGTCCATAAAACAAAATATAGGCAATTGGCAATGAATCTTATCAAACCACAAGAAGAGTACTAACAAGGAATTCAATGGAACAGGTACCTGTGTATACCATATACGGGGTACCATATAAGGGTTAAATAACAAATTGTATTAAAATACAAAATATGAGGTGCACAACACACTGTACAGTGTCACCACCCCTGAGAGTACCAACTCCTGGTGTCACCCTGGGAGCCTTGACACCACTCCCGGGGTGGAAGGGGGAGGAAGGAGTCCCCAGTGCTCCCAGCCCCTCTTGGGCCTGATTGGGCCCCTCTTCTCAGCCTGTTAGTCCCCTCCAAGGGCTGCCTCCCCTGTGGGGACCCATTCCCCAGTAACTCACAGCTCTTCTGTGCTAGGTGGGGTCCATTTCACCCCAGCCAGGGTTTCCTCCTGCTGATCCAGACGCAGGCCTCCGGCTTTTGCAGGGCTGCCTATCCCCTCACTGCCTGTGCACTGCTCCAGGCAACAAGGGCTCTGCACACTGGTCACTGCTGGGGGTTCGGGCTGATTTCTGTGGCTGCAAGGCCCAGGTCCCTGCTTGGGACCAGCTGTGCATCAAGCGTGCATGGGTGTCCTGGCCACATGCCAGAAAAGGATGGACCCGAGCTGCCTTGTACAGCTCCCAGGGTCTGGGTCCTTCCGGGCTGTGCTGTGCTGTGCTGTGCCGTGCTGCTGGCTCAAAATTTTGGCCACACGCTGCGGAGGGGAGGCGTTATAGACCCAAGCCATCTTGTGCTGCTCCTAAGGTCTTGGTTCATAAGGACCCTCTGTGCAGTGCTGTCTGCACCGTGTTTCCTGGCTGCATGCCAGGGATTGCAGACCCAAGGGGCCCCACACAACTCCTAGGATCTCGCCCTGTGTGCTGCTCCATGTACCACCAGGGATGTATGCCATCCTCGACTCTGGGTCTGGTGAGACGCATCTTTGAGGAGTTCTTTAGAGCAACTAGAGCTGGCTTGGTCACACCAGCTCTTCTTTGCCCTGGCTCTTGTTTTGGCTGTGGTCTCTATCCCTTGATGCATCTGCCGCATGCTGAGCAGATGCATCAAGCAGATGCATTTTATTTGCTCCAGAGGCTCCACCTCCAGAGTGCTGCTGGATCTGCAAAGTACAGGCTTCAATCTGGCAGGGGGTAAGGGGTGCAGGGCAGGGGGAGGGGTAAGCCCCTCCCAGCAAAATTACTTGGTTGGTGGATTTACTTCACCAATCACAGTAGAGATTCTCTGAGCCCGGGTGGGCCGAGCTGCATCAGTAAATCCACCACACAGGCATAATCATTGCTTAGGAGACAAGTCTGGAATATAGTTCTCTTCCTCTGGTTATGAAATCTTGGGCCTCCACCTGTTTTTTTCTGTGTGACTGGTGACTGACTGCAGGGTTGGCTAGCCTGATTATGTCCCTGCCCGATGTTTTCTACAGCTCAATTGTTTCAGAGGCAGATGGCTAGGGAGGGAGCATCCCTGGAAGCTGGGAGGATCAGTGTGCCCACCAGGTCTCAAGGAGGTGCTCATGCGTGGCCTTGGCATGTACTCCCAGTGCTGGCTCCTGTGTAAGCTCCAGTGGTCTCAGAGAAATCCCATGATCTTCTCAAAGGAAGCCCAGAGACTTTCCTGCCATGACTTCAATCTTCTTTTCAGTGGCGGGTTCCCCTTCTGCAGTCCCCCACAGATCAGCTGCACCTTCTCGCAGGTATCCATGGGGATCCACCTTCCCTATACCCTATCCATACACCAGCCTTCGGGATGGTCACTTGGTGTTGGTGCAGCCTGCCTTCCAGTGTTGACTTTCCTGGCACTCCTTGCCAGCTGGACTACACTTGGCTCCTCCCAGCTGCTGACTCTCTGGGATGTTTAAATTGTCCCCACTCTTCTGTTGGGTCTCTGGCTATGAGCGGCCTGCTTGCCATGGTTTCCCTGCCACTCTTCCCTCAGAGCACTACCCCTAGTCCTGACCTTAGCCTTGGGCACTGCTCTCTGGGCAGTCCCTGGTAGCAAAAAAACCCCAAAAACAAAACGTTAACAGAAAAATGGGAAGTAGGGCTGTGGCTCACCCCCACTCACTGACTTCGTGCCGGTGGTCTCAGTAGTTCACTGGCATTGTCCTGGCTCCCTTCCCTGGTTACGAAACTCTCCAGTGGGTCCAGTTCCAAGTCCTCATTGGCTGCTGGTAATGTTGGCACCTGGCATGGGAAGCACTCTCACCCTTCACTCCCTGCGGTGCTTCTCCAGTGTTCTTCCCAGTGCCAGCTTTTATTTTGGTTGGGTGGTGTCCTGAGATGATGCTATCCTCCTGTGCTAGCTCCAACCAAAAATAAGCGTGCAGCCATGAGCCATGCAGGTGCTTCATAGCAGCACAGCTTGTGTGCCTCTCCCCAGCCTGAAATTCATAAGTTTGCCCTGGCTTCTGGGCTTTTCCTGTAGGGATGGGCTGTCCCCATCCCAAATCCTGCCACGGAGGGGGAGGAAGGAATCCCTTGTTCCCTAGTAACTGACCCCTTGGGATATAATCCCCCCTCAAGATGCCTTGGGGTGTCCTGTGTCCAACAGTCTGGTCCTGCTTTCACACCTGGATAAAAAATCTGCTATGATGTTACTTTTTCCTGGTTGATGCAGTATATGGAATTTAAATGGCTGCAGGGCCCACCTGGTTATTTGGGTGTTATCAGTTTTGGCTGTACTTAATCACTTTAGTGGTGTATGGTCTGTCACAAGTTTGAACTCCCTCCCCATCAGGTAGTACTGAAAGTGCTCTAGTGCCCATTGGATCACTAAACATTCCCATTCTATTGTAGCATACTGTGTCGCCTCAGGTATTAGTTTTTGACTCGCCTATGCAACAGTTCTTTCTAGTCTGTCATCCTCTTGCGTCAGAACTGCTTTGATGGCCATTTCTGGAGTATCTGTTTGCAAAATAAAAGGTTTATGGAAGTCAGGTGTGCGTATCATGATGTCTTCACATAGGGCCTTCTTTAAGAGCTCAAAATTGAGTGTCATCTCTGCAGTCCACTTTATGGTCCCTGTCCATCATTCTTTCATGACTTCCGTAAGGGGTGCCACCAGTTCTGAGAAGCGGGGTTCAAATTGCCGGTAATGGTTGCTTAACCCTAAGAAGGACGGAAGTCGTTTGCTATTCTGAGGTTTTGTAAAATTACAGATAGCCTCCACTTTGTTGGCTAGTGGTCTGATGGTTCCCTGCCCTACTAAGAAACCCAGGTACTTGGTCTGTCTCTGGGCTAAGGCGCACTTTTGCAGGTTTGCTATCATCCTCACTCTCCGTAGCTCTGATAATACTGCCTGGAGGGCTTTCTTGTGCTAGGCCCATGACTGCATAAACATGACAATGTTGTCTATGTATGGCACGGTGTACCTGGCATGTGGAGCCAGGATCTGGTCCATCAGACATTGGAACGTCACTGCTGGAGCCCAGACAGCATTCATTTGAACTCATAGGGGCCCCACAGTGTCCCAAAGGCCATCTTAGCTTGATCCCTCTTAGCTACAGGGATCTGCCAATACCCTTTGGCTAGATCCAGTGTCATGATGTATTGGGCCTTCCCTATGCACTCCACTAGCCCAGCTATGTGGGGCATTGACAATGAGTCAAAGACCGCCATTGCATTTAGGTGCCAATAGTCGACACAGCCATAGAGACCCATTCAACTTGGGGTCTGGAAGCAATGAGCTTTGCCAGGGGCTCCTGGATGCACATATCACTCCTTGTTTTAGCATTTTTTGGATCTCTGTGCAGATCTCATCTGGACTCATTTAAGAAACATTTAGATTCTTATCTTGCTGGGATCCTTTGACCCTAGCTGACTTCCTTCCCATGGGCAGGGGGCTGGACTTGATGATCTTCAAGGTCACTTCCAGCTCTAATGTCTATGAAATCTCCCCCAAGGAGATTATAGGGTATTGGCTGCCACCTTTCCCATACTGTTGCTCCTGGGGGTGTATGTATTGCATGACAGGCATTCTGGACCCATCCTAGCTCTTTGCAGAAGGTGTCCCTGAACTCCTGCACCATTGCCTATATTTCGAGTCTCTGGAGTACCAACAGTTCTTCCTCTATGTGAACTTGGTCTTCTGTCTGGGTCTTTGGTTCCTCCTTGGCCACCCCCTCAGGTCTGAAGTCTTCTGTTTCATCCTCTGTAAAAGTGGTCCACCCCTCGGGGGTCATGCCACTGTCATAGGAGATTTACATGGTAGATCTACCTCTCTCACTAGTGCCCAGGTCTATGGACCTCATAGTCCACCGGGCCCATTCAGTGGATTATTTCAAATGGGCCTTGCCACTGGGTCAGGCGCTTGCTTGTTGACATAGGTAGAAGCACTAGTACTCTCTGGCCAGGCTCAAACTCCCTCTCTCTGGCACACATGTCATATTTTTCTTTCTGATGGTTCTGTGCTTCTTGTAAGTTGCCTCTAGTGAGGCTCTGGACCACTTGGATCCACTGTTGAAATTCTTGTTGGTAGGCAGCTGGGTTCCTTGCACTTCCTGAATCTTGTTCCCAGTCCTCACCCAATGCTTGTAGTAGGCTCTGAGGGTGGTGACCCAGTACAAGCTTGAATGGCAAATATTTTACCAACTTCTGTCTTGAATAGCAAACAGTACCAGAGGGAAGTGCAAATCCCACTTCCGCAGGTCACTCTGTATGCATCACCATAGCATCTGCTTTATGGTTCTCTTGAGGTGCTCCACAGACTTTTGTTCTGTGGGTGGTATACAGAGGTCCTCATGTGTCTTATCCATAGCGTGCAGGATACAACCCGCAATACTCCGGACATAAAGTTCCACCCTTGATTGGTGAGGATCTCTTTTGGTATCCCCATCCTTGCAATCCACTTAATGAGTTCTTCCATGATCCACAGTGTCATCACTGCCCAGAGGAGGATCGCCTTGGTGTAGCGGGTGGTGTAATCAATGAACATCAGTACGTACTGCTGTCCTGCGCTTCTCCAGGGTAGGGGTCCAACTACATCCAAAGCTATCTTTGAGAATGGGGTATCAATAATGGGTAGAGGCTGGAGCGGAATCTGTGCTGGGTGGTCCTCCCTTGTTTTTTGTCACTCTGGACATGCTGCACATTGATGGGCGACCTTCTCTGCTAACCCCAGCTAGAAGAACCACCAGGTTACCGTGGTGATGGTTTTACCTCAGAGAGTCAAAACCCTGTAGGGTTCACATGGGCTAGCCTCCATATCACTTGGCAGAACTAGGTGGGGACTACCAACTGTGTTTCCTCCTGTTCTGCTGTCCTCCCCCTCTGTACCTGATATAGTAGCTGGTTTCTTACCTCACAGCGTGGGGTCTCAACTGGTGCTACTGTCTGGTATTACTGGTGTCGAGAGCCTGTGCCTTGATTGCCTGAAACTCCCAGTCTTCCTCTTGGGCTTCCCTAACCTGTGGGCTTCTGGTTGTTATACAAGTTGACCTCGTCAGCCTCATCTGCCAATCCTTCATCCTTATAGAGCTCTCCAAGCCACTTGTCATGATCCCTAATCGGATGGTGGCCCATTTCAGTATCCTGGACCCATTCCAAGGTATCATAGATCGGTGTCCAGTCTCACCTGAGTAACACGAGACTTGTCAGTGAGGCCCTAAGGGACCACGACCCAAAGGGGAGGGGAGTTCAGGATGAGTGGTTGCTTCTCAAGGGAGCTATCCTGGATGCACAAGCTAAGTCTATTCTGTCTCAGAGGAAAGGCAGAAAAAGGGCACAGTAGCCCCCTTGGCTCTCCAGGGAACTAGTGAACCTCCTGAATTTAAAAAGAAAGACCTACAAAGGATGGAGAACTGGATCTACCTCCAAGGAGGAATGTTCTGTGCTGGTCTGGACCTGTAGGAAGCGAACCAGAAAAGCCAAGGCTATGATTGAACTCCAACTAGCTATAGGTATCAAGGTCAATAAAAAGCTCTTTTTTACATACGTGGGGAACCAGAGGAAAAGCAAGGGCAACATTGGACCCGTGCTAAACCAGATGGGACAACTGACAACCAGTGCCCAGGAAAAAGCCAACTTGCTAAATGGATACTTTGCATTGGTTTTTCACCAGTCCCAAGGGGCGCCTCTGCCCATTACAGGACAAGAACGCCTGGGTGAGGGTGATTCCTTACCCTTCATCAATGCTGACCTCGTGAAGAAACACCTTGAGAGGCTGGATACCTTCAAGTCAGCTGGCCCTGACAGTCTACACCCCAGGGTACTCAAGGAGCTGGCAAGCATCATAGCTCAGGCCCTGGCACAGATCTTTGAGAACTCTTGGCGCGCTGGTGAAGTGTCTGAAGACTGGAAGAAGGCCAATGTGATGCCTATCTTCAAGAAACGGAGGAAAGTGGATCTGGTGCACTACTGACCTATTAGCCTGACTTCTATCCTGGGGAAGAACTTAGAAAAGATTATCAAAGAGACCATTCTTAACAGACTGGCTGATGGCAACATCCTGAGGGCTAGCCAGCACAGGTTTGTTGTGGGTAGGTCTTGCTTGACCAATCTTATTTCCTTTTATGACAAGGTGACCTATCACCTGGACAAGGGAGAAGAGATTGATGTCATATATCTTGACTTTAAAAAAGCCTTCAATCTGGTATCCCATGATCACCTCTTAGCAAAACTGGCCAACTGCAGCCTTGGCTTCACCATTATCTGCTGGCTGGGGAATTGGCTCTGTGGTTGGACCCAGAGCGTGGTGGTTGACGGAAGTCAATCGTCTTGGTGCGCTGTGACCAGTGGGGTCATAGATTCATAGATGTTAGGGTTGGAAGGGACCTCAATAGATCATCGAGTCCAATCCCCTGCACAGGCAGGAAAGAGTGCTGGGTTCAGATGACCCCAGCTAGATGCCTATCTAACCTCTTCCCCCAGGGTAGGGGAGAGCACCACCTCCCTTGGGAGCCCATTCCAGACCTTGGCCACTGTGAAGAAGTTCTTCCTAATGTCTAGTATAAATCTGCTCTCTGCTAGCTTGTGGCCATTATTTCTTGTAACCCCTGGGGGTGCCTTGGTGAATAAAACCTCACCAATTCCCTTCTGTGCCCCCCGTG
>JAGPOW010003316.1:150989628-151001247 GCA_030014935.1 Caiman crocodilus | reverse complement strand
CTTGTAACCCCTGGGGGTGCCTTGGTGAATAAAACCTCACCAATTCCCTTCTGTGCCCCCCGTGATGAACTTATAGGCAGCCACAAGGTCACCTCTCAACCTTCTCTTGCGGAGGCTGAAAAGGTCCAGGTTCTCTAGTCTCTCCTTGTAGGGCTTGGCCTGCAAGCCCTTAGCCTTACGAGTGGCCTTTCTCTGCACCCTCTCCAGGTTATCCACATCCCTCTTGAAGTGCGGTGCCCAGAATTGCACGCAGTACTCCATCTGAGGTCTGACCAGCACCCGATAGAGGGGAAGTCTCACCTCTTTGGATCTATTCGTCATGCATTTGCTGATGCAGAATAAAGTGCCATTAGTTTTTCTGATGGCTTTGTCACACTGCCGACTCATGTTCATCTTGGAGTCCACTAGGACTCCAAGATCCCTTTCCACTTCCGTGCCACCCAGCAGGTCATATCCTAGGCAGTAGGTATACTGGACATTTTTCCTCCCTAGGTGCAGCACTTTGCATTTCTTCTTGTTGAACTGTATCCTGTTGTTTTCTTGCAGCTGTTCTCTGCCCTCCAGCATGTCCACTTCTCCCCATTGCTTTGTGTCATCTGCAAACTTGGACATAGTACACTTCACTCCCTCTTCCAAGTCACTGATGAAGACATTGAAGAGTATTGGTCCAAGGACCGAGCCCTGCGGGACCCCACTACCCACACCCTTCCAGGTCAAATTGACCCATCCACCATGACTCTCTGGGTGTGACCCTCTAGTCAATTCGCTACCCACAGGACTGTGTAGTCATCCACGTCACAGCCTCTTAACTTGTTCACCAGTATGGGGTGGGATACTGTATCGAAGGTCTTCCTTAAGACTAAGTAGACATAAAAAGAGACTAGATTAGTCAGGCATGATCTACCTGCTACAAACCTGTGCTGGTTTCCCCTCAGCATAATTTGTCCTGCTGGGCTCTCGCAAATGTGAGCCTTGATAATTTTTTCAGACTTTGCCAAGGATGGAGGTGAGACTGACTGGCCTATAATTGCCCGGGTCCTCCTTCTTGCCCGTCTTGAAAATGGGGACCACATTGGCCCTTTTCCAATCCTCTGGGACTTGGCCCATGCACCACGAGCATTCAAATATTCCCACCAGCGGCTGTGCAATGACGTTTGTCTTCAATACCCTCGGATGGAGCTCTTCCGGGCTTGCTGACTTAAAGGCATCCAGTTACTCCAAGTGACTCTGCACCATCTCAGGGTAACACAAGGTAGTCTGGCACCTTGCTGCTGCCTCTCTACAATCCCAGTGATTGTAGAGAGTCCCTATAGGGTCCCTCAAGGCTCTGTCCTTGGGCCAACACTATTCGACATCTTCATTAACGATGTGGACATTGGTATCAGAAGCGGACTTGCCAAGTTCGCTGCCGACACTCAGCTTTGGGGTAAAGTGTCCACACCTGAGGACAGGAGGGTGATTCCAGGCTGACCTTGACAGGCTCAGGAAATGGACGGCACTTTAATGGACCCTGATGGTGTTTAACACCAAAAAATGCAAGGTTCTCCACCTTGGGAAGAAAAACCTGCAGCATGCTTATAGGCTCGGCAGTGTCACACTGACTAGCGCTATCGGCAAGAGGGACTTGGGGGTCAGGATTGACCACAGATTAACATAAGCCTGCAATGTGATGCTGCAGCCAGTAAAGTGAGCAAAACACTGGCTTGCATCCATTGATGCTTCTCAAGCAAATCCTAGGATGTCATTCTCCCATTGTACTTGGCCTTGGTGAGGCTGCAGCTGGAGTACAGCATCCAGTTTTGGGCTCCACAATTCAAAAAGGGTGTGGAGAAGCTTGAGAGAGTGCAGAGGAGAGCCACGTGCATGATCAGAGGTCAGGAAAACAGACCTTATGATGACAGGCTTAGAGCTGTGGGACTCTTCAGTCTGGAAAATCTCAGGCTCAGGGGTGACCTGATAGCCACCTGTAAGTTTATAAGGGGTGTCCACCAGGACCTGGGGGAACATTTGTTCACCAGAGCGCCCCAAGGGATTACAAGGTTGAATGGTTAAAAACTCCTGCAAGACCATTTCAGTCTGGACATAAGGAAGAACTTCTTTACTGTCCGAGCCCCCAAGGTCTGGAATGGCCTGCTGCTGGAGGTAGATCAAGCACCTACTTTGAATGCCTTCAAGAGAAACCTGGATGTTTTTCTTGCTGGGAATCCTATGACCCCAGTTGACTTCCTACCACTAGGGTAGGGGCTGGACTCAATGATCTTCCAAGCCTCCCCATGGAGACATGCCATTTTCACAGGGCCCACTTTGCAATTCTTCTGGGGCATAATGAGGTTGATCCTAACTAATGACTGGTACAACCGGAGTCTAGTGTGGCCTTGATGGGGCGGTTTCCTACCCAGGCCTCCATGACTGGAAGTCCCCAGACAGTGTTGTCTCCCCCTGATGCATAGCTGCAGTCCACTGGCTTGCTTGGATCTGGCTCCTTTCGTTCTTTGGCCTACCCCTAGAGGGATTATCAGGTTGCCACTGTTTGTTAGAGCCACTCAGACATTCTTGAGAGAAGTGTCTGGTCCTTCTACATCAGAAACAGACTGTGTCCCTAAAGCCACCCCTGTTGGGGGTTGGCTTCTTGCTGCCTCTGAGGGGTTGGAGTCGTTGGGCTAGGGATTTGCTTCTTCTAGCTGTACCATGCTTCTGAGGCTGCGAAGGCCTCAGCTATCTTCAAGACCTCTTTGCAAGTGTGTGGTGAGTGCTGGTGGACCCAGTGCTGTGTTTGCTCCTCCAGATTTTTATGGAATTGCTACAGCAGTATCTGGTCTTCCAAGGCATCCCAGTCATACACTGCTGGGGTCACCCACTTGTTCAAGAGGTCTTGTAGCAGTTGTTACAGGATCCTGGGCTGCCTCTCATCCAGGCCTTTGTTAGCCTGGAACAGCTTTTGGTAATGCTCCAGGTTAATCTCAAGTCTATACAAGATGGCTTCCTTGACTCATTCATAGTCCCAGGTCTTCTCTTAGGGAAAGGCCTGATATGCCACTTCAGCTTTGCCCATGATGAGCGTGCCCAATTGGCTGGCCCAATATCTTTTGTCCAATCCAGTCATCATCGCGTGACACTCAAAGTTTTTGAAATATGCCTCTGGGTCATCCTCCCGGGTCATTTTAGGCATCTTGAAGGTGACCAGTCTTTCTGTCCATCCATCATCTGCTGCTGCGTACCTAAGATCTGTGTGACAGCTTGAAGTGGGGGCCATTTCTGCCAGCTGCATTGTGATGTTTTCTGCCTCTGTTGAGTCCCTTGGACAGTTCCTAGCCAATGCACCACTTTGTGCCCTCCTGGTCTCGAGTAGGCACTCACACACCACCTTAGTTCATGCTCCCAGTGCTGGCCTCTGTGTAAACACTAAGAAATCCCACAATCTTGTTTAAGGAAGCCCAGGGACTCCCCTGCCATGACTTTGATCTTCTTTTCAGTGGTGGGATCCCCTCCTGCAGTCCCCCTCAGATCAGCTGCACCCTCTGGTGGGTATCCATGGGGCTCCACCTCCCCTACACCTGTTCCATGTGCCAGCCTTTGGGACAGTCACTTGGTGTTGGTGTGGCCCGCCCCCTGGTGTCAACTTTCCCAGCTCTTCTTGTTGGCTGGGATACAATTGACTCCTCCCAGCTGCTGACTCTTCTGGATGATTAGCTTGTCCCTGCTCTTCCTCTGGGTCTCTGGCTATGGCCTGGCTGCCTGCTGTGGTCTTCTGGCCACTCTTTCCTTGGAGAGCTGCCCATAGTCCTGACCCTAGTCTTGGGGTCTCTCTGGGCAGTCCCAGGTAGCAAAAAACGCTCCCCAAAAATTAAGTTAACAGAAAAACAGGGGGTAGGGCTCTGGTCCACCCCCACTCACTAGCCTGATGCTGGTGGTCCCAGTAATTCCCTGACATTGTCCTGGATCCCTTCCGTAGTTATGGACCCCTCCAGTGAGTCTGGATCCAGGTCCCTCATTGGCTGCTGTTACCGTCCGTGCCCAGCACAGGAAGCACCCTTGCCCTCCGCTCCCTGTGGTGCTTCCCCCATGTTCTTCTCGGTGCTGACTTTTAATCTGGCTGGGCAGTATCCTGGGATGACATCACTCACCTGTGACAGTTCCAACTGGAAATAAGCATGGCTCACAAACCATGTGGGTGCTTCATGCCAATGTGGCTTGTTCTCCTCTCCCTTGCCTGAAATTGGTAAGTTTGCCTTGGCTTCAGAGCTTTTCCTGTAGAAGCTGGCTGTCCCCGTCCCAAATCCTGCTGCAGGGGGTCTCTTGTCCCCTGATAACTGACCCCCTGGGACAATCAGGTTGGCAGGTTGTTCAGCTGAGAAATAAGTTTCTCCCCTCTCCTTTGCTATAAAATGTGGGAGGCCTGTCATAGTCTCCTGATAGCAGCCAACTTGTTCCTCTCACCGCTGAGTGTGTCCATGTGCAGCCTGGCCATGCCTACTTGGTTTCACAAGTGTGTCACTGGGTTCCCTGCCTCTGTGATACTTCCTCTGTCTGCAGAACCACTGCTGCTTGCAGCTTCAACTGTAGGGCAATGCTGGCAGGTTTAGTTTCTGAACAGACCAACTCATCCAGCCATGTGCAATCATCACTCACCCATTAGAACAGATTTAGGTTTCCATCTATTGAGGTGTATTCATTTCTGTACTCAATTTTTGCTCACTACAACATTTCTCACTAAGCCCTCTTTTTCCTCTTTATAAAACTAACATAAGTCAATGGCCAGGATAGCAGTAACTGAGTCCTTTATGGCAACTGCTGTGATTTTCATTTTGATGTACAGTATCTATTCAAATACAAGACAACCCTGAATATAAGATGGCCATCCCACGATAATTAGATTATATATATATGTGTGGAAATTTTGTAAATTTGCTATAATTGTCCGGGTATAGAAACTAGAGGTGCACTAATACATTGGTCTGATATTGGATTGGTACCGATATAAAGATATTTTGCTATATTGGATATTGGCCTGATAGGGCTGATAATTTGGCCAATAAATACCTGTGCTGCATGCAGCTGCCTCCAGCTAGTTAGCACAGCCCTGGCTTAACACCCCGCCACCACCCACGTGCTGGGAAGAGCTGAGGCTGCGCTGGGAGGCTGGCAGTCACAACACTGGGAGTGGAGTGGTGGTGAAATATGGGGTGGCTTCAGCCTCTTCCCAGCACCACTGGCACCTGCTCTGAGCCCAGGACTGCCAAGAACAACCCTGTGCAGCCCTGTGCAGCTATTTGCTCACTCGCCCTGCGCAGAATTGGGGGCACATGCGTACCCTCACATGCCCTCCCAGGGTGCAAGCAGTGGTGAGAGCTGCCCCCTCCCCACAAACCATGGCTTTTTCCTATGAACCCCGCTCCCCGACTGGGCAGTGCCTGCTCCTGCCCCATCCTCCCTTCCTTCCTCCCTCACTGCGAGGGTGTTGATCTGCCCCCAACCCCCTTCCAGAACAATGGTCTGACCAGCTGAAGGCAGCTGTTTCAGATGTCAGATCAGTATTGGCCGATATGCCTCCTGAAATATCGGCTATTGGTATCAGCCCCCAAAATCCACCCCCACTCACTAACCCCCAAAATCTCTATTGGTGCAACCCTAATAGAAACTAATTGTTGGACGTTTGCTTTGAACTTGTCCCCTTCCCACTGTTATAGCAGGGAAAATAAATCTGAGGGGTCAGGTAGCTCTCCTGCCCTCTGCCCCCCACTCAACTTCTTGCCCCTTCAGCCCTCCTCCCCTTGAACATTTGAAAGTAGATGTGTTTACATGAGATACTTTACAGTGCTGGAGACTAATCTACTGCCTAGTAAAGTATCATCATCTACATGTGCATGGCAATTAAGGCACAGTAGACTAATTTACTGTGCTGCCAGGTAATCCCATCTGATACAAGTAGCATCAGCAGCACAGTAAATTACTGAATTTAAATACATGTGTAGACATTGATGTCAGGATTAGTTTACTCCACGTCAAGTTATATACAGGCTAGCCCCACTTAACACTGGTCCACTTAGAGCTGTTTTGCTCTAATGCTCATTTTAAATTGATACCTGATTTTACTTAGTGCTCAGTAAGTTTTGTTATAACGCTCATGGTCACCATCTTGGGTCATTAAAAACAGTTGCAGTCATCATCTTGGGTCGTCAAATACTTACGGTTTTGCTTAACACTTGTTTCACTTAACTCTTGGTTTTTCAGGAACCAATTAAGAACATTAAGTTGGGGGTGCCTGTACAGTACAAACTGCATGATACTAGTCCAAAGCCAAAGGCTCAGAGTTTACCATATAGCGCCTTGGCTGTGCCCCAGCAGTGTCAACAGCATTTCAAACCATGGTGCCCCCACAGTTCAGGGCTGCTCAGTATATATGTGTCCTTCATATACCTCCCACAAGGGATCCATGTTCTAACTAGCCCCACTCATGACTGGAACTGGGTGTTCTTCTTATGAGTCCTGGGATCCTCCAAAATTTATATGCAGGTGAGATGCAAAGCAACCTGGTCTGGCTTCATCTCATAGAGGGCAGGACTACACTAATCATATGCAACAGGCTGAGAGTGGGGGCAACAGAAGGATTCTGGGTTAGCTCTTTTCAGTGATATTTGCCCTATGTTTAAGGCTGATGAAGAAATAGGAATAATTGGAAATGGGAAAGGAAGGCAGAGGTCAGCTGTGGGAGAGAAGAGGAAGTAGAAATGTAGTCAATGTAGTGGCTCACTTTGACTTTAAAAAAGAGTCAGTGCTGAGGGGGACTGCATGCAATGTGCACTATTATATATTATATTCAGATGGACTGCACTAACCTTTCCTTGTGGTAGGTTACTGACATTTTTTTGTGTAATATGAACCATCTGTTCTATACTTATACTCAGTGTTGGCTGCATCTAGCCAACTTCATAGGTGGTTTCCATTACTGAGCACATTTTGCTTCTGGTAGCAGTTTAATGATAGCCAATTAAATTAATGGCTTGATGTCTAGGTGACAGTCAGTACTAAGTGGAGTGCTCCACAGGTTGCTTTTGGGGCTGGTTTTGTTCACTATCTTCATCAATGATCTGGAAGAGGGGATAGGGATGCAATGCACCCACAGGATTTTGAAGGATGACACCAAGCTGGGTGGAGTAGTTGATATGCTGGAGGGTAGGGCTAGGATTGAGAGAGACCCAGACAAAATGGAGGGGTTGTCCAAAATAAATCTCATGAAGTTCAATAAGATGGAGTGCAAAATTCTGCACTTAGGATGGAACAATTCGGAGCACCACTATAGACTAGAAACTGACTGGTTAAGCAGCAGCTCTTCAAAAAAGGACCTGAGGGTTACAGTAGAGAATAAGTTGAATATGTGCGCTTTTTGCCAAGAAGGCTAACAACATGCTGGGCTGCATTAGTAGGAGCGTTGCGAGCAGATCAAAGGAAGTGATTATTCCCCTCTATTCAGCGCTTGTGAAGCCACATCTGGAGTATTGTGTCCAGTTTTGCCCCCCCCCCCCACTACAGAAAGGATATGGCCAAGTTGGAAAGAGTCCATCAGAGGGTAATGAAAATAGGGGGCTGGGACACATGACTTCTGAGGAGATACTGAGGGAACTAGTCTGGAGAAGAGAAAACTGAGAGGGGTTTTAATAGCAACCTTCAACTACCTGAAGGGTGATTCCAAAGAGGATGGAGCTGGACTGTTCTCAGTGGTGGCAGATGACAGAACAAGGAGCAACATTTTCAAGTTGCAGCAAGGGAAGTTAAACTTAGAAAAACTGTAGGAGAAAACTTTCTCACCCAGAAGAAAGTAAAGGACTGGAAGAGGTTACCTAGAGAGGTTGTGGAATCTCCATCCTCGGAGGTTTTTAAGACCCAGGTAGACAAAGACTTGGCTGGGATGGAGATAGTTGGGGATGGTCCTACTTTGAGCAGGGGCTTGGATAGATGACCTCCTGAGGTCTCTTCCAGCTCTAGTTTTCTATGATTCTATGATAGATGGTATATTTAATGAAGCTTCCTTGTGTGCAAATATAACACGAGGGCTTTTTTCATTTATGGGGGTGGGGGGTATCCTTGTCTTATACTGAGTAAATATGGTATTTTCACTAATGTCTAACTGTGGCTTCTCTTAGGCCCAGCTGTATTTCTCTCATATTTTCACAGAATCAAAAAGAAATGACAGCCTTCAGGCTCATCCGTATTTCCCCAGTCTTTTAGGCATTTGAATTTTGCAGCTTGGGCCAACTCTAATGCAAAATATGTTTACAAATACAAGAATTTTTTTTCTTCCCCTTTATGCTCAAATTTGTCATAAAGAGCATACTATTAATATCTACGTATTTATAGATTTTTTTTAGGATGCTCATCAATATAGTCTCTGACAGTTTCATAAACATTAATGTTAGGCAGCAAAACAATGTTATCTTCTATTTGCAAATGGGAAACTTAAGCCATGAGCTGGGTAAAGGACTTGCTTTGTGTGAAATAGGAAGTGGGTAGAAGAGCTGAGATTAGAAACCAGGTGCCATAAAAACATCTGTCCTCTCCATTGTAGAATGCTGAGCTAACCATTGAGTTAATGTTCTGTATGAAACATTACTCTGATGGTAGCAGGAAAAAATGTTTTGCTAATGTAGGAGAGTTCAAAGTTATTTTTGAAGGTACTGCATATTCAGTGAATCTTGGAACATTAAAGATTAAACTCCACTCAAAGATCTGGCATAATACATATGTTCTCTACTTCACTTGCTATAGTTAGATATAGAGCATTTACTCATCTGCTGTTTTTTCTCCCTTCTTAATACAGAAAACCCTCAGTATTCATGGGTTCAGCATTCACCATTTCAAATATTCATGAATGCCAAACCCACATTTTAAATACACTTTAAACACTTACCTGAGCTCCTTGGGAGTTCTGTCGTTGCTGCTGCTGGGCTCCCGCCACCACTGCTGGACTGTTGCTGCCAGAGCCATGCTGCTCCTACCAGCCGCTGGAGGCACTGCATTCATGAATGCAGACTGCATTCATGAACACAGTGCCCTATTTGCGGATTTCGCTATTTGTGGTATCACGGAAACATATGCCTCGCAAATGGTGAGGATCACCTGTACAACTGTCACTTAGTGATTTTTTAGCATTAAGAAACTAGACGGCACAATATTGAAGTAAAAAGTAGTGTTATTTTCAATCTGTTCTTTCTTTTAAAATCCTAACCTATGCCTTGCTGTAGGTATTCATTTCAAATCCTCCCAAGAAACTTGGTATTACCATTCTAGTACCAAGGATTACAAAGAAAGTTCTCCTTAGATTGTACTAGGAAAAAATACAATAACTGTTGGCATATTGTCAACATTAATTATCTTGGATTGATCCATTTGCCTTTGATCTTTGTGAGTCTGAAGAATTCTAAGTACTTTATCAATCATTCATTTAAATTCCTTACGTAAATCAAATACCTCATTAAATAAAGAAACAAAGAAAGTCTTGATATTCTTTCCTTTCGACTTGTCACTCAGGATCTGAAAATACACAGACTATTGCTTCTTAGGCTATTCTCAAGAGTTTCATTTTTAAATTGCGAGATAATTTTATCTGCTCCTGTAACACTAACAACATTTTCATGTGTGCCACTCTTTCACCAGTCCCATCATGGTTATCTTCAAGGAGCACATTTTATATCACTAGCTAAAGAAGATCCAAATAGCAGTGGGGCATTACAATTACTAATGACTGTGAATGTCACATAGCAATGAGACATTGCTTGGGTTTATGGTGATGGGGCAACAAAAAGGGAGTGGAATAGAGAAAATAAATGAATTTGGAATGAGGCTATGCATACAATGCTGTGTACTGGGGAAGGCCTAAGATATTAAAGCCTAAGGGTGAAGAGAGCTGCTAGGTACAGTAAGCTATGCTATTCTGACTGAACTTTACATAGTGGACAAGGACTACTTAATCCAGCATCTCACAAAGTGTTTTCAGATTGTATGGTATAAAGGAGTAATTCCCCCCAGAATATAAAACTTCTATTGTCCAGATATCTAAGAAGAATGGCAATCATTTCATGTGTGACAATCACTGGGGAGTCTTCTTATTTCTGATTGGCAAACTCCCAGCAAAATCCTAGCAAGAATCCCGCTTAAATGCCATATAGCTGAGAAAATGTTTCCTGATAGCTGATGTGGTTTCAAAGGGGAGAGGAACAGCAGATATAGTCTTTGCAGTGAATACAGTAAATATAAGAGAACTGCAGAGGGCATGCTGTTGATCTTTACTGGGTGTATCTAGACAAGATGCTTACTGCTCAGTAGCTTGTTACTACTGTGCAGTAGTGTCTCCAGGCATGAACCATAATGCAACACCACAGCACAGTAGTAACAAGCTACTACTCAGTAAGTGCAGTGCTTGTTTAGTGTACATGTGTCCATTGTGTCTTTGGCCACATATGGGTTTATGTTGCTGCTCGGAGAAGTGCTGCTCTTCTGGTAGAAACTGTGATTGTATAAATGGTCGCTTAGTTTTTCCCAGGGGAAATGTGCCCTTTTCGGGAGAAAGATCTTCCAGGTGTCAACCTGGAATATCTCCTTTGTGAGAGAAAATCTCTTGCAAGCATGAAAACTTGTACAGTCCCCTCCCAGTCTGGTTCAGGGGGGGAGTGAAAAGGTAGGAAAAAGGCCTCACACTTCCCCAGACCACGAATTGCCCAGTCAGGGAAATGGACAGGGAGCACTGCCCTGCTTCTTCATTCCTAAACTGGACTAAACTGGGAGGGGACTGCAACAGCAAGGCGGGGAGAGCTTTGCTTCACTGGCCCAGTTTCCCCCCAGACTGGTCTACAGGAGAGGATTGGAGTGCCTGTTCCCCAGGCCTGGGTATCCCTTGTCTAGGGAAATACTTTCCCCATTGCTCTCTCTCTATTCCTTCTGGGAAAGAGAGGATGGAGCAGCTGTTGCTTCCCATACCTTTCTCAGGTGAAGATCACCTAGACTTGAGAAGGTGTGAGGAACAGGGGAGGGGGGATATTTTCAGGCTGAATGCCTGAAAGAGTACTGTTTTCTCTCCCAGAAATGTTTCTAGCAGTGGATTTTTCTCAGAAAGTTCCTGCTAAAAATGAGCACTTGTTCATGGCCTTTGTTGATCTTACAAAGGCATTTGACACAGTCAGCAGGAGGCTTATGCAACACAGGGCATGTCTACATGTGCAATGAATGTGCTTGAATTTAGTGCACTGTAAATTCAGGCTCATTAAATTGCTCCCAGGCACACATCTATAATGGCACAGCCCAGGCTGGCCTGGCTTGCCACCAGCTATGCCTGGCTCTGGGGCTTCTGTGGAGCAGGGGTCTGCACCGGTGTGCCTCTGGGCCTACTGTGCCCTACATACCTTGAGGTACCAGCCTGGCTCGTGAATTCTGCAATACTGGGGCTCATGAAGCATCCCACAGGAGTGCAGGGGGGCCCTCCATGTGCTTGGCGGTGAACCTGGAAGTGGTCCCGAAATTAGTCTGTGACACTTACCGGTGTGGCCCGGGGCACACAGGAGGGGCCCCCCCAAATTAGTGGGAAGTGTAAGGGGGTCCCCGGGGACCCAATCAGAACCAAGAGGACAC
>JAGPOW010003316.1:150917410-150989528 GCA_030014935.1 Caiman crocodilus | reverse complement strand
AGAAGTACTTCTGGTCCACTTCCGGGTCTGCCAGGGAGCACACTGGAGGGCCCCCCTGACTTTCGTGGTCAGTCTCAGGGGGACCCTGGGTACCCATTCAGACCTAGGAGGAACCAGTCACCAAGCTAGGGAGATGTACCCCCCTCCCTTTCCGCACACTCCCTGGTGGACGCAGAAGTGAACCAAAAGTGCTTCTGGTCCACGTCTGGGTCTGCTGCTGAGCACTCTGGGGAACCTGCTGTGCTACTGTGGGATTTTACATGCACCTCAGCAGTGCAGCATTCATGAGCCTCTGCTACCTAGAGGTATGTAGACAAAACACTTAAAGCTGTCTCTATGTCCAAATCTTTCTGACTCTCTCTGAATTGGTTCAGAGGGTTCCAATTTGATTTGGAGAAATTAAAGGATCAATTTATTCAATTTAGATTCAGAGATTTGGCCACTGAATCGGGCCAAATCTTCACCGAATTGAATCAGGGACAAAAGCTTCTCACAGCCCCTATATATATATATATATATATATGTATATGTATATGTATATGTATATGTATATGTATATGTATATGTACATGTATATGTATATGTATTAGTGGTGTTTCATTTAAGCCACAGAAGAATGTAGATTTGGGGTTACTTTTTTTAACCGAAAATTGGGGATTTTTTTAAATCAGAGAAAACCAGGATCCCTGATGATTACCATGCTGTTGCAGGGCTGTGACCAGTGCACCTGAAGAGCTCTCAGCAAGGGGCAGGCAAGCACCAGTGTGCTCAGCCTCCATGTCTCCATGCCTGTCTGCTCCTTTCTTTCTGAGAGCACACAGACCAAGGCAGAATGTAAGGAGCAGGCAGGTATGGGGACATGGGGGCTGGTCACACTTGCCTGCCCTGGGCAGTATGGTGCATTAGTTTAATGTGCTATTTTCTACCTGTATCTATCAATATTAACAAATGATACATTAGACTAATTCGATATGCAGTAATTGCCATGCACATGCGGACTGTGACACTTTACTGTGCATTAGATTAGTTTAATGTACAATAAAGCATCTTGTGTAGATGTGCCCCTCTTATCTAAGCTTGGTTGTCCTGACAGACTCATTGTAATGGTTAAACAGTGTCATGGTGGTAAGAGAAATGGAGGATGGATATTGTATAGGTCCATTCTACTCCCAGTAAGAAATGGTATAGAAACAGGCCATGCCCTCACATCTACACTAATTATGTCTTGTTTGTTATTGTGCTGCCAATTGCTTTCTGTGATCTTGATAATAGACATTTAAATTAGATTCAGGACTGAAGAGAAGCTGTTAAATCCCACACAGTTGTGAAGACCTTATTAGCAAACTTGTCTTTGCCAATGGTTGTACCCTTGGTTGCTCATTCTCAGGAAGGTGTGTGTCAGTGACTGGGCTGTCTCCCTATTGGTTGTGGCCTGGACCATGAACCACACAAACACCGTTTCTAGGAACACCTTCTAGTTTTTCTTGAGGCAGGTTCCTCAGGTGCATATGGTGGAAAGCTCATATTGAGTCTTGGAGATGAACATTCTGAGGATCCCTCTGCTGGCCCATGGGTTCCCACAACTCAAAGAAGTTTGCATTGCATTGCACTGCACTACTGGTTGTACTGTGAACTTCTCCTGAAGTGTGGGATGTTTTCCTGAAGGTAAAACAATAGGTCCTAAATATCCTTGGAAAGTGTTTTCTCTGGGCAGTGCCTGAGTAAGGAAACATGGAAGACAGGCTAGCTCTTCAGAGCCTTGCAAATGTAGTAAATATACCACTGGATTGATTTGTACCCCAACCTGAAACTGGCATAAGTTGTGATGATCCCCATTAACTGAAGGACAACTAGATCTAATATTTCATGATGACACCTTTTTGTCTATAGTGAAGCACAGGGCTTCTGAGGGGTGCCAGTCCACAAAGTTCTTGTATGAATCTTTGGCATTGTCCTCATGTTTTTTAGGTCCTGGTGGATTTCTTATAGGTGGTTGGCTAAGCCCAGCACCAGAGGAGATGAGAGGAAGCCAGGTAGGGCATGGTGGAAACATGAATGGAATCCATAGTATGTAAGTTGTGTATGAATTCTACTAATGTTAGGAAGGAAATCCTGTCATTTTGCTGGAAATAGAGGGGATGTTGGAAATTTTGTGCCCAAACCAGATACACCAACTCAGTCTGACCATTTGACTAGGCTTGACACCCTGGTGGTGTGCCTGGGGTGAGTGACTGGAAGCCTAGAGGTCAAGAGATCAAGCCATATCAGATTCTAAAAAATCTGTGAATTCTGTTAAATACTTTGTCACAAGGACAAGAGGAAGAAAGGACTAGGCTTGACAGGGTGAGGAGGAGTGCAGGTTTAGATTCATGCATCTGGATAAATACAATTCTTGTGTGAGAAGTGATAGAATTGTTGCTTTTGATGTGATGCAATACTAAAAGGCATCCCATGGAGCTGGAAAATATTCTTCAAGAAGAGCTGGGATTTCTTTTGGGCAGGATTCTGGGGCAAGAAATGCCATACAAAATGTACAGAAGTGCATCCTGCCAAGATGTACCAGTGACAGAACATGGCACTCTTTTGCAGTATTTCTATGATAACTTCCCTTTATTTTATACTAGGAAGTAATGGAAGTAATAGATCAGCTTTCACATAGGAAGCTGAGAAGGTGAGACAGTGGTTTGTGCATGGAGCTGCCAGGCTCTAGGTAATGGGCTATCAGGAACTGAATTAGTGTTGTTTACCCATGAAAGAGACATATTGTGTGAATACAACACAAGCCATAATGACTGGAACTTGCAAAAACTGGCACCATGGAGGAAGATGTCAAAGAAACCCAGTATGGAAAACTGACTTGCAAAGGGATACAGCTTAGACCTCTAGGATACACATCCATAGAAAGCATAGAATCTGTTTAGACTTGGTTTAGCCATCCTAATCTGAGCATTCTGCCTTCCCTGTATTCCAGCTAACCAATGCATTCTAGAAATTATTGTTTGTCTTATTTTAGAATAACTGCCTGCCTTGATGCATTTCACTTCTGCTTAAATTCTTTTCCTTAAAAGGGACCAAGCTCCCATCAGCATCTGAGCCAGCTGGAGGTCATAGGTAGGTTCCTGGAAATGAGACATAGTGGGCACATCTACATATGTGATTGATGTGCACAAAAACTCCAGAGTTTATTGCTCCAGAGTTTTTTGATCCTGGATGTGCCATTTGAGCATGCACTCGAGACCCCCAGGGGGTCAGCCTGCCAGCCCAGGGCTGCTCTAACCAGGTTCCATATGCTGTAGAGCACCTGGCAGGGGCACAAAGGTGCTTCACAGTGGGGACTGCCTGTCAGCTAGCCCCACACTGAAGCACCCTATGCCTCAGCCAGCCAAGGCAGCATCTACAGGTGTATTGCTGCACTGGAAAAAACTGCATCAGGATAGTACTTGTATTTTACAAGTACTACCCTGCTGCAGAATTTATTAGTTTCATGTACCCTAATTGGGACACACATGTAGACACCAAGATGTTTACTGTGCAGTTAATTAGGCAACTGCACAGCAGACTTCTCATGTAGATATGACCACTGTGAGCTAAAGGCCTGGTCTCAGAGTCCAAGGAGCCATGGGTTCACCCACTGTGGAAGATATACTTGGTTTGGCCTAAGGGTGTACTTGGAGAAAACATGTAAAGGCCCAAACAAGAAATCACCAGCAGAATCTCTAGCAGTAGTGACTGTATGCCTGGATGAGGATTTCAGGAGACAGATCCAGAGGTTCGTGAGGTACCGTGAGTGGCCTCAGTTGCCATATGGATAGCCTTGAGCTGAGTGGGATTTCAGTTAGCTTTAACAAAACTCATTCATGCTGTTGTCAGAAATGCCCAAATCTGCCAGTTACATAGAGGGCAGGTTGGCAGGACAGAGCACCACTGGGAGCATTTACATTTGCATTTGATCTGGGATCAATTTACTTGCAAGTAAACTACTTGTGAGTAAATGCTCCTGGGCAGGAGCCAACACATGCAGGGACATGGCAGCAGATTTGCTGTTCTTAGCATCAAGCCACTGCCATTTTCTGCAGCCCTGCAATGGGCCCTGCCATCACTGTGGGGAGGTCAAGGCTCCAGCTGCAGCTGTCAGCAGCCAACAGCCATCTTGAAAAGGCAGTCCCGCTCTCTCTAGCCAGCCACTTCCCTGGGCAGGAGCACCATGCACAGTGCAGGGGCAGCATGCGGCCACTCTCTTCTCATTGTCTCTGACTCTCTGCACCATGGCTGCTCCAGCTCCTGCCACTGACAGCAGTGACCAGAACCCCAGACTCCTGCTGGCCACTGTGCTGGCCCTGCTGGCCTGCTGCATCAACTGCCAGCTATCTCATGGTTGTCTGGGCCCTCCCAGCTCCACCATGCACAGTGACCACCTGCCTGGCCACAGTGTACCATCCTAGGCCCACCAAGAAGCTGCCACCTGAATCCTGTCTAGCTGGCTGGACCCCAGCAGGGATGCTGACAAAAGGCTGCTGGATGCCACTGTCAGGGTCACCCTTGCCTTCCTGGGCTTTCAGCCCTATCTCTGGGCCTAGCAGGCTAGTCAGGACTGGTGACTGCATGTCATCCAGCACACCTGGGATGATGAGTAGTGGCTGGAGGCATTTCAGATGACCTGGGCCACCTTCCAGGTGGGTGGCACTTAGGTGACCGCCAAGGTCAGGATGGTGTCCAGCTCCTGGCAGTCATCATCCATGGCCTACACTGTCCTGCCCAGGACTGCTACATGCTCCAGGGCCAGGAGCTGCGCCCACAACTCCCAGTCTGCCTGGTCCCATGTGTCCACATGGGCCACATCCTCCACCTGCCAGGCCTGTGCATCCATCTAATAGTCCTCTGATGCTGTCACCAACCAGTCCAGGAGGATGGTACAATCCTGGATCTGCCTCTGGCAGAGCTGGCACATACACAAGGTCCTGCCTGTGGGTAGTGCCAACCTTGAGGCCACATCCTGGCTTCCAGTTTTGGACTCTTCCCACATGCAGCTGCAGGTCCTGCAGAGTCATGAGAAAAAAGTTGTTTGTGAGTTTGCAACATTTCTCAGATAAGATGCTTTGTACCAGGGGCTGTGTACTGCACGACCTCAGATTTGAGGTTGGGCGTGCATGGGTGCTCAGTAGGTCTGTGCGAAGTTTCAGTCTGCGATTTGATTTGGAGAAGTTTTGGCCTGATTTGGAGGCTGAATCTCTGAATCTGAATCAAGTCAGGAGAAGACAAAAAACTTCTGAATCGATTTGGGAAAGATTTGGAGATTTAGAGATTCAGAAGGCAGTTTTTCAGGGGAACAGAAACTGAGAAGAGGGAGGGTGAGCGGGGGGGGGAAGACTGACATCTCTAGCTGGTCATTGACTGTGATCTTTCCCTGAGTCCCCTTCCAATCACAGTGCTCTGGGGGGAGACATATAGAAACAGTATATAAGCCTCTGTCTGCAAGCTTTCTGTGCCTTTTATGAGCTGTTTCTGTCTGAGCAACAGTGTCTGAAAGGAACTGGACTGGATTGGCTTCTTACCTAGTCAGTCTCCTCCTACTTTTTGTTTTTGGAAAGGATTGGATATAGCTTACTAACTAGAATCTCTCTACTTACAGCTGTCCAATACATTTCTTTCAATTTATATTTGTTCTTGTTTTTCCCCCAACACTTTTTAAAAAGAAAGTTATGTTTTCCCTGGCAGTGTGATCCATCACTGTCCAGGGAAGTGCATACATTACACACACCCACACACAGCCATCATAGAAGAAGAATTCAGAAACTATTACAACACAGAAGAAGTCAGACATCCATAGAATAATAATAATAATAAGTTATATATAGTTATTAATATTATTAGTTATAGTTGCATACAAACTAAAGACAACATAGAAGGAGTCAGTTAGAGATTCAGATTAACACAACACAGAAGTCATAGAATCACAGGAGAAGAAGAGATAAGATTATATATAGTTTCATTAGTTATAGTTACAGTCAAACTACAGACAATACAGAAGTCAGATAGAGGTTCAGATTAACACAACACAGAAGTCAGAAAGTCATAGAAGAAGAAGAGATATTATTTTAGGTACACAACAGTAAACACAACACAGAAGAAGTCAGACAGTCATACATCAGAGAAAAAAAAGAAGGCATATATTATTAGTTAGTTACACACATGGAGAGAAGAAAAGATATTACAGCTGCACACACAGAGACACATTTTCCAGCACAGGAAAGATTAATATGAAGTGTGCTGGAAAGGCAGGTACCAGGTCTTCTGGCAGGGGAGGGAAAGGGGCTGAAGGAGGTAGGGGAAGAGCTAGAGCTGCAGGTCCCATCCTCCCCGCCCTGCCCCAAACATAGACACATCCTCTTTGCTGGCAGCCATGAGTCTTCTGCTGTCAGTGGAAGCAAGGAGGTGGGAGCAGTCCCTACATGTGCACCCCCCCAACTCCAGAAATAGGCACTAGCAGCAGAATGACAGTCTCCTCCACTCCAATTTTATCTTCCACCAAGAGCCTCCCACTGCCAGAGGAGAAGCTGGATCTGGAACTAGGGCACCTGAGCACCCTAGCTAAAGATATTCTGGGGACCAAGGGGGAGTCTGAGCTTGTGCTTCACACACCTCAAAGTTTCCCTAGAATCATGTCTCCTTGTCAGGAAGGCACCTCAGAGGAGGTTTTGGAGGCAAGTGGCTCAGCTGAGTTAGCTCCTTCTGTTGTGCCACCTCTGCCTGCTGAGGAGGGGGATAAGGCAAGATCTCCACCCTCAACCCAGAAGTGTGTGTGTGTGTGTGTGTATGGGGGGGGGGTGTTATTGTAGTGTGGGATCATTCTGAGGTGGCAAATAATCCCAAGTGTTATCTGCCAGCACTGCCGAAGGCAGATCAGCCGGGGCAAGGAGGTGAAACACTTCACCACCATGTTGATGCTGCTATATCTCAAGAGACAGCACCCCTTTGCCCTTCTTCCTTCTCAGCCTGGTACCAGTGGGAGAGTGCCCAAAGGAAAGTCCCCCACTTGCTCCAAAGCTCCCATCCCTCAAAGGCAGAGGCAGGCCACCTTGGAGTGGTGGAGAAAAGCCACAGATGAAGCGGGGTGTGTTGCAAGGGTGAACGCGATCACCAAGAGCACTTAGGAGATGCTTGCTTTGGGTGGTCAGCCCTTCTCCTTAGTTAAGCGGCCAGTGTTCAGGTGGCTCATGGTGCTTGTGGCACTATCTTACCAAGTGCCCACACACACCACCTTCAGCAGGATGGTGGTGCCCTCACTGTATGAGGCATGTAGGGAGTACTTGAGGGAGGAGCTGCACAAGGCAGGGCCACAGGTAGCCTTGCACTTCACCTCCGACATCTGGAGCAGCCGGGGTGGATATCATGCCTACCTCTCCCCCACAGGAGGCTGGTGCAATCAGTCAGGCTGTTGGTGGGCTCTTCTTTAAGCCAAGGTGATGGATGAGTCCTACATGGCAAGGGAGATCAAGGTGGCCATGAACCGCATGGTACAAGGGTGGTTTGTTGGGCAGGGTGAACTCACCTGCAGGTTCACGGTCACCAACAATGGGGTCAGGGCGGTCCACAATGCCAACTTCGTTGGCATCTGCAGTGTGGCACACAAACCGCATCTCAGTCAGGGATGCCTTGGAGGACTGCTGGTGATAGTGCCGTCACTACCACCCAGCTGATTTAAAAATGCAGGAAGTTGGCAGGCTACTTCCACTGCAGCATCAAGTGGGGCAAGATGCTGTGGGAGAAACAGGCAGAGCTGGGGATCCCATAGCACAAAATCATGCAAGACATGGAGACTTGGTGGAACTCCACATACCTGATGCTGGGAAGGCTGGTGGAGCAACAGCAGGCTATCCATGAGATGGCCTTGCTTGAGAAGATTGGGACCCTTAACAGAGCTGAGTGGGATACCATCTCCCAGATCTTGGTGGTCCTCAAGCCCTTCCTTGAAGCCACTGAGCCCCTCACCACTGGTGATGCCCTGCTTGGCCAGGTGATCCCCATAGTGAAGGAACAAATGGAGAGGTTCCAGGGGATCAATGTTCCTGGCTGGGGCAAACTGTTGTTACCAGACATGCAGGCACTGGTGAGGTGGCTGAAGGAGGGCATCAGGAGATGGCTGAATCCCTGTGCTCCAGTATGGTCCACATGCTGGTGGGCATGTGCAACCCAAGGGTGAAGGGGAGCATGTGCACCAAAACCCTCAATCACTGAATGCAGGTGCTGGTCAGCAGAGTCAGAGAGGCAGAAGGGCAGAGATGAGGGGATGTGGAAGAGGGATCCACTTTCCTATACCAGCACTTCCAGAACCAGTGCCAGCCAGTCTCCTTCACTCCAGCTGCTGGCAATGTGGGCCAAGGGCATGGCTTCAATGTTGGGGTCCAGATACACCAGACCCTAGCGTCTGGCAGGTATGTGGAACCGCTGGATGTGGAACCGCTAGACTGAGACCCTTTGGCCTACTGAGCAAGCCACAGCCAGATGTGGCAGGATCTGGCTGTGGTTGCCCAGGAATACCTGTCCTGTCCACCAATCAGAGTTCTAAGCAAGAGGGTGTTCAGCATTGCTGAGAATGTAATGACATCCCATCACACTGCACCTGCTTGGATCCTGGTTTGGCAGAGCAGCTGTTGTTCCTGAAGGTGAACCTCCCATTCTGGGGTTCCCCAAGCTCCACTTGCAGACAGAGTGAGCTCTCCGAGCTGGAGGGGCTCTCACTGCATCACCAGCCAGCAGGGGAATTACATGTCCTTGCTGAGCTCCCATGCCAAAATGAACTTGGAGGTATGGACTGGGACTGTGGGGAAGGAGGAGGCTCCAGGTCCTGGGCATGACCACTAAAACTGCACTCTGCCAGGATTGGGAAGGCCTGGTGAGACTGGTGGCAGCATGGCAGCTCCAGGAAATGCCAGGACCGAGAATCCCCCTGGTGAAAGGCAGGTAGGAGAAGCCATAACCTCCAGCTACCACATGCATGCACACAGTTTTGGCTGGGGACAGCCCAGACCCATTGCATATTTGACAGGCCTGAGGCTTGCTGGTTGCAGAAGAGTTGTGAGTCTCCAGATGAGCTCATCTTAGCTGCCTGGGATGCCAATTTTTGCAATGAAAACCTTTTGTCAGGCTGAGGAAGCACCTGCAGTTGGGGTGTGTGTGTGCTGTTCCTGGATGGAAGGAAGAGTAAAGAAGCCAGAGGCTGGCATGCAGTGCAGGCAAGAAAGCCAGTCAGTGGAAATGGAAATGAAGGTGTCAGGGGCTGAGGGACAGGCTGGGGTGGGGGCGGGGGGAAAGGGAGATGTAGCAGCTCAGGTAACAGTGGAGAGGTACCTGGGGAGTCAGATGTCTGGCAGCTGTAGTGTGTCAGAATTCCATTGTCTATACTGAGTCCACGAGTTTCTGTCCCTACTACCTAGCAGGCTGATGAAGTGCAGTTCATAGGCCTGGCTCTGAAAAATGGTTTGTAAGCATCCCCCCCCACTTGTCCCTCAGCCCCTGACACCTTCATTTCCATTTTCACTGACTGGCTTTCTTGCCTGCATTGCATGCCAGCCTCTGGCTTCTTTACTCTTCCTTTCATCCAGGAACAGCACATGCACACCCCAACTGCAGGTGTTTCCTCAGCCTGATGAAGGTTTTTTCAACCTGAAACCTTGCTAAGATATATTTCTGTAAGTATTCAGTTGGTCTGCTAAAAGATACCAGATTAGATTGACCCAAAGGACTTTGTCTACCAGTGCCATGTCCTTAGACCAACACCCCTAGCACCTGACCAGAAAGGTGCAGGGCCCTGGGCACATCTAAGCCCTGGGGCTGGGGCTGGCAGGGAGAGCTCTCTGGCAGTTGCTGGAGAAGAAGCTCCTGCAGGAGAGGAAAGAAGGGCTCTGTGACAGTTTGGGTGTCTGAGATGCTGCTGGTGCTACTGTGCTGCTCCTCACTACATTATTATTTTACCTGTTTTTATTTAAAGTGGTGGACTGGGATGAGGCTATAGGGGAGGAGGAGGGCTCATTGGGGCACAATACTGTGTCACGTAGAGGCCCCAGCGCCAGTGAGGCTTGCCTTAATACAGACATAGTCACGAGTTTTCCTTGTTAGCAGCTTGAGGTGCAATTTTTGAGAAACCCCTACACCTTTCTTCTTGAAAGCTGGCAGGCGTCATGGCCTCAGCAAGGGCTACCACGCCTGTAGTTTTCACCCTGCTTTGCCTTAACACACATGACACGAGTTTTGCTTGTCAGCAGATTTGAGGTGCAGTTTCCCAGAAACCTCTGTGCCTATCTCCTTAACACATGGCAGACTTCATGCCTTCAGAAAGGGCTACTGGCCCTGCAATTTTTGTCTGAATCAGCCAAAAAATGACAAAGCTATAGTTATTTCAGTGATTCCCCATTATAGTCTATGGCTGAATCTCTGAATCTTTCCAAATTGGCACTGAATCTTCCAAAGCTGATTCAACAGAGTCAATTTGGGACAATGATCCAAATCTCTGAATCAAATCACTGTCCTTCAAATTGGCCGAATCCAAATCTGAATCGAATACTTCCCTAGTCGCACAGGCCTAGTGCCCAGGGACCATGGTAAGTCATTCAGGCAGGGCCTGGCCCTCAGTCCCCACTCAGTTGCCAGGGGCAGGTGGGCTGCTGGGTGCTGGCCAGAGGCAGCCTGCCTCCCCTGCCCCCGTCCCAGGGAAGGACACGCCAGGCTCCTAGCAACACCCGCTGCCATGGCTCCAGACTGCAGTGTCCCCTCCCCCACCCCCGCAGGCCAGCCGCTCTCCTGTGCCGCTGCCAAGCCCATGTCGCCTGGGCTTGGGGGCATGAGGCTCCCAGACAACTGGGATGAGGAACCACCCATGCCCCCACTCTCCCCTCAGGGGACCTTTCTGGGGAAACACCCCAGGGCCAGTCCCCACCTTGCACCACTGCTGTGCCCCAAGCATGCAGCTGGTGCACATGTCGTGGGCACTGTGTGAGGAGCTGCTTGTGTGGATTGAGTGGTGCCCAATGCACTACACCAGGGTGAGCAAGATATGGCTCACAGACCAGACCTAGCCCACGGAGGGGCTTTGTCCAGCCCGTGGCAAGTACCTCCATCCTGCCTGGCCCAGGCATCATCCCACGGTGGCGCCTCCTGCCACCTTCTGGGCATGCAGCAGGGCTGGGGCAGCTCTGCACTGGAATGGCTTTCTAGGCAGCCCAGACATTAGCAGCTGCTGGCCCCAGCCCCACAGTACTGGTGGGGACCTACACGCAGTCTCACCCTATCCCATGCCTGCTGCAGACTCACCTGCTCACACTGAACAGCTGCAGCAGCAGCAGCAGTACTGGCAGGGCAGAAGTATGCTCAGCATGAGGGAAAAGCAGCCTCTCCCCCTCAGTGCTGCCTGGTGCTTCCAGCAGCAGCTCCATGGAGCCCACGCTGGGCTGGCCTGTGTCTCCCCTCTGCTGCCCCCACTGCAGTAGCATCAGAACAAAAACATGCAGAGATGCTACTGCTCAGTAATTTCGTTATTGATTATGAAAATACTAAATGACTGTACAGTAACAACCGCACAATCCACCACTTGTGTAGACATAGCCAATGTGCTTTAGCTTATTTTAATGCACATGAGCTAAATACCAAGTTTTTTCGTGACGCTTTAATGCACATTAAAAAAGGCTAATGTGCATTAAAGTGCATGTATAGATGTGCCCCCAAGTGTAGAATCCAAACCCAGAGTTAGGCAAGTAGGCTCCTCTGCAGTGCCTGGGGTGGAAGAAGGGTTGGCACTTCAGAGCAGGGGCCAAAAGGCCATACATTAGGATGAGGCATTATGAAATGCAAAATTCAACTCCGTGCCTGAGCAACTTTTCCCTGGAGTTTCTGTGCCTGAGTAAGGGCTGCAGAACTTTGCTTTTGTGCTCTTGGTATCCTCAGCCATGAGATTAGGCACGTATAGGTTTTTGTTCAAAGAAGTAAGCAGATCTCACTGTTTTCTTTTTTAGCGCATCCAGAGGAGTGTACTGGGGGACAGAGATGTCAGCCACTTCTCATATAATAGTCTAGTAGCTTAGAGTACTTACCCAAGAAATGGGAACCCAAGGTTTAGTTATCTTCTTAGGCTGAAAGAGTTTAAATCTGTATCCCCCATCTTCCTGGAGTATCCTGACCACCTGATGAGAAACTAGTCCACCCTGCCAGTGGATGCCATTCCAGTGTGCTTCAAAAAACACATGATTCATGGGGGCAAAAAAAGAAGACACAAAAGAGAACCTAGCTCAGCCAGGAGAGTGAGGGCTAGGTTCTGGTTACTGTTCCCAAGACTATTTCTGTTTTTTTATCCAATGACTATTTAATGTACAATACATTAAAAGTGATAAAAGCAGACACCAGAAGCCAAGATTTCTCCATACCCTCTGAAGTGAATGCCCTAATAGTCCAATCCAAACTCACTGAAACTAATAGTCCAATCCAAACTCATTGCAAAGGCACCTGGTAATGTCAGTGTATCAGCTACAATTTTGTACAAATAGTTCTAATACAAGAAAAGCTCAGTTTTTCGCACAGCCCTATTAGAGATTACCTCTGTACATAAGACCCTTGGCACACATTAGCTTAATAACATGATGCACCTGGGACTGCACCAGTTAACTGGGCACCCAGGTTTCTGCTTGCTAGTGTAGGAGGCGTCTGGGATCATGATTCCAGGCATGATTCCATGATCCCAAAACTGTGTATTCTGCCACACACATGTGGTATAGCAGGAGGTGCGATTGTTGATATCATGATCCCAGACTCCCCCTACACTAACAAGTAGAAACCTGGGTGCCCACTTAACCGGTGCAGTCCCAGGCTTGGGACTGCCAATCAAGTTATTGTGGATCTCAGCCCTAGGACTGCATCAAAGCAAGTTCCACGCTACAGTGCAGTGCTGGGACTCAGATCACCATCTCTGGGACTGCACTGAGGACGGTTCCAGAGCCCTGCCAATGCAGCTAGTATCAGGCATCAGGCTGCATGGTGGGGACCCTGCCACATGTTCAGTTTAAGGTGTGAGGAAACCAGTCACAAAATAATTACACATATTTTGTGAAATAATTTTGTGGTTTATTTCCAGTTTTCTTGTGCCATTAATTGCATGAACTTGTGGCCAGGTTACTATTTAAGATGCAATTAACCAGGGTAATCACAAGTCAGTGTAATGTCTGCTGGGGGCTTGAGGCTTTGCAGAATTGCAATCATGGCTGTATCTCTAGCAAGATGTTCTAGTGACACAGCACAGAGAATTAAGGTTTAAATAGCTTGCTCTTGTCACCAGCCATCCCCTAAACCAGCCCATTTATTTGAGGCATGTGAATTTTTAGAGTGTACCTACCCAGTGCTTTGTACTCTACTAGTCCATTAACAGCCACCTTCTTCCTCCTACCATGCCTCATGCTTTCTCTCCCATCTTCATCTTATCCTTCCTTTACTCACTCACAGCTCCACTCCTTCCTGTTTGTCTTTTAACATGATTTGCTCTCTAAGAGGGCCATCTGCTTGTTATGTTATTTTTAAATGCTGCTTACTTATGACTTAAAATGATATCTATGGAGCTATTCACTCATCCCTGCCCCCCCGCAAGCTTCCTGGCTTCCTTGTGTACTATAGCAATAAGATTCATTTAGATTTTTCACCAGGCAGTGCTGCTAAACATCCTGATAAATTCAGCAACAGATGCCCGGGGCCAAAAAGAGTTTCATCTTCACTGTACAGTTGCTCTTTGTCAGGCCAAAGGCTCACCTTCACCACTCAACACATCTCAGCCACTTATTCGCTATCTGGTAGCAGCTGCAGTCAAGCAATCGCTCCAGAAGCAGCAGAGCCAAGCATTCAAGTACAAGATTTGAGTAAGTTTGTATCTTTTGGACCAAAGTAGCAAAGAAAGTCATTAGAACAGCTGGTGGCTGGGAAGAGGGGCAGCTTTCTCATCCACAGGATTTCAAAGCACAATTCCTGAGTGTGTTAAAAGGCGTGCTCTTGAACCATGTATGTCAGAGGTAAGTGATGGGGCAGGCCTTGCTGACATATTGATTAATCATGGAATAGTGCACAGGAATCAACCACAAATGGGCTTATTGTACTAGGCACTATACAGACACAGAACAGTGGGCAGGCCCTGCCCAAAACAGTTTCCAATTTAAATAGATCAGAGAGAAACAAAGAGAGGGAAAATGGTTGAACAAGCAAACTGAATAGGGGCATGGTAGCAGCCAGTAGTTTTGTGTGGTTTCTTTTTGGTGGCCTTTTGTTGGGGGGAGTTGTAGCTAGATGGAAAGACAAGGTAGAATGTGAAATGGAAGGAGACATGGCAGGGGAGGAAGGAGGAGATATCAAGAACAGCCAGAGTGAAGTTGTGGGGAAGGTTATGTCTACACCACCATTGCTGGTGCACTGCAATGGGCTCAGTGCAGGCTCCGACATGCACCTGAGAAGCTGGGGAAACACTGGGGTGATTAGTACATGCTGAACACTTTACTGCTACAGCTATGCTGTGCTGGGTACCTGAGCTAGCTAGTTTAAAGCCAGCTTGGGTCCATCGGCGTCACACTGCCGGCATACACAAAGAGAGTGGAGGGAAAGTAGAAGCTGCAGAGATAGAAGAGCCAGAGAAGATCTGGTCAAACCTGTAGAAATGCCATGGCTGGCACTGTTACCACTAGGCTCTACTGCTAGCTCAGCATTTGCCCCTGCTGACCAGTTTCTATAGCAAAGGGCTATTTCCCCCTTGGAATTTCCTTCTTTCCCAGCTCACATGGCTTAGGGGTTGAGGGGCCTTCACTGTCTAATGTACCCCGAGGTGGAGGGGGGGCCCATGGGTTTTGACAGGTGCTGCCTTTTGCCCGTGGTGTGCCCATGCAAGCCGGCTTTAGTAGATTCATGTGCTGCTGTGGGATATAGATTTATCTTGCAATTTTAATTAGCAACACCATCTCCCCTCTTGCAAAGTTATAGGAGCAGCTTGCTGCAAGCATCATACTTAACTGGGTAGATAGCCCCCTCAGTGGTGCAGACAAGCCCCTCCCTGCTCTACACAGTTCAGAGGGAATGCCTGGTTAGGCCAGTAAGTGCACCTGTTCTTGCTGTGTCCATCAGTGCAGAAAGATAGCCTGTCTCATGGATTTGTGCTCGGTGCCTAGAAGGGCAGCAGCGTGGGAACAAGCAAAGGAATCCCATCCCCACCCCTCCTTGTGGGGAAACCACAGAACAACAATTAGAGGAAGGCAGTGGAGCAAAATTAAAGGGAGAGAAGCTGAAGGGCAGAGGCAACATTTTTGTGGAATTACGTGGCACAGAAAGGGATTGCGGTGAGGAGGCTGAAAGGTAAATTATGCAACCATCTGCTGAGCTTCATAGCCAGGGGCTGATGCTTGTTTTTCTTGTAACAAAACTAAACATGTCAAATTCACAGTCCTGTCATGGAAAACAATGCTATGCGCTCTTCCACTCTACCAGTTTAGCCCCCAACTGCTTCCATGGCTATCATGCACATACATTGCAGCATGTTAAATGATCCAGATTTTAAACCAATCAAAAAATATATAATTTATCCCCCTGGGTGAACAAGATCCAGAATAATAACAGTTGTATAAAACAGGCCCTTGGTCTTGCCTTGATAAAGCTGATATTCCATTCCTAAAGTATGTGGCTTTCTAGGCATCCTGTCACTCTCAGCACAACACTATAGAAAGGTGCTTTGAAGTAGGACTGGGCGGATTTAAGAATACAGTGGTGTATTGGCTACATGTAGTGAATTGTCTGTGTACAAGGAGGGCTAAAGCTCTCGTTAAAAAAAAAATGAAAGTGTGTGCTATAGCTGCCAGGATATTTATTTAGCTGCAAAAAATGAGATTCAGGACAACCCTTTGTTATTACAGATAAAGTGCTATGTCACTAGCAGATATTCAGCTCAATCCCAAGCGTGACTTTGAAATTTGAAAATGTATTGCCGTTAGTGTAATGGTCTACATGTCCCACCAGCCATGGCACAGGAGCTAGAAAGAACATGTCGGCTCCCAAATCTAAGTCACAGCAGCTTTGGTTTATAAACCAATCAGGCTGCCCTGTCAGTGGCTCAGTGCTTAAAGGATGAACAGGAGGACAGAGTGGCAGAATGCATGCTTATCTCCAGATCTGCCAGCACAGAATAATGAAATGCTGCACTAACACATTGTGATGGCAGCCAGCTCTGGTTTGTACAGCAATGGAACAATGATTGCCTACTTTTGCTCTTAGAGGCAAATGTCCTCCCACAGCACTTATTTTCAGATAGATCAGTGGTTTTTTGGTGACAAAGGTAGATGTTGAGTTCTCAAATGATGATAAACAGGTGAAGTGAATAGGAAAAAGTAGCATCTCTCTTCATGAGGGGTAGGCATGTAGAAAAGACCCTAGTAGCGGATCCTGCTTCAGTGATCTAGAGGATCTGTGCAGGTCCCTTCCAGCCCCACAGTTCTATGATGAATGGCGATGGTTTTGTTGCTGCTGTTTAAACCTTTGCATCACAGTAACATAGTTTTCAAAATAACCACCAGATGGCACTAGCAGCTTTTACACATCCAATTCAGTTGCATCCCAAGCAAGTAAGGCAGAGTTGGTAATACCCTCTGCAGAAACCTTTATCTCATTATGGATCGCACTGAAATATTTTGCAGACATGGAAGTACCTGAACTCTTGGAGACAGCTATTAGTCTAGACTTGCCATAGGGATTTCTCTAATGGTCACCAAAGTTGGTAGCCATATTAGTCCGAAGTTGGTTGGAAGGTAGGGCAGGGTGGCACCTTAGGCTATGGACGGAAGGTAGACAAAAACTGGTTTAAGTGATCAGAAACTGATTTGAATCTGTAACAGAACAGAAGTTCAGTGTACACAAACCACTTTCAAAATGGCCAAAACTGGTTCAAGATAAACCTTAGTTACATGTAATATCAGACCTTACTGATTGAGGTCAAACTGGTTTATGGAACTTCTGTCCCAGACCCCTTCCTGATTCACGTTAAATCAGAATCCCCCAGCATCCCAGGATGCTTTGCAGCCTTGGGCTGGACTGTGCTATCTGCTCCGGCAGAGCAAGGTTGGCCCTGCCCCTATGGTCCCTAGTCAGAGCACCATTGCTGCTCTGGTTAGCAGAGAAGGGGGTACAGGCAGGGCTGATGGTGCGAAACCTGGCCGTGGACCACAGGTAGTGTCAGCCTCGTGGGGGCAGATAAGCACCTCATAGGCTTTTCCCTCCACTCGCTGCTCCAGTGGAGGGGTCAGGGGTGTGGCCAGATGCCAGCAGGGACCAGCAGTCTGAGGTGGAGGAGGGTGGGAGAAAAGTAGCCCCTACCTGGCTTTTCCCCACTTGCAGCTCCAGTTAAGGGGGACGAGAGTGTGGTTAGAGGCTGGCACCCTGAGATGTAGGGGAGGGAGACTCCAAACGCCAGCTGGGGTTTGCCTGCTGGGGGCAGCCCCTTCTAGGCTTTTTCCCTCCCTTCCACCATGAGCTTGGGGCTGGCAAGCTTCCAGGAGGAGGGGATTGAGCCCCCCCCCCCCGCCCCTGGATGAGGGTGCAGGCCAGGGAAGGAGTTTAAACTCCTTCCCTCTCCACTTCAGTGTGCCAGCCCTGGGTCAGGTTGTGGCTACGTCCCCCTCCCTCCCCCAACTCTCCACTGCAGCAAAGAGAGAGGGAGAAAACCCTAGCGGGGGCTGCCTTTCCCACCCCCATCCCAGCTGAGCAGGGAGTGTGGGGGAGAAGTATGACAGCCCCTCCCCACAAGCAGACCTCAGCTGGGGTCCTGTGCAGCCACAGAGGGGGTCTAAACCCCACTCCTGCCTCAGTCTCCCAGCCCGGGGCTGGGGCAGAGCCATGCCCCCACTCTTCTCAAGCAAGGGAGGAGGTAGAAAAGCTTGGCAGGGGCTGCTCCTCCCCAGGCAAACTCTGGCTGGGGTCTGAGGCCAAGGTGTGGCTTTAAAACTCCCTTCCTCCCTGCCTCAGCATGTGAGCCCCATGTCTGGCCATGGCCATGCCCCCTGCTTTCCAATTGAGAAGAGAGGGGACAGAGGTCTGGCAGGGGGTCCCCCCCCCAAGACCCAGGCTGAGGTTCTGTGCAGCCGGAGGTAGGGGGCATTAAACCCTATTCCGTCTCCTTCAGCCTGCCAGCCCTGGGTGGGGCATGGCCATAGACCTTGCTCTTTGTTCAAGTGGGAAGAACAAAACCTTGGCAGGAGCTGCCCACCTCTGAGTTGGGGGGTGGGGACAGAAGCCTGGCAGGAGTTGCCCTCCCCAGGCATGGGCTGGCATCCCATGCAGCCATGGAGGGGATTTAAACCCCCCTTCCCTCTCAGCCTGCTGGCCCAGGGTTTGGGCCTTCTATGCCCCCCACTCTCCATGGGGGATGGAGGGAAGACAAAGCCTGGCAGGGGCTGCCCGCACCTGAGGCAGACTTGAGCTTGGGTCCCCTGCATGCCAGGGATGGGGTTTAACTCCCCCTCTCCTCAGCATGGTAACCCAGGCTGGAAGCAGGGAGCATGGGGGGATACGCTACATAGTTTAGACAACGCTGCAGACATGTAAGTGGACCTAGATGCTTAAGTGTGATCCTATTCCATCTTACTCAAGTCCATGGAAAACTGATAAAAAATACATAACATGGATGAGTCCTCCTCCTCAATCTAAGGATGATATGACTGTGTATCACAAAAGTAGATGCATTAATAGATTTTTCAGCAGGCTTAAACAACATGGAACACTATTGCACTTAGGTGTCTAAGTCTACCTAGTGGCCCAACAGTTGGGCCTTCAAGTGCTTGGTTTACTGTAGCAATGTGGTGTCGATACCTACACAATCAGATGGGTCAACAATTGGCTGGAGGGCTGCACCCAGAGAGTGGTGGTGGATGGGTCATTTTTGACCTGGAGGGATGTGGGCAGTGGGGTCCTCCAGGCCTCGGTCCTTGGGCCTGCACTGTTCACCCCCTTGTCCAAGTTGCTGATGAAGATGTTGAAAAGCACCTTGTTCAAATTCGCAGATGACACTAAGATGTGGGGAGAGGTGGACACGCTAGAAGGGAGGAACAGGCTTCAATTGGATCTGGACAGGTTACAGGGGTGGGCAGATGAGAATAAAATGGGATTCAATACTGACAAGTGCAGGGTACTGCACCTAGAGAGAAAGAACCAGCAGCATACCTATAAATTGGGGAACTCCCTTCTGGTCAGCACAGAAGCAAAAAGGGATCTTGGAGTCATTATAGACTCCAAGATGAACATGGGTTGCCAATGTGGGGACGCAGTCAGGAAAGCTAATTGCACCTTGTCTTGCATCCAAAGATGCAACACGAGTAGATCCAAGGAGGTGATCTTCCCCCTCTATATGACATTGGTCAGGCTGCAGTTGGAGTACTGCATTCAGTTCTGGGCGCCGCACTTCAGGAGGGATGTGGACAACATGGAGAGCATCCAGAGGAGGGCCATGATCAGGGGGCAGCAGGGCAGGCCCTAGGAGGAGAGGCTACAGGACCTGAACCGGTTCAACCTTCACAAGAGAAGATGAGAGGGGATCTGGCTGTCTATAAACTGGCCAAGGGAGACCAGCAGGCAATGGGAGAGACCCTGTTCCCCCCGAATACTACTGGGAGTAACAAGGAATAACAGCCATAAGTTGATGGAGAATAGATTCAGGCTAGACATCAGGAGTCACTACTTCACAGTCAGGGTGGCAGGTAGGGTCATTTCCCAGCTGGATCTAGCACATGGGCTTGAATGGCATGTAGGGTTGAGCTGACATGTGACCAGGCCCAGCATAGAAGATCTGGCTGTGCACGGTATCAGGCTGGTGTGCCTGGCTGGATCCAGTGTGCAGGGCCAGGTCAGCAAGCCAGACTGCACCCAGGGACTGACCCCTACACCAACCTAGGACTGAACCAGACCTGCAGACAGCCCCCATGCACAGGATTTAGCTAGCAGACTGGCCTGTGCTACTCAACCAGCCCACAGGACCAAAAGGTTGAGCATCACAGTTCTAATTAAAGAGTTGTTGCAGTGTAAACACTCACATAAAAAGTTATAATGACAGACAGCAGCAGACATCTACAGATTTAGGGTATATGTTTAATAAGTCTTGAAGTCACTGTAGATTAGAGCAATGAGAATTTTCTAAACTTGGGCACAAGTCCTGAATCCTCTGTAATAATGTCCCAGAAACTCACAGACTGAGTCAAAGATATCCTTGCATGTCAGCCCTCCCCATCGCAAGAACATGAGACAGAGAACCCAGTTACACCCTGATCCTGCTCCCACCTAACTTCTTGTTAACCATGACCATTGGACCTCAGACACCAAGGTGTCCACTCTGTGTATCTCCCTCGTTAGCTCTCCGATGAATTGTACCAGAACAGACGCAGGGAGGGGGCGAACTTTAGCAAAGAGGTAGGAAGAATCTAGCAAAATCATTCTTGTGATCTGAGGGTCTATGCATCCCCTCAGTCACAGAACCACCAGCAGCTCCAAACAAAAAATTGCCCCTTGGCTTGCCAGAAATCACATGACAGAGATAGAGATTATCCCTGGGAACCAGCAAGAATTAAGGCCTGAGGCAGAGGCCTTGTCCTGTCTGAGTCAGGCCTCGTCAAAGAGATCCATAGACTAGCAGCCGTCAGCCTTGACTATTTATAAAACTTTGTAAAGCTGTGTATGTAGGTATGAAGTCATGGACCTTAAACTGTAATTCAGAATACAGCAGCCCAGCCCCACAGCATATACAGATCTTGGTAAAAACATACCACTACAGTGCTCTGCTTTCTTCACTAGATCCCTGACAAATTAAAAGTTTTGGCCCTTATCTTCAAAGCCTTCTATGGGTACATCCAAATGGATGTGCATGTGTGGTTTGCAGTGCCACACACACAGGCATTCACCACGCTGCTAATTTCCAGGTGTAAAAAAAAAAAAAAAAAAAAAAAAATGCCAGAAAAAAGTAAGGTGGCACACGTGGCAGCAGTATGTGCTGCCCAAAACATGAGCCAGCCATGCTCCGGCTGCCAGCCAGACTCCGTGTGCCCAAAATTGCTGCTGCTCGAGCTCTGGGAGGGCCCCAGGACCTAGGTGCTGGCCCTAGCCTCCCCTGCCCAACCCACGGCAACTTGCTATGTGCCAGAGTGCACATGCAGGGGCATTCCCTGGGGACAACTAGCAATGGCACAAATAAGTGCTGCTGCTAGCTGTCCCCAGGGAAAGTACATTCCTACTCCTGAGTATGCGCCCTATGGGCATGTCCAGAGGAGCGCAGTCATAAGGTATGTGGCACGGCAAACACATTTGCGCTGCCACATACCATGCAGTCCAGTGCTCTCCTCACTGCAAGGGCATGTTGTCCGACCATGTGCTGCTCTGGGGTTCTTTTTCTGAGGGCTTTTTTGACCCCAGGATATCCAGGAGTGAAAAAAAAAAAAACTGCAGGAAAAAATATGAAGCAGCACACACTTGGGTAGCATGCACTGCTGAAGAGTGGAGCTGGGCCACCCACTAGGCCACCCCTAGAGTCCACCTGGCAGGATCGCTGTGGCTACAACCCTGGGAAGCCTCCAGGTTAGGCTGCACAGTGCTGGCCCTGGCCTCTCCTATTGCCCCTGAGGTAACTTGCTGTGCACCAAAGTGTATGTGGCACAGGTGTTCCCTGGGGACAAGTAGCTGCAGCACAAGGTGGACCACTGCTACTTGTCCTGGGGAACCAAACATCCATGCATGTCTGGATGCGCCCTATAAGGCTATCTTGAATTTCTCAACAAGAATCCCTCCTGTTGTGAGATTATGTCTATGACAGCTTCATTGCACTGGACCCATGGAAGTCATCTTCCAATGTTCAGGACACTGACTCTGAACACAAATCCCAAGTGATCAGGGTGACCAAAAACTTCTGCATATTTAGAGCAGAATGCACAGCCAACCTCTGCAACAGCACAATAAAATACAATTGAATATAAAGCTTTTCTTTGCGTATATTGTTCAATTCCAGAATATGCTCAGTCTCCTAATGATAAATAGATGGGGGTAGGGGAAGGCAAGGGTGGTGCAGAGGGAGGGAGGTGGGGGTGGAGAGTGAGAGAGAGAGGGAGACTTTACTTTTGTGGTGTATATATTGGACAAAGACCAAAGGTTAAGGACATAAAAGGAAAGCATTGTTATAATCCAGGTGACAAACTGAGTTGGAATAATGTCTATATGTTCTAAAAACATTCATCATAACCTTCAGCTTTAATAGCGTAAAAATAAAAAATGAAAAGGAGAAGTAAGATCTCATCTATAGAGATAAATCTGAATCTAAAATAAGGCACAGGCCTAATAATTAGGGCTGGTTTTATTTCATATTTATTGTATGGATCAGCAGTACCCAGAACTGAAGTGCTCACATCTGACACAGAGTTTATTTTGAAGTCTGAGCCAAAGTGATCACAGAGTCTAGTATGTCTAATGAATGAACACACACAAGCTTAAGTTCAACTAACTTTTGATTTTTAGTTATTTAATAGAAGCAAAAAATTCTGGGATGGCAAAGGGAAGAAGGTAAAGGGAAACCTTCATGACAACATTTTCTTCTGACACTTACCAGACAACACTATTCATAATTTAACATTAAAACAAGTCAGCACAATGTTCATGAACCTTGTGTGTCTCCTGTTTAGGTCTCTTTCTTATGATGGAAAGGAGAATTAATGGAACTTACCTTCATCAGTTCACTCTTCAAAGCTGGCTTTTACTTTTACAGCAAAAAAGGTGTCAGTACAATATTATTGTTATCCCTGACAGTGAGACATTTTGCCATTGCAAATTTGGTTACAAGCACCATGAATTATTCATACAGAAATTAAATCATTAAAACATGAATTTCTAGTTAAACAGGAGTAAACTGCATTGGACTACTTGGAGAGAGAGAAAAAAACCCCACTGGAGGCAATATCAGTTCTGAGCCTGTTGAAATTAATTTGGCTTCATTCCTGTTATGGTTTGTGTGGTACAGTCTGGAACTTGGATATTCCCATATGTGTGGGTTAGCATATTTGAACCTAGCAGTTGCTGTTTGGTGAGGACCTTTCTTGTGCTTATCTTGCAGCCTCCCATCATCATCAATGGTTTCTACAGTGTCATGGCAGTGCACTCAGATCTCCTGAATTCCACTCATAAGGCACACTGTAGAGTAACAGGATTTTCTAAGTCTTCTTCGTTAGCAGCATAAGCCACATTCAAGAGTCTGAATGTTGAAATGGTTTCAGGAAATAACAAACATGTCAACTGAAGCTGGTTTTCAGAGAAATTTTTGATTCCATGTATGGATCAATTTTTATTAGCATTATTAAAAATAATTTAGAAGAGATCATTTTTGCCCAAATAAGGAATGCTAGAACTTTTTGACTGGTTTAAGCCAACACATTTCTGCTGATTGTCATCTCTGGAAGTAACTGCTTTTGATCAAAATGGTTGGTATGCTCATCATCAATTAGCTCATCATCACCTATTTCATCATTTAGCCTTGCACTGATACACAGAGCAGAGTTGAAGCATGGAGTCGCACCTATGGGGACTAATTCTTCTCTACATTGTACCTTGCATTGTCATCTGTGTAGTAGCCATAAACTGCTATCACCGCCAGCTGCTGGTGTTTTATACATGGTTTGCCCAGGTGTAAATGACAACGTACAGTAACAATGACAGTGGAGAATTAAGCTCGTAGCACTACTCTTACCTGTAGCCCTCTGAAGTCAACAGAAAGACTGTTATAGACTTAGAGAATCTGGAGCAGGCCCAGAAGTGGTGCATATACAAATACCATGTCACATCCCTTATTCCTGCTATTTCCACTCCCAGTCATCTCTGAACAGGGCAGCTCACTAAGCCTAGAAGTGAACCTGAATTACTTTGTGAAAAAAAATGCTGATATTCCCAATTGCATCTAGAATAGATTATAGATAATATAAAAAAGTGAGGATTAAACACAGTTTGTATTCCAAATGTTTCTGACAACAGGAAGGAAACTTGTAGGTAAGGCTGATGTGCCACTCCCTGTCGATGTGGAGGGAGACAAAAAAAGATTGACCATCAGGAGTAAGGGACTTAAGTTGTCTGATCCCTCTTCCAGCCCTGCCCATGAATTCCAGGTCTTTCATGGATTTGGAGAATGACTTTAATTGATATATAATAACTAAATTTGGATTTAATACAATCAGCCTAGATAGAGATGGATTTCTTTTTAAGTATGGTTTTGTGGGAAGTTATAAACTATGTATTTACTGTGGGGACCAGAATGTAGTTTAGGAGATTATTCCAGTCTTCTTGTGTAACTATTTATTTAGGATGTTTGCTTTGAAAACCAGATATTCTTCTGAGTAATACCAGGTGCTTAGTTTTTCTCCTTTAATGCTGATATACTTGCTTTATAAGAGGGATGACTCTGCAGCTGTACTTAACCGTTCTTGTCTATGAATTAAATGTAGATATACATATATATGTACTACCTTAACCTAAATTCTCTTACTGGCTAGGTCAGGGCAGTAGCCAGTTCCAGTACTGTAACACAGGAAGAGATTTTCTGGACATGTGATGCAATTTGAAACGCTTGATATGGTTACATTTTTTCCTTAAATACCAAAAATAATTAGACCAGAATAGCTTGCCAATACTTTAACTTGAAAGCCCAGAAAGCCCAAACCAGTAAAACTCTACGTATTGTCCCCTTTGGATAAATTAAAAATACAAGTCTGGCTAGAAATGTGTTTTACACAGACACAAATGCTTTTGACCTAGGACCAGGCATGCTAAGCTTCTGTATGAAATGAATTTTTACCTCTAAAATAATAACAGATCCCCAAAATAGGGAGCTGCATTGCAGTCCTAACAATCCATTCTCCTCCCATCAGAAAAAAAACAATGGGGTGCACTTTGGGGAAGACGCGGAGTAGAGCTACCCCAGATTCCTCTGTCTGACTCCTCTAGGGTGGGCATGTGGTGGGTTCCTTCTTCCTGAGGGTATGGATAAGTGGCTTCTCTTCAAATCTGCAGATTCCCAGAGACCAGAAGGTGGCCTGAGCCACTTGGCCCTCAATCACTTTGTCTGACTCTACTGGAGCTACTCTGCCAGTCTGCCTATCTGATTCTGGAGCCTCTTGGAAGAAGGAAATCAGGCTCTCTGCAAGCAGAGTGCTTCTCAGAGAAGTTACTGCAGCTCTTAGTTGCATTTTCTTTTCAGTGTCTTTCCAGCTGCTTGCTGGGGAAAGATGGAGTACACTCTTGGCACTTTACCACAGGCTAAAGATCAGTGACTAAACCCCTCATCAGCCTGACCATGGGAAGAACTAAATGCAGACCATCCTATCAGTATGAATCTGGTCGGCACAATCTTACCCAATATTATTATGCATGTTTCTGAGGCACCCATCACCGTGCTGCATGGGCACCCTTTCTGATATTTAGCACACTTCGGTGCAATGCCTTCCCCTCAGCAATGAGCAAAGATGTTTCTTAGCTGCCCAGCTTGCTCAGAAGGAAGAAGTGCACTGCTATAATCCACACATGCATGTATTTACAATGAAGGGTGTAGTACAGAGAAGGCTCAGATGTAGAATTCTTCTTCATTAGCTGGAGGACTTGGCTGCATACCAGGTGGTTTATTGCCATTCAGAGAACGAGGGGTTGTTCTCAGCGACTGTTTGAGCTGGGAGTGAGATGCTAAGGGGGATTCTGGATGTGACATGAAGGAGCCAGAAGACAACTCAGAAAGAGAAGGAAGTGAACCACCAGAGAACTCCAGGGTATTGCACATGAATGAGAGTGGCCTTCCTTTGGAGAGCACCTGTTTGGATTTACTGACCTTTCGCCTTTGGGAGGGAAGAGAAGCTTCCAAATCACTGCAAAATCCATTAAGGGCTGAGTATGCAGAGACCACGGACAGATCTGAAAAGGACAGCTTCATTCCTGTGTCCACATCAGTCTCCAGCACCCCTTCCAGGTCATCTATATTAAGTTTGGGGCTGCACCTCCATGTTTTTAATCTATTTACAGGTGACCTGGTGCATAAAATCTGGGATGGTTCACTGAAGTGAAGAAAATCTGAGCCTGGAGAGGAGCTCACTGTGGGCAGGCAGAAGAGAGACTTGCTTCGCTGAAATGACCATGAGGTGCTGGAAGCACCACTGGAGATTTGGGTGAAGTCTCCTTGGTCAACATTTTTCAAGTCCTGCTGGGAGGCCCCAAGACCATTTGCATGATGTGGCTTATTTTGAGCAGCGCTCTGGGGATGCTCATTATTTTGGTCAGCAGCAGGCCTGGGACTATGAGGTATGAAGGTTGGTGAAGGAGTGAAGTGGGAGTCCCTTGATGAAGATGGGTACTGAAGCTTGTTCTGCTTAGCAGACTTTGTATAGCAAGTGCGTGTTTGCTGCAGAAGATTAAAAAAGAAAAAGAGAAAAGGAAAGATGACATTAACACAGAGCTGGCAGTCTGACAATTTTACTGCATATAACTATAACACAGATTGTCACTTACTGCATTCACAGTAAACAGTTCACTTTAACAATAGAGAGAAAGCACTGCGCCAAATCCCAAATATTTATAAAGGATCATTGGGAGAAAACAAGGATTAATAGTTGTGGAGCCTTAAAACTTCCCCTGTCTTGTAAAGTCACAGCTATCAAATGATCATGTCCCTAAAAAAGGCACACACTTCTTGGAGGACAAGGGAAATTGTAAGGTATTATGGTGATAGCAAAGTTTTCTGGTGCATTCTGAGAGTTTTCTAGGTGATATTTTTAAAAGCTATTATACCATATAGGAAGCTTCAAACCCTGAGCTTAAAAGTTTTTTCTAACTGAACGCAACCTAGCTGTTTACTTTTGGGTACATCTCTTCTGACATTCAGTGAAAGGACAATTGATTACTTGGACACTTACTAGTATGTGAAAAAAACAAAAGCCAAGGGAGGTAAAAATCCCTGCAATGTGTGTGTAGAAGCATGGATCAAAACTGGTAGGATCAGAACATCTAGAGCTAGTCCATCTCACCACGTTTCTTTATTAACACAAATCAGAGTTTGTTGCAATTCTGATTTTTAAGATACTGATAGGTTTTACTTAAAAGACAAAATACATCTGGAAGAAACCAATGATTGAAATTCTACCAGTTCAGCAAGCATGGAATGTCTCATATTTCAATTACATTGTTGTTACAATCACCCATACTCCAAATCCCAGTGGTGCCTCTTTTAGTAAAGAAAGCTGAAGGTGAAAAATTCCATTTAAGAGGTAAACACTGTTATTATTCTTTCTCCATTTCTTCACTGAGGATGTTGAGAAAATTGCTATGTTCTCTTTTGAAAGCTACATTTTGATCACTACTTAGAGCCCAGCAACTTTATTCTTTCAGTCTCTCTGAAAATTGCCTCACCTTCCATTCTTCTTTCTGACCCTACACCTCCATCCAAGTTACCACCTGTCTCATCTTGTCTAGAAACTAAATCTTCATGTCTATCAATTTCTCCTTTCTCTCCAGCCTTCCAACCTCAATTGTAATATCAGGGCACTAATAGCACTGCTTTCATGAAGAAGCTTGCCTTTGTATCATTAGTCTGAAACACTCCACTTCTTAGTGTCACTGTTTGAAAAAACACTCATTTCACATCTCTACTCATTTTTAAAAGTAGCTGTACTCTGGCATCTGGAATATATGTTTATACAGCACAATGGAGAACTGTGCAGAGAGATCCTGAGAGACCTGTCAACTTGCTAGCTCCTGTATCAGAGTCAACATGGCACAAAGAAGCACTACATAGAGAGACTGGTACCTGGTCTGGCTATGCACATGCTGACTCTGGAACTGGAAACAGTGTAGCTGAATCTGCATGGTCCTGAGCCTGGACTAACAAGCTCTGTTTCTCAGCAGTGCTATATGTAGTCTGGATGTAGTGCTGCTCCTAGTTCTAGAGCAGGGGTGGGCAAAATGCAGCCCACCAGGCCACAATATCCAGGGCATGAGACCCCTAAAAATTTTAGAAAAATTAATATTTATCCACCCCTGACTGCCTGTCATAAGGGCCTTGATGGCTTGCCAAAACCCAATAAGCGGCCCTTCACCTAAAATAATTGCCTGTCCCTTTTCTAGAGTTTGCTGTAATGGGACCCCTTCAATGCCCATTACAGGGAAGAAGGGACAGGGCCCTGGAAGGAGGGATCAGACAGGCTGGAGGTGTGACAGCGGGCTGTCTTGAAGCCGGTCCAAGCATTGGCCTGTCTACCTGTCTAGGGTAGTCCACCCACCTGGAAGGCAGATGGGGCTGAGGCTTTCCAGTACCTTACACTTGCTTTTTTCTGGGGAGGCACTGGTGTGGCATTTCCTGGAGTATGCCCTGCCATAGGTAGCCCCACCATACCAACCAACCCCAGCCAGGTGTAGTTACAGGTCATGCCACAGGACCCGTCTTCAAACCTTCCTGAGCTCTCACAAAGACCCTGTGCATACAGCTCCTCTCTGGGCTTGTCCTGATCTCTCCTCTCATCCGGTCACAGGCACTCAGCCCTCTTCTCAAGGCTCTGGACCTGACACTGGGTCCCCAGGAACCTTTTCCATCCCACCAGTTCCTACCCTGACCTCCAGATGTTTTGAGAGCAGAAGTGCTCCAGCCAGGAGACGTTCACCATATGGCTCCTCAGTTGCAACTCACCAACTCTGCTCTCAGAACCTGTCTTATACCCTGATTGCTGAGCCCTACACCAATCAGGCAGCCTCCTGGGTGCCATGTGACCCTCCTGATAGGGTCTGTTCTCACCTGCAGGCTGATCTGCAGCATGCTCAAGCCCTTAAAGTGGCAGACACAGCCTCTGCTTTGATCCACAGGAGGTTACTTCTGTAACAGCTGTATATAGAAAGGGCCCCAGCAGCAAGTAGGCAGAAGAGCTCTGGCTGTGAAGAAGGCAGGAGTGATGGTTGGAGTAGGAAGAGGAGAGACCCAAAATAACTGACTGGACTAAACCTGGGGAAAATAGAGGGAGGTCCGACAGGCCACAAAGGAGTCCAAAGGTGTCCTGAGCCTGTTCTGAAAGAGGTATAAGCTTCAAAAGGAAATTACTAACATGGGAAGAATAACCCAGGGGACTTACTGGAATTAAAAGAAAGGAAAGCTAAGGGCACCAGAGAGACCAGCAAAGCCACAAACCTGTCAACTAAATACTCCTTCTCTTCAGCTGCCTGCACATGGAGTAACATCAAAATGTGCCAGGGGAGATTAGCAAAGACAGCTGAGGAGAAGGGCAGGCTAAAATGGAGGCCTGGATTGCAGGCAGTAGCGCACCTGGAATCTAAGGAAGGTGCAAGCTGTTACACTAGCACACATGGAGTTAGCATGGGTATCTATATGGCATCTACACTTTATAAACTGAACTTTCAAATGCCATCTATATGGCATCTATACTTTATAAACTGAACTGTCAAATGCCTTCTTAAATATGATAGGCAAAAATAGGTGACTGCAAATGCAAGATTTCCTGCAACAATTTGAGAATCCTTTTAAGGATTTAACCCTTTAAGCCACCCTCATGGAAAATCTGCCAGTCAGCATGGTACAATAATTTTCCAAGTGAAGAACTTGAAACTCTAGGTCTTGGCATATTTTTAAAACTGGAGTGGATAAAATGCTAGTAAATGTAGATTAAAGGATAATCCTGCATTGGTAGAAAGTTGGATTACTGGGCCTAATAAGAATTTAGCTCTATGTTCTGTAATTTCTAGAGATCAGAGAAGGAATCAATTTGTTATCCAGGTTGAAAACTTAGGTAAACTGGTTCCCTGTCTTATGCCGAGTTTACTAAACTGTGCCCCTTCAACTCTAGCCTACTGCTTTTGACACAGAGAGGCAATCTGTTGTCTACTCAAATTACCATGCCTTTTTGCCTTTATAATTTCAATACTCTTGTATCATTTAAATACTCTTGAACATGTATTGGAAGCCAGGTTCAAATGTTATTGGTCATAATAATGAAACATGAAAAAGCAGCAAGAAAGCCTGGACTTTCTGACTCTAGAGTGCTGAACACAGTGAAAATAAGAGCTATGTCAGATGTTCCCTTTAGCTTCACAACTTTATCTCTCCATTTGGGGCAAATCTTTTGTCTGCCTTTGGAAGCAAAATTTTATCATCTGAACCTTTTTTTTTCTCTTCATTCTCCCTATAGGTGGCTTTTTTTTTTGTTTTGCAATGTCCATTACTTCACTACAAACTGACAAAGCACTGCTTGGTATAGCTGTGCTTCCTCTGTCAGAAACAAAAGCTCCATCTATGCTGGAAAAGGACCAGCCATCTGACAGAACAAAGACTCTGTATACAAATTGATACACCACTTGTTCAGCTTCTAGGACAAAAAAGCTGATTTTGATTTAAATTTCAAAATAGGGAGCAAACTATCTGTCAAGCCATCTAATCATTTGCCTGAATACAAATAATAAAACAGCTGCTGATGAAACATATTAGCTTTCTGATAAAACAGAATCTTTTAAAAAAACCTGCTTACTGCAATCTCTGTAGTTCCATAGGGAATTACAATTTTTATATATTACAAGAGAAATTTGTGGATGACTTGGAAGACAAACAGTGCAAAAAGAAGGAAATAAGTGTTGGTGAATGGTAGAACCATTTACGGTATTTATATCATCATTTGGACATCTTTCCCTGATGAGAAGACTCCAGGGCCATGTCCACACATGCATGGATGTTTGTTTCCCTGGGGCCAACAAGCAATGGGACACCTTGTGCTGCTACTACTTGTCCCTGGGGAATGTCCATGCCACACACGCTCTGGCACGTGGCAAGTTACCCTGGGTGGGGTAGGGAAGGCTGATTGATCCCAGTAGCCTTACCTGGGGTTTTGGGGTCATCCTGGGGCTGCAGCAGCAGCGATCCTGTTGTGTGGATCCTGGCTGGCAGCAAAGGCTGCTCCCATGTGTGCCACTCCATCCCGCCCCCCCACCCCGGTTTTTTTAATGATAGCCAGACATTAAAAACCTCCCCACACTGCTCCCTTGCAGCGTAGAGAGCAACTGAACATGCAGTATGTGGCATCACAGATGTGTCTGTAGCGCCACATACCGCATGACCATGCTTGTCTGGATGCATGCAAGGAGTGTTCATAGTTAGAATGTATTTAATGTTTTGTGTAGGGAAAGAAAATATCTACTTCTTTAAAAAAAGATATTTATCTTGTTATACATTAGTGGCTTACAGGAGAACCCAGATACCTCAGCTGAAATCAGTGGCCTGTGTTAAACACATGTGAAAATCCTTCCTGACTCCTGTATGCAACCATTTGAAGCATGAGATTTGATTATAGCCACTGACTTCACACAGAGCTGCAAGTGGTATGAACAAACTGAATGCCAAGTAGGCAATTCTGTTCTTCTCATGGCTCATGTAGGGATAAACAGGAAGATTCATAGATAATGGCATGCATTTTACTAGCTATAAAAATCAGATGTTCTATGCAAGATTTAGGTGCTTTTTTATCTGATGATATTAATTTAGGTCAGTAGCTCTAATACTAGGTCTTGTCTTCAAAAATTTTGCACTGCCAACATTTATCAGGAGTATGCAGAATGAATTAATGTAATGCAGATGGAACACATCTGCACTCCCAGGTCTACTTTTGGGAATCCCATTGGCATGCTTAACAGTTATTTATTGAACTACATGTAAATTATAGCTCAACACATCAAAATCAAGTCAGAAGCAATACTGATCATAAGCTTAACCTTGCTCTCACTAAAGCCAACAGCAGTTATCTCCTTTATTTCTAGCCAGAACAAGATGAGGCCCTTGGAGTTAATTAAGGTAAGCAGACCAAAGAAAGATGCTGTGACAAAATTTATTTTTAGGGCTGTTCTATTTGCAAACAAAGGAATTAGTGTCTGTAGTAATAAATCCCAGTCTTGTCCACTAATATTTTTTCCCTTGCTTCCATCTTCTCTAAGCTCCTTGATAATTGCATTTGCAACATGTGCTAAGAACATGGAGCAATCCGAGTGGTTGGCAAGTGTCCCAGACCCTGCAAGTATCCTAGGAAATACATAGAGGTCACATCTTGTTAAGCTAATCACTGAAGAATATTCAAATCCCAGGCATAATAAACACCAATTGTTTATTACTAAGAAAGGTATCCTTCATTATGAGGTATCAATGATAACTTTGTGCGTGTAGAGATAATTGTTTTGCGTATGGATCAATCAAAATATTCTGTTTATTAATAGATACAAACTACAAAATATTAGTGTGCTGTGATTCTGATGAAAGGTAAAATTCATTACTGATGCTGTAGCAATAGCAAGAGAGGCTGCATCCAGATGTTCAGGGGCATGCACTTACAGTGGCACAAATAGTAGTGGTACAAATTTGTGCCACAGCATATAGCTTAGTAGGGACAAATTGTCCTGCATCAAGCTGGCCTTTCCCTGCTCCTCCTGGCATGCTGGAGCACAAATGAAATAGTAGAGATGCTCTGGCCGGCAGCCAGAGCATCTCCTTGGAGGACCAAGCCTCTGTTTGTTTTGGAACACACTATTGTAGCATGTGCCATGCTGCTTTTTTTCTCAGGGTCTTTTTTTTTTTCCTACAAGGAAATCCCAGTAGCAAATTTTGCCTCTGCACTGCATATTTACAGTGTGGAGCATGTTTTAACATCCCGGGCATGAAATTTGAAGCACTGCAAAGAGGTTTGTGGCACTACAAAGCACGTGTGCCTGCATGTCTGAAGGCAGCCAAAGTGTTTTACAATCCCCTCCCCCACCCATAATTGTCATAAGAACATGAAACTGGAAGGTATCTCCCATGTCAAGAAATGCAGTCTCCTGCTACTGCAGTCAGCCATGTCAAAGAAACCCTCTCATAAAGTAATCAAGCTCCATGATAATCCTAGTTGGGTATTTTGCCCCTCCCATTCCCATCTGAAGCCTGTTCCAGAATACATTTATTCATGGCTACTTCATACCCTCTTGTTCTTTTGTCAGTGTTGTCTTCTAACATAAACACACTTTTGGCCTTGCCATGTGCCTTGTGCTCTTGATGTATTTACAGATAGTAATCAAATCCCTCTTAAACAGATCAAGCCCTTCTGGTCTTCACTTATATGGCAGGCTCTCCATTCCATCATCCATCCTTCTCTTCAAGTTGTTTTCCCTTGCTTAAGTTGCAAATTTCAGATGGTTTTTGCACTTCTGACTTAAAGAAATGTTATACCTCCTCCGCGCAGTCAAATCTTTCAGCTTTTCAATTCAGTTGTCTTCATTAACTAGTTCCCTTTTTTCTCAATTGTTGCTCTTTAGAAATGCAAAACCTAGGCTACAGACCTAATTTCCTTCATCTTTCTGTTTAATTTGACTGAATCACCTTGCGCTCACTCAAACTAAAGCTATTTCTACACCCAGCTCTTCTATAATGCCCTTATTACATATCAAAATTCAACACTAAATTGCTGTCACTTTTTTTGGTTCAGTAACTATCTGTTAAAGAAATCTGCCTGCTATCATGTCCAGAAATAACTGGGACTATTATTATTAGTAGCATTTCTTCTCCAGTTGTAGTTGGGAAATTGAAGTCTCCTAAAGTGGCACAAGTGTCAGTATTAGTTATCTCAATAATAAAATCCTTAGATAGGGATAAAATCCCTATATAATATCTAATCTAATGTCAGGGGTCTACATGTATACCCATACATCTAGCAAAATAGTACCTTTTTCTACCATCATTCCTCAACATGATGTGGAACCAAACCAATTAAATTTTTACCCATGTATCCCCTACTTGATTCTTTACCAGCTTCCACCTCATTAATGTACAACACTACCCTACCACTACTCTTAGTTCAATATTTTGTAAACTGTGCATACTCTTCAACAGTTATGTCCTGCTAATGATTGCCGTGCTACTTATTTTTTCTTTTAGTCCTATAATATCTAGTTACACCTTCTGCACCAATAGTTCTAGTTCTTCCATTTTGCCCAGACTCTTGGCTTTAATGAACTCATCTAATTTCTTGGCTGCAACAACAGACTATCCTTCTACTAACTAGATTGCCTACTGCAGAGGTTGGACTAAATGACCTCTGGAAGTCTCTGCTTCTCCATGATATTAAATACCATTCTAATCAATATTAGTACCTTCTTTTTCATGCTTTCCATGCTCTCACAGTCTGGTATTCCTTTAGCTATTGCTGTATTTTTATTTATCTGATTTTCCTCTCCTTGCATACCATGCATAGAAATTACAGAAATCTTAGTGTTACATGTTATTTTCACTGGAAGATTACTACATATTTGAAACCAAACAGAACTTTGTGGTTCAAGAAATTAGTACTGGGACATGGATCCTTAAGTCTGCACAAGAATTACTACATAAAGGTACTTGATTTCTTTTTGTGAAAAGCCACTGAGGCACCCTTGTAAACAGTGCAGGGAGACATGCATTGCTACTTCCCTGCCAGCATAGTAGGGGCTCTCTATTTCAATTGTGCAGAAGAATAACAGTGCGATAAAACCTTCATAGTAGTGAAGCTGTGGATTTGATGCATATGGATGAACAGAGACCACTCCTTAATGCCTTCATGCCTCCATTCAAATGATTGCATATATATTGTTGAGGAACACACAGTTTTTGAGTGCTTATTGGATGTTCTATTTAACTCACTAGCACTTGCTATGAAGCTGAACAGCTTGATAAACTGTATGGGTGTCTTTAGGGAGTTTTTCCTTCCTCTTTAGTCAACACTATTTAGTCTTTCTTTAAGCACATATAGCTAGGTGCTCCTTTTTTTCCCTCCTTTCATCTTTCTCCCAGATCTGATAGGTATATTGTAGAAGAGATAAATATTCCCAGACCATTTTCTAAGGTAGTCTGTCAACCTTACTTACGTAAGAAAATAATTTGTGTGGTCAAAGACTGAAAGATTTGCTCCATTCACAATTTGAACAGGTAAGTAACTTTTCCCTTTCTACAACTGCCTTATCTCAGTCTCAGAGATTATCAATAACCAAGGATCATAGAATTTCCTACAGCTTTACCTACCTTTTACTCATTAACATGTAGAAAGAATTTATAAGCTCCCTTTTGAGCAGCATATTTTGCTCTCTGGCAGTCTGGACACAGAGATAGAGGTCTCACTCTTCATTTGCTGTTTTTAGGTTCAACCATACACTGAATTAAAGATGGTAAAGCATACCTGCAAAAGGATCTTATTCCCATCATGATCTTCTGTTTGCCACCTGCCTTCACTGATGGGGCTACAAGGATTTGGCAAGAGAGGAACAAGCTGTCCAACATCTTTTACTCGGAACTCCAGTACTGCGGACTCTGTCAGTGTTGGAATCTGGCCTTTGGGGAGTCTTTTTAAGGAGAATTGAATATCTATATCCATGTTGGAATAGATAGTAAAGACACAGAAATCTGCCTTTTTCTGACACACTGGTCTTTTCAGAATTAATTCATACAGCTTCAACATGTCAACAAAGTTCTCGTTTCTGCAGTATATGGTGAAACGGATAATTTCTTTCCCATAATGCACCGGCCGGATGGCCCACAGCGGGGTCCCTTGGGCCAGAGTAAAGAAGTCCTGACTGCATGGTAAGTATGGAAGGAACTTGCCATGCACTTGTTCTCTATGGTGATAGTGCCATGGTGGTCTTTGAAAAGCTTCATGGAGCTGCAAAATTGGTTCTTCTCCATAGTCCTCCTGCAGAAACAAGATGACAGCAAGGGCTGGCTGAGAGATGGCAGCCTTGCTAGACTTCCTGCGCTTCCTTGCAATCCGTCTTTCTGAAACTCGGAATAGCTGGAGGTCTGGATGGATCCAGGCTAACAACTTATCAATAGCTTGTTGGAGAATCTTGGACTCACCTGGATCTGTGATAATATGAACACTAACGAGGAAAGGATCATGTACATCTTCCACAGAAAGTTCACCTGATATATATAAAAAAGTCAATATTAGGTTTTTGAAATTACTTATTAAAAACTGTTTGCATTTTGTAGTGACTTCATGTAGTCCTTGGGGAAAAAAAAGTATACTGCATTTACTCAAACACAAGAGAAGATTTCTCTCTCTAATCAGCATCAGAAAAAGGCTCCTCATCTTACATTCACACATAAAGAAACCTCATTAAATACATTGTTTATCATTAAATTGCTGCCAAAAGAAGCAAGTGCTCAGCAATGGAAGTCAACTATGAAGTTGACTAAATGCAGGCAACATTGAGCGTGACTCTAAAACACCTGCGGGTGGTCGCCGTACCCCCCTCCAGGGACATGCGTCCTTCATGCATACATTTTAACTTCCTCTTCACTCCTACAGCTGAGCTGTGCCTTTCTTTCCCACTATCAATGATTCCTGTTTTTTTCACCAGCCTTAAATATATGGCAAACATCCCCCAAATCGAGGAAAGAGTTCACCCAGAATCTCCCTGACATCCCCTCTCAGCCTGTCATATATAAGTAGTGAGGCCTTGCCCTCCATGGGTAGGGAGAGACTTTCAAAAACCCTTAGCCTAAATTGATTCAATCTTTGCAAGTTAGTTTAAACTGATTCAAAAAGATTGAATCAGTATGCAACTGAAAAGACATTCCCTCTGGACTGATGCACATGGGTTGATAGAGCAGCCTTCCCTTACCTTCCCTTCTCTTCCCTTCCACAGTGATACGAGGAGGCACATGGCCAGGCTGCAGCAGGATGCTCCAATTAGGGAGGGGTTTAAATCCCACCTTGCCTGCAGAGTCCCATGCTTTTCCCAGGTCACTGCTCAAGGGGTGGGAGTGTTGCTAGACCTCAGCCCTGAGCTAGTATTCTGAGGCAAAGGGTGGGAGGTGCAGTGCATTCATCTGTTGATGATACCAAGCTTTTCAATCTCCCTCTCTCTGCATACTGTCTACATAGCGTTTATCAGCCCATCAACAAAACAAAAGTCTCTCTCATTAGTTCAAGATCTTCTTTTTCCAAGGAAGGAATGGAGGGATATTACCAGCTGGCCTGTTAATTACCTCTAAAATACCCTAAGCCTGTCCCAGTGAAATTGGAGACACACACGCCTCTCGGCCTTAGCTAGCATATCACATGCCTATGGTCTATAGGGCTGGAGTCCATGCTGTGGGAGATGGGAGAGAGGGAGAGGGAATCCCTGCTTGAGCAGCAAGTTGGCAGACTGTGGGGTGGGCGGGCAGGGGGAATCCAGGCAGATCCTGCTGTGCCTGCAATCTGTCTTGGAGCTCTGGTTAAGGAGCAGAAGGGCAGGCCTGTTCTCTGAAGCAGACAGCCCAGCCCAGGGCTGCAAAGCATCTGGGATACTGGGGGACTCTGGTTTAACTTAAGGAAAGGGTTTGGGGCAGACATTGCATAAACCAGTTTGACCCAAATCACTTAAGTCTGATACTACATTCAGCCAGGTTTATCTTAATCCATTTTCAGCCATTTTGAAACTGGTTTATGTGCACTGAACTTATGTTCTGTTACAGGTTTAAACCAGTTTCTTAACACTTAAACCAGTGTGTATGTAATGTCTGTCCCTAGCCTATAAGGTGGAACCAGACCAGACTGCTCTGCACCTTATCTGCATATAAAATTTTTGGAGGATCTCAGGACTCATGACAAGAACACTCAGTTCCCACCATCAGTGGAGAGCTAATTAACACATGGTTCCTTTGTTGAGGGGGGAGGGGGCGGTATCTGGAGTACCCTCCCATGATGAGCAGTGCTGAACTGTGGGGGCAGCATGGCTTGAAATGTTATTGCCCCTGCTGAAGCCCACCCCAGTGGGTTGCATGGTAAATTCTGAGCCTTTTAGCTTTGGATTAGTATCATGCATAGTTTCTACTATATATGTAAAAGTAGGTACAAAAGTGCGGCTTAAAAGTGTGTTTTTGGAGTACCTGTGCTAAAACTTGCAGCAGTTTCAGAAAAGGTAAAATGCTTCAATACTGAATGAACAAAGTCTATAGGAATCTATAGTAATTTATCTATATGTAAATTACTACAGACATATTTATTTCAACGTCAGTGGGCATGTAATTAATGCAATTCATGTGCCTGAATTATCTGCGCAAAAAAATTAGATTCATTAAAGTGCTCCCTGGCATACACCTATACATGTGCCCCCATTGGGAACAAACTGAGCCCAACAGGAGCAGCTCAGTCCACGGCTGCTCCTGCCCCATTCTGTCCCCCTGCAGCAGCCCGGGGGAGCTCCAGGATCCTTTGGATGGCAGTTCCAGGCTGGCAGGGGGCACAGAGGGGCTTAGGTCTGAGCTTCAGGGTGGAAAGGGAAACTGTCTTGCTTGGGTTTGTCCTGGCTTAAGATCTGTCTTGGCTGCCCAGCAGCTGCCTCTCAGCCATGTAGATATTGGGACCTGTCCCAATCTCCATGTGACTAGAAGGCAGCGTCCCATCAAGCCAAGACAGCAATTTGTTCCCGGTCAGCATTTACATATGTGGTACAGTGCATTAGTTAATGCACCATTTTTCTAGAACCTGCATTTACAGTTCTAGAAAAATGGCACATTAGACTAATATGCTGCCTAGTAATTGCTGTGTATGTGTAGATGATGATACTTTACCACACATTATTAGTCTAATGTGCATTAAAGCATCTTGTGTACACACACCCAGTGTTTTCAGATTTGCCTCTTTTCCATGTGCTCAGGGAGAGCAGGATCTGATAGTAAGGAGGTAAAGAGCTACAGGGGGAAAAAGTTGGAGGGCAAAACAAGGTGGCCACCTTATCCCCCACAGAATTATTTTCATTACTGTAGCAGTGGGAGGGGAACAAACCAAGGCAAACCTCCAATAATTAGATTCTATAGTTGGAAAATTAAAACAAATTTATAAAATTTCCATATATAGAAACTAATTATTAGAGTGTTGTCTTACATTCAGGGTTGCCTTATATTCAAATAAATACAGTACTGTTCAGTCAGTCACACTTGTTTCCCCTAGATCATGCTCACCTAAGAGTGTAGCAATAGGTTGATGCAGGAACAGTTGCAAAAAACTTCCCCCCAAACCTAAAAGTTAGAAAACTTTATCAGAAATGACATATTACTAGTATTATTATTACAATTATTATATCTTGGTAGTATCTAAAATGGGTACATTTACAGATAGGGAAAAAAAAGAATCCCTGACTCAAAGAGTATGAAAGACAATGATAATGGGTAGGGAAAAGGGATAAAACCTACAAGCAGAATCTTCAGGATAAAAGCTACCAAAAGTCTGTTTATTTTTATTTGTGCTACCGGGCTTTGTACTTAGAATTTAGTCTGTAGAATTCTATTTTAACATCTTGCCTTTTGAATTTTCTACCCAGTTAGAGTATTCAGGAGTCTTAAAGGTCAATTTCTGAAGATCTTACATGTTTAGTGAAAACCAATAACAGCAAGGAGCACAAAAATCCTGACCTCTGAAATGCACAAATGAATTTAATATGATGTAGTGCCTAAAATTGCTCTAAATGGGCACGTCTACATGAGGTACTAATGGCACAGTAGGCTTATTCTATTGTGCATTCGTGTGGCACAAAAAAGTAATAATGCACTAATGCACAGTAGAATTAGTCTACTGTGCATTAGCATCACCTAAAAAGTGTGTGCTAGTACTAATGTGCAGTAGCACTGATTATGGTACATTTAGTTAAGTACCTGTAATTACAGCATGTTAATGCATGTGTAGACATTGGGCACATCTAACAGTAGACAGGGCTGATACAGGGTGCTTTCTGGTTGGAAGACAGTGGAGAACTTGGCACTTTTGCTCTTTTGGAGCTGCATGCCAGAGAAATGTATTTAAGTAGAATTCCCAAACAGCTCCATAAAACACCTGTTTATTTTATGGATCTCTCAGCTGAAATGGATCTCTTTATTTAGGACTACAAAATTGCGCATGTGTCTTTGAACATGAGTGGAAACAGTACTCAAAAGAGTTAGAATGAACAGGGATTCTAATCAAGCTTTTTAATTGCATGGACCGCATTCTAACTGTCTTGTGAACTGTCTCTTCTCTTTCTGCAACTGTGTGAATCCCTTCCCCACCTGCTGGCATTGCAATTCCTGCGATTCCTTAGACGTTGCTTTAATGGAAAAGCAGTATTAGGGAAGAACTTTTATTTTAGTGATCTTTTAATGCAATTTACGAGCAGGAAAGAGAGCAAAAGCCAGATGCGACTCATCAGCTCTTCACAGACCTCCAGCAAATGTCCTGTGGACCACAATTTGGGAAACGTTGGAATATATATGGGTAGACCAGATAGCAAATGTGTTTTTAACCAAAAGGGAATTTGGACAAGTCAAGCTGATAATCAAAAATACAGTGACAGCAAATTTCTCATAGTACTGCCATGAAAATGGGTGACGTGGAGTGATTCTGTCAGGTGGTTAATGGAAGAAACCAACAACTTGAAACCCAGAAATTTGGGTCATCATAAGGCTGTTCCGCAGCAAATACCACAAAGTCGTATTATCCTGAGGTGTCTGTGCTTTGGATTCCTATACTGGGAAGAAGCAAGGTCTCTAAAATAAGAAATAGGAATGGTGGGGTGGGGAGACGTGAATAAAGAAATCTGTGTGGAGGGCACTAAAAAGAAAAAAAAAAAGCCCCTAAAAAAAAAAACCAAACCTAAAAAGAAAAAATATATTTTTGGGTTGCTGTGCAATGATCTCTTTTTCCAAGATGAGAATGCAAGACATTTTAAATCTGCCTCCCTGCATTTCCTCTGTCACACAAATGCTACCGAAGGCTGTAACAAGGGGTAAGCGTGATATTTATGCAAATAAATGATGACAGCTTTGTAAGAAGCCTGGGCACAATGTGAAGTAGAGAGCCATAGTTCCAGTAGGCTGCTTAGTTTGCATCAACAAATCATTGAGCATGGCCTTTCTGCCCTCTTGTTGCTCAGTGTGGCAAAGGAGCACTGAATGGTCTAAAGACTTCAAAAAGTAAAGCTTTGTTAGAACCAGCCCCAGCATTAGTATTCTAAAGCTATCACTCAGTGTACCCATCAGTGCAAGATGTTAAAACAAGCAGGCTCTGAAGACCACCAAAATACTGCACAAAACCATTATTAGGAGCTGAGGTTATGTGTACAGCACAGAAAATCATCTTTTGTTGAATAAGGAGAAACCAAGAATAATGCTGAAGGGGGAAAGAGTGTAACTAATCAGTGCTTAAAGATCTTTAGTAACTACTTGATGTCAGCAGAGACACTTCTCTTGCTGTACTAGGTCCTACTTTTACAAAGCTTCAAAATGTGCAAGAAAACCTGCCTTTTTGGTACAAAAATCTTAAAAGGAAAACATGGCAAGGAGTGGAATGAAGCCTCCTCTGAGCAGATGAGATGGTATAAACTGCTTCTGGGCTACTAAATAGGCTTTTTTTACTTGAGCTTGTGCTTACCAAAAAGGAAAAAAATGCTACTACTTCCTATGCAAGTACAATTCAATTTGGCCTCTGGCAAATTGTCACAGAAGCAAATGAAAGTCCTGCATATGCATTAGACTTTCTGAGTTACTGGTTAATCCCAAAGAATATACCAACAAAGTTCCCAGTGAAGAATGGCATTACTTCTTTTTTGGGGTATCTAAAATAACTAAATGAGAAATACTATCAGCATTTAAATATATCTAATGTTTCAAGAAGTCAGAGTACTCAGTATATTGCAGGATTAGGCCTTGGATTGTTTTCTGTCTCTGTTATTCTGTTGGCGTTTTGTGTTTAAGCTATGGATATTTGTTAGCTTCCTGAATGGAGAAAGAGGAAGTCTCATAATGCTAAAGCTGTAGTCTTGTCTTTCCTACATTTTCATTAGATGTTTTAAGTAGAGCTAGTTGGGGATATTGCATATGATTTTTGGCAGAAAATGCAATTTCTGCAAAATCAAAACTTTTCCACAGAAGGATTTGGATTTTGTGGAAATGTTCCAGTTTTTCATCAAGGAAATTGTAATGAAGCCCAAATCAGAAAGTTTCATTTTTTCAGAGGGACCCTGAAACGTTTCATTTTGAATCAATTCAGTGAAACATTAAACTACATTCTCTTATTGTAGAATGATGCCCTGTGAGAGTTGTTGTTAGGACCCTATTCTTTCCTATAGACTAGCTTTCCTGGAGAACTGTTATGTCCCATCAAGCAAAGAACTGATTTCTCTCCGATCAGACTGTGTGGCACATCATGGCAGCCACACCTGGTATACTGAAGGAGATAGAAGATGTTTACTGTGCATTAAACTAATTAGCTGTGCAGTAAACATCTCAGTGTCTATAAATGTGCCCCTATTAGGCTGGAGTAAACTAATTTACTCCGCAGCAAGATAGTACTTGTATTTACAAGTACTATCCTGTTGCAGAAATTTTTACTTCACTGCAGTGCAGGTATAGATGCTGCCTTGGCCAGCCGGGGCACAAGGGTGCTTCAGTGTGGGGGATGTCTGCTGGCTAGCCCTGCACTGGAGCATCCTTGTGCCCCAGCCAGCCCCTCTGAATCATGTTGTGCAAGGTCAGAGCAGGCCTGAGCTGGCAGGCTGACCCATGGGCCCCCCTGCCAACCAGGGCTGCCCCAACCTGGCTCAATGTGCTGTAATCCTAGGTACATGTGCAAACAGCAATAAAATCAGGATTTTATTGGTCCAGAGTTTATTGCTTTGCATTAATGGCACATGTAGATGTGCCTACAGTTCAGTCAGAGAGTGAGGCCCATACAGAACAATGAGAATATGAAGCTCCTGGACCACAGCTCCCAGAATGCAGTACATTATCATGAAGAAATTTAGCTTAAACTTGAAATAATTTGAAAGAGAAGTACTTGGGTTCATTAGAATACATTAGACCAAACATCATTTTTAAGCATGTTGGAATTTTTATTTCCTTCAAAAATATCATAACAAACCATTTTCATATTGCCCAATCAACATTTTTCAGAATTTCTATTCCATAGAAAATTTCAACATGGCATATTTTAGGTCCCATTTTGGAGCAGAAATAACTGTTGAAATGCTGGAAATTGTGGAATGGGAATGCAAAATTTTGCTCAACTCCTCTTAGACGACAGACACTTTGTTATTGTGTTATTTGAAAGGTACCTAGGGATACATATACCTAGGGATATGTTTGTTACTGGCAAACCACAACATGTCATGGGTAACTGAGAGAAGCATTTTCTGGTCAACTTTGATAGAAGCAGTAGTGTCTTGCATTATGTTGTGCTTTGATGAATCACACATTCGATAAATCCTTGAGCAAGAAAGACAGAATCACAAAAGACAGGTTTGCCAGCTCCTCCTCTTTACCCTCTAGAGTAGTGGCACCTGACAAATAGAGTGTAATCAGTGTGCAGTGATGTGCATCTCAATATGTCCCGCTTTGCACACTGCATGAGAGTAGTGTGCTCAGGAACAATGGGAACATCGGAGGACATTCAAAGCCTGTAGTGTCAACTCACCTCATTGCAATGTCTCCGCAAGGACCTGCAGGTGAGGCATTGCTTTCTGCTGATACCAGCAGAGGTGGGTGATGGTGCCATTTCTGCATGAGGTTGAATATAGTTATACTGAAAAGACAGAGTGGAAGGGATAGAAATTCTATTTGCCATCCAACAGTTATTTCAGGACAAAAGAAAGGTGATGGGATAAACTAAGGCTGGCATCTAACAAAGTATAGCCTATATCTGCTTGCTGGAGATAAAAGCTTTTTTTGACACCAAGGTGTCATTGCCCTTGGTCTACAACATTCAGTCAATGCTTCAGAGTCAATGCGAAAGTCTAATAACTAATGCCCATCTGTCTATTGCATGTGCGTGCTTTTCCTTTGCTTGAGGCAAGTGGCATTCCTGGCCCTGTTGTGTGTCTGAAACAGTAGTGGAAGAATTGCAATTCAGATTATCCTGTGATGTGTGAAGTTATTCTTGCTGCCTCCAGGTTGCAGAGCAGAGAGAAGGGCGTTTGATATTCCCCATGCTTAGGATAAGGATGATCCTATCTAAGCAGGGGTTTGGGTTAGATGACTTCCTGAAGTGATCATTGACTGTGAGGTCCTAAGGACAGTTCAGCATCATTGTATTGTAGACTATTTAGCATTATTCAGGGTGCACCATGAGGAGACAATCTATTTTATACCCATAAAATGGCTGCATCCATGAATCATTCCACCTATGGCATGGCAATTTATATTAGAAATAATATTAACAGCTATAAAGTCACATCAACAAGCTGCACTGATGGCATTTACATAGCCTTAGTCCAAATTTCTGACATGATAATTAACGTTTACAAACTACCTGATGTTGTATGGCCAGCCCCTGCCTTACCTCCTTTACATCATCCAAGAATCATCCTAGGTGACTTTAATAGTCAACACAGTCTTTGGGGATACTGCCACAATGACCAAAATGGGATTAAACTTCTAGATTGGATGAAGGGAGAGGAACTTGTATTAAGCTATAATGAAAAAGATAGAGCTATTTTCCACTTAGACCACTGGCAACAAGACTCTATGCCTGAATTGTGTTTCATGACAGATCTCTCAACACAACAGGGCCCACGGTTCTTGACAACATCCCACAGTCAACATATTTTTACAATTTTATTTACAGATGGAATTCAAATTCCAATCATCAAATCAATTCCAAAGCCCAGCTGGAACTTTAATAAAACTGACTGGATCTCCTTTGCTAAGCAAACTGACTTTAATGCAAGATGGATAAAGATAAAATCCACAGGTGAAAATTATGTGAGATTTGTGGGTGTAATAAAAGAAGTGGCTAAGAGATGTATCCCAAGAGGATTTAGAAAAGAAAACATATCAGGGTGGAATGAAGAAAGTGATTGTCTTTATCATGAGGAATTTAAAAAAAAATGGAGAGTTTACAACTGCTATGAGCTCTTGCATTCTCTGGACAAGACTCAAAGAGAAAAATGGATACATAAAAGGCAAAGTTTAAGTTCACCCATTCAAGTAGGAAGGCTTGGGATATGGTAGATTGATTGGACTCAAGAGTTGAAGCTTCAAGACCTAAAACCTATATTAGATAGGAAGCAACAGCCAATCATATTGTTGCCCTGTCCAAGGCTACGACTGATAAGCTTTTTTCAAGACAAGTGAAATCACATTTAAAGACAAAGAAACACTCTGTTGCATCATCCTCTTCTTTCTCCAACCTTTTACTATACATGAGATGCAAAAGACTCTTGGTACTTACTACAAAGGAAGGTAAAATTGCAGGCATGAATGAAACACTTACAAAATTTTTAAAATGCTGTGGCCCAAAAACCATTCAATGGCTAGTGAAGTTTTTTTTACCAATATTTTGGAAATTGGAAAATTACCAGTCTTATTTAAAGGAGACAAAATAATAGCAGTACTAAAACCTGGCAAGGCTTTCAATAAAGCTGAGAACCACCACCCTTTTGGTATAACTTATAAATTATTAGAAAAAGTGATATATAATATAATTTTTCAGACTATAGATGAACATATTTCTCTGAGCAAGCAAGGTTTAGATTGAACAGAGGATGTTGCAGTCAAATCATGGCCCTGACTACCAATACAGAAAATGGCTTTGAAAAGTCACTAAAACTGTAGCTCTTTTCTTTGATCTTTCAGCTGATGATACAGTCTGGAGACAAGGACTCATCTTAAAGTTCTTAAACATCATACTTTGTCTTAAAATTTCTAATTTACTAGACAACATGCTTAGCAATAGATGGTTCCAGATTTTTTCTGATAACATTCAGAGTAGGTCACATAAATTGAACAATGGACTTCCATAGGGATCAGTCCTTGAGCCTCTGTTGTTTAATCTTTACATTTATGATCTTTCAGGTTCTTCCTCAAGAAAATTCATATATGCTAATGACAGCCTTGGTATACAGCAACCATATTATTCCTGCTCTGGAGGCATATTCACATCTGATTTGAATACTTTAGGTATCTACTTCTGCACCCAAACCCTGGAAAAACAGAAGTGTCTACATTTCACTTGGAACAGTAAACAAGCTAATTATTAACCTATTATTGTTTTCAGAAATCAGCTCCAATGTTACAACAGTACTCTCAAATAGATAGGAATTGTCCTAGATAGAACTCTATCCTATTAATTCACTTACCTATGACAGCAGCGAAGTTAAAAACCCATAATAATTTGCTCCAGAAACTCACTGGGACTTCTTGGGGACCCAATGCTGATGCACTGCGAACAACAGCCCTGGCACTGGTCTACTCTTTGGCAGAATACGGTGTCCCAATCTGATCAAACAGTGCTCACACTGATAAGGTTGACATCCAACTCAACCAAGCATGTGAATCATTACAGGAACAATCCTATCTACCCCTCTTCAGTGTCTCCCTAATGTAATATACATCCTCCCCCATTAAGAAGAAAAAATACCTTAGCTAAATTATGGACTAAAATAAAAAATAACCCACAGATGCCTATACATTAAGATCACTTACACCTACTGCATCTGAGATTAAAATTTAGACATCCCGCTCCGAGAACAGCAATTCAACTTGAGCAAGATTCATTTAACATCCCAGATGCCTGGATGCAAGAGTGGCTCAGTTCACCTCCAAATACAGAAATTATAATAACAAATCCCACCATTAGACCACCTGGATATAATCTCCCTAGACATCTTTGTTTTTTTCTAAACTGCAACAGGACAGGACACAGCAGGTATTGATTTCTGTTACATCAGTGGAGCTGGACTAGCTCACCAAAATATGACTGTGCTGCTCTTTTTCAAACTTTGAATCACATCATCTCTGAATGCCCTATTCATGCATATAATGGAACTCTACTGGATCTGCAGTGGCAGGCCTGAGGCAGTCAGCTGGCTACAAAATGTGGACATAAAGTTGTGAACGTGTTTCTCTCTGCTTTGTGATCACTGTATCATCATACGCTAATAAAAACCTCCTGAAGTCCCTTCTAGCCTTACTTTTCTATAATTCTTTGCTTGGGGGGACTCCTCTGAAGCCACATTTCTATGCTGTCCACACTGCTAAACCTTCCAGTCAGCGTACTGTCATTCATGGATTGCTGCAGCTTCCTTTTCTCTGATACTTCCCTTGCTCCAGTCTGAGTTACTCAATACATTGCTGCTAAGATCATCTTCGCTTACTGTTATAAATCACAACATCTCCTTCCCTCAATCTTACCATTGCTTCTCCTTTTACTTTCACATCAAACACAAGCTTTATGCCCTTTCAAGGCCACTTACAATTTGTTCTTCCCTGTGTACCCAGAGCTGTATCTTGTTATGCCATTTCCATCCTTCTGCACTTTGCCAGTGAATACAAACTTAATAGCCTATTTGACAGCCTCACTTGGAATAGGGACAGACATTCAAAAGACCTGAGCCTGAACTGAATTAATCTTTGCAGGTCAGTCTAACCTACCTAGGTTGAACTGGTTTGCAACCATACAAACATTCCCTCTGGACTGAAGAAATGCAGGCACATACCTGCAGTGGCTCAGGTTACAAGTCAGGGAGTACTTGAGCAGTCCTCCCTTCCACAGTGCTGAGCTGAGGGGAGGTATGGCCAGACAATGGCAGGACACTAATTAGGAAGGGGTGTAAACCCCCACTCTGGCCTGCACTGTCCCAGGCTTTTCCCCGCTCACTGCTCAAGGGGCAGGCATGTTGCCAGACTCCAGCCTTGGGCTACCACTCGGAGGCAAAGAAAGTGTGTGCAGTGCATGCATCTGTTGATGATATTGAGATTTTCAATCTCCTTCTCCCTGCTTCTTCATACTGTCTGCAAACCTGAAAGAGCTGCAAACCATCAGGGGTCTGATAACAGTGTTTATCAGCCTATCATAAAAGCCTCTCTCATTAGTTCAAGCTCTTCTTAAGCAACTTTTTCCAAGGAAGGAATGGAGGGACATTACCAGCTGACTAGCTCCCAGAAGCCCTAAGCAGACACTGTTCTGTCTGCCTGCAATTGGAGACACACACAGAGACACCTCTCAGCCCTAGGGTCTGTGAGGTTGGGGTCCATGCTGTGGGAGGGAAGGAGCAGGGTAATCATGCTTGAGTAGCAATCAGCCAGAAAAGCCAGGCAAACCCTGCAGTCTCCCCTGGAGCTTTGGCTAGGGAGAAGAGGGGCAGGACCAGCCTGTTCCCTGGAGCAGAGCCCAGCTCAGGCCGGCAAAGCATTTGAGATGCTGGGGGTCTCTGTTTTAAATTAAACCAGAAAGGGGTCTGAGACAGATATTGCATAAACTGGTTTGAGCCAAATCAGTCAAGTCTGATACTACATGCAACCAAGTTTGTCTTAAACCAGTTTCAACCATGTTGAAATTGGTCTATGTGCATTGAACTTATGTTCTGTCACAGGTTTAAACCAGTTTATGCTTAATGTCTGTCCTTCACCCTCCACACACTTGCACCCTTTTGCATGACACCCATGCAGTGAGGAACTCCCTACCTGACGCAAGGGGCTACCACATCTTCCTTCATATCCATGAAGATTCACCTCTCCAGTCATTCTTTTGGTAAGGTTCCAACTGATAAAAGCAAAGGTAGCAGGGGGGAACTGCCTGTATTGTATCTTGAAAACAAAACTGAGAAAAGTCTACTAATGGAGTGGTACTTCATGCGTTTGGCACTATTACCCACATCCTTTATTTTCATACTCTCAACATTCCTTACATCTACTTATTATACCTTGTCTCAACCTGCATTATAAACTCTCAGAACAAAGAGCCAAGTCTACAAGTGTCTGTACAGTACCTACCAGGCTCTAATCCTGTCTGGTGTCTTTGGGCCCCGCTATAATACAAGCAAACAGTAATATGGAAAATAAAGGGTTTATGCTCTTGCACTATGGCAGTGAATGAGCATTTTGTTCTGTGTTTAGTCATCACAATATCTAGGACCAAGCCTGTTAAATTAACATTGTGGCCTTCTTTTCCTCCAGCTATTCATCCTTTTGAAACACTGAACACAAAAAAAAAAAATACCCCCTGCACCTATTGGCCCAGAAATCATGGAATTAAAAAAAACAAACCATGAATGGGGTTCTTTTTCTGTCTTTGTTTTAGATCTTCTGTTTACTTTTCTCCATAACTATGATGACTAGAAACTTACACTTAAGAAAATGCAAGCTGGTATATTAACAAAAATTTAGCAGCTGAGACTTTAAGGAAAAGAACATTTACCACAAGATTCATGATAAAACAGCCAGAGTTGGCAATATTGTGATACAGCCGCCTGCCTGTACCTCTTACCATCACTAAAATGACTATGCTCCTGTCTGGTTTTGCCAGTGATAGTTCTCAGGGTATTTGGATAAACCTATGGTACTTATTTTACAAGCCCTGCTCAGAGCAGTGACAGCATGTTGTACATGTGCATGTCATAAACCTATATCTGAGATATAATCCTCATCCCAATCAGTAGCAGCAATCTTCCACATCCTATTCATGCCCTCTTCCACAGCTCATTTCCACATTCTTCTGTAGACATTCATGAACACCAAACATTATACAACTTGCAGATAATGACTACAATTACACAAAAAAACACATCAAAGGGAGATCTTTGGGATACTGCATTTCTGCTATTGTTGACTTTTTACAGTTCAGTGCTTGCAAATTGGTCTGGTGTAAAACTTCATGAAAAGCTGTGTAAGCTGGAATTGGGAAGTTTGCACAAAGTATTAGCAAAGGGATTTAGAGCCTTACATCCTGAGACAGGCAGACTGAATCCACCCCAAAATTTTATGTAATTTGACAACTGTTTAGGAGCCTCTGTTCAGTTCCTACTGTACCGGTCCATATCACAAAACATCGTGCACATGCTAAACACTATTTGGTAACTTTGCTAGTAGTTTTTCTGCAAAAGCCAAGAATTGTGTCTCTCTCTATCAGCTAGGTACTTATATGGACTCATGACTCACTATGCAGTTTTGCATATGAGGCACAACAGAGAACCCATTTAGGGTAATGAGCCACGCCACGTTCCAGAGTTTGTGTGTTCTGTTCAGAAATAGAGTTGTCTGTTCAGCATCTTTCACAATAGGTGATAAGAGGCAGACTAGGCAAATAGAAACTTCCTGTTTGGGCAACACTTATTTTGTTACTGGCATGACTTACTCTACGTCTGCATAAGAAAACCACTGGAAAGTGTACCTCAGCATACCAGCCTGTGTTGTTTCTAATGTTAAGCAGGACTTCAAAGAAATGTAGAGAAGGCTACTAGTTAAGTAGTAATTTTTAATTGATTTGTTTTCATTGCTTAGTAACACATCAGTTTAAAATTCAATGTAATTGTAGCATTTTTAGTAGGGAAAAATGAATGTCAAACTGAAAGACAATGAAGTCTGGATTTATAATGACTCCAGATTTCCACTTCAGAAGATTTAAGTTTTGCAAAAATGTAGGCCCTTTCCAATCATAATCTCCCCCCCACCAAATAAAAGTATTAATTGTTATACTTGGCAGAAACCCTGGACGCTGATCTTTGTTATTCATTTCAGATCTCATACAAAGTTTGCAAGGTGTGCTAACTCAGTTAAGAGTCCATTAATAACAGACCAATAAATCTAAAGCTGCAAAATGTATGTCAACATTCAGCATGCATTCAAAGACTTACTATTTAACATATGTCCTGTACTTTAGTAAAAAACACAAAAATGGATGGTTGATAAGAGAGTAGAAAGAACACTACCTTTAAAAATATTTGAGAGTTGTATATACTTACACCATGTCCATATTTGGGCCAACTGCTAGTGCTATCCCTGGCACAATGCAATCTAAGTCATGCCTTTGTGCCATAAAATACTGTATTTTCTTGCATACAATAAGCACTTTTCCCTCCAAAATTGGGTCTCCCTCATCCACCAAATTGGGGTGCACATCCTAAGTGGAGAAGCTGTTTTCTTTGCTGGAAAAGAAAGCAGTCTAGAGACGCTGTGCATGCCATGCAGCTGCCAAGACAGCTGCTTTTTGTGTCTGGCTCAGAAAACTAAAGAGGAAGAATCCTGTGTTAACACTCTTATAGCTGTAGCTATTGGCTGAACACTCCTTGTGCCTGAAGCAGCAAGTGAGCTGCTGGTAGTCTTCTGGTGAGGCTTGTGATGTGGAACCATCTCTGGGGAAAAAAAAAATAAATTATTTCTACATTTTGCTGTCTCAAAACAAGGTATGTGTTTTATTTAGGGGTTTGTTGCAAGCAAGAAAATATGGTATGTTTTGTTGGTACCTGCATAGGCAATCAATAGTTTTCATACCAACCGCTTAGAAGGGCAATAACAGAAAACGGTTTAAGGTCAAGTAATCCTCTCAACTAAGACTGTGCCTACCAACAGCTAGCTTGCTTGTTTACACCCCATCCCCCAAAGGAAAAACTAATACGAAGTAGGTTTTTTAGCTGATTCTGATTTTATATTGGTAAACCATGGCAGCCACGCTGCTGAAACCAATGGAATTAACACTAATTTGAGGCCCTAATCTTGCAGTTTGGACCACTGTGCTTAGGTCAAGTTCTGTTCAAGTCCACAGGGCTCTACAGGAGTCTGTCCCTAGGCAGTACAATGCATAACTGATACCCAGTGGGCATGTCTACATGTGCAATTACGGTGCCTAAATAAACTGCGGAGTTAATCGCTCTGGAGTTAGTTGCTACCAGGTGCCATTTGAATGTGCGCCTGGAAACAATTACCTCCAGAGCAATAAGCTATGCAGTTTATATAACTGCACAGTAAAGGTCTCATGTAGCTGCACCCAGTGAGATCAGAATGCAGTTCTGGGTCTTCATGTTGTTAAAGAGGAAACAAACAAAAATATACATGGTTCTTGGGTTTTTATTAAATGTACTTCAGCTAATACCCTATGTGACAATTTTAAATAGGAAGGCATTTGTGTTCACATAGCTTAGTTCCTAGATGCCTTTCTATGTTGTTCTGGAAACAGCTGACCATGCAATTTGCACATGTTACACTTAACCAGTAAGACATATAAAGCAAAAATATAAGAATGTATCAATGTGGTCAATCAGATATCAATTCTTTAATGAAAACAGGAGAAATTATAAGTCACCTTTAAAAGGTTTTAAAATGCTAATTGGTTATGACACTTAAAATGCCTTAATCTCAGAAGCAAGAACAAAAGAATGGAAGAAAATTGGCTAATACACACTTGAATATACAGGAAATTTTAAGAAAAAAGATGAAATTCCATACTGCTTTATAGGAACTTTTTTTTTTTTTTTAAGGTGATGGCAAAGAAAAGTTTTTTAACTTGTCTTGTATTTCACGAATGTTTAAGTCAAATGAGTTAGACTGTAACCCAGATGTGACAAATTACAAGACAGCCAAAGTGATTTACTAACAAAAATTCTCTATGAAGGATGAGAAATCTAGGCATCTAGACTGAAAGGGCAACATAGCAAATAAGAGCACAGAAGCTGAGAACTAGAAAAGAGGAATGCAATTGGATATAATACAATTCAGTCTTCTTTAAATAATCCATACATAGGTTAATAGGGAAGGCTTTCTCTGACCTAACTGATTTCTAAACAATAAGAAATTTGTACTCTTACCATAAAAACTCCTATACAGTTGATTCCACTACGTGCTTATCAGATAAGCCCATAATTCACTGGATTGTATAATGCAAGACTGATCCCAATTTATTTTCTGCTTTCTCTCTCACATTGTTACAAACTCTGGTTGTCTGCAGACTGGTTAAGTGCTTTAATGTGAGGAAATTCTTCCTCCCCACACTGTCTACTTTGTAAACTAATTGCAATCCATTTAACTGCAAAATTGGTGAAAGTGGCAAAGAGCTGCCAGTGTCAAGGCTTCCAAAACAGCCCCAAACTGACTATGGTCAATTCCAAGGTTTCTATTAGAAACATAAGGCACTCTGAGAAACAAGGTAAGGAGCCTTAATGAGGTGCTAAAAGCTTAGCACAGGCTTTTCCTGTAGTTAATGAGAATGGTTTACACTGAGTTTTGGTAAGTGCTTACTTTAGGTAAGTGGATAGCCTTTTTCAGTCCCCAGGCTAGGTACTTAAAATGGAGAGCACTGCACGTATACCCTGCAGCCACAAAGCATGTATGGCCTGATTTCAAGAGTTCACAACACTTAATTATTCCAGTGAAGTCAATGGTGAAATGCATATGTTATTAACTTAGGTTAACTACTGTTGAGTTAAAATCCTTGTGAAAATAAGACAGGTTGTAGTTTTCACATGAGTTTGGCCTTTTACTTAACCTGAAAAACTACAATCTGCTTTCTTTTCACTGGGATTTTACATCAAATTATATTAACACACCTTTTTCTTCTGGTGAAGATAGGGCTGCATAGGCCAACTTGACAAGAATGCATGAGGAGAGAGGAAGGCTGGCCAGCTGAAGACACTGGAGGCTGATGCAGGGAATCTGGGTTCAGTTCAAATTATGGCAGACTTCACATGTAAATACTAAGCAAGTTCCTGAATTCTTCAGATCCCCATTACAATGCTGTCAGAAAGCTTGGGAAGGATACATGTGTTATTGTATGTATTCCCTGGTACTACAAGCAATAAGCATAATAGAAACGCTTATTAAAAATGGGATAATCAGATTACAGAAAGTATTTAGGCAACCTGCAGAAGCCAAGCCAGTCCCTTTTACCTCCCCTCCTCAGCCCTGCCAATGCTTTCTCTTTCATTTAAAAGAGAAGTTTAACATTAATGTCAGAAAGCCAGCACTGTCAAACACTGCATTAATTTAATGGAAACAGTCTAAAGACTTCTCTCTTCAGAGCTCTTATGCCATTTGACACAGTGTCAAGCAGCTCTGCCTATTTTAACACAAATAGGACCTGAAAGTCAGTAGCTCATGTGGGACCAGGTTACTTGTCGTTGCTTCACATGTAGGGCTTTAACATCTTGGACAGATGTCACAGTCATTTACAAATCACTTTCATCACCACTTCAACTGAGCTTAGACTTTCAAGGATGATCTTTTCTGTATCTCTTAGTTTGTAGCAGACCCACTCTCTTTCTTTCTACCTCCACCCTGCATTTTAAAGCCACAGCAATAACTTCCAAGTAAGATAACTCAATCCATGAGGCCTAAAACAGCCAGCTGTCTTGTGTGAAATGTTTTAAGCATCTATTTTTTGCTGTTGTGTTACAAGTGTGGCACTCAATAGTTTTAATGCAGTGAAGGGTTTATTGAGGTTTCTTAGAAGTCAAGCATTGTTTGGTGGCGAGAAAGAAGAGAAATATGCTTACTTGTTTTTTTATTTACAGCACGGGTTCTTAGGGTATTGGCTGAAAAAATACCCAAGGATTGGTTAGAACCAGCCTTCTGTTTTTATAATGAGTTGGGAGGGAAGTTCTTCTAGTATTTTTTTCTGGTATAATCTGAGGTTCAGGTATGGCAAAGGCTGAAACCCAGTGATTTAGAAATAAGAAGATATCTGATAATCAGAATATAGGGCATTTAAACAACAACATTTTTTTCTTTATAGGCACTGATCCAGTAATCACTTAAGCATGTGGCTAACTTAATGAGCATGTGTTTAAGTTCTTTGCTCAAGCAAAAGCTTCCCTTGTAGCTTAGGGGGATGGTCCAGAGTCTTGTGCTTCTGGACTGGCAAACAAAAGATGTAGGCTGAAGTCTCAGCTCTACCACACATTTTTTCTATGGCTTTGGGTGAGTTGATTCTTGTATGTGTGCCTCAGTTCTTACCACTCATCCCTTGACTGCCTTGTCTACTGACGCTGTAAATAGGGGTGGTTTTTAACTGTGTTGCTAAATGCAGATGTTTTCAACTCTAATTTCTAGGGATCCATATAATAAATATACTAAGACCAACGTGAATACATCTGTCCCTGAGCTCATTGGGGCCTTCGTCTCTGTTGGGACTTCTGAGAGCTACCATAGCACTATGGCAATAGGTTGGGAGCTGTATCTGGACACTATATACCCCACAGTGGTAATATTTACTCGTCTCCCTACTGTATATAACATGAACAAGGCTCAACTTACACTCTCTAGTGAGGAGGATGGGTCCCTAGGAGGGATGCTAGAATAATTAAGCAAAGGCTAGTGTCCATGGGAATATAGGGGGCGATGACCTGGACGGTGCTGCCTAGTCAAAAGCCACAGTCAAGCCTGGAAGAAGTTGCAAAGAAAATTCAGTGAAGGAAGCAAATTGTGGGCTGTTTTGAAATGAATGCTGCTTATATTACTTGAGACGGAAGACTCAGAAACAGATTTTTCTCCTCTGTATTCAAGCATCTATTTATCCACTTCTAGCCTAGTGGGATATGATAAGCAGAAGTTACATGAATATGGCTTTAAGACACTTGCATCCTGCTAGGGAAGGTTTCCAGTGACATTTCCCTCTTTCACACAGCCTGTGGAAGGTTATGCTGGCTTTTACTGCTAGTTGTAAGTCATGGGCCAGGATATGAAGAATATAGACAAGAAGAAGATACCCTCTGCACTCTTTCCCTACCTCAACCTTCCCTCTCAGCCTTCTACTACAAATTTAAAATGCTGAATCCTCAACATTGCCAGGAAAGGCAGGTCTGGATAACATAGCTCTAACTTCCTCTTTCCCTTTCCCCACTTTTTAGTCTTTTCTTGTAACATCTACTGGAAACATATTGGGATGATGGCAAGCTCCTCATGAAATTGTTTTTACAACTGTATTTAACCCAGCCTTTCATCAGCCATTGTCAAAAGCATCTCAGTACTATCAGAAAATGTGAAACAATACTTAAAGATACTTCCTTTTGTTGCTGTAAATGGAAGGTAAACTCTGTAGAGATCTCTTCATTTTCAACAGAAAAAAGGATCTCCCACTGAAACCTATTCTTTTACATGCTTGCTAATTGATGTCACTTGAATGTATAGCTTCATTTAACAAAGGTAATGTGTCACGGGGCACCAAAGTGTATCTGTGTCTTTAAGGACAGAAGCAGCCTAGCAGCTTCTGTCCTTAAAAGGAGCCTGACAGGCTCCAAAGAGTTCCACAGCTGCAGGTTACCTGGGCAACAGGCTAATAAGGCAATTAGCTGGCAACTGCAGGTGGTCAGCCCAGGGGAAGGAGACAGGGCCCAGGGAACATATAAGCCAAGGGCTGGGGATGGTAGGGTTTATTCTCTCTAGCAACTCTCAGAAGAAAGAGCTCTTGCAGAAGAGAGTGGCCTGCTACATCTGGCTGTCTGCCTCGCTACCTCCAAGTGTAGTAAGTCTTCTGGGTCTAGGACAGACATTGCATAAACTGGTTTGAGCCAAATCAGTTAAGTCTGATACTACATTCAACCAGATTTATCTCAATTTCAGCCATTTTGAAACTGTTTTATGTGCACTAAAAATCTGTTCTGTTACAGGTTTAAACCAGTTTCTGATCACTTAACCTGGTTTATGTATAATGTCTGTCCCTAGCCCTGAAGCCCATAAAGGTACCCAAGGTTACGAGACATACCTTACAAGAGGGTAAATTTGCTTTCTTAGCAGTGTGGTCTCCTTTGGTTATGCTTATGTTATAGCCCAGGGCTTTATGTTTGTGTTTATTGTTTGTAACTTGTAGACTGGATGAAGCTATATGGGGAGAAGGAGACCTCATTAGTGCCTAGAAAGGGGCACATGATTAAGCAGAGTCCTAGTGCCAGAGGGGAGAAGAGACACAGGGATGTGGAGAGCCCAGCACCAGAGAGGCACAGAGCCTAGGCCAGAGGGGAGCACAGAGATGACCAACACCCATGAGCTGTGGGATGTGGTAAAGGGAAGGTTAGAGCCATGCAATTAGCCCCTAAGGGTTGAGGTATACCATGCTGCACAATACTGAAGAGAGGGCCAGTAAAGAGCTCAAGGATCAGTGAGTCTGGTGAGGTTCAGTGGACCAGGACAAACCGAGGGCCTGCAGGCAGCCTCCTGATTTATTTTACCAGGAAGAAGTGGCAAGTGAGATAGGAGGGCTCCCTCAAGGCGGAGCTGGCAGGGTCATGGAGCGACCAGGGCCATCATGGCCACCCCTGGGGATTCCACCCTGTGATATAATGCACGGGACAAAACTGGTTTGAAAAAACTGAACGCATCCCGATGAGTGCATATGTGTAGAGGTACTTGTTTCCCATGGGACAAATAGCAACACATTTGTGCTACTATATGTGTCACTGCTACTTGTCCCGAAGCACACCCCTGCACGCAAGCTTTGGCACACAGCAAAGGGACCTGGATAGGGGAGTCTGGGGGCAGTGCCTTACGTGGGGTCCTGGGGGCTTCCTGAGATGACAGCAGCAGCACTGAGCCAGCCTCTCGGAGCCTGGCTGGCAGGAAGGGCATGCCTCTGGCAGTGCACACTGCTGCTGCATATACCGTGCTGCTTTTGTTTAGTAGTGAGATGAATGGGTGCACACACAGTGCATGCAGTTTGTGGCTTTGAAGCATGGCAAACCACATGTGTGCTCATCTGGATGCACCCACTGAGTTTATAGTGGATCATTGTTTTGGAGTTTTTTTAAGGTTTTTGTTTTTGTGACAGATCTTCAAGACTAAAATAAAAGCTAGACTCTTCTGTATCTGATTGGTTTTTATCACTATTAGATGAAGGGAACCGGGCTTTGAAGTGACACATGAGCAAAAGAGGGCCATCTCAATGTATGCTATTGTTTTAGGCTGCCTGTAAATCTATGTACTAGGACAGCTCCTTCAACCTGTAAGCAGATGCCAGGCTATCTCTGAAACCAGAAAGGATAAAGCTTTGTTTTGTAGTGAAAAGCTCCAATTCTGGAGGATACAGGGAAATCCAAGCAGACTGTTCTATACTTTACGCTTGCATGCTCTAGCCTTCAATGCATGTGGTAACATACTTCTAGGTGTTAGAGATGCAAAAACTTGTGAGGCTATTAACTCCACCCACTGACAAATTAAAGGCCCACTGGGAAAATTTAACATTTTATTTTCTAAAAGCCTACTACTCTCTTTACTTTTTCTTTCAAGCAAGGGATGAAATATTGGCACCTGATTAGAAATGATTATATCTATTGACAAGGTAAAAAAAAAAAAAAAAAAAAAGTGAATAAGAGAAAGAAAAGAGGAATAGTGTGTGACTTGTTTAAAAAAAAAAAAGAAAAAAAGAACACAACAGCCTTTCCCATTCAACTCATGGCAAGCTACAAGTTCTACCTGGAAACTGAGAGCCCCTATAAATGTTACAACCAGTGTCTGGCTAGGAATATTTCTCACCTTATTTCTCAGACCTTTGTTGCTACTCTGAGGATGTGTGTTGTAAGTTGCTGAAGTATTAGGATGATGGTATCAGTTACATGTAAAGAGGGATTTTTACACTTACCCAATAAGCAGTTAGACCTCTGTACCACACATAAAATATGGAAGCTCTAGTTGAATAACACCTAACTCAATTATTGTAAATGTTAAGTTGAGAACCTAAATTACATCGTCATTTTCCCAGACCTTGTCTCCTGATTAAAGCCAGGAAATAGACTATGTGGAGACATTAACTTTGTAGCACTATGTACTCATTATAGCATTCCACAAATGAAGTGTCTATACATTTAGATTATTTGTAGTGCTAAAAAGATGATGGATCTGCTGCCAAAAAAAGCCTTGTTGTGGGAGTCTGCTAGTGAGCCTGTTGGGCTGACTAATAGGCTCCTCTGGATGTAGGGGTGACAAACAAAAAGAACAGCCACCTACCACCTCCCTAGCTGAAGACCATGCCTGGCCTGGGCATGGGGGGCAGCCTGGGCTGTGGCATGCAGGGCTGGCCCCACCACCCCCAGGCATGCAGTGGGACATGGGTGGTTCAGCAGTCAGGCTCAATTTCCCAGAAGCCCCAGCCATGGCTTCTTTCAGCTGCTGCTGCTGGACCCAGCCCCCTGGCCTGGCACCCCAGCCCATCTACCCCGCACCCACTACTGGGGGCAGGACCTGTGTGGCTGGGCATATGGGATGGTGACATGGGGAGACAGGGAGCTGTGTTTGGGAGCAGGACAGGCAGGTGGGGCCAGGGATCCAGACTGCAGGATAGTGAGAGCATGGGGATGGGAAAGAGCTGTAATTTGCTGCCTGCATGCCCCTTCAATGAGAGTTGTTCCACAAGTAGGGGTGTGAAGGGAGTGGATGACAGTTCTGGCCTGGACCTGGCTCTTCCCATTCAGCTTTCCACCTGCCCTTGGCCTCATCCCACCCTTCTAGCTGTGTACCCTGCCCATTCAGACACCACAAAGATCTCAGGATTGCTGGGCAGTGACAGTTCAGGGCCAGGGCAGAGCCACAATCTGTTCCCCACATGCCCCTGCCTCTGGAACTGGTGGCCATTGCAGGGACATGCAGGCAGCAGATCACAGCTCTGCCCCAGGCCCTAGTCCAGTGCTGTCACAGCCCCATGATCTTGATCCCAGCCCCAAGCCTGCCTGCTCAACCTACTCCCAGATGCTGCTCCCCACCTGCCCATGGCCCCATCCCGGCCACTTGGTCTAATGTTCCTTTGGATCACATACATTGGGGTGGGCAATTATTTTGACTAGAGGGCCACTTAGGGAGTTTTAGTGAGTTGTGGTATGGGCAGGGGAGGGTGCTGACAGAGCTCACAGCTAAAATAATTGCTCACCCCTGGGTTAGGTCCAATACCAACAATTAGCGGTCAAACAATATCTGAACTGCTATATTGGCTCATAGCATCAGCTGAGAACAAACACTGCCAGCTGCTGCCTGGCAGCAAAGGTCCAAGAAGCAGAAGAGAAGGAAAATGGCTCCTAGTTGAATCTAGAATCAGATTTTCAAAAAGTTTTTGGTGGCCAAGATGCAGGTTTGTGTCTAATGAGGTTTCAAAGGCAACCAAAGCAAGTTAGTGAACTCAGTGAGGATTAGGCACTTTGCCTACAAAGACAATTTAGTAAATCCCACTACACGCTCATCTGTATCTTCAGACACCTAACTCCCTTTATGCACATACCCTTTATGCACGTACCCTATTGTCCAGGGAACTGTCCTGTGACCTAGGACAAGTTCAGATCACTTCCTTGTGCCTCCAATTCATCTGTAAGTTCTTTTGGGCAGAAACTGCATCTTTCCATGTTGTTGTACAAAACCTTTCACAATAGGGCCCTGATCTTAGCTGGGTTACTCTACATTCAACTGTCCTAGAGAAAATAATAATGAAAAGGAGATGAGGCTTTTCGGCTTCTGCTGGAGGAAAACACAGAAAGCTGAGCAGCAGAAAGAAAAGGAAAGGATTATTCAAGGCTAGGCTAGAGAGCTATTTCCATGACTGAAAGAAAATGTTAGGATAATTGTACCACAAACAGATTTGAGCAAAGAGGGCACAGATGGTCTATTGTCATGTCATCATGATCTATGCTATTGACTATGAACTTACCCTGCTCTCTAGGATGCAAGGGACACACAGGAATAATAATTTTCTGTTTCAAATTTTAAAACTGGGCGTAACCTATAACAGAACTCCAAACCAACAGCTGGGCTGGAAAGTAGTCATGTGCTAGAAAAGCTCACCCATTGGCACCCAGAGTACTTGTCTCTGCTGCTGTGTCTTAATTATGCCATTGCTGGTTATTAAAGAAATGTAATTCTGCTTCCAGAAACCAAAGGTCTACCTCAAAATCCAACTCAGCACATATTCTGGAGTAGAATGAAAGGACTATCATTTCTTTTTTGGAAAGAATTAGTTTCTTTTTGAACACTGTAACTCCATCCAAATACTAATAATTTATTCTAATTGCCATGAAAAAGAATTGCTAGCTGTCAAAATAAGATTATAAAATAGTCTTAACAAGGGAAACTGCTAATTGGTCATAACACCTTCAAATACTTGCACATGTGCCCAGTTTTCACAACTCTTTAAAACTACCTGTTACTTCTGTGCTGTCTTTTTTCCTGGGTATGCTCCAATGCAAGCAGTAGAGTGGGCAAAGGAGCCAGCAGGGGGCGAAGTCAGGAAAGAAGACAAGGAGGAGGAGGAGCTTCTGGGGAGACTTTACTTGGTGCACCTCTTCAAGGACATTACAGCCTGAGCATTAGAAAAAATAATTATTTAAGTGGGCATATCCATAATAATCTATCACCTGCCCCTTCTCCGTTCAGCACCCAGAGGAACAGACATCCACTTTCAGCTTCCTTTGTGCCAAATGAAGTTTAATTTCTACCTATGGGGACTTTTTAGCATCTCTAATTCTCCCAGAGCCTTAGGAAAGGCATGTGTGCCTGAGGGCTTCCAGAAAAAGAGTTCTTCTGTGATTTCTTGGTTGGTCTAGTAAAAAGTATCATCACTGGAATTAGTGATTCCTGCACTAATTACTCTGCAATGTTGTGTCCACACTTGGGCTGACTTTTTGTGATACTTGTGCTTGCTAATTTCCCTCTAGGCAAACCAATAATATACTTGTGTGTTTTTTTCAGTTGTTTTGTTTTTCTGATTTTTTTCCTAGCAGACAGTGTTTCTCTTCCTTGTAAGTCCTTACTTCTGGTATTCAGCATTTACGCTTTGTTGCATCACACTTGGAGACCTTAACATAGGGGTGGACAGTTATTTTGGGCAGAGGCCCACTTAATGAATTTTGGCAACCCATCGAGGGCTGCATAACAAGCAGTCTAGGGTAGATTAATATTAATTTTCTAACATTTGTAGGGGCTCCACAGGCCAAATAGAATGGCCTGGTGGGCCACATCCAGACCCCGGGCCACATTTTGCCCACCTCTGCCTTAATACAAGGTAGGGTAAAACAATGCCACTTTATTGCAGTAGATGTGTGTTTGCTCTGTGGTGAGAGAATGTGGTCAGCTTGGAGCTGCCTGCACCTTCCAGCCTCCGTAGACAACTGCTCTGAGGGCTTTAGGATCTGAACCTGTACACCCCAGGAACGCCCACACAGGATTTAGCCCCTCAAGTCCAGAGACCACCTGCTTGACTCTGTTAGCTTACAAAGACATGCCCCGAGGAATCTTGGGGTGACTCTGTAAACAGGGAAAGTCATTGTTTCCAGATAAGGGACCAGCCCTGGGATTTCTAGGGGCACCTCTCTAAGCAAGGAAAGCCCATACAGGTCCTGGCTTGGAGGCTTGGGACCCGGATAATCCTTAGCATGCTGGGACCTGTGCTGGCTGATGCTGCATATGGAGGCACAAGTCAGCATGAGACCTGGCAAAGAAGTGTGGGGCAGTGCAGAACCCAGGAAATTCCCCATGCCCGTGCTGCCACAATGATCTGTGTCTCTGCATGAAGCATGGGTTGGGAGGGGACCTAGTATGGAGGCACCCGGTGCTGGGGATTCCCTGGGTCCCATGCTGTCCTGTGCCTCTGTGCGTACAGCAAAGGATGCAAGGAATTCTTGGGCAAAGGGAACATGTCTTTTCTTGTCCTGCATCAGGCAGTTGCCTGATGTGGGGCAATAGGCAGAGCAGAATGTTTTGCCCAATAAAACAAATCAGCTTTGTGTGACAGGTCCTGACACAGGTCATCAGTTTTGTTTGGTGATACCCATTTTTACCTTGAGTGCTGAAGAAAGAAGCTGCTGTTAATTTTATTTGGCTTGCATTTGAAGGCTTATCTTGAGGGAAAGGCAAGTGAGGATTGCTTACTCTTGTAGGTATTTAACTATGGCCGACTTACTTAAATAAGGTCTTTCATATTCCATTGTCCCTTTATCAATTTTGAGGGAACTGGACTGTGGTTAAAAAAAAAAAAGGCAGATTCACTGGAAGTTCAAGCTGGCAAAGAAAGGGCTGTTAACACTATCTGGAAAGGTGTGTACAGTTATCTTTTTCTGAGAGAGGAAACTCTTCTCTGGGAACTGTATTACTGTGTGAGCCCACACCTAGTCTAGGCTCTCTGCTTTCTGAACAGGTCAAACTGGTTTTGTCATTTGTTGTTCAATTTGGGAGCTTGTGCCCAGTGGTAACTACTATGAACAGATAAGTTCATTTTAAACCCAAATTGTCTTTGAATCTCAATCGTAGGGACAAAGTATAATGTAAGGGGTGGGGGGTGTGCGTATAGGGTTGGTTGTTTTTTTTTCTTTGGTTCATTTCTGTGTATGTGTAGGTCTATCCTACCAAGAAACTTTCTACATTTTCTCACCTCCCCCTGCTGGATTGTCTACAGTGCCCCACCTCCCTCCCTAAACACTCACTTTCATCTAGCCAGAAGTTTTATCTCAATTTTGTGGGCCTGCACCCTAACCAAAGCTGGCTTCAGGTCACAGCAGGAAGCTTAGATATTCTCAAAGCCAGGAGTTTTCCTGTTGTGTAACAGTTATGCATTATTTTTTGGGTGTGTGCCTTCTCTAGTCCTTCCAGTTTTTGGATTTCTCCCTCGCTCTTTCCTCCCCCCCGCCATATACTCTGTTCCATTACACCAATATAGTCATACAGTACTCATAAATTATTATAGATCAGCTTAGATTTGGTCTCTGATTTATCACCAGCTGTGCCAGCCTGTTGGGTTTGATGTCTACGTAAAAAAACAAACAAAACAAAACCCCACAAAAGTGTCTTAATTTTGTTACAAAAATGTATTAGTGGTCTGTTTTAAGATACTAGTAGTTCAGAATGAAAAGCCAAAATGCCTAAAACTGGAGAAGGATCTGTTGAAAGCTGAATACCAAATTGGAAGTAGATTTTTTTTTCTAGATAAAATAACAGATTCTGAGGCTCCTCAAGTGTTAAAGGCTCTGTTTTTTTGTACTCTCCTTTTTACAGTTATGTAGATGAGGATTGTATTGTTTAACTCCTCATGGTTCAAGAACAACAGTTATTCAATTAAATGAAAAGATGGAAAATTCAAAACTGAGGAAGAAAATGCATTTATTCATTCCTTGTGTAGCACATAATTTCCAAGACACTCAGGTCTAAAATTTGGCAGCATTTGAAAAACAGGATTATACATTTATATGGATAATATATATCAAGACTTAGACTAGAGTATGGAAAAGGAAATGAGTTGTGTCAGAGGGAAAAACCTTATTCTACAGTGCACAGGACAGCTTATAACTTCTGAGGAGTAGTTGAGTAGCTTTTCCTGAGGCAGGCTACCCTTAACTATTTTATACAGCTTTTTTTGAACATTTCTCTGAAGTGTCTGGTGCACATTGCTGTCAAATGCAGGATGCTGCTCTAATGCTGTATGGTATTATTTTTCCCTAGAGTATGTACCAAAATCAGACAGATGCGTAGCTTTGTATACAGAGTTGTATCAGGTGGGTGTCAGAGATAACCAATGGATTATGGTGGAAAGTGAAATCAACTGAATAGGAATAAACTCCTACTAGTGAATTACACCAAGAAGTCATCCTCCCACTTTACCCGGCCTTGGTGAGACCACAGCTGGAATACTGTGCCCAGTTCTGGGCTCTGCTATTCAGAAACTATGTGGAGAAGCTTGAGAGAGTCCAGAGAAGAGCCATGAGCAAGACTAGAGGACTAGAGAACAAGCTTTATGAGGACAGGCTGAGAGACATGGGACTCTTCAGTCTGGAAAAGCATAGGCTCAGGGATGACTTGGTGGCAGCCTAAAAGGACATAAGGGTTGTGCATCGGGAACTGGGAGAAGATCTGTTCACCGGAGCACCCCACAAGAAGACAAGGTCCAACGGTCATGAACTCCTGGAAGACTATTTTAGGCTGGACATAAGGAAAAACTTATTTACTGTCTGAGTCCCTAAGGCCTGGAATAGACTTCCCCCGGAGGTAGTGCAAGCACCTACTCTGGATACTTTCAAGAAACACTTGGATACCTATCTTGCTGGGATCACTTGACCTCTGATGACTTTCTGCCCCTTGGGCAGGGGGCTGGACCCAATGATCTTGTGAGGTCCCTTCCAGCCCTAATACCTATGAAATCCTATAGTATCCAGCATTCTGAGACCTAAAAGTCCAATTTTGCGGTTGCATCCCTGACATATTATATATACCCCCATGAATTTAAACTAATCCTCTTGGAACCTAGTCAAAATATCAACCTCCATATCATCCTGTGGCAGTGAGTTCCACAAGCTAGTTACATGTTATATGGGGGGGGCAGGAATCCTTGTGTTTGTATTAAACGTGCTACCTAAAAATTTCATTTTTTGCTTCCTAGTTGTGAGAGACGATAAATTTGTCAGAACCCATTAACTGAATGCCTATGGTACAGTGGAATTTCCCACCACAGTGGAAAAACCCCGGCGCAGTGAAAAGTTCCCGCCAACTTGGTCGCGTTAGTTAAACATGTGCACCACCATTGGCCAGTTACAAATTATTCCCACTTGGCAACTAGCAATTGGCTTGCTAACCATATATATAAAAGTAAAAGCAGTTTCTGCCCACGTTGGAGAACTCCGGATGCCCCCTGGAGTAAACTTGGCAGACTGATCACCCACTAACGACTCCCCATCACTGACCTGCCTGACGTACCCACTTCTCTGTGTGCTCGGTAATTCATTTACGGAACGTCTCGTCTCACTTCAAGGGCTCTTGCTACGTTTCTCTCACTACGTTTGTAACTTATTTGTAACTGCAACCAAAGCCAGCTTCTTTCTACGCTGCATACATCAGTGGCATAAGTAAACAATCTATTTATTACCAATACGCATCTGTACCTAATTCCACTCTACGCATCAAAGTACCCACCTAACGTTCTGGGTTCCCAACAAGGGCCCCAGCACTCGCCCAGCCACCACAAAATTATAGATGCCTACGGTATCTATAAAAAACACAAAAGTGAGCCTGTTTTACTGGTAAGACTCGGAGGAGTTCAGTACTGGGCACAGGCTGTTGGATAATGAAACTCCGCTTCTGGGGAATAGTTTCTGACATGGAGGCTATACTTTGGGAGTGACCCTTTGGGAGGTCATGGCTAGTGCTTGGAAGCTGCTTAGACTCAGTGGACTTGAAAGCACGCACAGTTTAGTGCCCGAGTCCAAACTCAGCAGCTGCTGAGCTTCCTCTACGGGGAACTTGAACAACTCTACGGCATGGACCTGAACCAATACCCACTGACTTTAGTGAATTTTGTATCATGTTGATATGTGGGAGAAATCCAAAGAAATGGCATCTACACTGTTACATTACTGACACTAGAAGCTTGACAGTGAAGGATTTTGATAAACCAACCGTGTGCATGTTATCATCTTTAACAAATTATAAGATAATTTAATAAGTTCAAACAATACATTAAAAAAAACAAAACTTTTAGTTCAAGTGTTCCTGAACCTCAGTATTTAAAGGATTCCCAAGGATGGTTTTCCTTTTTTTTGTGCAACAGTGACATATCAGAAAATGGAAAATGGATTAAATAAGCACTTTGCAGCTATAGGGTATGAATAGGCAAACACTCCTGTGTAATGCAGGTCATGTAGAACCAATGTATCTTTTTGTCTGTCTCTTCTTATACAAGCATAAATGGAGTTAAACCACTGTAAGGGTATAGACCAGTAATTCTCAACTGGGGTTCTGCAGCACCTTGGATGATATAAGATCCTCTGAAGGATGCTGTGAGGTATAAGGAGGTAAACATAGGCTCCTCCTTCCTTGCACCCCTGTCCAGACCCTGTGTGAGGAGGAAAGTAACAAATAAATTAGTTTTTGAAATGGGGTGCTGCTCAATTCACAAAAATGATGGAGGAGTGCCTGGAATCCAAAAAGAGTGAAGACCAATGGCAGTGATATAACAACAGTAGCAATATCAAAGGATCCTGACACCAGCTATTACAAATGCAGCTGTTACATCTGCATGATTCTGTAGCAAAAATCCACTCTTGAACCATTCTTCATTCAGGGTAAAGTGAGCATGATTTAGCTAATCTGCATTGCTACAGGCTCATGAAGACCTAATAACTACATTGTAACAACTGCTGCAACTCCAGAGTGGCAGCTCTGCTTCCCCTTTTAGGTTGGCTAAATGTACATTTGTTTATATCAGGGTGCTGTGCCACCACGGGGTGCCTTGGGGCCTTTTCAAAGGTGCTGCAGTGTGCCACGCAACATTGACAGTATTAGGTGTGGATATATGATTGACAAAATAAACCCAGAGATTCCAAATAGGAATCCACTGTTTTAAAAAGTATTCTGAACTGTTGTGGGTGAGTACTTTGCAACAGAAGAATTGTTCTATTATTTTTCCATAGTCAAAAAATCTAGTGAAATCGAAAAGCTGGCATTTTCTGAAGGGTGCTGCAAGTCTAAAAAGGGGTGCCCTGAGCCTGAAAAGGTTGAGAACCATTGGTCTATACTCTAACTTGAAACCCGTTTTGCTCAGGGTTAGTGTTTTTGCTCCACTCGTACTGGAATGCAAGCAGATAGTTGAGCAAATGGGAAACTAAATGGCAAATGAAATTCATTGTAGGTGAGTGTAAAACAATGCACATGGGCAAAAATAAACCAAAGTATACCTACACTATGATGGGCTCTACATTAACTGTTAACACATGGGAAAGAGAACTGGGAGTCACCATGGACAGTTCACTAGAAACATCAGCTCATTAGCTGTCCCAAAGGCAAACAAAATGTTGGGGATTATTAAAAAAGGAACTGGAAAAAAAAAAAAAAAGTATCATTATGCCCCTTTATAAATCCATGGTATGTCCACACCTTGAATACTGTGCCCAGTTTTGGTCCCCTCACTTCAAAAAGAATACAGGTTTCCCTCAATTTACGAGGGTTTTTTATATGCGAATTTGCTCTTATGCGATGGGATTATGGGATTTAGACCCATAATCTGTTATATGTGAGGTCAATTCACTTTTATATGATCAGCATAGATGCCCCTCACCCAAGCAGGTAGTCTGTTGGGGTGGGGGAAAGGGCTGTGGACCCACTCACCCCAGCCCTGGCTGCAGTGGTCCCAGGAGCAGCCAACACCAGCTGCCTGTACCATGGCACAGCACAGCCCAGGAGCAGAAGTGAGTGGGGATGGGCAGACCATGATGTAGCCCAGGGGCTACAGGCAGCTGGCACTGGCCGCTTCTGGGGTCACTACAGCTGGGGTTGGGGTGAGTGCCTCTCTGTTTCTTCTGCTTTGCTGCCTTGTGCAGCCCCAGGAGCAGCACCCCTCCCCCCCTTCCCTAGTCCCAGCCTTACTCCCTCCCCCACCACCATAGGAACCTATCCCTATTTGTTACATGGTAAAGTGGGTTTGCTTTATGCGAATTTGATTTATGTGCCATTCTCTGGGAATGCATGTACAGCATAAATTGAGGGAAACCTGTATGGAAGAACAAGAGCAGGTACACAGAAGGGCAGCAAGGAAGACAGTGGTATGGAGGGGCTTCCATATGAGGGGAGACTAAAGAGGCTAGGCCTGTTCAGTTTAAAAAAGAGATGCTTGAAGAGGGACATGATAAGGGTTTACAAAATACTAAATGGTGAAGAGAAAGTAAGCATTTATTATTTACTCTCTCATAATACAAGAGCTAGCAGTCACAAAATTAAATTAGTAGGTAGTAAGCTTAAAATGAAGAAGAGGAAGTTCTTTTTTCACACAGTGGGTAAGTCTACATGAGCGAATGCTGCTGGATTTGCTCTGGAGTAAACTCACCCTGGGCAGATGTCTACCCACGCGGGCAGCTGGGAGCAGATTTGCTGCTCCTGGCAGTACTCTACTCCATCCCCCTCTGGCCCTGCACAGGCCCCTTGCAGCAGTCAGGGGGAGCTTCAGGCTCTGACCATAGCTGCCTATGGTGAAGGGCAATCTTTAAAAACCAGCCTTGCTCCTTGGCCACCTGTCTTTCTGGCCTGAAGCAGCCTGCCGTATGCTGGCAGAGTGCTCTGCGGCTCTGTCACTGGAGTGTGTGCTCACAGTGCCATGGCGACTCCACCTGCAGACCCTGGGAATGATGTCCAGTGCTTTATTGATCCCAGGCTTCTGCTGGCCACCCTGCTTGCCATCCTACATTGTCGCAGCAACTGCTGCCTGGCCCACATGACATGGCTGCCTGATCAGGCTCGCCATGGTGATTCAGGCCCCTGGCACTGCACTGTTGCTGTCCAGACCCTGTGCTGCCATCTGGATCCTAGCAGGGAAGCTGATGATGCACACCTAGACACCACCACCAGTGCTGTCCATGCACGCCTGGGGCTCCAGCCCTACCACATGTGGGCCTGCCTGGCCAGCCAGAACTGGTGCCAGTCAGGTGCACATTGTCCAGCACACCTGAGATCATGAACGGTGGCTAGAAGCCTTTTGCATGACCTGAGCCACTTTCCAGGAGCTCCACGGCCAGCTCTGCCTGCACCTGGAGTGACAGGTATGTAGGGAGCAAAAAGAAGGTGCAGGGTAGTATAGGCCCTGTACAAGACAAACTAGGGCAATTAATGACAGATGGGGGGGACAAACCTGAGCTCGTCAATGAGTTTTTTGCCTCTGTATTCTTGAGCTTGGATCAGGACAAATGTCTCAACTGGATTATAGATGGACATAAAGGGGAAACCAGCCCTCCAACTGTTAGCACCAAGTTAGTGAAGAGACACTTGGAGGGGCTGGATGTGTTTAAGTCAGCAGGTCGGGATGATCTTCATCCAAGGGTGCTGAAGGAATTGGCCAGTATCATAGCAGAACCACTGGCATGGCTGTTCGATCAGTCTTGGTGCTCAGGTCAGGTCCCAGAGGACTGGAAAAGGGCCAGTGTGGTCCCTATTTTCAGAAAGTGGAGGAAGGAAGATCCAGGTTCTGCCAGAAGTCAGGCCTGACCAGACTGGTGAGACTAACCAGTCTATATAGGTAGACTGGTTAGTCTCACCTCTATCCTTGGGAAAACCTTTGAAAAAATTATTAAGGATCACATTTGTGGCAGTCCAGCAGGGAAAGCAATGCTAAATAGTAACCAGGTTTATCCTGGCTGGCAGCTGGTGCCTTTCCCTCATCTGCAGCTGCATGATCTACAGAGCCAGGAGAAAAAGTCTGCTGCAACATTTATATGCACTATATCAGGGGGCTGTGTGCTGCATGGAATCAGATTGGTGGGCATGCATGCACAGGTGCCCACAGACCATGGTAAGTTGCCTGGGTAAGGCCCTGGCACAGGCATCTGCCAGCTGAGCTCCCCCAGCCCCACTTGCTCCATAGGGGTAGGTAGGCTCCTGGGTGCTGAGCCAGGACCAGGCTGCCTTCCCCACCCCTTTCCCAGGCCACAACAGGCCTGACTTCTGACAGAACCTGATGCCACAGCTCCAAATCCACTCCTTCTGCTGCCTTTTCCTGCAAGCTAGCCTGTGTCTTGCACTGCTACCAAGCCCATGGTGCTTGGGCTCGGGGGGTGAGGGGCTCCCAGCTGACTAGGATGTGGAGCTCTGGAGAGGTGCCCTGGGGCCAGGCCCATGCCAGCCCTGTGCCCTAAGTGTGCCCCTGCTGAGTGTCCCAGGAGAACCACAAGCAGCTATTTGCAGGGAGCGAGGGGTTCCTGACCCACTATGTTCTGCTGCTGCTGCTCACCATGTTGCCCCAGGAGCACCTGAGAACCTGGCATGTGACCCTTGGGCTTCAATGGTGTGGCAGGAAAGCCTGTGATTCCCTGCAACTTCCACTGCTGCCTGGAAGGATACCTATGGCTGTGCACAGCCCACAGCCAAGGACAACATTGCTGCTGGAAACCAGGAGGAAATCATGGACCTTGCAGCTCTTTGGGGTGAGGCCAAGGTCTTCAGCTAGTTTGTCTGGAGCGGGTGCTCCGACACACACATTTATGAGAACTTGTCAGGCTGCCTGCGGAAGCATGGGCACGACCAGTCAGCATGCCAGTGCCATGTAAATGTCAAGGGCTTCTGCACCCAAGGGTGTTGAGGGAGCTGGTGGGGGTGATTGCTGAGCCCTTGGCTCGGTTATACGAGTGCTCTTGGAGCTCTGGACAAGTGCCGGAGGACTGAAAGGTGGCCAACATGGTTCCCATTTTTAAGGGAAGAAAGGAGAACCCGGAGAACTACAGGCCTGTCAGTCTCACCTCGGTTCTGTGAAAGATCTTTGAGAAAATTCTCAAGTCCCACATCTGGGAGGGACCGGCTGGTGACTTTATACTGAAGGGCAACTAGCACAGGTTTGTTAAGGGCAAGTCCTGTCAGACCAACCTGGTCGCCTTCTATGACCAGGTGACCAAATCCATGGATGCAGTTAGTCTTTTTAGACTTCAGGAAGGCGTTCGACACGCTGTGGCATTGACCCCTACACGGTTGAGTGGGTCAGAAACTGGCTGACGGGGCGCTCCCAGAGAGTGGTGGTGGATGGGTCGTACTCGACCTAGAGAGAGATGTGAGCAGCGGGGTCCCCCAAGGCTTGGTCCTTGGGCCTGCACTGTTCAACATCTTCGTCGCTGACTTGGACGAGGGGGTCGAAAGCAAGCTATCCAAGTTTGTTGATGATACCAAACTGTGGGCTGAGGTGGGGACACCAAAGGAGAGGGAGAGGCTGCAGCGGGATCTGGGCCGACTGCACAAGTGGGTGGACGGGAACAGGATGGGATTCAATGTGGACAAGTGCAGGGTGATGTATCCAGGGAGAAGCAACCCCCAGCACACATACTGGCTGGGAAGCTCCCCTCTTGCTAGCATGGTGGAGGAACGGGATATTGGCGTCATTGTTGATGCCAAGATGAACATGAGCTGCCAATGTCAGACGGTGGTTGGGAAGGCCAGTCGAACCCTAGCGTGCATCCAACGATTCATTTCAAGCTGGTCCAAGGCAGTGATTCTCCCCCTTTATGCGGCTTTGGTCAGGCCGCAGATGGAGTACTGTGTCCAGTTTTGGGCGCCGCACTTCAAGAGGGATGTGGATGGCCTTGAGAGGGTCCAGAGGAGGGCCACTAGATTGACATGCGGGCAGCAGAATAGGCTTTATGAGGAGCATCTGAGGGACCTCAACCTGTTTATCCTCAGTAAACGGAGGCTGAGGGGGGGACCTGGTGGCAGCCTTTAAACTGCTGAGGGGAGATCAGCAGGAAATAGGGCAGGTTTTTTTTTCCCAGGCACCACCAGAGGTAACTAGGACCAACGGTCACAAAGTACTGGAGAGCAGGTTTAGGTTGGACATTAGGAAACACTACTTCACAGTTAGGGTGGCTAGGATGTGGAACCAGCTTCCTAGGGAAGTTGTTCTTG
>JAGPOW010003316.1:150894000-150912339 GCA_030014935.1 Caiman crocodilus | reverse complement strand
CGCTTGGGAACACTGAAGCAAAGAACTCATTGAGGAGTTCAGCCTTGTCCCCCCTGTCCGTCACCAATTGCTTTTGCCCATTCAGTAGTGGTTCTATTCCGCCGTGGGCCTTCCTTTTACTCCCTATAGATATGAAAAACAATTTTTTGTTATCCTTAACTTGGGATGCCAACCTCAGCTCCATTGTAGCTTTGGCCTTTCTAACTGCCTCCCTACAACTGAGAGCTGAGTAGGTATATTCCTCTTTAGTAATCTCTCTGTTTCCACTGCTTATATGCCCCCATTTTTGCCTTTAGGCTGCTCTGGATTTCTCTGCTCAGCCAGGGAAGCCTCTTGGCCCCTTTCCCCACTTTTCTCTGCATTGGGAATCAGTCAATTATAAATGTAAACCTTTAAAAAAATCCCCCAAACAGCCCAACACTTTTCTTGAATACAGAACTTGCATTTCTAGACCTTTAAGGGCTTCAATTCTTTAAAAACAGTAACATCTACACAGGTTTGCCTGGCCTACTTACTCCACTCTGTAGAAGGGACAAATTGGCACACTGTCTCCATAGCAACAGCCACAGTGAAAATGTTGCAGTGACTTGCTGCTTTATTTTATAAAAGTGCAGAGAAGCATTCTGTAAACTTCTGTGCTTTACCTGTATCAGTATGTGATAAAACTATAGTACAAAATCTGCTGGAGAACAAATTGGTTTATTCCTACCTCTAACAATTTTACCCCCTGCTTTGGTTCTTTCCCTCATACCCAGTGGCTCTTTTATGCTGTTATAGAGTCAGGGCAGCCTACAAAGTTTCTGCAATCTTCTTTACAGCAGTTGTGCAGCAACCACAATGAAGGACCTTGGTGGGTCCACTGGACACACCCGATGAAATCTTTCTTCAGAAGCCCAATGGCAAACTCTTGCCCAGGATAGTAATTGAGGAGGGTGGGGGTGACTGGGGCAGTAGTCCCAAGAGTCACCTTCAGACTGACATGCCAAATTAGCAACTACTGCAGCTGACAACTGGCCACAGTGTCCCCAACAAGCATACAAGTTGCCTCACACACCAATGCTGTCCCAGGGAATGAAGCTGCCCTGTTATGCCTCTGCTTTTGCCTGCCGGATTTAATTTGCAAACTCACCAGATAAAATGGCTTATTGGTCTAAGCCTCAAATTTAAAAAGCAATACTTCCTGTAACAATTAATTAAAATCTGGACAGAACCAAGTTAGCCCTTAATCTCTGTGGGCTGAAGAAATTGCAGTTCATTGAGTTCCCACTCAATGAATTGCAGTTCATTAGAGTGGGATTTTCAGATGAGGCACATGACATGTTCCCTGGTTTCTGAGTTATTATTATTACTAGCATTATTATTTGGATTACAGTAGAAGCTAAAAGTTCTGGTTAGGATTGGAGCCCTTTCTGTATTAGAAATTATATGGCTATAAAGGCACTATCCCGAAAGAAATTAGTACAGTCAAAGAACACTTTATAAAAGCAGGGGTTCGCCTTAATACTTCCCTCCTATATTTTTTCTCCTCTTCCCTTTCTCTCACCATTGTGGGATTTGCTATGAGCCAAGCAGTTTCTAGCTTCAGTGCTCAGAGCAGCTTCTGTTCCTTACAATGGATCTCTATGGGATGCTCATAATTTGTGAAATCCTTTGGGATGAAATCAAATATGTAAGTGTAAACATCAGGACATTGTTTTTGCTCTTTACAGAGGACATAGCAATCACTACTACCCCAGAATGTTACCTGCGTATGATCTGCACCAGACAATTTTTATGTGGCTATTAAGTAAAGCCAAGGGCTAAACTTTATTTTTTTAAAGTTGGAAATGAAAAGAAGCATATTACAATATATTTAGTTGTGTTTGCTAGCAAGTAGGAGCCACAGTCAGGATCAGGGATGCATTGGAGTAAAGGCTCTACAGAGTAGAAAGGAAAGCCCGCAGGAGTTCATATTCTGTACTGTCCAAATATGGCTAATAGTCCTATACTGTCTGACCAGACTGCCCACACAAAGCCTATGAAATACAAAGTTAAATGCCAACATTTAACCAATTTAATTTGTCTTGGAAGCAGGAGATAGAAAGAGGCACTATATTTTTAAATTGGTATGTAAAAAGCCTGTCCCATCTCCTCAACTCTTTTGTCTCAGTTGGAATGATAATACATTCCAGTTCTGATAAAAGGCTGGTGCTAAAATACCTTTGTAATCCCCACCACGTCCTGAACTACCATGGTCAGCCCAACATCCAGTACACTACAGTTAATGTGAGAAACTGTAGCTAGGATGTAGCTAAAATCACCCATCTGCATGACAAACGTGTTATAAGGGAAAACCCTGCAACCCTGAATTTGTTTATATCATTCATATGTAAAGTAACAACAAAGCAAAGTAATAGATTAAATACCCAGTTTCTTGGATGAGAAATACTTTGCTTTAAGCCTCATTTTGTGAGATTACTTGTCAAATGATTGTTACTACAAGGGCGAGTAATTATGAGTTTTGGCCTGGTATGGTGACAGCACCTGGCAGTATGCATTCTGAGTTGGGGCCTATACCGAGTCAGAGGAGGGGACACATATGGACATGAAATCCAAAAATTATTTTAATAAAAATGGAAGAAGTTGATGTATCAGATTTTGACTCCAAATCACAAAGAAAATGATCCCTGCCAGAAGGAAGCTAGGATTATATTAAAATAATTTGTGTAGAGAAAAGACCTGTATTGCTAGTTTGACACATGAATATACAGGTGAGAGCTAAATTTCAGGCAGTCACATCAGTTCAAGATACAGACTTACAGACTATTTTATTGTTTAATGGTTCAATTCAGTTTGCATTATTTTTATGAAAGGGGAAAAAATACAAAAAAAATATTACTTCTGGCTACATAAGGACTTTGGAATTAAATAGAGAACTGAAATACGTATGGAACTGACCAAAAGCATTCAGTGTGTTTCCCCCAGAATCTCTATGAATGAAGAAATTTTAGCAGTTTTCTTATTTAATTTTTAAAATGATTTAGGTTGCAGTGTGTGAAAATCTTTCTGAATTTCTGTAGTGCTCACCATAGCAAAGAAACAAGAGAAACACCCCTGGCTTTGACAAGAAGAGATTGTTTGCTGTTGTGCTTGAATAAGCATTTCTGGGGTTCAGAGAGCAGTAGATACAGAACTTCGGAACTCCAATAACTGACAAAATGCTTTTGAAAAAAAATGAAAACATCATTTTGGAAGATTGAAAAGCACCCTCTGAAATTCCTGCTGGCAAAAAAACAGCAAAAAATGCCACATCACATCACTGAAACAGGGGAAAAAGAAACCAGACACTGTGTTTCATCTTTTATCAGTTAGTTAACCTGAAATCTAATCTGTTCAGAAGAAATATTTGGAAAAGCCAGGATACTCTGTTCAGTTTCTCCCTTCTTTAAACTCAGACAAAGAACTGCCTCATAGAATTCTGTTCCCGTGTGTTTTCTTGGCATCAGTTTACAATAACCACTCAATCATTTCTAATTCCTGTGGCCTTTACTGAAATGATATTAATCATTACAAACTCATTTGGTCTGTGGCCCCACTCAAATTGACTAGCTGTACCATGTTTATGAACTGTGCTCTTTCTCTAACCTACTTTCTTACTGTTGTTAACATTTATATCTTTAAGCCTGGTTCTGATTCGGGCTGGCCATACCCACACTGACTGGCCAACCTGTCTGTTTAAATGCACAATTTTAAGACCCTGGGAACTCAGGCATCTCACTACAAACACCTCTGAAATGAAGCTGTCACTCTGGTGTGAAATGCAGGACCAATCTAGGACAACACCCACACAGAGTATGCCCATGTAGTGCAGTGCTAACATGGACATTTCCATGCATAAAGCATTGTGCTATGGGAACACACACAGTGATGAAGTCTGTTCCACCTCATGATCTTCCATACTTTCTCTACTTTTGATTTTATTTTGAATATACATTTCCATCCCTCTCTTTTTTCGATTGCACCAGCTCTGCATGAATCGTCAAAGCCCCAGGGACTCAAAACCAAATCCACAAAAGTATTCCAGATGCCTAGCTTCTATTTGGACACATGCTCATTGATTTCAATATATTTTAATATATTTGTCTGGACCTAATATTAGATTGGTGGTAGAAAGAAACAATAAGAAGCAATACACAGAGATTTGTCTGCATGCAGAGGATAGGGGGGAAGCTCTGCTCCATGGGCAGCTGCATCATAGCTATTTTTGTGCTGCCCACAGAAGTGGCACCTAAAGCTGCTTCCCTGGTCTACATCCCCCACCCCCTGATTATACTATTGTTTGCATGGACCAAACAACTCAGCAGAGCCCCTTATGTACTTTACCAGATAACACACAGACAAGTGAGCCAGTGTATGGTAGGTGTATCAGTGGTAAGTCTATCTTATACTGCCATATAAGGTAGAGTCCAAATTAGGGAATTTTACTACTGACTTCAATGGGAGCAGAGTTAAAACAGTGCCAGAAGCTTTTGCAAATCCAGACCACATGCTGAAGAAATGATTTCAGTAAACTGAAAAAGATGTGCAAATGGTCTGTGCAAGTGGTCTGACAAGCAAAACTTGTCTTTTTTAATTTGTCCTCCTATTAGCATTTCATCACAATTTAAATACGTTAGTGATAGATGGTGATCGAGAGCAATGTAGATAGACTCGCTAAACTCTATACACAGAGGCTATTTCCTCACAGCATTATTAGACTAGTTTTCTTTACAGCATTGTTAGATAGAACTTAGTGGCCACGGAAAAAGTAAGATTTTATAAAAAAAATCTTAAAATTATACTCACTGCTAGTAGAGGACATACGGCTGTACTCAGACCTGCAAAACAAATATATTAGCTCAGTGAGGCTGCACCATATTTAATTCTTTAAAATATTATATACACATCTGACAAAGAAAACCATGGCCAATAACATTCTCGTTAACTTTTCAACCTCAAAATCTGCATATCGTTATTTTTATAATAAAATTACTCAGTGAAACAGGTTTGAAAATCAGCTTAAAATGGCTGGCATCTTGCAGGAATATAAAAAGTATCTATGTGGAATATAAACATGGGAGCAACTCTATACTTAGAGCTGTAGCCAGCTTTCCAACATTGTTAGAGTTTTATTCATTCCCCAGCCCTCCTTCTCTAATATCCTGTAAATGCTATTTTGTCCCTGATATTTTTTCATGCATAATTTATACCAGGAACAGAATTTTGTGTTGTCCTTTGGGCAAGGATTGAGGAGAATCAGAAAAAAATGGTTTTGAAGATAGGAATGGTTAAAGAGTAAGGATTTTTATTTTTGAAAAACTTCTCTTATAGTTTTATTTTTTAAATAGTGGCTCCAACAAAGCATTTGTCTAGTAGTTCCACGTTTGTTTGTATTCAATTGTGCTTAGCACAGCTAGTGCCATTCAGTATTTTGAGGAAGGCAAAATACTTGATTGTGCAGCAGCTGTATTCATCTTCATCCCTTCAAACCTTTGAAAACTTTGATTTCTCCTGAAGGGGGTTAATGCACTTTCATGATCATCAATTTAGATATTTAAGATTCCAGTGTTAAAATACAAATGTAAGCCCTTTTTGTTGTGATGTATCAATAACAAGTTTGTCAGAGATTCTTCTTAGACATCCTAGTTTATTTATACAGTGTTATCAAAAACTCTCACAGCTTTGCAATATATTTGATGTTTTACTTAAAGTCCAAGTTCCTGGAGTCTAGCAATCCTGTGAGTATATCAGATTTTCAATTTTATTTTTAAAGCAAGTTTCTGGCACTCAGAATTTCTCAGTAAAGTTTCAAAACATGGCCCAAGTGTTTCCTAAAAAGTCTCCTAAATGACAAGACAAAGAAAAGAACCCAACACTTAACTCTTTTTCAAAAAGTTCTCATGATTTTTAAGCCAATATTATGATTTATGAGGCCCAGTTCGTGGCTATTGAATGCATAGGGTTGCAATACTACTCAGAGTTCACCTCAGCCCACCTGCACACCCTCAGCTGTGCTTTGTTCCACCCAAAAGACACAGATCAGCAGAGCTTCTGACCGCAGGTGTCTTCACATATATCTCCTGCAAAGTGAAACAGGACAAACAGGCTATTTGGGATTCTTCACTAAGCTCTCAGGTCCAAATTTGAATTGTTCTAGTTAACTGAATACAATGTATAGCATTGCAATTTGAAATAACAATTCACTCTAGCAAACTTAGCTCTGAGATAATGCCTGGAAATAGGTGCCTTTTAGACAAATATCTTCATCATCTGGGTGCTCTGAGTATCACAACCCCACCTTCTCCCCATCCATGGACACAGGCTAGTAAGAACTGTGGCAAAATTGTGTACTCCTTTCTTCCTCCTAGCCTCTACTAGAGTGGTTTCATTTGGTTCGGCCTTCTGTTGGGAGATGTGCTTGTTCTTCCAATGGATTCATTTGTGACAATCAGCAACGGTGGTTACTTTAGTATGAACCTACACTGCTTATATTTTAAATAGTAGGGAAATAATGTTTTGCCTTTGATTATTTCAGATGGAAAACAAATGTTATTATTTCACACCATTATTTAATATTCAAACGTGTTAGGCACTTCATAGAACATGTAGAATTAATTAACGCTGCACCAAAGAACTGAACTGACATTCTAAATAAAGATCAGACATGAAAAATGATACAAGAAAAACAATAAAGATGGTAACTGAGAAATGAGAAGACAAGACCATGGTTGCTTAGAAACCAATATACAATTTTAATAGGTTTTGAGGTGCAATATTTTTGTAATTCTAATATGATTTTAGCTAATGTTTTATTTATTTTGATTGCAGCTCTGATAATATTGAATTAAAATATCACACAGAACACTAAACAGATACACAGGGGTGTTATTTGTATCATACTTGGCAATCGGAATCAGTCTGTTAAATTTTGTTTGGCCCTTGTGGCAAAATACCAGTGTTAGTTAAAACTCTTTAACATTTTGATTAAATTATCCCAAACGCATCAAATATAGGATGGCTATATAATAACTGGCTTGTGGAATAAATAGGAAAAAAATAATACAGTGCTACCTTTTCCCAGCAGACAGCTAGCTAAATTCTGGTGCCTTTGCAAATATTTTAAGTCTTCTTGGCTACTACACCAAAAAACATTCACTTTGACAAGGCCATAAAGTAGAAATCTCCTACGTCATCCAGGCTATTTTCCTGCCATATCATTTTGGTTCCTCTACTTCATTATCTACAGCTATTCCCCCTTCCCCTCCCTGTTTAAACAGTAGCTTTTACTACTTCCCTCATGGGACAGACTACTGCAGAATATGGAGGCCTAGACAGATTACATGTTCCAGCACTTTGCCAGTGTAAAACAGGGTGGGCAGATAATATAAACTTCTGCATTGGGTTAATTTTTCTCAATCTGTTATTGAATCACCCTTGAAAAAATTATGGTCAGGGCCAGATTAACTCTTAAACAAACACACTTGTGGGCTCTCAGCTGAAGATTAAATGTTTATGTTACCTTTTTTCACTCAATAATTATAATACGTAAAATAAGCACAACTGGGCCCCTTCTTCACTTAGGGTTCTAGGCATGTACCTAGTTTGCCTATGCATTAATCTGGCTCTGGTTATGGTAAAATTTCATCTTTGTAAATTACATAGATGGAAGTACTGTATGTTGATGTCTTATCCCAGGAAAGCTATTTGCTAGGGGTGCACAGATAGAGATTTTTTGGGCCAGTACCAATGGCTGATTTTTAATGAGCCATATTGGCCAATACCAATCTGATTCTGATATGCAGCCGGGCAGCTTGGAGAGCAGCGTTTGGCTGGTAAGTCTGTTGGAGGGGGAGGGACAAGGGGGAAGGGAAGAGGCATGGCGGGGCAAATTGAGGCCCCTGTAGTGAGGGAGGGAGTGGAGCTGGGGCAGGCACTGCACAGCTGAGGTGGGGCACAGGGCAGAGTCACAAGTGGACTGTCCGGGGGTGCCAAGGGGAGGCAGCTCCCACAGCTATATGCAGCCTGAGAGGGCTTGGGGGGCGTGTGCCCACAGTTCTGTGCGCAGGGCAAGAGTGGGCTGCTACTGTAGGCTGTGCCTGGGGCTGTACCAGGCTCTTCCTGGCTGGAGGCTGGGCACGGTCACACTTAGGGCAGGTGGTGGCAGTGCTGGGAGAGGGGCTGCAGCCATTCCAAAATTCACTGTAGCCCCTCCAATCCCCCCTCCCAGCACTCTTGCTGCCTGGCCCAAGCATGGCCCAGCCCAGCCCCCAACCAGGAAGAGCCCAGTACTAGCCCTGACCCCAGCCTGCAATGCCAACCCACCTTCACACTGTGCACAGATCCGGGGGCACACCACCCCCCATGCCCTCCTGGGGTGTGTGCAGTGGTAGGAACTGCACCCTCTCCCAGCACGCAGCTCAGTCCTGCACTCCACCCTGGCTGGCCAGCACCTGTGCCTGCCCTGCCCCTGCCTCTGCCTCACTATGGGGGCCTCAGTCTGCCCGCCACACTCCTTCCCTCCCCTTTTCCCTTTCCCACAACAGAATTACCAGCCAGACCTGGCTGCTCGCCACACTGCTAGGCTGTTTTCCTGACTACCTGCGTGCTTCACTGCAGCTGCCCACATGGCGATGGCATTTATCAGCCACACTATTGGCCACTCAGCCGAAAAAGGCTGATTGCCAATAGCCAATTTTCCTTACAGCGGCGCCAATCTGATATGGGACTGATGTATCAATCCGCCTCTACTATTTGCCCAAGCCACTTGTTTCCCCATCTAGAGGCGAGGTGCTATAAAAGCCACCTACTTCATTCAGTTACCATTAGATAGCTGTTCACCAGTCTCTTTGGATTCTAGTATAATTTAATAAGCTGGTATATGTTAGATCAGTATAAAAATGTATTCTATCTAGGTCCTGAATTTTGAACACAGATGGGGCTAAGGACTCAAGATGCCTCTATACTATAGCTTGACCTTGTGTTCACTGAATTTAATGGCAAAGCTCCCAGTGATGTAAGATCAGGGCCAAACTACCTGGTAGCATCTAGGATAGATTCAAGGCTTTGTAGGAGTTACTATGCTCTTCTCAGTGGATGAAGCTAGACTGCTCCCAGTGGTGGCAGATGACAGGACAAGGAGCAATGGTCTCAAATGGTAGCAAGCTAAGTTTAGGTTAGATATGAGAGGGGGTACCAGAAGGGGGGACCAGAAGAGTTTGGGGGAGACCTTGTTTCCCCTAGCGCTCCCTGGTATAACAAGGAATAATGTCCACAAGTTGTTGGAGAGTAGGTTTAGATTAGACATCTGCAGGAACTACTTTACAGTTAGGGCGGCTAGGATCTGGAACCAACTTCCAAGGGAAGTGGTGCTGGGTCCTATCCTGGGTGTCTTTAAGGAGCAGCTTGATGCCTACCTGGCTGGGGTCACTTGAGCCCGGTTTCCCTCCTGTCCAGGCAGGGGGTTGGACTTGAAGATCTACAAGGTCCCTTCTGACCCCGCTTCTATGATTCTATGAGAAAGAATTTTTTCAATAGGAGGGTAGTAAAACACTGGAACAGTTACCCAGAGAGGTTGTGGACTTTCCATCCTTGGAGGTTTTTAAGACCCAGCTAGACAAATCCTTGGCTGGGATGATCTAGTTGGGGATGGTCCTGCTTTGAACAGGACATTGGACTAGATGGCCTCCTGAGGTCCCTTCCAATCATAATTTTCTATGATTCTATAAGGGCTGTGAAGTACATTACAAATGGTGGGGGAGAAAAACAGGGACCTGCTGATTCTCCAGTCAGTTATCTGTCAGAAGAATCATGAGGCAGTCCGTAACCTTCAGTCCCTTTTGCTACTTAGTGGAGTGGAAAGTCCAGAGATGCAGTAGGATCATAAGATAATAGGAAAATCAGACTGAAAGGAACCTCATGTGTTCATCTAATTCAGCCCCCTGTTCAAGGCAGGTCATTCCTGACCAAACCATATCAGGTAAGTGTCTGTCTAATTTGTGCTTGAAAATTTCCAGGAATGGAGATTCCACCTACTTCTCTAGGTAGCGTGTTCCAATGCTTGACCATCCTCATCATCAAAAAGTTCTTCCTAATTTCTGACCTAATTTTTCCTGCTGAAGCTTGAATCCATTGCTCCCTACTCCCATGCAATAAACAGAGAAGAGTCTACCTCCATCCTCTTTATATTTGTCCTCATGGGTGCCTGGTGCCTCTTGACCAGGAGGCAAGGGGGAGTCCCCCCATGGCCGATCACACCAACCAGGGACTTCCAGTCACACCACTGGCACTTCTGGGTGGGTGCGATCGGCTGCAGGGGGACAACATGGATCATTTCTCCTGGTGCTCCCATTCAGCAGCGGTACTCTTGGGGGAGCACCAGCACTCTCACCTGTCCCCCCTGCCTGGGAATGCTGGCTGTTGGAGTGCATCAGCACTCTCAAGGGGTGCATATGCACTCCCATGCACCCTCTACGTGTTGCCACTGTTCGTTTTTCAGGTATCTGAAAACTGTTATCAAATCCCCCTCCTGGTTTTTTTTTCTCCAGACTAAATAATCCTAGTTCTTTCAGCCTTTCCTCATAAATCATGTTTCCCAGGGCTCTAATCATTTTGTTACTCTGTGCTGTACTCTTTCCAATAAATCCACATCTTTCTTGAAGTATGGGGACCAAAAGTGAACAAAGTACTACAGATGAGGCCTCACCAGTGTTGAACAGTGTGAAAGAATCACTTCCCTTGATTTGCAAAAGACAATCCTGTTAATGCAACCCAGTATGCTGTGCCTTTTTTGCAACAGGAGTATACTGTTGGCTCCCATTCATTTTATAGTCCACTGGTCCTTCTCTGCAGCACTGCAGACTAGCCAGTCATTCCCAAGTCCTTCTCCGCAGTACCAGAGACTAGCCAGTCGTTTCCCAGTCTGTATTTGTGAATGCAATTATTCCATCCTAAGTGCAGGACTTTACATTTGTCCTTGTTTATCTGATGGATTTCAGACCATTTCTCCAATCTATCCAGATCATTCTGGATCCCAGTCCTACCCTTCAGAGCATCTGAAACTCCACCCAACTTGGTGTCATCCACAGATTTGCTAAGCATACATTCAAACCCATTCAAGGGTCAAAAACTCCCCCCCTCCCTCCCCCCAGATATCCAGGGGTCAAAAACTGTCCCACACTGCTCTCTTCCAGTGTGGAGAATAGCTTAACGTGTGGTATATGGCACCACAGATGTATCTGTGGCACCACACACTTCACAGTCACACTCATCTGGTTGCAGCCTAACTGTGCAGTAGCATGCTGGGCAAAACCCATGCTAATATGGTACTGTGCAGTAGTAATAGGGTACTGCACAGTTAGCATCTGTAAAAAAACCCTGTGTTGTTGCTACTGTGCAGTAGTGTCAGTTACTGCACATTTAGTACTTGGTTAAACAGGTATTAAACTTAATGTGCAGTAACTACAGCATATTAATGAATGTGTAGACACATCCAGTGTATCCCATCTGGCCCTGCTGACTGGAAATTATCCAGCTTCTCTAACTATTCCTAACCTATTCTGCTACTACTTTAGGCTGTATCTGCCCATATCTTTGTTGCTGACTGCACTTGTCAGCTGGTAAGTTTGCAAGATGTCATAAGCAAGTGGTTAGGTGACAGATCAGAGGAGGAGAGAAGGCAGTAAACAAAGTTAAAAATGGGGGATAGGGTCTGAGCTGGATGTGGGACCTGGGTCTCCCACATCCAGAGTCTTTGCAGTAGCAGTGTCATTCCTGACCATGGTAGGACACAGTATTGTGGTAGGGACCTGCTTCCTTTAGAAAATAGCGGCTCAAAGATTCTGAGCAGTGGTTTAAAGTTAGTAAGCATTTGCCACTGGTTGCCATATGTGTGAAATGAGTCTTGAATCAGATGAGGGTTTCATGTAGGAAGGAATTAGTAATGACTGAGGACTTTCCTGTCCTGGTGTGGATGTAACTACTGTTTTGTTCACAGCAAATAATCTGCCATTAAAATTAAGGCTGACCCCAAATTCTAGTAGATTTTCAGTCTACCAGAACAGCAGCAATATACAGGCTCAAACTATCTAGCAAAGACAAGTTTGTCACTATGCAGTTTTTACACTTTTAGTTTTTAGAAGTGACTTCAATTATTGAACAACAAATGTAAACACATTGGAAGCCTCTATTCCTTGGTCTTAATAAGAGGTCAAACCTAACAGCCATCCTGTTACCTGTTCCCTTTTCTTGCTCTAACTGGTGTGATAGCAACTTATTGGATTGAGATGTCTTATAGGAGCTAATCTTTCACATCACAGAGGGCATGTCCACATAAGATGCTGACTGCACAGCAGTTGAAAAATACTGCGCAGTGTCACATCACAGCACAGACAGTGCTTATATATACACTACTGCACAGTACTATTAAGCTACTGTGCAGTAGTGTGGCCTAAAAGACATTCGCTGGCACTACTGTACTATAATTCTAGTAACCATGTATTTATTTAGTATTTGCTAATACAAATACTAAATAAATGTGCAGTAATGACTGCGCAGTAGGGTCTCGTGTAGACATACCCATTTATATGTAAATGCTTACATGATATTTTCCGCCCCTTGCCAACTTTTAAATAGATTGCTGAATAGAGAACACAGAGGCAGAGCATAGTACAGTAGTTAAGGCAAAGGGCTATTCGTCAAGAGAACGTTCTGATTCTAGCTTTGACACTGGCTCATTCTGTGAGTTAGGGCAAGTCACTTTATTCCTGTGGGTCAAATTAGGATCTCAGTTTCAACTGGCATAAATTCAAAATGACTTTATTGGCTTCACTGGATTTCTGCTACTGTAAACAAAGATCATTGCACTCGTGTAACTGAGAACAGTTTATTTTAAAATAATTGATGTGGATTTCTACCAAGGCAAGTTCAGAATATGACCTTCTGTGTCTTGGTTTTAACTATTAGGGGGCTTAGAAACATGAGTGGTATTTGCGGCTTCAAGTGGCTGACATTTCTATCATCATCTGCTTCAAACTACTATTTTTAATCTCCTGAATATATCTGGATAGTAATAACCATATCAATGCATGCTATATACAGTGGTGTATTTTTCAGGTGGCTGAAAGTATAAAGTTTACCTGTCTTTTTTCCTTGTTAATTGCACAGTTGTACAAAATACAAAGAAATGCAGTAATAATCATGTAATGTGTGTATTAGTTATAGCAGAGGACTGAACAGATCTCCCAGTAATAACAGTAATGACTACAAGCAACTAAAAGTTTTTACTGATTACACCCATTATAATAAACTACAAGGTTTGTCTGTTTAAAAGGTACACTGAAACTTCTACACAACATTGGTCTTGAAACAATTTCTGTAATGGAGTATCAGCAATTTGTGTATCTGGATACTCAAAACACAGATACACGTTGTACATGATGTGTTAAGTGCTATAGATATATAAAGTATAAAAGTTACAAGAAAAAACTCAAGGTAAAAATGTGGCTTAAAAAAGCAGCAACAATAATTTGTTTTCCTGTGAGTTTCATATAAATAAATGGGATATTTGACAATAGATAGTTCCTAGATAATGGATGTCAATCAGGTACAAATACAGATTCATAAGGGGATCTCTCTTAAGATGAGACATATGGCACTAAAACTGCCTCTATTGTTAGTGTCCCATGAGGCTTATAGAGCCATAGCAAGTCAGAGAAGTATTTTATTTCCATTTTACTGTAAGGTAAACACAGCCACAGAGAAATAAAATGACCTCTCCGAGACCAAACAGGGAATATCTACACATTCATTAATGTGCCATAATTATGTCGCATTAAATTTAGTGTCTGCAATCACAGATACAATACAAGCTGTGTTAACCAACATTTTAGTACCCGGCACACTCTACTAACTGGAATTTCTGGCTGGCAGACCAGATATGGGGGAGGGATAAAGCTTGTACATGGTGGCCGCCACTGCTACCACCCACCAGCCTACACTGTTGTTGCTCCACATGCAGCTGCTGCCACCCCACCATCCCCTGCTCTGTGTGCAGCCACTGCCACCCCCAAACCTGCTTCGCAACTGGCCAAAACCCCCTGCCTCAGCTAACCAGCATTTTTAGATTACCAGCACCCCCTATTCCCCACTCATGCCGGATAACAGAGCTTTTACTGTACTAACTTAATGTGATTCAATCAGCGTTACTGTGCATTAGCACAGTTTTTGCCAACCATGCTAATGCGCAGTAGAATTAGTCTACCACAACATTAGTGTCTTATGTAAACACACTCACAGTCAGCCAGTTGTAGAGTTGATGGTACACATGCCAGACAATGACATAATACATACACCATGTAGTGATCAACTGTGATAACACAATGATAGACAATTAGTGAAAATTCATTTAAAAAAATGAACATTGTTGCCAGCTAGAAAATTTCTGTAGTTTCGTAAATGTACTTTTAACAGTAGATTGTAGAGGATATATGCTCTAATAGGATCAAAAAGGCATCAAGTAACTTTTGCTTTTTCATGTTGATGTTCTTGCAGTATCATCCAGGAGCTGCTCATTATTCACAAAACCACAATTTTTCTGCCTCCCAAAATTAAGTGACTACTTAATGGTTAAGCAGAAATGAATTTACTGTGCAATGTAAGCATTAAGACATATATATAAAACTGAACGTTTATCTTAATGACGTATTACACAGAAAAACACTCTATTTGAGTTAAGAAAAAGGGCGTTTTCTCTTGACTTTCATTAAATTATTAAGTAATGCTTCAAATTTTGGTAGAAAGCTCCTTGAAATTGCAGTTGCAAATACCTCCTAATTAAGGTGGGAAGAAAATTAGAAGTTTAGTCAGACATTGAAAATATTAATTTAACACCTCAGACTGTTTATTGAAGTTATATTGATGTTACATTTTTCTAAGTTTAATCCAGACTAAAGCCATCACTATATACACGTGGATGTCTGCAGTATGAATTAAAACCGGCTCCAGTCCAAATTAACTGGTCTTCACTGAATGAGGTTGAAAGTTAATGCAGGCTAGGGCAGTCCAAATTAGGCAATTTAAACTGTATTAATTAACATGTATATATGGCATTGCTTTTAGGAAAAACAGGCATTAGGAACTCAGATAAGCATTCCTTAGGAATGCAGATTAGCACTGCAAATATCACTTCTCTCAAGGGAAACTCAATTGGGTTTTTGCAACACAACAAAAGCTATGAGGCAGGTGACTAAGTTTCAGTATCCTGACTAAGCCCCCAGCCTATCCAAACACTGGTCTGTGAAGAAGGGAGCAAACCCCCTTGATTGTCTATTAACCCTCAATTCGAATGGAAATTTGATTCAAACTGTGTGATGTGAATCAATTAACACAGTTTAGAAAATGGTAAGCAGATCTACAAACACTCTCAACTGTTAACTCTTACAACTGTACGTAGGCATTCAGACTCTAAGCCTGGGTCCCTCATCTACTGACTTCAATGACAGAAAGAATAAGTCTTATAGTTTTAAAACTGCATAAATAAATACTAAAATTATTTTAAGATTGCTTTGTTTTAGTATTGCCAGCCAAAAAAGAACAGTCCACAGAATAAAGGGCCTCACTGTTCAAACAAATGGTCACAAATCACAAAATCTATATGGATTAATGTTAATAAAACCCAGAAAATGTAAGAATATGATACTGCAAATCACCTTCTCAGATAAGTTAACGTGAATTTGTTTTTTTTCCTAGCTCTTTGTATTTCTTTACAATTGTAATACTTGCATATTAGAGAGAGATAGAAAGAAAATATTGCCCTTCTTTAATATCCTGGCTTTGATTTGGTTTTGTTTCCCTCATTTTTTCTTCTAATTAAAGCAGAGGATACCCATAAGAAAAAGAATTAAAGTAATGTACATTTTGTTCTGCCCAAATATGCAGTGCTCATTGATATTAATAGGTGTTATGCCACAGTATGAAACTGTTTGTAGTCTTTTGAGGTAAAGAAGGTGGTTCCACAACAGTTGAAACCAAGCAATAATTTTAAAAAGGCAGGGCTGTGCAGCCACTCCCTATGCCTGAAGAAAGGTGATTGCACCTGAAATCTTGCAAAGAGCTTTTTCCCAACTACTCATTTGGTCTAATAAAAGATACCACATCTATCCAAACAACCTTGCCTGTTGGAGAACTAGATACATTTAGTAAAGCCAAAGGTGATGCTGAAGCTCTTTCAAATCTCATTTATAAGCAGCCACTATAAGCTAATTAGCTTATATATTCTCTTTATTTAGGTACACGACAATTCAGCTCAATTTATTCCTTTATGATTTTGTATTGTAAAATCCACTATTTTTGTTCTGCAGCCTCCCTACCAACCTGGTTAAAGAATAGAAATATACTTTTTTTGTGGACTTGTAAAGTGAGGGTTTCAAGCCATAACTGATCTCTGCTGAAGAACCATAGATTGCCTGTTGTGGGTAACAGCAGCAGCAACTCAAGAGAAAAGCAGAAATAAAATACATTTTCTATAACCATGTAATTATTCAATCGCTTGTTAGATGCCATATAACAGTTTTAAAAATACTATATACAGGTTTGTCTATAACAGCTCAGACATCATTAGAAATGAAAATGTATCACAAACAGAGTTGAATACAGGTATTGGTAAACCAGGCAGACACTTGGGGCCAGGAAAGAAAGGGGTCCTGAAAATGGTATTTTTTTTATTATTATCATCATTATCTCTGGCAAAGGGGGACCCAATACTAAAAGTCTGCCCAGGGCCACCAGAAGTCTAGGTACCATGCTGATCACAAAGGCTAGTTTTGCTATGAAGTCAATGCACTATTGTTCACTGAATAACAGAGACTACTTGATAGGAAACTCTTACTGAAATCACCACTTGTCTCAAGAAGCATCTTAACATGATTGCCAAACATAACAATGTAATGGTGCTATTACTGTTGTTGTTTTAGCCGGGATGGTCCAGAAAAATATCTAAGTAGCAAGATTTACAAGGGAAATAATATCTCTTATTGGGCCAGCTTTATAGTTGGAAGAGAGGTTAGACAAGCTTTCAATCTTTCATCTCTGGGAAAGAAGGAAAGGCATTTTTCTGCTGAACGCTTGTTTAACATGTCCCTGAACAATAAACACTGATCTAACAAAAGATATTACCTCCTTTCAAAAATCTGATTTCTCAGACTTAAAAATAGTCCGTTGATCCTTTTTACATCAGTGAAATACCTAGAGAACAGGGAAGCCAGTTCAGTTTCTGCTAGAATTGTTATGGAATCAAAATAAGCAGAAACAGGATTTCCAGTAAGCAAACAATATGGCTATTTGGTTTGGTTTGGTGAGTAAACTGAAATATAAACATTGTGAAAGAAACATAAACAACATACTTATCAGACACAAGAAATCTGCTAAACTGAGTTAAAAATAATATAAATGCACTGACCTACTTTCTCTGCAGATATATTTCAGTGTAAAGCATTGCAGTTTATTACCTTATGTCACAGTCAAAATTCCTTAAGACAAACTGTACTGCTAAAGCTACGCATTCCAATGTCAAACCTGCGACAGGGATGCTACATAAAATTGTCAGCTTTAACATTTCATCAATGCCAGACATAAGCAGCTGCCATGCTGATCCCTAAGGTCTAAAGGCTAATGACACCATCTGGGTCAAATCCTTCCAAGTGCCTCTCCTAACAAAACACAGGTCTTTCTCTTCCAGATGAGCATCGCAAATTAAAAGTGACTTGACATGTCAAGGATGTCTTGTGTTTTGACCCAGCCATGAATTAGCTGGTTATTTTATTCACATGCCAGATTCTGAGAGAGTGAAACTAAATCCTGTTGTCACAAGGATGGAAAAATGTCTGGATCCTTTCCTTGATGCTGATAGTATATAAAACACTTTAGTCTTTGGGAATTAGTTGTGTTCACAAGGTTGCAATTAAGGTAAAAGGAGATCGTTTGTGTACTTCTTAGGATTACAGAAGCATGCAGAAGAATGTTCAATATTGGATTTTGTTAATTTGGTTCTGATAAATGAAAAGAGAAACTGTAAACTTTCTGCTATTGTCATCTGAATCTGTTTTAATTTGTACTACCAATTTTTCAGTCTATTTATGTTGATTTTCTGATAGCACCTGTGGCAACATACATTTGAGAGTTTAGTCACACTTTGCATCACATGATGACAGTAGATAAGAACATAGAATTATAGAATCATAGAAAATTAGGGCTGGAAGGAACCTCAGGAGGTCATCTAGTCCAACCCCCTGCTCAAAGCAGGACCATCCCCAACTAGATCATCCCAGC
>JAGPOW010003316.1:150881702-150893900 GCA_030014935.1 Caiman crocodilus | reverse complement strand
CCAAACCATTGTTGTTGCCCTCTGCTGGACCCTCTCCAATTTGTCCACATCCTTTCTGTAGTGGGGGGCCCTAGACCAGACACGGTACTCCAGATATGGTCTCACCAATGCTGAATAGAGGGGAATAATCACTTCCTTTCATCTGCTGGCAACGCTCCTACTAATGCAGTCCAGTATGCTATTATCCTTCTTCGCAACATGGGAACACTGTTGACTCATATTTGGCTTACTGTCCATTGTATCCCCCAGGTCCTTTTCTTCAGAGCTGCTGAAAAGAACCCCCAACTGGTACCAGTGCATGGGATGTTCCATCCTAAGCGCAGGACTTAAGTGCACTTGCCCTTACTGAACCTCATTTGATATGTTTTGGTCCAATCCTCCAATTCACTGAGGTCTCTCTGAATTCTAGCCCTACCCTCCAGTATATGTACTACTACCTCGAGCAGCTTAATGTCATCTGCAAACTTGCTGAGGGTACACTCCATCCCATCTTCCAGGTCACTGATGAAAGTATTGAACAAAACCAGCCCCAGGATCAACCATGGGGCACTCCACTTGATACCGAGCCATTGACCACTACCCTCTGAGCCTGATCGTCCAGACAGTTTTCTATCCACTTTACAGTCAGTTCCTCCAACCTGTACTTCCTTAGCTTGCTTATAAGAATGTTGTGGGGCTATGTACAGACAGTCAGAAAGCCTGAGGCTGAATCGATTCACTCTCTAAAAGTCAGTCTAAGCTTCAGAGATTAAACTGAGAAGCAAGTGCACACACATTCACTACTGATCCAGAAAATACAGCCACGTATCTGCAGTGGCTCAGGCCAAAAGCCAGGGAGCACTAGAGCATGCCTCCCAGCCACTGCCAAAGGGAAGGGACTGAAGCTTCAAGGCTTTTCCCCCACTCTTTGCTCGATTTGGGGGAGGGGGTGTATCAACAGGCCCTATCCTAGGGCTAGCACACCAGAAGGTGAGGGTTTAAATCCCCTCCCTGGCCCACAAGGGGACCCCAACCTGGGTCTGCCTTGATGTGGGGGCAGTGCCTGCTTCAGTGCCCTGCCCCTGCTCCCCAGTGGGGGGAAGGCAGCCTGTACCAGGCTGAGGAGGGGGTGGGCAGGGAAAAAGGTAGTGGCACTGAATGCATAAAAGATTGAATAAGAATAGTCCTTTCTCTGAAGCAAGTATGTACTGAACACAGCAATTTGCAAACTAAGCACACAACAAAGAACAACCAAAGATCTTCACCTAAGCCAAGATACAGTTCATAAAAACACAGTGAGAGCACATGCAGCTTAGTCTAACTTAAAATGGAATGTAATAAATCAAAAAGACAAAGAGAAAGCCTTGCATAAGTCTTATGTAATCCTGGGGATAGTGTCTCCTTACAGCCAGGTATGCAGAAAGTCCTTCTTGGGGACTCTTAGGTGTTGAGAGTGGAGATCCCACAGACTTCATCTCTACTTTGGTTTTTACAGATGCACTTGCACCCCCTTCTCTCCCTTGGATACCTTGACATTAGTATGCTTGTCACCTATTGCACCTTTGGCAGGACTCTCACGCATTCAGTCTTTTGTCTCTGCTTGGGTATTTCAGTCTCCCACCTTTAACAGGTTCTGCTTCATAACAGAAATGTAGTTCTCTGCTTTCTCTGGTCACACAACCCCAACCAGTCTGAGATCCTCTCCTGTCCCTATGCTCCCTGTCTCCAGCACATAAAGTGATGACTGTGCCAGGTCTTTGCCAACACCTCCCACCTCTCATCCTGGTCCTTCAAGGTTTGATCCTGTCCTCACAGGGCACATCCAGATGTGGATGGTTTGTTTCCCTGGGATCGAGTAGCAGCAGTACACCTTGAGCCGCTGCTACATGTCCCTGGGGAACGCAGATGCCACATGCACTTTAGCGCATGGCAAATTACCCTTGGGGCGGTAGGGAAGGCTAAGACCAGCACTGGGCTGACCTCAACTACCCTGCCTGGGTTCTTGGGGGCCTCCCAGGGCTGCACCTGCAGCAATCCTGCTGGGCAGAGCCCAGCCAACAGCCACAGCACATTTCCAGGTGGCTCCCCTTTTCAGCAGCACACACTTCCTCTTATCTTGTTTCCCTACCACCCCGTGGTATTTTGACCTCTGCCTCTCCCATTTAATAAAGTACTCACAACTTCACTGATCCTCTTCTTACTGACATACATGTAGAAACCCTTCCTGTTACCTTTCACAGCCCTTGTTAGCTGCAACTTGAATTGTGCTTTGGCCTTCCTGATCTCATCCTTGCACACAAGAAATACTCATACTCCTCCCTATCTGTTTGTCCAAGTTTCCACTTATAAGCTTCCTTTTTGTGTTTTACCTTACTGAAGAGTTTCCTGCTAAGCCAAACTGGTCTTCTGCTATACTTGCTAGTCTTCCTGCACACTGGGATGGTTCATTCCTGTGCCTTCATTAAGATTCTTTAAAAGCACATCTAACTTTTCAGGACTCCTCTTCCCACCCAGGGGAGGCCTCCCAGGGGATCCTGCTCATGAGTTCCCCGAGAGCCATGACGACATAACTCTTAGACACTGCTGTCTCCATACAAGTTCAGTGTGACAGTGCCTCCCATTTAAGGAGTCAGGTTCCTTACTGACAGCAGCAGCATCTGAAATGAAGCTATAGGAACTTCCCTCTGCCCCCTGGAGCAAGGCAAATGCTGGCCACAAGCAGTGGCAAAATTAGGGGCAAGAGAGTTGGAGAAATTGCAGCCTTGTGATTAAAGCACTGGTGTGATCCTCAAGAGCTTTGGACTTTATTCCTGACTCTACCACCAATGAACTACCTGTATGACCCTGAACAAGTCACTTATGAATACACCAGTAATTCTCAACCAGAGTGCTGGGGTTGCTGCACAATATTGGCACTGTTGGGTATGCAAACATCTACATATAATAAACAGGATAAACCCAGAGATTTCCAATGGGAATCTAGTGTCAAAACCATTCTGACTTGTGGTCTTTCTGGGTTCTCTGCAACAGATGAATTGCTCTAGTATTTTTCCATAGCCAAGAAATGAGTGAAAGCTAAAAGCTGGCATGTCCTGACGGGTGCTCTGAGACTGACGAGAGATGACCCGAGTCTAAAAAGGTGAGAACCACTGGTCTACACTGTGACGGCAGAGCACCAAGTCCTGGCACTGAAGAAACAAGCCCTGCATGACCCTTCTGTGTATAGAAATGAGGTAGCGACCACACCTAAGAGCCCCTCGGGCACCACACTCCAGACATAGGCTATTGGTGAGCACAAGAGCTGAGGCCCAAGGTGCCTCCACCTGCCTGGTTCCTTTCCACGGATGACACGGAGGGGGTGAGTGGGGCTTATTTTCTTGGTGGCATCTCTGAGGACGTGGCGGTGCTCCCCCCCGTCCATACCACCTCTGGTGCTGAGCACCCGGCTCTAAAATGAGGATGACAACAAGAGGACCTCTCTGCACGGCTTGAGGGTGACCTCTGACCTGCCCCGACAGGCGCAGGCTCTGCTTCTCCACAGCATCAATCAGGGGGGATCAACAGGTGGGAGAGGAGCGGAGGAAGACTCTTCCACACCGCTTCCCCTACACACGCACACACACGGGCACCCACCCCCCACCCAGCCGCTGGGCAGGAGGCGGCAGCTGCAAGGGGACCGCCACTTCGTCTGCAGCTGCTTCTGGCCGCCGGTGCCGTTCCCACCTGGCCCCGCAGCCCGACACCGCGGGTGCAAGGAGCCAGGGAGCCGAACTGACAGGGAAGGGGGGGACGCCCAGCTCCCCTTGGGACCGGGTCAGGGCTGGCTGCTCTCCCGCGCCGCGGGCAGCCTCGTGCCAAGCTCGGACGAAGGTTGCACGGGATGGTTTGAACGGGCTCGGGCCCCACCCTCGCTGCTCTCTGCCCGGCTGGGAGGACCGCGCTGGGGCAGGGAGATACCGAAAGCGAGCATCGCGCGGCTCCTCTGGCTGCTGGAGCCGGCGCGGGCGCCCCGGAGGCTCCGGCGAGGCAGAAAAGGGCAGCGAGAGGCAGCAGCAACAAGTGCACCCCGCCTCTCCCGCCTCACTCACCCGCCCGTCTCGGCCCCCGAGTCCACGCACTCGTCGTCGTCGCCCGCCGCCTTCTCCATGGCGGGCGTCAGGGCTCCATGCCCGCCCGCCGGCCCGTGTGGGGTGGCCTCCAGTGCCAGTGCCAGTGCCAGTGCCAGTGCCGCCGCCGCCGCCGCCGCCGCCTCCCGCCCGCGCCCCGCTCCGCCCCGCAGCAGCTGGTCCCTGCCGCGCGCGCTTTCCCCCGCCTCCCTCGCACGAGTGTCAGTTTTTATTTAGACAAAGCCTGGGCTGGGCGAGCGAGCTGGAAGGCCCTGCCTGGAGCAGGGGGCTGGACGAGGGGAGCTCCTCTGCTGCGATGCCCCCGGCCCCAGCTCTCCCCTCCCTCATATAGGCAGCTGCACGGGGGAAGAATACCCCTTCGCGCTCGCCCTCGCCCCCTCCGGTAGCAAAGCTTCATCCCAGCCCGCTCCGGCTGGCTCCCATGGTGCCCGCTTTCCCAGCCGGTCGGAAGAGGCCACGCTTCCGTGAAGCCCGGGCAGGGGGGTGCTGGAGGCTGCAAGTGCCAGAGAGACAGTGGGAGAAATACCTCTCCCGCTCCGCGCCCGTGGGACACGGGCTTATTTGTCACCTTTTAGTCCCTGTGGGCCACAGGAGGCTGGGGCAGGATGCACCTATGGTCTGAGCCAGGACATGGCAATTTTGTTATCTTCTTAGGGATGAAACTGCCTGAAGTTTTATTGACTGGGGTTGTTTCCAAAGATGCCTGTGGGCTTAGCTACACTAAGCGGCTTGCTCTCGAAGCAGGGAAGAGAGAGTGGAGGAAGGGAAAGGAGAGGAATCCCCTCCTGTCGCCCTCTCTCCCCTGAGGAAAGCCCTGCAACTTGTGCAACCCATCTGTGGTTTAAGGGTGCGCCTCTTGAAGTCACCCCAGACTCATCAATAAGTCATAGTAGAGACCATCCTCAAATAGAGGGATTGCTGACAAGCAAGTTTTACCACTATGACTATACTAGTATTGCTAAGATGACCACAGCCCATGTTCAGTGTAGATACTGGTATATAATGGCCCCAAGGAGCTTATAGCAACAGAACTTATTCTGCTTTTATGGTTCAGGACATGTAGTAAATTATGTGGCTATAAGGTCACAGGCAAAGGGCTTCCTTAACTTAGTTGCTCCATTGGGCTAATGTAGTTAAGATATGCTGGCTGTCTGTAGGTAGTGGAACCACAAGGGAGTGGTATCTCTCATGTCCTAGGTATAAGGCACCTTGGTACACCTATACCCACATCAGTTATAGGGTTTATACTAGTACAGATATTTTAGTAAATATATACTCTCTAGATAGATATAGATACTTATATCTATTTTACATCCTTATTTTACAACCCAGTGCTCAGCACAAGAGGTGTTACAGGGAAGGTGTAAAGATTCTCTCTCATCTTTATCTATATCGAGATATAGATATATATAAAATATAACACTGTTACAGACAATTATGCATTGAAAATGAGGCACATTATGCTGTAATGACCACATGCTCTTTCCATCTCTATTTTCTGTAATAGTACAACCACTGATTCTGTTATTGGACCACAACCAATTCACCTGCATTAGTGGCAGCAGAGTTGTCAGTGTTAGTACAGACAAGATACAGGCATACAGTAATACAAGATAGAACAGGTCTAGATGACACAATGTTAACACTAAGCAGGTATGGTCTAAACAGGTAAAATTCTGCACTGGCAAAGGAAATGGCAAATATCTCTTACATTCACAGCGTTAAGGGACAGACTGCCCACCCCCTTATCTTGGTAGGATAATGTCACTGAAATCCATGGGTTAGTTCCCATGTACAAAAGTACATATGTGCATCCATTTCTGAAGGATTGAAACCAGGGTGTAATGCAAGCCAGTATGAATCCTGGTTTAGGGGCAGGTTCTACTACCAGTTACTCCTCAAATCACCCAATGTAGTACTAGGTAGAACCAGAATCCTTGTGCTCAAGACTTACTGTTTCTGAGCTTTGGTCTGCCTGCACACATTGGTAGTTAAATCAGTGCAAATCTGTTTAAATTGGTTTACTTTAAATTGTTTTAAACTTTGATTCCAAATGAGCTAAAATGATCTTAGGCTCTTTTAAGCTGATTTCAGATCACCCACAAAAGGGAGTGGCACTATACCTTTTTAAAAACAGATCTGATTAAGTTTGTGCAATTTTTGCATGTAGATTATTAGCTGAGCAACAGATAGATCTTTTCCATGTCTAACTTCCATGACTTTAATTAGTTATGTTTAACTAATTTAACAGAAAAGCACTGGCATTTCAAAGGATCTGGAATATATTTTATGCTGCATTTAAGATTAAATTTGCTCCATCTGTCTCAGGGAGGGAACCCACCCCCCAAACACATTTAAAGGAAATATAGCATTAAGATAGTAAGTAAAGCTACTACAAACTCCAGGCTCTCTGTAGTTATATGTTTGCCTCATTTAACCCAATTTTACTCTGGTCTTTCATATAATTATGCTGAAAGGAACACTTTTCTGCAAAAAGTTCTGAGCATTTCAGATTCTAATGAGTGGGGTACTAAGGCATCTCTGTCACTTTGCTGTTTCTCATTTACCAGTTCTTCACATTAAAATGAATGTTTTCAACATACCACAATGAAGAACTAATTTCTTCCTTACATTTTGGAGTCCAGATTAACACTCATGAAGATTGGAGTGATGTTCTCACCTATTTCTAGGAAAATTTCCTGATAGTCTGGCTTTTCCATTGTGTAGCATCCAAGGAAAGTGCTTATAAAAAAAACTATCAGAGGCAATCGTCAATGAAATCAGCAAATAAACTGTTCTTTTCTAGTAGTTTTACATTAAAGAAGCCCAGCTACTAAAACAGGAAATTTATGTCAGCTCTTCAGGCAAATCTTTTTTCACTAGTTGCTTACTGCCAGATCTTTAAAAGGATTTAGGTGCTTAAGAAGGTGTTCAGGTGTCATTTAGACACTTTAATCCAAACCTGCAATCCTGAAAACATTTGCTTAGTTGCCATCTGCCCTCAGCTTCACAGACATTTTACATTTTTACTTTAAAGCTCCCCAGGTGCCTGAGGTTGCATTTCTGCCCCATCCAGAACTTCCCCAGTCTACAGTGGAGCTGAGCTGGTTGACACGTAGATCATGCCTAGGCTCAGTCAGGATCCAGAAGCTAGGCATTCATCGAGTCCCCTAAACGGCTTGTTCTAAGAGACATTCCTCAGGTTTGCCTAACACACACTGACAGGATCAGACTCTGTACAAAATGTATGTAACCTGAGCAGTACTCCAAGAGGTACCCCCTCTCTAATTGAAGGGATCAAAGCAGGTGCACAAGTGTTGTGGGAGGTGTAGGGACGCTCCTCCTCCTATAGAGCAGAACTAGACCACCAATGGGGACTTGACCATATACCTTTTAATGGGAGAACAGTACTGGGAACATAACCAGCATAAACCAAGAGACATAGGGGACACTACAACGCCCCGAGGGGGCAGGATTCAACAAAGGTTAGACGCTTACAATCATTGACAAAAGACAGGGTTAACCAAAATGCAAAAAACACAAACAGCAGAATAAACAATACTGGCTGGCAAAATATAAAAAGGTACAAAATACAAAATGTCAAATAACAAGGAATATAGGATTTAGGTACCTGGAGTGGGCAAAAGGAGGGAAAACATAACGACCCCTTTCCAGTGCAACAAGAATTTCTCCTAGTTACTTCACTTACCCCAGCTATGCATTGTACTCAGATCTCCCATGTGGTAATTAAAAAAAAAAAAAAAAAAAAAAAAAAAAAAAAGCATACCACACAGCTACCAGTGCTGGTACTATGTGGAACTGCTAGGCATCTTAGCCTTCCTGGAGCCTCAGCATTATGTGGAGCTACCTGGCCTTTTGCTGGAGGAGCTGGAAGAAGAGTTGGGAACCTATCAGGTTGCTGCTCAAATCTTTGCAGGAGCTGGGGAGCCTCTCTTGCTGGCTGCAGCCTCTCGTAGGCAATCCTGGAGCCCAGCGGGGAGCCTCTCCTACCAGCTGCACACCATGCCACTGAGGGTCCAACTGCTGCCTGCAGGTCCTACTCCTTCAAAGTCTTCTGAGACAGCTGCTCCTGCCCTGCAAACCCAGCTCTTTGAAGCTTCTTCCTTGTGGTCCCTCACTGGTCTCTCCCAAGCCAGCAGTGCTGCCCCTTTTATCCCCCTCCAGGTGACCCAAGGGGCCAATCAGGGGACATGAAAGGTGAGTCTTTGGGCCTGATTGGTGAGGAAAGGGACTCCCAAGTCCTCCAATCATCTTTTGCCCTTTCAAAACCCCTGGGCTAAGTCACTGCCAGCTAGCCCATCACATGTAGATGAAGCTGCCACTTTCTTTTTAAGAGAGCTGGAGGGAGACAAGGAAGAGGTGGCATCTTGCTTCATATAGCAGCCTAATGCCTAGACCAGTCACTCTGGTAGTGGGAGAGAGATGAAGTTTCTTTCTCTGCCTAAAGAAATTGCAACCCACACCTCCCACCTTTTAGGACCGTGCTCTAACCCCCAGATTGGGGGGGCAGGGGAGCTGGAGCAAGGTACAGGAATGAATTCAAGAGTTATTGGTTGAGGGAAAGGATGAGATAGTATATTTCTTTCTCTATAGGGCACTGACATGGAAAAGGTGGCTCCTGGGTTCTGATCCCAAGACTGTTTAAGGATTTTACATTAAACCATCACTGGGGAATGTATATACATATATCAAGGACCAGGTTCCAAGAGCACCCTGGCCACAAGGGTACAGATTCATGTTCCTTCTTGTGTGTGCTTTCTCTGGCCCAAGTAATCTTGAATTCTTTTCTTCATGGCTCACAACTTCTACAAGAGAGACAGCAAATACTGCCAGGGTAGCTGACAGCTTGCTAGTGAGGATGCTGTCATGGGACCTGTGAGTTTGAATCCAGGTTTCTCATTTCCTCATCAGGTGTTCTAACTGCTAAGCTAGTATATAAAAATGGAACAGCAGCAGCAGATGTGCTTTATAAAGAAAGCATGAGTCTTGCTTAGTTCCCTGACAGATAGGATGTAGATATTTGCCTTCAGGAGAGGGTTCAGGGCTATGGATTCAGAGCAGAATGAGACACATGTGCAGCCCTGAGGGCTTAGATTTAAGACTTACCAACATATACATTGTTTTCTGTTTCTTATTTCCAATCTGGGCAGCTGCACACAGGAGTTGCTGACTTTAGGAGGCTCCTTATTCACCATGCTGTTTCCCATCCTGTTCTGAAACACCTACCTCTTTCTGTGCACTGCACAGGAAGTCTGGGCACATAACTCAGGGCTACAGGTTTCATGCCAATGGCTAGGGGCCTAACAGTAACACTGTGCAACAGCTAACTCCTGGGTACTTATGTCTTTTAATGAACATGGCCCTTATCATAGGCAGATTAATGCACAGGCTAGCTGAGCCTGGGCCCAGGGGCCCCTGCCTCAGCACAGATGAAACCAGTGGCCAGGCTGGACATGCATAATGCAGCAGACCATGGCTGCTGGGTACCAGGCAGGGTGCAACCACACCAGAGTCCTGGAAGCAGCTGGAACCACTGGCTGCAGGGAGCAGAGCCAGGTATGGGCATAGCCGGGACCTGCCAGCGATGGGACATACTGCTCCGGCCACTGTTTCTGCTGTGCCATCCGAGGATGCAGCCCACAGTTGAAGGGTAGGGTGCAGGTCAAGAGCAGGGGCATAGCCCAGGGTCCTGATGAATCTTAATCTGTTTATCTCAATACTGATTACCTCAGTAGTCAGCACCCTGCGGGCTAAGGCCCTGTTCAAGCTCAGTATCACATTGAGGAACTTGGGCTTAGGATATAAAATCAAGGACAGTTGCACGTTTGGAAGGAAGAGGAGGTTATGGCTTGGCATGCGATTCAGGCTTCATGCTAGTTGAGCCCTAAAAGGCATGACTTTCAGACTGGTAAATATTGCCAAAATATTTGTGGCAGTTTCTCACATAGACAGTTTTTTTCAGAAGGGTTAAGATGAGGTCAATTCCATTTGTGGTAGGTCTCAGGCTAGACATTCCACCTCCATTCATTCACTAATTGTTGGTTAAAATATAAGTATGCAATAAAAACTGTTCCTTGAAAACATTAAGGCTGGTATTTTTACTGGGGTTTAAAAGAGTTTGGTTCCCAGTTCCTGTTATCCATAGTCTTGTTGGAAAATCCAAGCCTTTTCCACAATCTATATGGTCCATAGAAGCAAATATATATTTTATAAGCAAATTACTTTTTTTACTTGAATTTGAGTATATTAAAATGTTACTGTGTAAATCTGGCACTTGGTAACAGTGCCAGATTTTTACAAAATCTCAGGTATTCAGATTTTGATTCAGCACCACCGAGCTCAAACAATGTTTAGAGAAGTGTAGGATTAAACTGCTATTTTTCAATAAGTGTCAGATTAGAGCAGGCTTGTCCAACATACAGCCCACGGGCTGCCATGTGGCCCACCAAGCCATTTTCTGTGGCCCATGGTGCTGCGATGGGAAACAAAAATAAACACAGTTTACTTTTGTTCCTACCCTTTGTCCCTCCCCTAACCCCTTAGCAGCTTCCTAACAGCTGCTGAAGGGCTGGGGAAGGAACAAGGTTCCCACAGGCACCGTGTCAGCTTGACATTGCCGATGTGGTGCGTGTGGGAAGAGGAGTAGCCATGTGCTGCTCAGGACAAGTTGACCCCAGCTGAAGCAGCAGGGTCTCAGCTGCACTTTCCTCCTACCTGCACTGGTCAGCCTCTGCTGGCTGGTGCCGACCGGGACAGGTCTGTCCCATCCGGAGCAGCATGCAGCTGAAGCTGGATTCCCATGTGCTGCTGGGGACAGGAGGAGCCCGGACGGGTCAGCACTGGCCAGCAGAAATGGTGGTGGAGTCATGTGCCACTTGGGACTCACCGGTGCAGGCAGGGGGAAAATGCAGCTCCGCCCCTGCTGTTCCGGCTGGGCTCGTCCCGTTCCGTCCCAAGTGGCACATGGCTCCGCCGCCGCTTCTGCCAGCCGGTGCCAACCTGGCTGGGCTCCTCCCATCCCCGGTAGCTTGAGGGGAGCTGATTTCAGCTGCATGCTGCTCTGGATGGGACATACCCAGCCAGGCCAGCACTGGCCAGGAAAAGTGGCCTGTAGTTGAAGCTGGCTTCCCATGAGCTGTTGAGAATGGGAGGAGCCCAGCTGGGTCTGCGTCAGCCAGCAGATTGGTATAATGTTACAAGCCTATGGCTGGGGAGGGGTCAGGCTCCCTAGATCTGAGACCTGATGTAGGCTATGGCACAGAGACTCACTCTGGAACAACGGGCTAATAAACTTGTGTATGCACCTGCCAGGAACCCAAGTAGCAGGTGATTGATACCTGGTAAGTTCATGTGAGTAGAGACTGCTTATTGTTTTCTGTGTGGCCTTTAAAATGTTTTTATCCTACTAAAATATGCCATACTTTGTGAGCGTCATTGCCTCTGTATGAGAAAGCAGAATCGTAGCCACTGAACTAAATTCATGCCCCGTGGGAATAATCACAATTCAGCAAAATGGGCGGGAAGGAAAAGCCAGTGTTCTAAGTGTGCACCCTAAAAAAGGCCATGAAAGAGTTAGAAGCACAACTTTAGAACCTGGACTGCTATCCGGTGACGGCAGTCCAGGAGGCATGATGGGAATCCTCTACTCTTGTGAGATTTAGAAAAGCAAGAGGACATGAGAGCAACATGTAGGCAGAGACAGTGCAGGGCCTTGGAGCCATGTTAATAAGTGAGGACAACTATGCTCCCACTCTGGTCAATGACTTATTGTGGGTACATCTTCACTAGCTTCAAGTCACTCAAACCTGCTGCCAAAAAATAAGCCCTTCCTACCCACTTACACTTTTACCTGCTCTGAACTGGAAATTGGGCAGTAAGGGCCCTTCTAGGGTGGTCCAAGGACGCTAGAGGCAGATCACACACAAAGAGTGAGAGATGTTCTCAGAATGTTCTCACCACCACATTTCTTCTTAAAAGCAGGGATGTCCTGAGGTTCATTTAATGTTTGTAAAATGCTTGGAGAGCCCCACATAGATGCACTGCATAGAAATGCAAAATATATTTTTACTTA
>JAGPOW010003316.1:150861442-150879807 GCA_030014935.1 Caiman crocodilus | reverse complement strand
ACCCTGGCACTCGTTCCTGCCATTGGCGGGGGGTCAGACTAGATGGCCTGCTCTAGGCCCCTTCTGACCCTAGATACTATGATACTATGATATTATGAACCTGCATATAGAAACCAGCAGGTTAGGCAGCCTATTACACATACCTTTAGGGCTAGCTGCTGTAAACTAACCCAAATCCATTGACTTCCATGGACCTGGGCAGAGCTGCTGAGGGTGGCTCTTAGCTCCAAACCTGACTTGAGCTACAGGCCTTGTCAACTTTACAAAATTCTGTCAGCACAGCTATATTGACTAGGATGTAAAGAAATCATAGCCCTAAAATGAAGGCTAAATAGGCCCTTTGCTCTCATGAAAGGAGAGTTTTGACTTGGCTTGAGTAATATTAAAGGCACAGAAAGGCCCAATCCCACAGGATTTTAAAAGGAGGTGTGGAGATCGCTCTCCTGCTCTGCAGTAGCGGTAGAGGTAAGACAGTTCCACCATATTTGTGTAGACTTGGGGCATTATCAGAAGGAGCCATTACACCTGTTCCCTGATTACTTTGAGAAGAGAGGTCTTTATCTCATTTAAAAGGGAGCATTAGGGATCTGGCAGTTTGGCTCACTGGCCTTTAAAGATCTCCATGGATGAATAGAGATCTCGGGAGACACAAGCTTACACATAACTGAGAGTGCTCTGGACACAGTCTCATCACTTCCGCTACCCAGAGATGAGGTGGTGAAAGGCTGCTGAGGAGTTGCTATGTGCTTGTTTGTGAATACAGGATTTCTTCTCAAGAATCAAGCTACATTCTGTGGGGCTGTACAGTTTAGAGAGGCACATTTTGAATCATGAGTAGAAGAGGGGGTGTTAAGTAATACACACATTTGCATCACTTATCTTGTAACTGAGATTATTGCTGTTTTTATAGTGTTAACAAATGTTATTGTGTATGCCATGTTGTGTTGGTACATTTTTGGGGCAAGTATCAGCAACAGTATGAGCAAAGTGCCTTGACTGATAAGTTGGTGTCTAGGGACAGATGGCGGACGACCTGCGAGGGGCCTGATCCTTGTTGTGGCAGTGCAGCTCTGGCTCCTTCACCTCTGCGCCTGGGTTCAAAACGCCATGCTGTGGCACCATGCTGGGGGTTGCCTACCTGCTTTAGAGCACATCCTTGGCTGTAGTCTGTCAGGGTGAAGGTGAAGACCTTGTATCAATTTCAGAAGGACTCAAGTTGGACTGAAACTGTTGAAGATGTTGGAAAACATCTAGGTTCCACTGGGTTTACTTTCAATCACTCCCATACCAAAGTGCTCTTGTATCATTTGCATAAACAAGCCCATATTTGTAATCCAGCACCAAACTAGGGATTCAGAATATGTTACAGTCTGTGCATGAGGGAAAAGAATTTGCTTTGGGGGACCATTCTTCCACCCACTGAAGCCAATGGTAAAATGTTTAGACCCTTAAAGCACTCATATTGAAAATTAAATCTATTTTTATAACTGTAATCTTCAAAATTGCAGCTCTCAATTATTTCCTTTACATTTGTGAATGCTAAAAAAACTCTTTTTAATTCTGGAAAAAACTTACTCTTAAAACAACACTGGGTCTCCACACGAGATTTTATTTCTTAATTGTTTTACCATATTATGTAAATAATCTAGTTTTGAATGACCTGTGATGTAACTTTTTATTATAGGAGAGATTTAAGATTAGATATGCTTACTGGATTTAAGTGGTGCATATAATAAAACCTTTGCACTCGCTATTGATTTTCAGAATTTTATGCTACTGCATGTAGTATTATTTGCGTAGTACTCGTTTTATGGAGTAAATAGCAAAAATGCCAATGTCAAACATAATGTAAGAAAGAGAAGATGACTTCAAATATTAGAAGCAAATAATAGAATTGTAATTTAAGCATATTTTCCTCAGTGATTCATGAGGGCATTCCCTCTTTCTACAACTGCATTTCATGGGAACATATGAAGGGAATCATTATTAAAGACATGCCTTTCTTAGGACCAAAAAAACATTCTCTACAGTAGTGTTTCTTCCTGCCTGAGAAAGGAGCACATGATATCAGCTGAGGTATTCTTTTTCCTAGCACTTGATGAAAGCTGTGAAAGCTTGTGCCTCTCTGAAACAGTCCCTAAGGCGGCACTCATAGAAGGCTACCTTCTGCTCAGCTTGTCACAGAATGCCTACTTGGTTGAATCAAGAAATTCTTTTCCAAAATGAATTGTTCATAAAGGGCTGTAAAGGTACCAACAGAGTGATTTATAGGAGACTTAGACTGGAATTTACAGGAACAGTTGTGTTTAGGCCAAGAGTTGTGGCAACCTAAGAAAATTTTAAATATTACCTTACAGCAGAAAATCCCTGAAAGAACATGTCCCAGAAGCAAACATTTTTAGGGAGATCTATCTGTACCACTCAGAGCTTTCTAAGTATTAATAAACCAATGCCACAAACTACTTCTTTGTATAAGTGGAGCCTTAGTGACTGAACAGAATACTTTTCACGATAAGTACCTTTTTCACTTTCTCTTTTAATAGTCAAGGTTGCCAGGGTTTTTATCTGGTCAGTAATATTAGTGAAGCAGAAATTATATCACGCGAAGCAGAAATTTGGTCCTTAATATCTAGCCAGAGAGTAGTTTTCAAAATATATCTGGGTGCTATTTTTGCTGTACAAGTTTTAAAAATGTCACAGCCTATTTTCAGTTTATATAAATTAACTAAAAGCCCAGCTTTGATACGTACACAAAGGGTGTTGAAGAAGTCCAATCATGCAGTATTTTCATTTTGAAGGAAATGCACAAAGGAATGAAGAATGTTTAATATTTGTACTAAATGCATGAACTTTAGAGAATGGAGACTGTGTGTTAGCATCTGTGTGGTACTATTAGGGATTTGTACTGTTGCCTATCACTACAGGCTCTGAATTCCTAGGGACTCCCTGAAATCTTTGATTCTCTGCTCTTTTGTTGTTATAGAAAGTCCTTCTGAAGGTTGTATTTCTTTGGATGGGGACAGATGGGAATAGAAGGGGTTGCTAATACTTTGAATGTTGCTGGTTATGCAGGAAGAAATTTAATCAACACTTGTTCCACAGTCTGAGTCCCACAACTGAGAATGTTTTGTGTTCAGCTTTTACATGCTTTATTCTGGGCTTTGTGATTTGTCAAAGCTTTCTCAGGGGCACATCTACTTGGTAATTTGGTATGCTAGGTAGTGATGCACTCAGACATGTCATACTATGTCTTAGTTTCCAAACCAGAAGCTGCATAGCCATGTTTACACTAAATTGTGGCAGGCTAATTAACACTAAAGGCATGTTTACACCACAAACTTGCTGAGTCTGCAGCTGGGCCATGAAATGCACTATGTTGCTCTACATGCATTCCTTAACACATGCATTAGGTTGACAGCAGCACCACATGAATATGGCTATACTGTTTATCAATCTGGAGGTCATGTGCATGTACCAGCACTACATTAGTACTGTAAGTTGAACACTAGCACTGTAAGTTTGCAGTGGAAATATGCCCTCATTGACTCTACATTGAGATCCACATTACATAGCAGGCAGGCTATTGTAACAGAACTGGAATGACTCTAATGATTCATGGATGCTGTTTGCCAGCCTGATTACAAAGGAATTCTTTCTGCATTTTAAATGACTCTCAAGAGAGATTGGAGTCCACGCCAGGATCTGGGTTTTCTGTTTGCCACAGAGAGACATGGATATTATTTTTTAAAGGAGAAAAACACAGGAAACAGTGGGTTTCCCTTTGCAGACTGGCAGAGCTCCAGCCTGCAACGGGTTGAAGGGAGTGGGAGGAGGGCAATCAGGCACCACATGCATGTACAAACGTGCACACATGCACATGGCAGCCAGGCAGCCTGGAGAACAGCTTTCTCCAGGTAAGTCTATTGGAGGGGGGATTCAGGACCCCATAGTGAGGAAGGGAGGGATGGAAGGAGTTGGGTAAGGCTGGGACTGGGGGTGCTGCCCAGCCAGGGTGGTGCGTGGGGCCCGGGCTTGGGAATGTGCAGCTACAAGGCCTGGCTGGAGAGTGGGATGGAGATGCAGGTGGCTCATCAGGAGGAGGCAGGGGCACCTGGCAGCAGCAGGTGTGGTGGCACAGAGTTGTGCCCCTTGCTGCTGCTGGGTTGGCAAGGGGCACCTTGCCATGCTGGCATGGGGCTCCTGGCAGCAGCATGTAGCTTCCTTGCTCCGCTCTGCCATGATGTACTGGGTCCCATCTGCTGGGCTGCAGAGGACACTGGGGGGAGGGCAGCAGGGTAGGAAGCCCAAAGCCTACAGCTGCTAGTGCACCCCTCCACCCCCATGGGCTCCACTTTAGTGGTGCTACTTATGGGGGTAGGGGATCCAGGCTCTGTGCTCTGGTTTGCTGCAGCAGTCAACACTTCCCACAGGTGACAGCCAAGGCTTGGACACTGCTTATGGGGGCTATGGACCCAGGCTGGCCCCATAACCCTTCCTCTTTCAGGGTTGAGGGGGGTGGGGGCTGTAGCAGGGGAGTGAGGGGCATGGGCAAGGCCATAGGGCTGTGGGTCTGGAGTTTGAGGAACCAGAAGGGTCCAGGGGGCTGTGTATCAGGAGTCGGGAGCACCAGCAGGGCCAGGGGTTATGGGTGGGGAGCAAGGGCCACTGGTGGGGCTGGGCGACTGTGGGTGTGGAGTGAAGGCACCAGCAGGCCCAGGGTGCTACAAAGCAGGGGGCAGGTGCAGCTCCTCCTGGATCCTGGTGAGCGAAGATGGCAGGGGGATCTCTGCTTTTCCATCATAACACACCCAAAGTCAAATGCCAAAATTTATAGGTATTTATAGTTTATTTAATTATAGTGATTGAGGCACTGGCAGGCTTCCAAATTGTTTAAAAATTGCAAATATATCTATAAAACATTGTGTTCAACTGATACCTCAATATATAGTGGCAATTCATTTTAGTCACAGAAGAACTGGTTATGGTGGCAGCTTTTTTTGTGTTCCACCCCTTTCTCTGGAGCAGCACCTCCGGCTGCTGCCTTGGTCATGTCCTCTATTACTCAGTGCTCCCAGGAGAGACCAGAAAGTGAGCAGAGGAATGACTAGCTCTGTAACTGTCTCTATTACTAACAGAGATCCACTGAGAAGACACTCACTTCCTCAATGTAATGGGTACAATATCTGCGTGATGCTCACAGAAATTATAATTCAAATAAAAGCTTTAATGTATGTCTATGCTAGTAAAACTGTGAGAAAAATTTGAAAGACAAATTGAAACAAAAATGGAAAATCATCTGTCTATGCTTACTCTTTTCTTGTGTTGACAACCGGATTTTCCCCCAGATCCTGGTCTCTACAGCCCACTGGTAAAAATGTCCTTGATAGGTTTTTGTGAGCAGAGAAATAAGGCAGTGAAAGAATGTATTGAGAGACATGATTGCAAAAAGTGACCTAGAAGGCATCTAAAAGGTAGCAGGTTAGAGAAAGAACATGTGCCCAGGATAGTCTTAATTCAAATCCCAGTAATCAAGTTCAATGATAGGTCAAAGCCTCTTATCTCTTAATTTATAAGGCTGAAGCAAGTAGTCAAACTGGTCAGCTATGCATCATCAAGTACTCATCCTAGCATGTCAGCATGTTCAAAAGTGACATACCACAGAGGAACATGAGAAATGAATTCAGCAGCCACTCTTTTTCAAGGAATTGAAGCAATATTCTTATTTTTCTCTTCTGTAATTGGGAAATGCAGTCTGTGCTCTGTGCAACTGTGAGACTTCCATCAAATAGGAATTCAACACATGCATTCTGGAGAGAATAGAAATGTTAGCATGAAGAAAATAGACTAATACGTTCATTGTTTAAAAACTTACTGTTAATCCAGCACAATGTACTATGTTGCAGCACAAAGCAGCACAAAGTATTATGTTGTATCTGCTCATCAAATTGCTATGACTACTAAAATTTAGTGTGTGTCTGTGTGAGCATATGCATGACTATAAGCATGCATATATACATATACAGATTTTGAAGAGAACTTGATCCCCAGTCATTTATGATACATGTTCTTACTGGCATTACCGAGACTTACTATTTTTGTAAGTATTTGCAGGACTGGGCCTCAAGGTTTTTTTTCTTTTCAGTGATTATTCATGCTAACACTATAACCGTAAGAACTATATAACTGAAGAGAAAAAAATACATTGTAAAAACTTACCAAAATTATCACTCAACATTTCCAAAAGAAGCAGCAAAATATCGGATGTTAGCGTGCTTAGGATCAAAGAAAGTGATTAAAAGTTACTTATTCGTATAATTGCTTTATAGAAGTTCTGGCTTCAGCATATTAGGGCAAATGTTAAGTTATACAGCTAAGATTTATAAAATAAAAATTGGTCATACATTTAGACCAACATTTTCAAGCCAATTTATTTAAGATTAGGTTCTTAAATCCATATTTAGATGTTCCATCAAAACTGGTCTGATTTGTAAAGGTGCTGAGCACTCACAACTTTCACTGCAATCCAGTGGGTAATGTGGTTGCTTACTATGCCTAAATTTAAGTATAAGGCCCTCACTTTCGATGCCCAGGCTTCAACAGCTTAGTTGTAAAAATAAAGCAATCCCTAAAATCAAAATTCTATCAGCCACTCCGTCTTTTTTAATCATATAAATGTAGTATGCTCAGTGCAAATCAGCTGGAGCCCAGCTGCATCTCTATCTGCAGAATCTGTTTATTTTATTCTTTCTTTGCCCTACAGCCTTGACATCCTCCCTTGTCAGAGCCAGCTGTGGCTATTTTTGTGCCCCTCCCCTTCCCCTCAAAGGCTGCACTGAGGGCCACTGTCACAGTTACCCCTTCTCAGTTACACCACTATCCCTCACTAATTTTTCAGGATTGACAATTTTTAAAGACTTCTGTGACCTTTGTGAGCTCATCTGTGAAGTCCCTGTCCCATCCATGTTTAAAGACCCTTTTAAAGAACCACTGCTGTCATTCTGTTTCCAGTGAATCAAAACAACCTAGGTATAAATAGTTTCTGTTCCTCTTTCTCTATTTTCCTGTAATAATGGCATAAGAAGTCGGGTTGGTGCCCAGGGTAAACTCTGCGGAACAGTTGTTGAGAGTGGGAGAGGCAGTTCCAGGAATGGGGGTGGAGGATTAGGACGGCACATGGTTGTGAGAGCTGAGGGATGCAGCTTTGGGAGCAGGGTGGGCTAGGGGAGGGGGTACAGCTGTCTTGCTGTCTTACTTATGCCAGGAATGACTAACCAGCCCCTGGCTGAGCTGCTGCTACCACTGCCACATGTTTTGCCTGCCCCAACTGTTGATCTTAAAGCAGATGCAACAACAGCAGCTGGGGACTGTTTTGGAGATCCTGGCATGGGTAAACGATGGGGCTGCTCTTTCTGCCTCAGCAGGGGGAGTGAATTTTGGCACTCCTCCTAGCTGGTGACCTAGATGGGTGCCCTTCTCACCCTCCCCTAATTAAGCTATTGTCCTGTCTGTGCTTAGATTGTGAGCTAATACGTAAAGAGCACTTAGCATATTGGCAGCTTAGGAGCATGCAATTAATAATAATCTTCTACCTCTACATCAAATGTTATGCAATCTCTTCTCTCAAAACAGAGAAGTTTAAATGAACTGTTTGAGTGACTGCACTTGGCCATATAGAGACATGATTCCTGCCCCATGGAGTTTATAATCAAGTCTGGATAGAAGCAAAGCAGTTCAGACATGTCAGTCACCATCTGACAGTATGCACATGGACTAGTGGAGAAGCTTTACAGACTTCCACGAAAAGTCTTCAGGAAGAAATTTGTATTAAAGAGAAATCTGAGAGAAAAAGGGAGGGTTTATGATGTATGGAAACCAGGGAAGAGTTCGTTGCATAAAGGGCTGCACCCAACTTCTTTTTACACTCAACAGGAGCTATAGCGAAATCAAACAGTAAATATTCCTCCTAAACTGCATGGCTCACCATCCAGGCAGATGCTCTCTAATTTCTACTTCTTGGAAGGAGCTGTGGAATACTTATTAATGCATTATAGTCAATGTAAGTATTTAAGTTACTGGCTATCAATCCTAAACAAACATTTCTTGTGGGATTAAAACATCATGGTCGAATAGTATCATTAAGTAACTATTAGAGTTGCTGTGGTTTCTATATTGTGAGATCACCCACATGAAGACTGTTAAGAAAATGTTTATTTGGTTATTTGAGTGATTGCTTCCTTTCTTTCTTCTTGGGAAAGCTCTGGGCATTGAGAAAAGTACATGGACCAAGGAACCACTTGCTCACTCTCCCCAGCCGCATCATATTTTTTAAAGTGTAGCCATAGTATAACAATGTATGTTTAACTATATACTAAGTAAGCAAGCATGTTAATGGATGGCAATGGTGGAGGTTTACAGCATGGTTTTGTAACTTGTTTTACAAGGTCAGTGAGGAGGGTATTTAATGGCTCAAAGGACGGCAAATGGGCTGTGGAGCCTTTCACCACCATGAAACCAATTCAAATCCAGCCTATACAAGTCTGCAGTGATTTAAGGTCCAGTTGCTATGTAGTGGTTTATCTGCAATAAGATTTTGCTTTCCATGTAGTGGACAGATCACCAGGTCTCAAAAACTACTACCATGTTTAGCCTTAACTGGTAGCTTAACCTGAAAACAGTGAAAGGAATGGGAATAGGACTATGCTTTTACCCTCCAAACTGGGCACTCCAGGTTAAAGCTGTATTACACTGAGGTATCATAACCATGTTCTGTAGAGGTGACTTGGGTTGATTAACTAGCTAATGCATGAACAATATATAGATAAAAGGTGTTATGTAATTGTTATTTTTATTATTTTTATATATTAGTAAATCTCAAGGGTCATTGCTCCTGCTGTTTATTTGATCTATTTACCCAAAATAATCTCTTTTCAAGGTCATCATCAGTAGCAGAATGTGAATTTAGTCTACCTGAGAGATTAATATTTAGCCTTTTCAGTCTCAGTACAGATCTGGTTTTAAAAAGAAACCTTTCCATGAACGTCATTGCATTGAGGTAATTTTAGGACAAAATTATTCTACATTTATAGCTTACCTCAAATATTTGCAATCTCCATATTAAAATATAAAGGCAGCTTTTTCACAGTGTGCTAGGTATATGGGGCTTTTGCTGGTTGCCTACAGGATCCAGGATTTTTTTCCCCTCATGAATGGCTTCTGTTTTGCTTTGTTTTGGCCTTCTTCTGGAAAACTGGACATTGAGCCAAAGTAAAGCCGGCAGCTTTTGGCTGGGGTGCTCTGGTGTTCCTGGCAATACATAGGGTAATATTTTACACTTAGACCGTATCAGGGGCAATTGAAATGAGAGCATTCATATTTTAAAGCTTGTTAACTTGTGCTAAGTGCCCTCTGAGTGTCTCAGATTTGCACCACTTCAGAACAGGGTTAACTTTGGGTTGTGTTACTCAGCTCATTTTTAGGTAACTTCAACTTGCTCCGCAGAGCTAAAATGAGCAATTTGCAGTCCTTCAGCATCCCAGGATATGCTGCTCCTGTCCCCATCACTCCTGCTCTGTAAATGAACTACCCACCCTCCCACCCTCTACTTTTCAGGGGATGGTGCTGCCTGGGAACAGTGGGAGCATGGAGCTAGGAGGTGAAGAGGCACAGGAGCTTGGTCTCATTTCACCTTTAACTGAGCATCTAAGATAGTGACTAGGTACCAAGTCCCCCCTTCTGAATGGCATTCCTAAAATAACCCTTGTGCAGGGAGTTCCTCCATAGTCAAGATTCAGGAGGGAAATGGAATACCCTCCTCAAGGTGCCGACAGCAGCACCATACCTAGACTTCTAGTGGCCTGGGGTATACTTTTAATATCATCCCCCTCCTTCACCAGAAATGATTATAATAATAATACAAGAATTACTATTTTTGGGCATAGACAACAGTGACACAATCAAGTGGCCAATTGGATGCTGGATATGTAAACATATGGGTTATTACAGCACATTGTTTTAATGAACCATTGAGGTCATCAAGCAGTAGGCCTGTGTGAATCTTTGGTCTCTGATTTGATTCGATAGAGACTCGGCCTGATTCAGTGGCCAAATCTCCAAATCCAAATCGAATCAGGTGACCCTTTTATCTCTCTGAATCAAATTGGAACCCTCCGAATCAATTCAGAGAGATTCAGAAAGATTTGGTGATTTGGACATACACACAGCTTTAAATGTCTTTTCTACATACCTCGAGGTACCAGGCAGCTTATGAATGCTGTGATGGTGGGGCGGATGGACCATCCCACAGGAATGTGGGGGCTCCCCAGTGTGCTTGGCAGCAGACCTGGAACTGGATCAGAAGCACTTCAGGTCCATTTCCAGGTCTGCCGGGGAGTGCACTGGGGGTCCCCCTGCACCCCCCAGCTCAGTGTCTGGTGCCTCCTGGGTCTAGGGGGGCACCCAGGGTCCCCCTGTGGCTTATCGCCAAGCTGGGGATGTGGGGGGGCCCCCCTACCACAGCGTGCTACCGGGCTGCCCATCTTGGGGAGGGTAATTCCTTCCAGTCCACTTCTGGGTTTGCTGTGGAGCATGCGGGGGGGGTGGCGTGGGGCTGTGCTCCTGTGGGATGCTCCATCCACCCCACCCTCGCAGCGTTCGCAAGTCATCTGCTACCTCAAGGTATGTAGAAAAAACATTTAAAGCTGTGTCTATGGCTGAATTGCTGATTCTCTGAATCAGCTTCGAATCTTCAGATTCAGATTTGGCGGAATAGAATTAGGGACAGTGATCCAAATTAACTGATCGAATCACTGTCCCCGATACGGGCTGAATCCAAATCTGAATTGAATACAGCTTGTTTTGCATACCCTATCAGGCAGCTATTGAGGTCATCTATTATGGTAGCTGCTACAGACACAAAAGAGCCACAAGTTAAGGCAGAATTTGAGCTCAGACAGACCTAATTCTTATTTCCCAGGCATAGCACTACCTCCCACTCTCCTTCTTTGTAACATCTGTTTTTTCAATGATAATCAGTGAAAACAAATACTGTGTTGGCTAAGGTGTGCAAAAAGCAACTTGAGAGGTAAAACTATAGGGAAAAAATAACTCCTGGGATTCTAAATCCCCATGTGAATAAATTCTGTAGGTGTTTATCTTCGTCTCATTGCCTGACTTTCCATTTAACAATACAAAATCTAGGAGAAATGTACCTCAGGACCCCTGCAAGTACTCAAGATGCAGTAGCTTAAGAGCTTTTTGATTAAGAGAAGCTTTCTACAAATGCAAAATATTGCAGCCTCAATTTTCCATTAATTCCAAGCTGCACTTCGACAAAGAGGAGAGATATGACTGAAGAGCACCACAGGCCTAGACTGATTTTTGTCACTGGTCTGAAGTCAGGGCTTATTGTGAGAGGATCACCTCCCCCCTTCCCAGGTGTCCCTGATACAGGCTTTACTCCCACTGGGCATGTCTACACATAAAATGAATGCAACACAAAAAACTCTGATGCATATCGTACCAGTTTATTGCTCTTGGGTATCATGTTTACATGTGTGCCTGGGACCACAGCACACTGAGTTGGGGTAGAGCAGCCCTGGCTGGCAGGGAACTGGCAGTGGGGGTCAGTCTGCCAGCTTGGGGCTGCTCCAATCCAGCTGAACATGCAGGCAGCCCCTGCACTGAAGCACCCTCATGTTCCAGCCAGCCCTATCAGTGTCTATACTTGTACTATTGCACACTAAATAATGCTGCCATACATTAGTACTTATATTTACAAGTATGTTAGTACTTGTATTTACAAGTACTAACCAATGGTAGAGAAAACAAAAAAATTGTTTGCTGCGGCTTAATAGGACCACATGTGTAGAAGCTGAGACTTTACTGTGGGGCCAATTAGAAAGGATCCTGTTCTTTTCTGTTGAAAAATCATAAATTCTCTGATTTAAAAAAAAGGCAAATTCTCTGATTAAAAAACCCCAAACCTGTGATTAAAATGAAATGTCACTATATATATATATATAGTGGTATCAATTGAACACAGTGTTTTACTGATATATTTACAATTTTAAAGCAATTTTGAAGCCTACCAGTACCTCAGTCACTGTAATAAAATAAATTCTAAGCACTGTAAATTTTGGTATTTGATTTTGGGTTTTATATCATGAAAATTTTGAGCTCCCCATTCCCCCTTTGCTCACAGAACTCAGGTCCAGGCCCCTCACTCCCAAGCCACAGCCCCCCAGGCCTGCTGGTGCCTCTCCCTCTCCACTCAGAGCCCCCCCACCCATTCAGCCCTGCCTGAGGGGGCCTCCAGCTGCCAGAGCTATGGGGCCAAGGACCCTGCCTCCACAGCAGTGTCCAAGCCCTGGCTGCTGCCCGTGGGAGGCAGCAAGTGATGCAGCAGAGCAGAGCATGGAGCCTGGCTCCCCTACCCCTATGGGTGGCATGGCTGGAGCAGAGTCCAAGGTCAGGGTGGGTGCAGACTATCCGCTGTAGGCTCAGGGCTTCCCACCCTGCAGCCCTTCCCCTGGGCCCTCTGTGGCCCAGCAGGTGGAACCTGGTATGAGAGGGGAGAGCAGGGCTGGGCAGGGAAACTCACACCACTGTTGGAAGTCCTGTGCTGCCCTGGCAAAGCACCCTGTGTCCACCTGGTATCAGTGAGGGTGACAACTCTGTGCTGTCACCTCTGCTGCTACTGGGTTGGCAGGGGATCGCTCAACATGGCAGCATGGGTCTTGCAGCAGCAAGGAGCTTTCCCACCCAGCCCCACTCTGCCCTGCTGCACCAGGTCCCCCCACACTGAGGTGTGGAGACCCCAGGGGGAAGGCAGGAGGGAAGGGAGCCCCAAGCCTGCAGCGGGCAGCCCACCCTTGCCCCCGCCCACACATCTGAAGCGCATGTGCCCCCCATACCCACCCCGGGAGTGTGCACAGCGGTGGAGAGCTGGCCCTTCCCCTCCCCCCTTGACAAGCTGTCCATGGCTCCATCCTGCTTCCCACTGGGCCCCGAGGTTGCACATGGCTCCAGGTCCCAAGCCCCATGCATTGCCCCAGCCCTGCCCAACTCACTCTGTCCATCCTTCCCTCCCTCCCCATGGGCCTCAATCCCCACCCTGCCTTCCTGCCAGACTTAACCTATGGGAGATGCTGTCTGGGCTGCCTGGTGTGTGTAAGCACATGGCACTCCCTGTGTGATCACCCTTCTTTCACTCCCCCCAACCCCTTGCAGGCTGGAACTGTGCCAGCCTGTAGGGAGTTCTTTGCAAGAGTGAAAAATCCATGTGTTTCTCTGTTAAAATGAAAAATCTGTATTTTTTTAGTCAAAAGAGAAAATCCACATTTTCCTGTTTTACCATGGGAAACGGAAGATCTGGATCCCTGCTAATTAGGCAGCTCCACACTGAACATCTTGTGTAGATGCACTCACTGTGTTGTATTGAAACTGAATGGAGGTGACCAGAATAGGAAGCAATAGAGAGTTTCCCTACACAAGAGGAATTCTTATGTGGTATCACTGGCTTTTTAGGGCCGCTTTGCTTGCATGTTTGGTATGCTTACGGAGCACAATGTGCATAGTAAACTGGATAATCTATTCCTAAGGAGGGAATAGAGAGGGAGGGAGAGTGCAGAATTTGCCAGTTTCAGCATAGTGAAACTCCATCTCTTAACAAGAAAGTACAACCTGACCTATGTTGCATCTTTTAAGCATGTCCAATCTGTGTTTATACAAACTAAGAAAGAACTGGGTCAGATCTGCAAGCGTTTTTCTGTGTGAAAAGAAAAAAAATAGAAACAATAAAAAATGGCTGATATCAAAATACCCAAATGGAAGAAACCAAGCCTCAAATTTCCAATTAGCAGTCTACAAACTACTACCCTCGCTCTGTAAAATGCAATAATGGCTTCTCTGTAATTTGCAAGCAGGCCCACAAATCCTTGGCATTCTTTGGAGCATAACATGGCTTGCCTCATACATCTGCAAGCTGAGCTATTTATGGAAGAAGTGGATAAATTTGGTTTCAAGGCTGGCATTTTTGTTAGAGTGAAGGGAATGTAGATGAAGGGGAGGGACTTTGATTAGAGAGAAGAGGAAATAAGAGGATAGAGCTAAACTGTTCTCAGTGGTGGCAGATGACAGAGCAAGGGACAATGGCCTCTAGTTGCATCAAGGGAAGTTTAGATTAGATATTAGGAAAAACTAATACACTTCTACAGAGAGGTGGTAAAATCTCCATTCTTGGAGGTTTTTAAGACCTGGATAGACAAAGCCTTGGCTGGGATGGTCTAGTTGGAGATGGTCTTGCTATGAGCAGAGGGTTGGACTACATAACCTCCTGAGGTCCCTTCCAACCCTAGTCTTCTGTAATTCTATGAGTCTAAGAGTAGAGATATATGGGATTCTGAATGTAAGAACAAGGAACATGAAGAGTCAAAGGATATAGCCAGCTCAGGTCAAGTGACTTTCATTGCAAAGGGTACAATATAGTTGAAATATAACCTCTTTTGAGCTTGGAGGTTGGCAACAAACCAATGTATGAAAAGTACCCCACTTCCATATTATGCAGTTTTTGGTCAAAGATGATTGAAAAGCCTCCTGTTCTTAGGAAAAGTGCCATAAGAACTAAAACATCTACTACTTTCCACTGTCAGAGAAAAAAACAGTGGGATACCTGGCCCTTTAGTCTTGTGGGGGCCGAGAAATGCTGGTGGAATGGGGCCGCTGGTGGAGTGGAATTGAGGCGCTAGATACGCAGGTTGCTGGAAGCCAAAAAACCTTTACTTACAGTCCTTAGGCTGTAGGCACGTTCCGTTAAGTTACAAACTTAAATAGGAACTCAGGCACACAGAAGCTCACACTCACGCAGGGTATGGGGCGTCGGATGAATCCGGCGAGGAGTCGTTGTCGGTTGATCAGGCCTCCTTCGTGGCTTGGAAACGCACGCGGGATTTCTCCTCATGCATGTCCGAGCTCTCCTCCGGTTTGGGCGGGCATCGCCCAAGCCTCTTATTCGGTCAGCAAGCCAATTGCTGACCGACACATATGCATAATTTAACACAAGTCAATCGCAAGCATGCACTCACCGGTGTAGCTGCAAAGTTTTGGCAGGCTCTGACCGTGCACCAAAACTTTTGCCATGCTACAGGGGGAAATCCCTGCATCCGTGCTCGCAATGTGCTCAACACAGCTCTGCCGAGGCATCTCTTAACTGTTTTGCACAGACAGGTCTTACCTAGTATGGCAATTTTTTGTTCTTATAGTTTCATAGTTGATAGAGTTGGAAGGGACCTGAGCAGATCATTAATTTCAGCCCCCTGCCATGGGCAGGAATGAATGCTGGGGTCAAATTAACCCAGTTAGGTGTCTATGCAGCCTCATTTTGAAGACCCCCAGGGTAGGAGTGAGCACCACTTCCCTTGGAAGTTGGTTCCAGATCCTAGCCGCCCTGACTGTGAAGTAGTGCCTCCTGATATCTAGCCTGAATCTACTTTCCATCAACTTATGGCCATTATTCCTAGTTACTCCCAGTAGTGCTTGGGGGAACAGGGACTCTCCCATTGCCTGCTGGTCTCCCTTGGTCAGTTTATAGACAGCCACCACACCCCCTTTCAACCTTCTCTTGTGGAGGCTGAACAGGTTCAGGTCCTGTAGCCTCCCCTCATAGGACCTGCTCTGCTGCCCCCTGATCATGCGAGTGGCCTTCCTTTAGACCCTCTCGATGCTGTCCACATCCCTCTTAAAATGAGGCACACAGAACTGGATGAAGTACTCCAATAGAAGCCTGACCAATCCAAATCTATGGATGCATGACAAGGTATGTTTAGCCTTCCTGACCACGTCCCCACATTGTCAGCCCATGTTCATCTTGGAGTCAATAACGACTCCAAGATCCTTTCCAAGGTCCCGTAGCCTCTCCTCACAGCACCTGCCTTGCTGCCCCCCAATCATGTGAGCGATCCATCTGACTGTGTAGACATCGACACCACAGTCATCTAATTTTTCAATGAGAATGGAATGAGAGACAGTGTTGAAGGCCTTCCTAAAGTCCAGAAAGACTACGTCCACCACGACACCTGCGTCTAAGGATTTTGTGACCTAGTCGTAGAAGACCACTGGGTTAGTCTTATGTTCTTATGCAGTAATTTGAGATTGAATTAAATGGCTGTTACATAAGACCTGATTCTGGTTTTCATGTATAGTATATTGGTATAATTCCACTGACTTCTCTGGTGCTACCCCTAGTAAGTCACCAGTAGAAAAGAGAAGAGCATCAGGTCTATGGAGCACAGTGCTCACTTTTTACATTAAAACTAGTTCAGTTTCTGTGAAAAGTTCTCTGTCAACACTCAGAAAAATACACTGAAATCCGGAGAAACTGGGAGAACTCTGTAGGACAACTGCCTGGGGGAAAGAAAACAAATGAAAGACTGACAGTCTGAAAGACCCTTATAGCCATTCCTGTCACTGGCAATTTTTTTCCTCTTTGACAGCAAGGACAAACATTATTATGGTTGCAACTCCTGGGCGAAGGGAAGTCTGTTTACATCTGCATGCTCCATTGACTTTATTCCCTTAATATAATTGTGTAGGTAGCAGGCCCGCACGAAGCAGCTAGTATTCGCTTTGGATTTGGATTTGGCTGATTCAGGGGACAGTGATTCTATTCAGTGATTCAAATCACTGTCTCAAATCAATTTGGCTGCTGCTGAATTGGCCAAATCTTTGAATCGAACAGGCCTCATTCCCCACCCACTTTCCCAGCCCTGTCAATGGCTGCCTTGCCTGGCTCCAATGTCCTGCCACTTAAAAAAAAAAAAAAAGGCCCTGCACTCACTGGCTCCTGCCACCTGGGGGGGGTGATCCCTGCTGCCCCCCACTGCCCCGTGCTGTATGTGGGGGGCTCTACCATGAGCCCCCAGAGACCCTTATGGTCACTGCAGCAGCTGGGGAGCACGAGGCTTTTTTTTTTTTCTTTTTTTTTTTTTAAAGCTCTTGGATGCTGGGGCCAGGCAAGGCAGCCATTGATGGGGCTGGGAAAGTGGGCAGGGGTCAGGGGCTCTCAGGGAGGCTGGGGGAGCAGGCAAGGGATGGGGCCTGGCAGGGGTCCGCCATGCTCCCCTCTCTCCTCCTCCAGCCCCCCTCTCTCCTACTTACCAGCATGAAGCCCAGGTCCAGCTCCTGTGGCTGCGAGCAAGGATTGCCCAAATCTCTGAATCTTCTCTGAATTGATTCAGAAGCTTTGAATTGATTCAGACCTTTTAATTGGTCTCCTAATTTGATTCAGCTTTGGAGATTCGGCTACCGAATCAGGCTGAATCTCCTCCAAATTGAATCAGCAACTGAAGCTTTATACAACCCTGGTAGGTAGGGCACTGTAACCAATACAAACCTACTGACCCTACTGTCAACACCACAGGGTGGCAGAATTGTGTTAAATATGTCAAAAAAGGACCTATGAGTCTACTGTAGCCAGTGGTTGCTTATTATTAGTAATAAGATAGTAATAAGATATGAGAACAGATTGTTGTACTTCTGAGACCAATGGAACCCTTTCTGCAACTACATGCTCATTGATGGGAGTGCAGGATTTGCTTTGGTCCAGAATACTTATTCATACAACTGGAACTCATAGTGTAGGTATGCTGCTCCCAGGCAGATTCCAGACTTGCTAGGCAATAGAGGGGCCAAACAGACTTTCTCTTCCTTGTTTTCTTTCTAGCCTTAAGTCTCTTGCATTTTTGGCTTTTGAGTGGTCCAGCTTCAAGAGGAGGTGTGGAGGGAAGCCTTCACTTAACTTCTACTATAGGATGTGGGGTTGGGTGATCTTCTAGGAAGAGGGACATCTAGGTGTAACTCCACTCCGAGGCAGAGCATGGAACAAAGCCAGCAGGCAGCCCCTACACTGAAGCACACTCATGCCCCAGCCAGCCCCATTAGCTTCTACAGGTGCATTGCTGTGCAGTAAATAATGTCACCACAGGATAGTCTTTGTATTTACTTGTACTAACCAACAGTAGTGTTTATTAGTTTACTATGGCCTAATAGCCCTCTGCATATATAAATGCAGTTACTTTGCTGCAGAGCTAATTAGGCAGTTCCACAGTAAATACCTGATGTAGACATGCTTTCTGAAGGTCAGGCATGACCTAGTTGCTGAGGCATGTGTTTTGGGTTGCTTATGCATGTTTCACACTTGAAGTCCTAAACAGAAGCATATACTGGATTGAGGTATGTGAACCTCCTTCGGCAGGCTTTAAACTAGGCTCGCTGGGGGAGGGGGAAGATGAGGGCGGAGGAGACCTTGAACTGCCAGGCCTTGCGACAGCCAACGAGCCCGGACCGTTGGTCAAACGGGAGAACCAGGTAAG
>JAGPOW010003316.1:150736144-150861342 GCA_030014935.1 Caiman crocodilus | reverse complement strand
ACCCCGGTGCTCTTTCCTGCCAAGGCAGGGGGTCGGACTAGATGATCTGCCCAGGTCCCTTCCGACTCTAGCTACTATGATACTATGATACTATGATTGTCTGGATGTTGATGCCAGGCTGATATGAATTGTTCCTTAAGGCTTAGATGTCCAGTTCCCTTGTAAATCCCAGAAATTTAAATCTGTCCCCAATAATAGATAATAGAAATCTCAACAAAAAAAATCTGAATACAATACTAACTTCTCCCCCCACCCCCATTCAAAGTGGTCTAATTTAAACAGGCATCCTCACTTCTATCAAAGATAATTTCCCTCAAAACGAGGTGTGAAGGGATTGATATAGTGAGGTGGTGCTATTTCATGATGCAGTGTAGAATTAGCAAGTAAAATCATTATTTAGTGCACAATCACTATTTAGAAGATTGACTCCAAGCTGCCAAAGAGGAATGCTAGTCCCATAGCAGAAGGCAATGATGACAGAGCCTGATCTCATTATTGATGCCATCACCCATGAAACTTTTGTTTTCCTTTCCTAAATGGAGCCCATTCACATGAAACAACATTTCTAAAGGAATCAAGTCAACTTGGAAACCACTCAGTTGCAAATAATAAATTCAAAGTATTTTTAGTCACTTGCCCCGACTCCGACCATTCACATGTTCCTGTTCTTACTGTTATATACATACATATACAATGCAAACAACACAACACAGTACAATGCAATTATTATATGAAAGCTATGCTCCAAACAGAAAATAGTTTAGGCTTTGACTATTATACTGTTCAAGTCAATGAGAGATTTGCCATAGACTTCAATTAGTGCAAGATTATGACCCATACGGTGGTAATAGTGAAACTGGCATACACAGAGGTGTCAAATATACAAAGACTACAAACCAGGGGGAAAACCCTCAAAATCAAAACTTTTTACACCCAGCTTTCTAGGTTATAGGGATTTTAGATGGCACTTGTAACAACAAAATAAATGTTTCCCCAAAGAAGTGTGATTTTTAAGGTTAAAACATCATATATACTAGGGCTGTGTGGAATTTTGGGTGCTGATTTGATTCAGAGGAGATTTGGCCCGATTCGGTGGCTGAATCATTGAATCCAAATCGTATCAAATAAATCGAATCCAATAAAAAGGTTTGAATTGATTTGAAGCTCTCCAAATTGATTCAGAAAGATTGGGAGAGCTTTGGAGATTTGGGTAGTCCCTGTTTGCAGCCACAAGGAGCTGGACCCGGACTCCGTGCTGGTAAGTAGGGGGCAGGGGAAGGGGTGGCTGGAGGAGGGGGGAGGGGACCATGTGGGGACCCCTGACAGGCCCCATCCCCTGCCTGCTCCCCCAGCCCCCTGATCACCCACCGACCCCCACCCACTCTCCCAGCCCCACCATGGCTGCCCTGCCTGGCCCAGCTCATGGCTCATATGAAAAAAAATATAAAAGCCCTCACTCACCAGCTGCTGCCAGGCAGGGGGGTGATCCCTGCTTCCCCCTGCTGCCCTGCACTACATGGGATGGTCTGCCACAAGTCCCCCCAACTCCCACCCGCTCTCCCAGCCCTATCAATAGCTACCCTGCCCAGCACTCATGAGCTGCTGCAGCAGCCTTGGGACTTCTGGGGGCTTGTGGCAGAGCCCCCAACACACTGGGGGGCAGCGAGGATCCCCCACCACATGGCAGCAGCTGGTGAGTGCGGGGCTTTTTTTTTTTTTTTTTTTTTTTAAAGAATTTGGAGCTGGATCCAGGTGGGGCAGCCATGGAGGTGGGACTGAGAGAGCACGTGGGGGATGAAGCTTGTCCAATTCATAGATTCAGCCAAACTGATTTGGGACAGTGATTTGAATCACCAAATTGAATCATTGTTCCTTGAATCGGCCAAATTCAAATCCAAAGCAAATATTGGCTGCTTCACACAGGGCTAGTATGTACTGTTATAAAATGGTCAGCTATACTTGAGAACACAAAATTACATTGGGCCTTTGTTGTTTTGTATATCCTGAAAAGGCCTTTTTACCAAAGGAATGATGCTGACAGCACTGACACTCCTTCAAAGCAACTCCTCCTCACCACACTCAAACAGATCAACCTAAACAAATGAGTCTAAGTCATTACTAACATCTTAAAATATTGAAAATAAAACTCCTTCTCCAGGCAGCGACTTCTCTCAAAATAGAAAAGTGCCACAGCCTCCCCTCAGAAATGACATTATTGTTGTTGATATTAAATAGAAGTTATTAAGATCCTACATGGATGGCAAACATAAAACCCTCAGAGAAGAATAAGATAAAAGCAAACACATAGAACAAATTCTTCTCTCTCTTGCATGGCATCAACTAACCCGGCTCCACTGACTTAGCTGAGGTCCCCCAGCTGAGAGCTGGGACCATTGTTTTGTACTCTGCATTCTGAGATTTCATTCTTTGGTTGGTATACACATTACTTATTGCAAAACACTCCGCAGATTAGTGGCACTACAGAAATAATAGCTGCAGTGTTATAAGCAAAAAGAAGTATCAGGACTACAGAGTGGAATTTAAAAAACAAGTTTTTAGGCAGAAAATAACAGGAAAGAAGAAAAGCCATCCTGTCCTAAATCATTCTTTTAGCCTTTTAAGGCCTCCTCTAGAAAGGACTAGAGAGAGATGGCCATTAGAAAATATATTCCGTTAACAGGTTTTAAAAAACGTTTTAAGCAAACATGTTTTGTCTGTGTTCCCTGCAGTGCTAGATTTACTTTTTTGAGTAGTCCCAGCAATTGCCAAAACTATTTATTTGCCAAAATAGTGGAATTGTAAGGATCTGATCCTGCCTCCACTGAAAGACAGAGTTCCCACTGACTACAGTGATATGGGATCAGAACTTCTGTGTGTGCACTTACACAAATCAAATTCCAAGAGCGCTCCAAGAAGTATTGATAGCAGAGACCTGCTTCTATGAATTACCCTTAGTCAGATGACCTAGGTGTCAAATCAAAACAGAGTGGATTTTGACTTCTTAGCACTCAAGCTTGTGAGCAAGATGTATAGAATTATTTGCTGGAAGCTTTTGGTGAATAATTTTGAATACTGAAGAAGTCAGAGAACTACTAGTGTTTCATGGATAGCTTGCAAGCAGAACAAGTTCAGGAGACTTAGAGTGCAAACCCATCATGTTTTCTTTTTAAAACGTCACTGAGTGAGCTCCTGTTTGAATTTTTGTGCTGCTGGGAGTATCAGTCTAACCTAGTCTTGAGGCACAGGAGGAAGACAGAGGATATTCCTATTTCTGCTCCACAACCCACTCTTTGTAACTATGCAGAATCAAGTCCAGCCTAGTTACCTATTTAAGATACACACTATATTAATGAGCTTTCAATTTAATATAATTAATCTGGGAATCCAAGTGTATCTGAGAATTTGGAAAGTGCAGATGCTCCAGGCACTCCCTGTAAGGATCAATGGGCAACAATGAATATCTGAATCTCACTAGCACCTGATTAAATGAAGTCAACCACTCTCCAAGAAAAATGAATGTAAAATTAAGTGGTCAGAAGTCTCATAAGGAAACTCTGGAGGTTAAGACTCCCATCTAGTGGTAAAACTTAATGGTGCAAAAGAAGACAGCCATTCTGTCTGGCTCTTGTACACACACACACACAAGCACACATACACACTATTTTATATATGTGTTTTGGGTTGCTTATGCATATTTCACGCTTGCAGTCCTAAATGGAAGCATATACTGGAATGGGGTGTGTAATGAGTGTCTCGATGCTGATACCAGGCTGATGTGGACTGTTTCTTACGTTTTAGATGTCCAGTTCCCATGTAAATCCCAGAAATTTAAATCTGTCCCCGAGAATATAAAGCATATAATACAAATCTCAAAAAAAATACAAATAGAAATACAATGCTAACTTCTCCCCGCACCCCCCATTCAAAGTGGTAATATACTATTTTATATATATATGAGCAGAAGGGTTGATGCTTGCAGATCACTTGACTTAGGCTAACGGGTGAAGCATCTGCAAGGCTGAGTTGGCCACCTCTAAGAAGCTTAATGGCTCTTGCAGACCCAGCCACCCCAGAATTAGCACCCCTCCCCGCAACCTGAAACTCCCATTTAGATCAAAGATAGACAACTTTTTGATCCTGCAAGCCAGATGGTGCAGAGCCCATCTATGGGCCAGATAGAGCTTTAGGGCCTGGCATTGTCCCTCCTGCCCCCACATGTTGGGATTCAGTCCTAGGGGGCCAGCACTGCCCCTTCCTAGACTCGCCATACCAAGACTGGGCTATGGTGCCCAGCATCACCCCTACCCAGCCCTGAATAATGGGGCTGGGCACCAGATCCAGCATGCAGGGCTCAGGGTTCCCTATGGGTTCAGAGATTTGGCAGTGGGAGAGCAGTGCCAGTGCTCTTCTTCTGGCAAATTTCTGGACCCTGGAGACTGATCATCCCTGATTTAGATCTTCCCTTCCACCAAAGCTTGATTCAGTCTCTTCAGATATAAAAGTAGAGAGGTTTCAACACCTCTTTGAATAAGATGCTTCCCCTTTATCCACTCCTAGGCTTATTCAGTAGCACGTTGTATCTAGGAGGCTACTGCCTGATCTGAACTGAAATGGATACAACTGTCATGGAGCTACTGCCACATACATTAGTAAAATAATTTTTGGTAATGCTATTGTAGGGGCAGATCTAAGGTGATGCAATCATGCAGTTGAACCTTCCCTCCTCCCCTCCGATTCCTGCTCCACAGAAACTAATTGCCTGGGAGACACAGCAGAATTTGTTGCTAAAGGCCCCAAACAGGACTGATCTTCCCTCCTCTCACTTTCAATATAGACATTGTACAAACAATAGGAAGGCACAAGTTCTTCCCTGCAAATCTTGCTTTCTAAGCAGACAAGACAAATAACATTATCAAAGTTCTTATACAATACATCCCGGACAGCTCTTAGGGAGGAGGGAGGCAATGGTGAAGCTTTGATTCCTGCTCCACCCAAAGTTTAAAACTAACTTCCTGGCAGTGGCAGCAGCATCTTCTATTCAGGCAGCAGGAAGAAAGACAATTCACTTCATGGCTCATTATACTCCACCTGATGCTTTTATTCCACAGGTGCTAACAACCCGCTCTTTCTTTTTAGTGGCCTTAACATTCCACTAATTAAGCCATTCTTTCTTTTGCAGTTCTGCTGTCTGTTAGTTCCTCCTGACAAAGTAGCTCCTCCAGCTCTACAGGTAAGTCTATGTTCTCTTTCCTCTGAGAAATACCTTCCAGCTCTACAGGCTGTTTCTAACTCTACCTAAAACAGTTGTAGCCCGGGTTTGTACTTCCCTCTAGAACTGTACACAGATTTGTACCTCCCTCTCCAATTGAGGGAATTACTGGCAGGGCAGTGTGCTGTGGAGGGACGCAACAGCCCAGTGGCTGCCTCCATCCCCTATAAAGTTATGTCCAGTCAATCAATTACTTAACTATATACAGCTTTATTATTACAACAAAAGCATTAAAGGGTAATGGCATAGATATGTAGATATTCAAATTTACAAAACAATAAACCCTATAATATATATGTGTGTGTGTGTGTGTGTGTATACATACAGATGTACACCCCCCTCCAGTTATCATTTAAAATACAGATGATCAATAGAACAAACCAAACCAAAGGATATTGATTGGCCAATCTTGTATCTCTATTCATATACAAAATATTACTTCAAATTATTCACATAAACTGTAAGGCACAGTCCACAAATATTATCAGCAGTCCTTAGACTACCTGGGTGCCTCCAGGGCAGGGGCCCTACTCCCAAGGTAACACTACAGAAAAGGTGGGGGGAAAGTAAAAGGAGAGGAAGACCCCAAAGACTCCTAAACTCTCCTGCTATCACCCAGGAGCGGCTCATGTGGTGTCTCTTCGCAATCCTTGGGGGGGTCCCTCCCCTGTGGGGACTGTCTCTCCAGGGTAACTTATTACTCCACAGTCCCAGAGGGTTGCCCCTTGTTCTCCAGGTCAAGCTCTGTTCCCTGCCAGGTTTTCCTGCCACCTGATTCTGCTGCTGCCACCCTGGCTTAGGGTCACATGCACCACCGTGTGTAGTGGGCACTTCACCTTGTGTTAGGGGTTGGAGGCTTGGACAGTCTTGTGCAATACCAGGGCTTGGTCTGTTCCCAGACCATATGCGCTGCGTTGTCTGCACTGAGCTGCTGCCCTGTGTTAGCAACTGTAGACCCGAGCCACCAAAAGCGGCTTCCAGGGTCTCTCACTCTCTGTGCAGCGCCTCCTGCACTGAGCTCCCAGCCTTGTTCTGGGGGTTGAGGACCTGAGCTGCCCAAGCGCTCCGAAGATCTTGCTGTGTGCACTGGCCAGTGCACCATTTCACTGGCCACACACCAGAGGTTGCAGACCCAAGCCGCCTCATGCAGCTCCCAGGGTCTGGAGGCTATGCACTGTGCTAGGCACCAGGAGCCTAATTGCTGGAGCTGTGTCACTCTTCCTGCTGATAGAAGTCTTCAGGGGCTCTTCCTGGGCTACTGCCTCACCCTGCTGAACAGCTGTCCTCAGCTCTTCTAAACCCCGCTCTTCTCTCTTTGTCCCCAAAATCTCCCCTCATGCTGGGCACATAGCTCCTTTTATACTCTCCAGGGCTCTGCCCCTGAAGTCTTCTGGACCTGACAGTTTGCAGTCTTCAATCAGGTCCAGGGGAGCTCTTTTCCCCCTCCCCTCAGGAAAGGGGCCTGATGCTATTTTTCTTGCTGCCTCCTGGTTGGTAGATGGGCTCCACCAATGAAAACAGCAGGATATCAAGCCTGGACTTCAACCCAGGCTCTGAAAGCTATGCCTACTACACATTAATAAGGGGATAGAAATAATTTTCAGTGAAGTATTGGATGTACTGTCAAGATACTTAAGAGGCTAGATTTTGCTTTCTGAAACTGAAAAGAAACGTCCATTTAATTTTAATGGCAGATTAATGAAACAACATATTTTGGTTATTTTGGCCTACCTTGTTCTTTTTTTATACATAATATATGATATAGCGAATTTATATTTGCTTTTGTTCCAATCTTAAACTGAATAATATAGTCATAGGCCATTAGTTTATTAGCAAAGCTTCTAGTTTCTTTTTAACTTGATAAAAGTATGAAGTGTGTTATGTGATGATGCACCACAACATCTGCAGCCCCTTTTCCAAAATCCTAGGTCCACCCATGAGTATGTCTTGTTTTTCTTCCAGTCTCCATGGCAGCCTCAAAACATTACACTTCTGCTCATTCGTAAACCAAGTTTCACTTTGACAGCATAGATTAAGGGAGAAGAAGGAGAATTGTGGAAGATAGTCAAGTAAAGGGGGCCTGTGTTGCTGCAAAGGTATACACCCCTTCTGGTGGAACCCTACTGAGAGCATGTGACATGGCTCCGGCACAATCTCCCCTCCCTGGAGTTAGTGGGGTGATACCAGGATTCCAAACCCCGCCATGAAGAAGAAGAGCTGTGCTGACAGGTTGCCTTGCAGGAAGGAAAACTGGTGTATCAGCGTTTAATTGGAGCTGGAAGCAGATAATCCAGTTAAAGATCAGGGCAGGCAGGTCAGTAACATACTTGCCTGTTCCAAATTAATTTGAAGAACTGCTGCTTGCAAAATCCACTCCTCATTTAGCGATCATGGAGGCATCTCAACTATTTGTCACCTTCACTCGCCAGGGACTTCATCAATGGGTTGATGGATGAGACAGGCTGCAAGCCAGGCTTCACAATAATTCTTTGGCCATCTTTGGAACAAAAGAGTCAAGAGGCAACAGAATAACTAATCCCACAAAGACTAAGAAAACCTAAAGAGGTTTTAACAGTGTTTCTAAGCAGAGGACATGAATACTGCCAATGAAGCAAGCAAGACTGACTGGTTGTCCTTTAACCCACTGTGACTTACTGAAGACACAACAGAGTTTGCTTGTCAGAACTGTCACCGAGGCAGAGCTTTTAATGGCAGCAGTTATTTTAGGAAACAAAGGGGAAGAAAAGCCTACGTACTGCTGTGGATAAGTGTGGTAACCTTTTGCCCTCTGAGAATGCTGCCAAGGCAACAGTCTCAGAGACATCATGACAATAAAGATAGGCTCTTTTTTGAGGAGCAGTAAGTGCTTTTATTGTTTTGAAATGTGATTTCCACTAAACATTTTCAGAACGGTACTACAAGAGCACCTAAGCATTTAAATAAATTGTTACTGGAAACTGTCTTACTTATACAACACCTTCCTAAGTATTTTTCTGGAGATGAACTGCATATGGCAATTATTTACCTCATCCCTCAGGTGAGGTGCAATTATGGCTAACAATGCACATCAAGGCCATACAGCAAATGTAAATATTACATCCAGTGAAACACTAGGGGGGATTTATGAAGCTTAAGGCAAAATGCAAGTACCCATATTTTATTCTTGACCAAGAGAGATTGGCTCACATTCTTACAACAATTTCTGTTAGAATTTTAAGGACCAAGACCTTAGTTTTATATCTTTCTAGGATATGAAGTCATCAATCCTTAACTCCATTTACCACAGAACATTGCAATGTGTCTACTCTGAAGGCCAGGCTGCTGCACTTGCTCTCAAACTATTTCAAGTTGCTTGATCAAACTAGATTAGTCAGGCATGACTGGCTCTTGGTGCATCTATGTTGGATGATAAGCAGAGATCCTGATTAAAAACAAAGTCCAATTTTTGGATTAAGACAGGTAACCCAAAATACACATTTTTCCATGATTAAAGTGTTTGAGTTTACTTTTTTAAATCTAAAATTGGGAATTTTTTTTATCAGAGTAACCCAGATCCCTGATGATCAGAAACACCTATCATAATGATTAGGAGGAATTATGAGAATGGTCAACCATTAGAACAGGCTACCTAAAGCACCTGTGAACTCTTCATCTCTGGAAGTTTTCAAGAGCAGATTATACAGTTGACTGTGATGGTTTGGTCAGAGATGATTCTGTCTTGAGCAGGGGGCTTGACTAGATGACCTTGTGAGGTCCCTTCCAACCCTAATTTCCTATGATCCTAAGGTTGTTATACTGCTGCATTCCCCAATGATTCTGTTATGCATACTAAAAACAGTCACACTTTGGCGAGGGACAGAAGTTACACATAAACCAGTTTAAATGATGAAAAACTGGTTTAAACCTGTAACAGAATACAAGTTCAGTGCACAGAAACCAGTTTCAAAATGGCTGAAACTGGTTTAAGATAAACCTGGTTGAATGTAGTATCAGACTTAACTGATTTAAGTCAAACTGGTTTCTGAAACTTCTGTCCCAGACCCCTTCCTGGTTAAAGTTAAGTCAGAGTCCCCCAGCATCCCAGCATTTTGCAACCCTGGGCTGGACTGTGCTGTGTGCTCCTCTGTTCCCTAGCTGGAGCAGTGAGGGCCGACTCACTGGCCTCACCAGATGGCTCACTGCTCTCCCTCAAGCAAATCCTGAGGTCTGGGGCCAGGAAGGAAGGTTAAATTTACCTTTCCTGAGTATAGAGCTGCCCTGCCTTGCTTACTTAGTGCTGGCTTTGACTCTGGACTACAAATCCCAGAGGCACCTGGAAACAGGAAAAGGAATTGATGAGCAACCTGGTAGAGTCCTGCTGCTATGATTCTGGACTGCAAATCCCAGAGACCTCAGATGCATTAAGAAGAGGAACCAAACACACAGCCCATGCTAGCACTATGCCAGAGAACCATGCTCTAGTGCCCCTTGGCCTCTGACTTGAGCCACTGCAGGCACATGGCTGCATTTCCTGAATCAAAAGTGAAGGTGAAGTTTCCATTTCCCCTTTCCATTCTTCTACTTCCCCATTCCTTCATCTCACATACTCACTAGAAGTTTGCCTCAATTCTCTCAGTGTACACATACCAGAATAGGAGAAAAACTGGGGTATCCCAAGCACCTCCACTCATTACATTGGCTTCCTATAGCTTCCTGTAATGTATGTAGTCTCAGTCTTATCTACAAGGCAGTCCATGTCTAGGACACAGCATACCTAAAGGTGGAACTGTCTGCTATAAGGATAAAAGCTAATCTATGCAGTGTGTAGAGCTCTCTTGAAGGGTTAATCCAAGACTGTGGAACAAACTCCTTTACGAAATAGGATTTATCACAAACCTCAACACTTTCTGTTCCAAATGCAAGGCACATTTCTTCAACATGCCTTCTCCAAAGTAAACACATAGCAAATGTATATTAAAAATATCTATTGAAGTAAAATGCTCTAGTGCATGGATGGCCAACCTGTGACACAAGTACCACAAGCGGCACTGATAGCCTCTGTGCACGTCATGTGGCAGATCAGGGAGGGGCAGGCAGCACAGCAGCAGACAGGGAAGGGACCAGCAGGCAGAGCAGAAGATCAAGTAGGGAGCACAGAGCAGGAAGAAAATAGAGCAGCAGATCAGGAAGATGAAGGGAATCAGAATGGCACTTAGGAAGCATATGGGGCTAAATTGTGGCAGACTTGTTAAAAAGGTTGCCCCCTACTGCTCCAGTGCATACACATCTCTCCCCCAATGATGGGATGAGAGAAAGAGAACAAATCACAACTGACAGGTGTTATTTGGGTCACTTAATGCACTACTATAAAGTACTGTACTGTAGTGATAAGCAGATATCCTGGCTTTCTCTGATAAAAAAATATCCCCAATTTTTGGATAAAAAAAAAAGTAACCCCAAATCCACATTTTTCCATGATCAAAATGAAACACCACTATATATATATTAGTAGTGTTCCATGTATATAGTAGTATTTCATTTTGATCATGGAAAAATGAGGATTTTGTGCTGCATTTTTTAACTGAAAATTGGGGATTTTTTTTTTATCAGAGAAAACCAGGATCTCTGATGTTGAGGATGGTCTGAGAACTTACTGTATTTACTCAAATATAAAAAGGCCTCCCAGTAATTAGATTCTTTACATGGAAAATTTATAAATTTGTTATAATTTTCCATGTGTAGAATCCAACATACATTTTTCATGTATAGAATCTAACAATCTAATACATTTATAAATTTTCCATGTATAGGGTCATTAGAGGGTTGTCTTTTATTCATCCCCGTCACTGCCATAGGGAAGCAGACAGTGGTGGGGGAGAGGAGGATCAAGCAGCTTGTGTGTGCCTCACTGCCACCTCTGCGTCTGCCTGATCCCACAGCCTCAGACCACCCCCACTTTTCCACAACCTCTGCTTCCCCTCTCCTCTTTGCATGATCAAAGCCTTAATGTGAAGAACAGTTTTAGAAGATACAGAAATCCTTTATATTTTTTAGCTTGCACAATAGCAGTCTATTTCCTCATTTGCTATTTGAGATAAATAGGGCTGGTACATACAAAAGAACCCAAAGTCCTGATTTTTAACAGAAAAAAAATCTTTTAATTCCAAAAGTCAAAACTGAAGTCACTTTTCACTTTAATACTTAGGCTTGTTGAAAACCCTGTTCAAAGCTGAATGGCTGATAGTTACTGAGGACCAGTAATTACAGAGAGGGAGGTTACAGTTCTGTTTAAAAATAGGACAGTTGTTTCATCTTGGGAAGTAAGGGACTTTCCTTTGTGCATGCTATTGGGTGAGCGTAAGGGATGTTTTTTCTATGATTTCACTTCCAATCTTATGTTAACTTTATATTTTTGTTAATTATTTTTAGACTGTGCAATTTAGCTTCTGCAAGTTGGCAGAGATCGCAGACAAGAGAGGCTGATGGCAAGGAATCCATATCAATGGTGTCAGGATGAGTCTATCACAAAACAGTTTAGGGACTTTCCAGGTTGGAAGAGGGGAAATGTTGGTTGTCCAAAATGAAACAAGTGATCTGGGCAGTGACTTCCAAAAGGAGACACCATATTCCAATTGATGGAGAGATTCCTGAAAGGACTACTGAGACAGAGGCACTAGCCAGGCTATTATCTCTATAACCTGAAGGAAAAGAAGAACTGTTGCTCATGACTTCTGGCCTCAGGCCATATTCTGTCATCCTGTTTAACAAGAAAACCTGTATTTTCCTCACCCCCTGGCCACAGAAGGATATCAGGTAAACAGTGTTCAACAGCTAATATCTGACATTTCTAGCCAGCCAGAAAGAAGGTTGATGCTAAACAATTAAGCTAAGTAAACTACTGAATAATCTTTTCAACCACATACCACTTTCTGGTAGCTGAAGGAAACAAGAGTCATGACAACTTGTTCCCAAATATCAAACTTTGAGGCTTCTGCAAGCTGGCAGATGAAATAGTCAAGGAAAGTTGTTAGTAGCAGCTCCAAATTAATGGTCTGGGTTTCCAGTTGTATGAGGAGAGGGCTATGCCTTCATATCAGCATTCTTACGCTTGGAGGGTTTTTCTAAAACTGAAGGAAACAATTGGTAGTGAGTGTGTACTTGTGCATATGTGTATGTATGAGAGAAAGAACATAGTGAGTTCACAGAGTCTGTCTGAAAATAGTGTCATTAGGATAGTTTGTCAGTTGCCTAAAACAATAGTAAGATAAATGATTTCTCCATTTATACATGTAATTTAAAAGTTGAGAGGTGTGTATTTAAATCGGGGGAAATTATTTTTGCCTGAATTTTTGTTTGCTTGGTAAATGCCACAAAATATTCTGCTCTGAATTTCATTGGAATGGCTCAGGTAACTATACTGGGATAAGAACAGATTGGTTATGGATTTTAAAGGCTACAATTTTGGCAAACATCCTTCATTGATAAGATTGCAAGAGATCATCCTGGGAGAGATTTGTATCAGTTGCTTGTGTACAGTCAAATAGCATTTGAATTTATAATACCTTGCTTTTTTTTAGTGCTGATAGGTAGCCCCCTCATATAAAAAAAGCAAGATTTTTCCTAATTAGGGAAATTTTGGCTTATTATCATATCCAGCAGTCTGAATGGTTTGTTGCAAACTCACCCCCCACCCCAATTTGATTTGCTTTTGTGCTTGATTTCCTAAGTTTTGTTTAGATATAAATGATATCAAATTGTAAAATTGCTGTCTTGCCTGGATAACATGGTCTAGAACTGCAAGGAGCTTAGGCATAGATAACAGAAGCAGAATACAAAACAAAGCAGATAATAGTCCATGGAACACCTCTTATTTACTAATCTCCACAAAACAAAACCACTACTGAAGAAAATCATAGAATAGAAAAGCATTTTAAATATAAAAACCTTGGCTTGCCAATGTTAGAGTCAAAGTGCCAAATAAGCAAACAAAATACGAGAGCTAAATTGTTAAAGGTAGTAATCTTAGATGCCATTAAATATTTAGCATGGTCTATTTGATCTGTTTCTCTCTGGCTTCTTCTTTGGGAGATCTTTATTTAGGGTTTAATAGATTCCTGTACATTTGGTAGTTGAAATTAGCAGACTAAATATCCTCCTTCAAAATCTTTATCTGGAAAGAAACAGTGTAAGATCTTATGTTTTATTTATCAATAAGGCTATGATATGGCAAGCATATTTAGTTCTGAACATGAAGACTAGAAAAGAGGAATATGTTTTCTGTTGGTTGAATCACAATTGCCTTGATTATGAGAATAATTCTATTTACCTAGGCCTAATAATATTTGTAGGCATGAACATAGGTATTCCATATACATGTGTAGATAGGGCTCAGTATTCTCTTCTCCTGAGTTCACATCAACAAAAAACCCACAAACCACAAGGTAGGAATTGCCTTTAAAGATAGCCACAGTGTTTTCTTATAACCTTAACCCCACCCCTCTCCCATCCCCAGACATGGGTTTTTTAAAATACAGATGCAAATCTAAGGAAAATGTGAATATTGGTTTTTTTGGACTCATTCATAAATAATATTAGCTCTTCCTTTTTAATTCATCCTTGTAGCAATGAGCAACAGGAACTTGGTCGTCTCCCGGCACATATGTTGTCTCTCCGTTGTCTCCCAGTAAACCTCATATGTTGATCTATTTTTTTTCATAGATTTCATAGATTTCATAGACATTAGGGCGGGAAAGGACCTCGGAAGATCATTGAGTCCAGCCCCTGACCCAAAGGGCAGGAAGTCAGCTCTGGTCATAGGATCCCAGCAAGATAAGCATCCAATTTACTCTTGAAGGTGTTCAATGTAAGTGCTTGAACCACCTCCGATGGCAAGCTATTCCAGACCTTGGGGGTTCAGACAGTAAGAAATTCTTCCTTATATCCAGCCTGAAACGGTCTTGCAGTAGTTTATAACCATTCGACCTTGTCATCCCTTGGGGCACTCTGTTGAACAAATATTCCCCCAGATACTGATGGTCACCCCACTAAACTTATAGGTGGCCATCAGATCACCCCTGAGCCTGTGCTTTTCCAGGCTAAAAAGCCCCATAGCTCTCAGCATGTCGTCGTAAGGTCTGGTTTCCTGACCTCTGATCATGCGTGTGGCTCTTCTCTGCACTCTCTGAAGCTTCTCCACATCCTTTTTGAATTGTGGGGCCCCAAACTGCATGCAGTACTCCAGCTATGGCCTCACCAAGGCTGAGTACAAGGGGAGAATGATGTCCTGGGATTTGCTTGAGAAGCATCTATGGATGCAAGCCAGTGTTTTGGTTGCTTTACTATCAGGGGGGATTGGGGAACCCAGTGGGGTCAGCTAAGCACTTAAATTAGATTATTAAAATTAAGCATTTTAAGTCCTGCTGAAGAGTTTAGTCAGTGGGATAGATGTGCATACTTCAAACACTATTGCCAAAGGTTGGGACAATTCATGTACCTAAAATCACACCATATAATATCTATTTTACCCTTATCACTGCAAGCAGTGTTGATTTTTAATTTATAGGTTTTGTTGGCTTTCACAATAACGCCTGGTAAATGAACTCAGAGATCAAGCTGCTGTTGAAAGGCAGTGCTTTCTAGCAGTCCTAAAGCTGCTCCCCTTGCTTTTAGTGACTCCTAGGACTCCAGTCCAACCAATGGATTCCTTGAGCTCTTATCAGTGCCTACAAGGGTCCCTCACAACTAGTTAATTGCATAAAAGAGACCAGCTACATGTGCAAAGTACCTACCACTCCACAAAAAGGTCCAACCAGCTAGGAAGTTAGACCTTGAAAAAATGTGTACAAATTTTAGAGTTGGTTTCTATCCAGCATTAATTTGCACATGTGGCAGGGTTTCCCCTGAGAGCTGACCAGGCTCACTGCCACTGGGGTGTACCTTGCACAGCTGGGGTTGAGAGTCTTGTAGCTGAAGGGACTCTCCATCTTGGTAGTGCCCCACAGCTATCAGGATCAAAAGTCCCACAGCTGTGGACTCTTGGTCCCAGCAGCCTTAGGATGGCACCTGGATGGAGAGTTCCACAGCTCACAGAGACTCACAGTCCCAGTGGCCATGGGGCACTGCCACAGCTGTGAGTCCCCTTAGCTATGGGACTTGAAGCTACAGGAGCTTTTTATTTGCTGGTGCAGGGGGAGCCTGGGGTGACAATACAGATCTCCCCCTTTGCCAGCAATAAGGTGTGATAGGATCTGATGCTGGAGTTCACAATCGTGCCTCCTGCAATGGATTGTGTGGATCATGTATCAGATTGTATCACACCCTTACCTGAATGTCAAGGGGGGCCCCAAGTCATTGACATCAATGGAAGTATCGTAAGCATAGTAGCTACAAGGTCCAGCTGAGAGCCTATACTCAGGCATTTACTGCACCAATGGTGTCTGCAAAAAGAAACAGCAGCAAATTCATCAAACCAAACTCTGTTTTAAAAGGATGTCCTGGAGGTGTCTCACTCTTTTTCATTTGGGGTAGAGTATAACACATGATACAAATGAGATGGACACAGCTCCCAGCTTTAAGAGAATGATTGAAGAATTCCTTATACATTTATGTTTTAAAAAAAGGAAATATGCACTAGAAGAGAAGACCCCCACTCCATTTTTGCTAGGCTATTTTCTGAGCCAGAAGGATTCTCTGCCTTACACAAGGATTCAGTGTACCAGAACTAAAAAGCCCATAAAGTCAATACAGAAACTACCTGGTTTGGGGAAGGGACGGGGAACATGAACTCCTGAGCAGGTAACATAACCATAACTCTATTCTCCAGCTGTTCCCAGCTATTGTGCCATAAGCATCTGAGTTTAATAAACAGGAGTTCTAAAGCTACTCTAATTTTAACTGGGAGCCAAACCAGTACCAGAATGAAGGAGCAAGAAAGCAGCATAAAGCTATCTTTTACCCACCTTAGGGCTTAGAATGTTTCTTAACATTTTTAGATTTGAGGTGCCCCTTTGGAAAGGAAAACTCTTAGTTTTCACTTGTTTTTTTTACTACAGAACATATTAAAACAATTCTGTTGCAAAGAACTCAGAAAGACAATGACAGGTCAGAATGTTTCTGACACTATGGATGCCTAATTGAAACTCTGAAGTTATCTTGTGAATCAGGCTTGAACACCTAACCATGCTAACATTGAGTAGCATACTGCAGGACCCTTGAAATGATTTCATGGCATCCTGGTTGAGAATCTTTGGCTTAAATATACATAATCTTTAAAAATTACAGTGTGCAATCAGTGCCCCATTGATCAGCACTTGCGGAAGAATGTATGACCTTAAACACACGCATTTATATTGCTATGTGATACCCCTAGAGCCTGCTGCACGGCTCTCATGACAATGAACAAGCATGATTCTCAGTGACCTCAAGGAGAGTTTTGCCTGAGTAGAGACTGAAGGACTGTAGCTATGATCTTTGAAAATAAAGAAGTATTCTCAAACACACAGGACATAAGCAGAATGAGTTACATAAACACAGGTGAAAATCTAAGCTCAGAGCACTTGGGTAGGCTTGTCCGTGAAAGCTGGCTGGGGACCGACTAACTCCATTTGAGGCACTAATTACATTGTGGGCACCATACAAATACAGCAATGAATTAACATGTCAGTAATATATATAGTTCTCTATTCTTTAGACCAAATTGTAGGCAGAAACTCAGTAGTCTAATGTCTGCAATTTATTCAAGTAAAATAACTAATGCTCAAAGTCATAAGTGTAACAGTTTTCTTGTTCATTTTTTTTCTTCTTATGTTGAGGTAAAGGATAGTTTAGAACAGCATTTTATTAGACAGCATCTCTTGCATGATGCAGTATTTGGACAGAGTGTAATGGATCTGGATACATGAGTCCACTTTATTCCTAACAATGATGTGCTATCAGATAGCTGTAACCATCTCTCAGTTACCATAGTACAGAACACAAAATCCTCTCCCAGAGCAGCCAAACTCCTTGCAGTTGCAATGATCTACATTTTACAGATGATCCTTTCCTGATCAGTCTTCTCCTCTTGATCTGGGATTATTTGATTTTTTTTCCCCAGGAAAATACAAATCAACAGTCTGCTGAACCATGTAACAATCTGTCTTAACCAATGGACATATTTTTGGATCTTTAGAAGTACTTCAGTACCATGGTCAGCACAAAGAGGACACCAATCTATGCATCCGGAAGGTGAAGTAAGGGGCTAATATATCAAGGATGTGACACTGAAGGAAATAAAAGAACATTGAAGAAAACAGTGGAGGGAACTATTTTGTCCTACACTGCTAATTGCTATGGGGAGAGATTAGATGTCAACATGAGAGAAAGACATATGACTGGCTGTCCTAGGTTTGACCAGTGAGAAGAACAAAGCTGCTTAACTGATGCAGATGAAACAGAAAAACATGCTTCTGGATTATCACTTTGGCTCTTAAGAGAAACTGCATCACACACAATTGAAAGAAGCAACAAGTGTTCACTCTCATTACAGTGTGCACCTGGAAGTTGCTTTTCAGCTGAAGATAGGCATTCTGGATACTAACTACCCACCTCTGGCTTAAATCCAGAGGCTAAATAAGAGAAGGTGCAAGGTAAAGAAAGTTCCTCATTATGTTTAGAAAGATCCATTCAATATTTCAGCCCAACTCCCATAGGAGGAACCTGGGTGATGACATCCCATGTTATGATGGCACAAGCTCTGCTGTGAGGCTGATCCGCAGTACTTCAATGTATGTTCTTGGAGAGGAGCAGCAGAAACTGAGTGAATCCTTGAAAAAATGTAAAAGTACAGCCAGCATAGACTCCTATGTTTGCTTTGAGCAGAAAGAGGAAGACAGGGCCTGGATGTACTCTAAGACCCAAGACTGTTTAAAATACTTACAGGACCTCTTAGCCCTGAGGAAAAAATACCTTGCCAGCATCAATGACTTGAAATCTATGAGTGCAACAAATAAAATCTCTCCTGTGTCTACAAAATCCTCCAAAACAGGGAAAAACCCACCACCACCTTCTTCCAAACAATCTTCTAAGGTAGGGACCCCAGCATGAGAAACTTTTGCCATTTGCCTTAACAGTAGCATGCATGGATGCATGGTTTCTTTTGATTTTCCATCTCAGCATTCTTTACAGATTGCCTTACATCATTTGAAATATTGTTTAGAGAATTATTTATTGCATGTAGCCAATCATACAAGAGTGAGCAAAGAGAATTGGATTAGATAGTGCCTGATGAATTAGCTTTGATTTCCTTTACATCATAGATATAGCCAGCTGCAATAAATTATAGTTCAATAGGAATGACTGAATTCAGTGCTGCCTGAGCGTATACAGGAAATACCATGTCATCATTTAGGATTATTGGCCAGAATCTGATGATAGTGCATGAGCTTTGAAAAATGATTTTTCTGATGTCTATAAGAGACAGGTGTCTGTCATTTTTTCTGATCACAATTAGCCATGTTATGTTTTTATATATTTTGAAATTATTATTTGAATTAGAAGAAAGAACCATAAAAATAAAGTGATTTATAGACAGCGAGGGAGAGCAGAAAATTGGTTATAATTAATGCCATGTAGAGGCAGGGCTGGACAAGTCTTTTTTAGTGGAAAACAGATAAGCTTTCATAGACTAAACTGATGGATGCATTTCTTTTCACTTCTCAGTTCTACTACAGTAATTCTGGATGGACAAGCGAATTAAACAGAGTTAAAAAGGAGAGGGCTAGGGTTACCATGCACTGGTGCCCCACAGTAATGCTTTCATGCATGTTCTCCTATCCTATGGTAAATGAAAGCTAAACCAGGGAAGGTTAGTCCTGAATGAAAAAGGGCTAAATTAATGTGGTTTAGCTTTCACTTACTGTGAGATAGGAGTGGGCACACAAAACAGTTTCTGCAGAGCAGCTAATGCAAGGTAAGACTCCCTCCCTTTCTCTTAACTTAGAACAACTTATTCATCTGCCCACACCCTATGTAATCTTGAATGAGTGGCTTAATTGTACCTTCATTACTTGGGGGTAAACTGAGATGATAACACTTCCATTCTGCAAAGGAATATTGTGAGGATAACGCCCCCCCCACGAGTAGAAGGTGCTTAACCTAGTAAAGAACTATGTAAGCACTTAAAGAATTAGGGATTCCTGGAGGAGGAGGAGATTGAAATGCAATGTGTATTTATAGATCCAATACAAGTGATGTGGAAGATAGCTAGATTCATATGAATACGTATGAAAAAATGGGGTGTATGTGTATGTAAATATAAGAAAGAGGAGGGAGGATGAATGTTTGTGAAATCCATAAAAAGATAACGTTGTTCCCAAAATGATCATAGACCACATAGTACTTCGTGGTTCTCTACCATGGGTATTTGAAAGTGTTACAGACTGGAGAGTTCAGTAAACTATGAGATTATTGGAGATTTTATATCAGTCCCTGCTTTGAAATTATTGACAGGCCGAACATTATATAATTGAACAACCTGGATCTTCACTGATCAGACAGAGAGAATGTTCTCAACACTAGTTTCAAACAGTGGGTATGAGTCCCACTGCCAACTCATGGGGCCTGGTGACTATTGGTCCTCAGTGCTCCCTTCTCTTGAAATTTTCTATTTATTAACATATTGAGAGCTGCCTTGAAAGAAGACAACAAAAAATCTTCAGCTTACTGTAATTACATGGCAGATGAATGTCGATAGACCAGCTTTGAAACTAGAACCATCTCCAAATGCTTTAATAAAGTGAAGAAGCATGGATTGTGGCTTTTCATTTCAGTTGAATTTGTACATTGTATGGATCTGAACTGTTTTATTCATCCAGTCACATGGAAGGCTTAATGCAGCTGGAATACAGAGCTTACAGAAGCAGACAGTCTGTCTGAAGGGATGTTGTGCTAATGTAGCATGATCACAATCCCTGCTTTGACAATTGATTCACAACTGCTCAGTGCAGCCCCCGAACCAAAGGGATGGTAAAATTTAAAGGACATAGGGTTGAACCACTGCATCCTCTACGGAGCTCCTACTAGCAGTGCCATGACCATGTTTAAGTGTCCAGCCACCACAGAAGTCCTGTAGGAGGATGCTGCTGCCAGTACTTTTTACCTATCCTGAAGGACCAATCCTTTTAGGGACATAGTCATTTCTGATGACACACAGGGGTTGCAAATTGAGCTTGTGACATTGAATGACATTTTCTAGGCATAGAGATCATGTTTTAATGCTCCATGGACCTAACGGCCACTCTGGCTAACAAGATTTTTTCACTTTCTTTCAATGTGTTTTGGATCAGGATTTATATCTGTATCATATTTGGTACACTGATGCTCAGTAAATAATGCTAGGATATTAGAGAGATTTACAAAGAAGTGATTATTCAGTGAGAGGGAAAGAGCTGAAGCGATGGGCTGAAATACAGGAATGCAACTTTCACTATCATATCAGGAGCCAAAAGACAAACCTTCTTATATAGATATGTAGCCTAAGATTTTAAGGTATGGCCTGCTGATAGTGAGGGAGGTGGCATTTCCACATCCTACCAGCAGTGGCTACAGCAGTGTGCTGATAGCTGCCCCCAGCCAAGGTTGGGGAGCTAAGGGCAGCTGAGCTTGATGTGAACCACATCACTTCCATGTTTGCTGTTGATTCTAGAAGCTGGTATGCCGAATAAGCTACTAGGCTCTGGGTCTAAAACAGATTACTTGAGCCAAAACTGGGATTCTGAAACTTGGCCTCAGCATGGCACAGTGGTGGCCCCATACTGCTGCCAGTGGCACAAGCTTTCCCTAAGATGAGGGAAAAAATTGTAGCCCTTAGACAGAATATCCTGTGGGAATCAATACACTCTCAGTTCTCTCACTGCAGGTAATAGGAGGTAATAGGTAATAGGACATCCAAATCAGTGCTGAGCACCTAGATTAAGTTTTTGATCTGGCCCAAAGACCTCAGCTCCAACTTGGCAACAAAATAAGAGGATAGATTTTTAGAAGTCAGTGTATTGGGGGTTGAACTCCTCTGGGAATTGTGGCCAAAATGGCCACGCTGTATCAGGTATTGGCCCACTGGGACCAAAAGATCCAACCTGCTGGACAATTGAACCATTTTCTTGCTACCAACTCTGAATAACCTGCATGTCCAAATCAAATGTTCAGCTGTTTGAAATCCAGATATAGGTCTTGCAATCTGAGACCTCCTCTGCTTGGCATAGTATGATTACAGAGAAGTAGTTCTGCCATGTTCTTAGCATGCTTTTCTCCCTACCCATCTGTTCAATAGATATCACTGGAAGGAAAAGTCCCACAGCCCAATTCAGATGTAAGAGAAGCAATAGCTTACTTCGACTCAGTTATTGCAGAACTGGATACAGAGAGACGGCGGAAAATTCCTGCAACAAACCTCTCAAACGTGGATGTTGACTTTGATGGTGAAGTCTATATACTCCATTTAATTTATGATTAGTAAGGGGCTGGTGGGGAAATGTAGGTCTATGAGGGAGAGGTGTTATGTTTGTTCTCTGCACAGAAATGAATTTCACCCTCCAAATTTTACACCCAGTTGTCCTGGCTATAAAGTTTTTATAATTTTATGCATGTTTTCTCCTTTCCACATTCATAAATGATTGTCTGTTTATCCCCCTCAAGCTTACAAAACAAAAATTCATCTAAAGACTAAGATAAAGTATAGAAAGACAGTTGGAAACCAAAATTCATATTGCTGAAGAAGTTAAAAAGAGACATTAGAACTGGAAACTATTATGGACCCTGGAATAGGTTATTTAGCATTTCAACCAGACAGGACTTCACTGGTATCCTTCTTTCTGAATGAATATCTGAACATTAGCATTCATTGGAAAGCTGTATTAACTACAGACTATCTTCTGTCTTTCAGTTGCTACCAGCACTAGTGAACACAGTTTACATTCAAACTGGATTCTTCGTGCTCGGAGACATTCACAGGATACCTCACAAACAGCAAAAGGAACAAATCAGGCTCAAACAAACAGTCAGAGAACTACCACTGGCTCCAGAAAGAGACTGGAAAGACATCCAATGTACTTACCCAAAGCAGTGGAGGGAGCATTCAACACTTTAAAATTTAAACCTAAAGCACGTAAAAAAGAATAGCTGGAAGATTGCTATATGAAATAATGTGTAATATTTATCTCTTTTTAAAAACTATGTCCCACCACTTACACAATAGTAGTGGCAAATAAGTATGCATTCACTGAAGGTTCTTTATGCTGCATGTATTTTAAGCCATGGTTATTCCAGGTTTGGAGTGACATCAGAGTTTATCTCATCGAGTTCACTGTGCCTAACAATACCGCTTTATCACCCGAGGAAAAGAACCCCTTCAGCTTGGCAAGCATTTTTCAGTATTGTTATTGGAAGCAAAGATTCAAAGACTGCCTGGTGCGGTAGTTTTTCTTCACTCTACTACTGCAAAGTAGATCTGTTAATATGTGGTGAGCTTGTGCATGAGTAATTCCAATGAATTTTCCTCATCTTTGCATGTGAAAACTTAGCATGTGCCATCACCAGTCCCATGACCTGAGATCACGAAGTGGCACTGTAAGAAGATGTGGTAAAGGAAGAAATTGCTGCAGTGAGAGCAGCCCGCATTTTGTGACATTTTTTTCCCACCATGTGCTAGGGAAAAAAAAGCAAGTAGTTTCTATATGTAGATTTCCGAAGGAAGTTATTTTCTTGTTGGACACCACAAGTGAAGATTTTGTGCAGTTCTTTTCATATGGCTACAAACAAAGTGTTTGTTTATTTTACTACCCAGATGCAGACCAAGTCTTATTTAAATGCTGGAATCTGAAATATTCATATGTTCCGTTATTAATGTTTAACATCAGTGAGCTAAGGCATTTTTGAATCAGTCAGGCATAGACTGTTCTCTAATGGGAGGCAAGGAATGGAAGGAAACTACTAAGGAATCTTAAGGAACCCTAGCACAACATCATTAGGTTTCACCTGTTATCTGGATTTCTGCATAGTATTTCAATGCTTTCATTCAAATCTAAACATCCTAAACAACATATTACAGAGGTGCTCCAAAGGAGGTGCTTTTTCCTTAGAGGTGCAGTATGTGCTCTATGCCAGAGGTTCTCAACCTCAATACACTTGAGACATCCCTCCATAGATTTGAGGCACCTCTTGGAAAACGTCTGCTCTTAGTTTTCACTTGATTTTTGACTACAGAAAAATAATAGAGCAGTTCTTCTGTTGCAAAGAACTCGGAGTGACCACATCAGAATGATTTTAACACTATGTATTCCTATTTGAAATCTCTGGCATTATCCTGTGAATCATGCCAGCGCATGTAACAGTGCTAACATTATACCCCATGACAACCTTGAAATGATTTCATGGCATGCCAAGGTTCCACAACACCCTGGTTGAGAATCCCTGCTCTGTGCATACTGTGTGGTATTTGGAACTGTTCATGCATACAGCATGCCTATTTTCCTAATGTGCAATGAGAAAATTAAGAGCTATGCTGATGCATTAACTTCCTGCTGCATTGGCTGTCAGAAATAGGTAGCTCCCCCTTTGAGTCCCTAGGAGAGAGCCCTTTGTGCTTCACTGTTTTTTCTTTTAATTGGCCTTCAAGCAAGATGGATCTTCAGTGGCAAAAAACACTAAAGTAATCAGTTTGTGGCATTGTGGCCTTCATGAGCATCATGAGTTCTATACTGTGGTATATGACAGGTGACAAGGAGATCTGCATTTATTTGCTTCTTGACTGAGTTACTTGACCAATCTCTGACACTGAGTAAACATACCTCACTCAAATCTTATTAATTTAGGATGCTTTACTTCACCAGATAGCAGAGTACTGATGGACACAAATTCAGCTGTTCACTGCTGACATCTACTGATTGTCTACCATTTGTCTTCCTAGTGATGTTCATGAACAGGGTTTTGCTTCTGTAACACTTCAGTCTTATCTGTTCTTCCTTCACACTCAGTCTAAACTGTAGCTCTGCCTGATCTATCTACATAAACCCAGCCAACAGCAACAAGAGAATCTGGTGTCATGCTGGAACATTGCATTAATGGATAACTTTGCTCTCCTTTTACTGCTGTTCCTCATCAAACAGCTTTCCCCATGCTCTTGCTAATGGCAGTCAGTGCTGGCAGCCAACTTTGTGCCTCCCATCTGTTCGCCCTGTCCACTCTGTGTGAAGATTAAAAATGCTTCAGGATGCCTCCAAGTTTGGGCATGGACAAACATACCTCTCAGCCACTTTAAAACCAAGGGAGAGAGCTGCAGTGTGAGAGCAGGCGGCAGCTGTTACAATCTGGGTGCATCTACATGAGATGGTTACTATGCGGTAGACTAATTAGCTGCACAGTAAATGTCATGTATCTAGATGTGTGTCCCTATTAAGTTGGAGTAAACTAATTTACTCTGCAGCAGAGTAGTACTTGTAAATACTATCTGCAGCAGTAAAAAACGCAGCACTACCTGACATGGCTGGCTGGGGCATGAGGGTGCTTCAGTAGCGGGGCTACCTGCCGGCTAGTCCCATGCTGAAGCACTCTTGTGCCCTAGCCAGCCCCCCTGCAGCACATTGACCTGGGGGGGAAGCAGTCTTGGGCTGGCAGGCTGACCCCCCAGGACCCCTGCAAGCTAAGGCTCCTCTGACCCACCTCAACCTGCTGTAATCCTGGGAGCACATGTAAATGTGGCACCTGGGAGCAATAAACTCCCTTCTCTTTAAGGTGAGAAATGAAGTCATTTTGACAACCTGTGCCACCATGGGAAACCCCAACATAGGTATGTCTCTGGGGCCATTTCCACTGTTTTTTGACCACTTTCTACAGTGTGTAAAGGGACTCAAATGTTACTGAAAACCTATTCCATAACCTTTTTGAAGAACAGTAATTGAATTATATAAAAATCGAACATGACAGACAGTGTTCTCCCATGCCAGTGCAACACAATCTCTGTTGTGACATATGTGTACTTGAGGTTTAGGAAGAAAACTGTTTCTAAATTTTTCAGACTTTTTGTCTTCATTTTCTTCACCTTCACTTGCACTCATGGCAGATCAGCTACTGCATAAGGAAATAAACTAAACAAGAAAGCAGTATCCCTAAACAATTCCATCCCCAAACCGCCTTTTTAAATGCATGCACGTTATGGCCTAAATTGCCTATTTACATACTGAGAGCACAAAATCAGTTATCTGGCTGCCTAGGGAGATGTAGGAGGTAGCTGACTGTTGGGAGTGCATGATCAGGTTTTGGAGCTTACTGCACATATTATGGAAGAATTATTCCAGTAAAAGCAGCTCCACACCGCAGTACCACTGCTAAGAAGTAGTGTGATTGCAGAGTTGGTGGTGTGTTCTCTCAGTCACAACCCTGAGACCTGATGGACCTCATTTTGCTCTTTCTAGATCATATTGACTCTACAGAAGTATTCACAAGGCAACTCTCAAGACCCTGTCTCAGCATCCAGTGGGCTCAGATTAAAACCTGGGATAGATTTCCTGGAGTTTCTTCTTTCATTGTTTCAAAGTTACATTTCGTTGCAAAAGCCAGGGTACCACAAGTTCATTGCATTAGTGTCACTGTTGAACACTAGTACGATGGGGATTCATTGTATTAATTTCTCTCTCTCATACCCGCCCAGTTGCTTGTATGAAATTGGAGATACTGTATAATAATGAGTAAGTAAATTTAGCGAGATGACGTTTTCTGAAGTTTTCATGACCTCTAGGATTTAAATTCACTTTGTTTATATTATAATTCTGTATTGGACAACTTTGGCAGAGGCAGAAGACATATAGATGCTGGGTGTCTAATGGAAACTTGGCAGCTGCACAAGATGTCCACTCTGGTCTAAATCTTTCAGTGCTGTAGTGTTATAATTAAGGCAGAAGGTGTCAGCACAGCCATAGGGAAAGTACTGTAAGTAGAAGTCTGATATAATGCACAAGAAAGATATGCATTTATGTATTAAGTGAGTGGGACACATTAAAAAGGAAAAGATTTTCCACTGACACCACCACTCAACTTTAAAAGAACATAAATAGTGACCAGTACATACTATCACTTCAAAAGCACCTTCATTTACTGTAGATTCAGCTGTAGGAATGCTAGATTTGTCTCAGCAAGCCCATAGTCGTTCTGTTCCTGCAATGAACCATGCAGAAAGGGTTATTATCCACAGAAGGATTTTAGTGTTACTGCCAAGGATTGTTGTGCCTTAGGTGTCTTTCTGCCTGGTTGAATCCTCATCCCTAATCCTGGGGTCTAGGTTCTCTCTATAATGCATAGGGATAGCTGAGAGCAGTGTCCATAATGGTCAGTTTATAGAACAGGGAGCAGCTGAAGATATGTCATTGAAATGCTGAGAAGAAAAAAGAAAGTGTGCCTTAAGTACTGTTCTTCTCCAGCTGCTGCAAGGCACTTCCCTCCACTTGCAGTTTAGAGCCCCAAACCCTGTCCCAGAGTTAGACGCTTAGGCCAACCCTTTCCTACAAAACACAGCTATAAGGAGGAGCCCCTTTTAGTTTGGTATTTAAAGCACTCCCTCAGAGGGAGCTCAAGCTCTGTGGAAAAATAAAAATCAGGATAACACATTGTGAAATTCCCCTATCTGTGCAAAGCTCAAGAGGCCCACCTCAGAGAGCAAGGTGTTCCTATTCACTATTCCCACAGACATTTCTCCAACCCATAGAAGAAGGAGGCAGAAATAAAAGGGAGAGCATATGCCCAAGAAAAGCAAGAAATTAATTTGACATGGAGAGTGGGGGTGATGGGGAGAAGAGGGGAAAACACTGAGAATTCATGAAATAGAAGTTCATGGTTTAAGTTTCCTCACTATGCTCCATGATGAATTTTCTTTTTCAAGGATATATTTATATAATAGAGAAGAGCAACATGCAGGCATTTACCTATAACAAGGAAAAAGAGGACTAAAAAAGTATTTAATGTGTGCAACATGACTGAGTTAGTTGCCAGAGTAACCATAAGATAGACGATTTCTTCTGTGCCACAAGATTTAAATCCTTGTTGTATCAGTATTAGTGTTGTTTGCATTCGATTCTAAGTTTTTGTTTGCCTTTTCTTTTCTCTATCTGTAATCGGTTTGTCCAGTTACCCACTCCATTTTGTTGCCAGTTCATTTCTCCTTAGTTGTTCATTTTGCTCAGGTGACAAGCTCCCGTGGCGTGAGCTTCGTCAGCGGAGTTACTCCTGATTTATATCAAGTATAATATGAACAGCCTCTGGTAAAATAATGTTTTGTTCCAAAACGTTATTGAAGGCAGCTTAACAAATATACCCCCTGTCACTTCATGCATCTATATTGGCTGTATAATAAATGTTGAGCAGGGGGTTGGACTAGATGACCTCCTGATGTCCCTTCCAGCCCAAATTTTCTATGATTCTATAAATTGTCCAGAAGATAAGATCTATTAATTTCTTGCATAGTGGGAAGCCTTATTAGTATTCCACTAACAGTAATTCTATTGTTACTGTCTCACTGCCCAGTAGTTTTAAACACACTGCTATTGTGTAATTTTAAACTACACTTCTACTTTTATTCGTAAAACAAAACCAACCAAATAAATAACCTGATGAAGGGTTTTTGAACCTGAAAGCTTGCTTAAAAATTGTTCTCCAACTATTTAAGTTGGTCTAATAAAAGATATCAGATTCACCCAAATAACCTTGTCTGCCTATGTAGACCAATATAGCTACAACCTACACCCCTGTAGGTAAAAAAACCCTTGAATTCAAGACTATATTAGATTTTAATCATTTAGCATATCTCAGGAATAATAATCAATTATCTTGTCACTTGACTTGTTAGTGTCAAGATAACCCATTAGATGTGCTTTAAAACCAAAAGGCAGACAAGGTCCTTTGGGTAAATCTGATATCTTTTATTAGACCAAATAGTTGGAAAAATTCAAATTCTCAAATAGTTGGAAAAAATCTTTGCAAGCTTTCAGGTACAAAAAACCCTTTGTCAGGCTAATAAAAGATATCAGATTTACCCAAAGAACCTTGTCTGCCTATGTCCTTAGACCAACATGACAACAATCTATAACCTTAAAACCAAAAAGAATATTAGGAAATAAAAAGTTAAGTTCAATTGCTTTCTTTAAAGAGACAATGCAGGGTGACTAGGACTTTTCTGACCAGTCTGTGGTCATTGTTTTGGGCATAGCTGCACAGCTCGGACAGACAGAAGTAACTGTACTGATGAGAGGACCCCTTTCAAAAGCTTTGACCATGGATGCTATCGATTGAACTGATTGCATAGCAGCTCTTGTAGATTTCCAGGATGGAGCTACAACTGTTGCCTGGCCACAAGGTGGCACTTGATTCCTAACAATTGTGCTCACCTCATGTTTCTACCATCAGCAAAAGGAGAAAATGAAAGGGAAATGTGTTTTGCTCTATTTCAGTCAACAGAACGTCAGAGAGTGTGCATGTATATTATTGACTTGTAGTGTCCTTCATTCATAAACATTTGTTTTGAATTTCCAGTGTGCTCCTGTTCTTTAAATTAACTTCTTTATTCTTCCTTTTCAAACGAATAACCATGTTACCGCAGGAGACACTGAGACATCAATGAATCGTGTTTGACCACTGATGTCTGGCTTTGCTTGGAAGTAGTTCGGACGTAAGTGTCCTTACATGAAAAAAAAATATTACTAGAAAAGAAGAGCTGGATTAAATACCATTTGAACAAAGAATTTGAATACTTAAGAACTGAATGTCAAGATCAGCCTGAGCCACAAATTTCAGACTTGGGTCTGAAATCCCTCAAAGTCTTGAAGATTCAAAATCCAGAGTTTGGCCAAACATAGCCTGTTGATAAGAAGCAGCCATGTCCATCAGATTCAAAGATATACTTTCCCCCAATTGTCATTTATGTCTAAGATTTTAGCCTCATCTTAATTCTGTTATATTTGAAGAATGCTGTTCAGGTCAACAAAACAAATGGATTACTATAACCTGCAAACAGTGTGCTGTAAGAAATAACAAAAGGAGAAGGTAGTTGTAGTATTTACAAGATATGCATCACATTTGTACCAGTGATATGATCTATCACATTCTTACTCCCATCTGGCATCACTTCTCTTGCAGGGCTAGTTTTTGTCCCCAGTCACAATCCTGTAAGTCTGGAGTAATTTAATTGTAGTGAAGGAGCAGAATGGTAAAATACAGTTACTCAGAATTAAAACCAAGATTGCAAAAGCTGAATATACTGGGGCTAGATTTTCAGTGGCATTTAGGTGCTTAGCAAGATTTTCAAGAGGCATCTAACATATTTGGACAGGTAGGTGCCCAACTCCCATTATTGTCAACAAGAGTTAGGTACTTAACCTAGGGTGTTGTTACATTTTACAGTTCAAAAGCTGGAAAACTAGGGGGTGGCTAGGAACTACCTAGGCTGCCATGTGGCTGCCTGGCTGTGCAGCAAGTCCCCGCTCCCCCTACCCCAACTGCACAGCTCCCTGGCTCTCCCTGCTCCCCCCTCTCCTGCCCCATGGTTCTGTGACTCTCCCCAGCTCTTCTCACCTCGCCCCCTGGCCCCTCACTCCTTAGATCTCTGTCACACTAGGACAGTATATTCTTAATGATAGATTGACCATGGGGGTGAATGGGAGCAATGCATCCTGGGATACTGGAGGACAGCAGATTTTTGGCATTGCTCTGTAGAACAGTCTGATGTTACTGCAACACGAGCTGACTACCACCACCTGAAGGCATAACTTTGAGACATCAGAGGGCACTTAGCTTATTTATTCCTCCCTTACTGTGTGGACACTCCTATCTTAAAAGCATTAAACACTTGAGAAAGATAATGTTTAACAAACTCTTACTTGATACTTACTGGGATTTTCAGTTGTGTCTGTCTACCCCTTTCAGCTTTCATTTGAAAACCAGGCCAAGTTGAAACAACTCTATTTATATAAATGAGACTGGACTTTTAAAGAGTTTGGATTTAGCTTGGACCTTTTGGGTGTCTATATATGTGCTCTGACATGTTCTAATTAGAAGGTATTGTCTGTGCCACATTCTAATTAGAATGCTCTAGCATTGCTGAAGTGTGACATGTATAAGCCCCTGCAGATTTCAGAATGACTGCAGGGGTGCTTTAACTAAACTTTGTCAAATGAGCTTTAGTTAAAGCATCCTGTGGCCATTTTTAAACACACAGAGGCTTAATACGTGAGATGCTGTGACATTTTAATTAGAGTGACTGTCCGGGAAATACTCTAGTTAAAATGCACCTCTCACCCCCCTTAGTATGTGTATAGGATCCTTCTGTTTCGGGGATTGTTAATGACAGTTGTGAAAGACTAAAACATCCAGGAGCTTGGCAAGATTTCCATTCTCATTGAACAAAGCTCCTGCCAATACGAATACAATGTTCCCTCAAAAGATGGGTACCAAGAACAGAATTAAAAGTACCATTGCTATTCCAAATGCAGTGGCTATGGCAGTCTCAGAAGAACTTTAGAGTACAGCTATTCACCACACTTGCAATTATCTTCATCAGCTAGAGGATGTGTGTATGAAAGAGAATGGCATTTTCCAAGGACATTTTGTTGTGGTAACCATCTCACTCATCAGTTTCCTCGTGGTAATAGATCAAACTTGTTATTATGAACCCAAGTAAGATTAGAGACCAGATTTTGATCTCTCTGAAATTAGTGGAAGTCTGGAGCCTTCCCTTAACATGAAGATGCTACAGAAAACAAAAAGGCAAGAAGAAAAAAATACATTTAGAGAGAGATACAAGGATACAGAGAGAGTGAAAATATTGCCTTCCTGGGCACTGCTGCCCTTAGCTGTTGCATTGTACTTAGATACTGTGGTGTGAGACATTATTAAAGTACATATGACATATAAATAGCTTTCAATCCCTTTGGTCACTCCTTTAAGTTCTTTCCAGATAAACTCTCTGAATCTCTGTATTTGGATGCCAAGTGCATTGTATTCACAACTGATGCATCAGAGCATGAAAACACTGGATTTCTACTTTGGACTAAAGCGCTTTTTTCTCCTATTATCTCTGTACATGACCTCTTTAGCTCTGAAGTTAAAGCTTTGCTTGGAAAGAATATGTTGAATAGTAAGTTGTTAGTTTCTTAATTCTCGGTGGATTTCTTTGTTCCCTGTGCAAAGGGCTCCAGACATTACAAATGGATGTATTAAAAAAAAATCTCAGTGTTGATAACAAAACGTCAACAAGCATAGGCAACTCAGACACTCCAGAACAACCCAGAGCACCTGCCCACACAATCTGAGAGCAGACAGCACTACCATGGTAAGCTTCTTTCAGCATTGCTGTTTTAGGCAAACATATGCAGTGAAAGAACACGTTTTTCTAATTCAATAGCCAGTTTCATAAGTCAGATGTAAATACCAGTTATACTGTGATTTTTCCTAACAAAACAGTTGCCTTTCAGTCAAGTCTTCAGCTTGATGCAAGATTCATCAGTTTCCTTCTTTGATCTGTCTATATTTTAGCCATATGAGTTCCAAAAAGAGTTCACATAACTGGCAACAATTTTTTGTAAACATCTTTAATTACATATTGACCTTAAAATTTCATTAATATATTTTCTCTGTGGAAATCAGGATCACTGATATGCAATGAACAAGTATCCATAGGTTCTGCACGGGGGTTGGAATGAGCAGAGCTATTAAACAAACAAACATAGGAAATGAGTAAAAATATAATTGTTTCCTCAAAGAGGCCATTGTTTCATTTTACTTAATTAGCTCATTAACAGCTCTACTTTTGTTCATGTTCCATTAGGCATAACATGTTAATTTTTTCCCCCTCTTTAGTATGGTTTTATCAATACCTGCCTGAAATCTCTTGTTATAGAGAAATTTGGAGACGAGACCTGGGAAAAACTCAAGTAAGTTTTAAATCTTTTAGAAGAAAAGTATTCATATGAGAGTTGGGATTTTCCTCATGGAACCAAGGACAGTTTAGATTTGACCTTGTCCTGTTGAACATTCAGGCCACAGAGCTTTATATTTCACAATTATAATTAATTATAAGCAGTGTGCGCCAAATTCTGTTCCGAGTTACAGCCTCATTGAACTTAAGGGAGTTGTGCTCAGTGTAAATCAGCAGACAGCACAGAAGAGGCAAGTTTATCCCAAGTGTAATTTAATAAAATCAGTGGAGTTCTACAGGAGATGAATTCATCCTTGCAATTAATAATGTTTTTAGCTTATGCCACCTTCACATTCCCCCTCTGCTGTTTCATTTGTTGCATGTTGCAAAATATCAAATTCCAAGCACTTTAAATGGAAACTTCAGACTTGGATTGATACATGGCTACAATAAGCCACAAATGTCTGGGGGTGGTTGGATTTTTCACAGAACTGTCTCTATTGTATGGAGGAAGCAGCAGAGAGTAGAGGAAACCTTAAGTAGCACAGCTGACCCTGGCTAGAAAGGACATCCAGAGCTCCTTGAAGCTAACAGACACTTCTGTGCCTCTTTGATGCTACACATCTCCCAAGATGTAGCAGCTGTTAGGGGAATTAGGACTACGGGCATGCCTACACCATCTCTGTGCTGAGTCTGGGAGCATCACTGTATAGCACCCTTTACCCACTTGCTCCTGTTGTGTATGCCCAATCTGGAAAATCTAGCAATGTAGCTACTTTAGAGTGGCACCAAGTAGTCAAGAGCTACGCTTAGATTCTCTTGTCTCTGATGTGCTTGCTGACAATCACAGCTAGTCCACATTGCCTAATTTGCAGAATTTTGTGCATATTGGTGGGTGATATGGGATCTGGTTTGTGGGTGGTATGTGTGTTTTATATACAGGGCTAAGCTACCCAGTCTCTGGACTATGTGTGTGATATGGAGCCCAATCTTTTCCCACAATTATATGAATAGGGAAAAATTCCATAAGGGAATTTCTCATGCAATTTGCTCCCCACCGAGCCCTATACCATTGAAAGGAAGAGCAACTTTGCTAACAGACAGCAAAGAATGCATTTATAATAAAGGAAATAACCTTGCAAGCTTTGCAGGTTATTGTTAACAGAGTCCATGGATATTTTAGAACTTCTGAATTCTAGTAATGAATGCATAGAAATGCCAATAAGTATGGAAAAATGAAGAGTGAGAACTCTGATTTGTAATCTCTAGAACAACAGATTTGGTGCCTATTCAATGGTTTTCATGTCATGCAGTTCCAGTCCCTGGAAAAGAACTTGCATTTCAACCTGAAGTGCTGCATGCTCTAATAATTAATATAAAGACTAAACACATATGGCAAAATAAACTCAGTGAGATGGGTGTAAAGCTGGAGTGATTTTCACCAGTGTAACTGGGAGCAGAAGTTGAGCCAAAACATATAGAAAGTTCTCAGTGCAGTTTGAACCATCACAGTTTGCACAAAAGATCCAAGAATCATGTTCTTGGCTTCTCATGCCTGTATATCAAGCAGAGTGTACAGTGACATGTGCAGAGAGTTTTTGGCTGTCTTCAGCACATACACATGCTTATGTTGGGCCTCACATTCATTTATGTCTGACTCTGGCAACTCTTTTAAGCTGAGCTGATAGTAGTTTTGTCTTTCAGATGTTCACTTGCATTGTTATCTGCAACCATGCCAGAAACACCCAACTTATTCAGACCATGCTCCAACTCTCTTCTGCTAGGCTCCTAAACAGTTTTGTCCTTTATAAAATGCCTGTGAAACCAACAGAGATTTCCTACAAAGTGGTTTACTGTAACTAGAACAGAGGAGAAAAACTTCATTAGGGACATTCTTAAAATTAGAATAGGAATGAATTAGGAACATCACATGTGATAAAAATAGAAAGAACAGCAGAAACCTGAAAGGACTTTGGGGCAGACCTGTGACTGTGTTTTGCATAGGGATGATCATATTGATAATGTTCACAAAGTAACCTATAAAAATCAGTAATACAAATTAGACTAACTCCTGTTGATGTGGCTGAGAAGGAACATGCTTGAATACCCAACTAGTTTGCATAGAGAATTGAATCAGGTCCCATTTATACCAGCAGCTTTCCCAGAGAGCAAGGATTGGGAAGGTTGAGGCACATGAAAGAAGCCCAAGAGAATTAGAGTCAGTTCCCAGGTTCTCCAGAAATATCTTTTTTGCCCATAGTCAAATCATGTAGGCCAAGATTTTCTAGATGTTGTTAACAATCCTGAGTGTTTGGTATGAGGCACCTGATAGTCACCACGCCACCCCTTTGGGTCTCACTTGGTATATCCAAAATGCAATAACATTTAAAAAATCTTGGCCTTCATTTTCATGCCTAAATTCCATGTTTTTAAACTGATTCTGCCTGTCTCAGACTTTGTCCATTTAGACCATAAACTCTCCGGGGTAGCAACAGCCTCCTACCCTGTGTTTGTACAGCTTCTACTATATGTTTGTCCTGTGCTTGGCACACCAAAACCCTGATTTCATTCAGTGCCCCTAGATGCAATATAAATAATTCCAAATAATACAATAGCCACACAGCTGTTTTTAAGCGGTTGTCATCTACTGCATCCTGCCCAGTTTTCTATAGCAGAGAATCCAGGAATTGTTCTCCAACACAGGCATATACAGCATGTATAGCTGGCACAGTCCAAAGTCCGTTTTTCTGAAAGATTAAATACTGATATGTTTTCCTTCATCATTGACCATCATGTGACCATCATGTGACTATCTTACCTCTCTTTATGTTTTAAAAGATGTGCTTAACTGGGGCTAGCTCAAAGGAACCCTTACCTTGCCTTCTAGTTCCTTTCTGCCCTCATTCATACACCTCTCCAGAAAACTCCAGACCTCTGTGCTGAGAAACAACTGGATGCAATTGGGGGATGTTGCTACTTGGAGGAATTACTCATGTAAACATGTAGAGTATTATAATAAACTGGGACCTGATCTCCCTAGTCTGGTTTCACTGCACTCAGCTCTATCAGTGGATGGATTGGCTTCAGGCAGTTACCAGACAGAATGGCTTCCCTTCTGTGTTTTCCTAAGTCATAATCTACTGTATTTTTTCAGAACACAGGCAGGGATCCAAGACACCTTCATGACTTATACAGTGTATGATGATGTTATCACCTTCAAGCTGATCCAAGAAGCCTGCAAAACACTAAGTAAGAACAGTTTATTCCTTTACTTACTAAGCACTGACAGCTTAGTGCAATTCAGATGCTGTCTTTATGCCAAGAAGCCAGATGATGGCAGTACCTGGGATCAGAGCAGAGTTGCACCATTCCAAGAGAAGTTGTGGAAGGCTCATGCTAGGAAGACTCAACTCCACTTGGATCTGCTTAGTTTGAGGGAGAGGAAGGAAGGGGCCATCCCCTAGAAGGATGGGGCAGTACATGCTCTCTCCTTGCCCAGCCAGCTTGGAGATCCAGCCTCTTCCCTAAATCACTTGGGGTGTCTTCTTAGGACTCCACTAGAAAGGAGCCCTACAAATGTAGCAGCTTTTGTGCAAAGCTCTGTCACTACACATTTATGCCATTACAACAGGTTGGGAGGTTTTTCAGCCCCATGTGCAATACACACCTCAGCAAGAAAGCAGCCACTTGCATTGCATTTTTATATGTTGAAGATCAAAGTACAGGATAGTGTAGGGGTTGCAAGACATCTGCAGGATTTTGTTTACAAGAGTCTTCCCGGACTGAACACTGACATTTGTTTGCAGAATCTCAAAATGAAGAATTCCCTATAATTTGACTCGCTAGCTACAGTCCAGTGATCTATAACACAAGAGGGGCAGTTAGCCATGTTTATCTGGAGTCAAGCAGAAGGCAGGGTAGATTTGCACCTTTATAGACTAAATCAAAGATGTATAGCTAGGGCCTGGTTTAAATTGTGGGCCCAGATCACTAGTATCATGGCCTGATCATGGCAGGGGCTGCCATTTTCACACCCAGATTGTGCCACTCCCTGCCCCCCCAAACCCCCTGATTTGTTATGAAGACAAATTTAGGGTCAAATCTAATTGCAGCAACAGAGGCCTTGCTCCCAAGGCCTCTGACCACTGCTGAAAAGCCCATATGCCACCCCACTGGAAGAAGCAGGAACAGCAGTAACGGCCATCTGCCCTGCATTGTTTCTGACAGGCAGGGAGGAAATTCCCTTTTCAAAAATGCCATTTTGCTCTGCTGGGCTCCCAGACAATTAGCAGTGAGTCTGATGCTAAGCTCGGCATCACCAATCTGTAGTGATAATGATGAGCTCAGGAGTGACCTCTTCCAATGAGGCAGGACTTTTCAGCCTTAAGAACAAGGCCTCTGCCTGCAATTAAACCTGGCCCTTGGCTGTGTACTCCCAGGCCAGGCCAGCCCCATCAGAGCCCCCATGTGGGAGCCATGCTGCAGCCTGCCCTGTCCCCAGCCCACAGCTCCAGCCTCAGCTCTGACTAAAAAGCTGGGGTGGGCAAACTATAGCACGCAGACTGGATCTGGCCTGCCAGCTGACTGGATCCAGCCTGTGGCTGCCCCTGTGGTGCTCTGGATCTGGCCAATGTGCACAACATCCAGTGGGGCTGTTCCCAGTGCAGCTGTAGCCAGCCAGGTGCTGCTCTGCTCCCCTTGCCTCCTGGTAATAATGTGAGCCTGGCTGGCTGCAGTCACATTGGGAACAGCCCTACCAGAAGCTGCATGCTGTCTGGGGCCTGGGCCAGAGCTGACGCTGGCAGATGTAGGTGGGAGCACAGAAGGGGCTGCCCCTAGTAGGACTTGGTCCCATGCGGAGCGCCATGGGGGCAGCTGCTGACATGGTGAGCTCAGCTGCCCACTCCCCCCACCTCCCCTCCCCTTACCCCCAGCTTGTCCGCCTCTGCTTTGTACCCATATATGCACACGTGCTTCCCTCCTACCCCCACAAGACAGGATGTGCAGGGAGCAACTCACACCTGTCCTGCTCCCCATCCGCCAAAAGCCCCATAAGGAGTTTTGGTGAATTGTTGCAGGTGGGCAGGGGGTGCTGTCCCAGACAACAACAGCTCATCAAACCTCCCTATGCAGCTCTTGCACCCAAATAATTGCCCACCCCTATTCTAAAGGCGCTGTGCTCCCCAGAGTGCGCTGACAGCTTTGGCACCGGGTCCGGCCGAAGCTGTTTGGTCTTCCACACATGTATTCTCTCTCCCCACCCCCAACTCCTGGTTCCCTAGTTTTCCTGCCCAGAGGAGCAAACAGCCCCTGCCCCACCCAATGCCAAAGCCATCTGCCAAGGCAGTTCTGAGACACTCCCTACCCCTGCGCCCCAGTTTTCTTGCCCAGAGGAGTAACTCCAAGGCCTCTTTCCCATCTCTTCTGTGACCCCTTCCCTCCCTTGGGCCATTAGACTTTTTGATGCTGGCTGGGGGTGCTTTCCCTAGCCTCCAGCAGCCATTTTGTTGTAGTGAAATGCTATGATCCGGCTGTTTGCTTGGGAACTCCCCAGCCAGCAGCCATATCATGGCATTTCATTATAAACCACTTTTTTTCATGAAAAATGTGAAATCATGATTTAAACCAGGTCCTATGTATAGTATAAGCTTTCATAAGCAGATGGATTACTTCCTCAGATGCTGTGAAGGGACCCATGGATATTAAGTATGTTGTCATTATTATGTCAAGTATGGTCTAGACCAATGGTCACCAAATGGTCAATGGGGATCGACCAGTAAATCCCAAAGCCCTTTGAAGTCAATCCTGGGATATGGGGGATGAATGCATGCATGCATGTGCATACCACTCCCCCCCCCAAACCCAGCAGGTCAGTCAATGGGGGAGGGAAGAGGTGAAAACCCAGGGGGCATGTGCAGCAGGGCTCAGGGTGCAAAAAGCCAGCCCACAGTGGCAGCTAGGGTGGGGTGGGGGATGGAGTCACGAGTGGCTTATCCAGGGACATGGCAAGTGGGGGTCATGCAGCCCAGGAAGGCACAGGGGACACATGCCCCTGGCTCTGCGAGCAGAGTGGGCTGGGGCCAGGACAGCATTAGGCTGTTTCCAGCCAGGCTGCATTCAGACCAGGTAGCTGTGGTGGCGGTGCTGGGAGCAGAGCTACAGGAGGGCCATAGTCCCTCCAATCCCCGCTTCCAGTGCTGCTGCTGAGCATAGTGTGAGCCAGTCCTGATGGGAACAGCCTGGTGCAGCCGTCCCCTCCCCACCCCTCCCAACAACATGGGGCTGGGGGCTAGCAGGCATAGGAGAGGGTAAGCTGCAGCTTTGGGCTGTTACCCTGTTCCCTCTGGGCCTGGCCCACATTGTGCTCTGTGCAAATGGTGGTGATGCTGGGAGTGAGGGGGCCCCCAGCACTCATTTGGCTCATGGGGCCACTGGTTAAGCATCACTGGTTTAAATCAAGACTATGAAGTCTTATCCTATTACCTGGATTAGTTTTTATAAACCCACAAAGGGACATATGGCTAACTGCTTTGTTTTTCTCTCTCCTTGCCTCTCTCAGCAGTGCCTCCCACCCTTTTTTCTTCCCCCTTTGTACTCTAATCACTGCTTTCTGTTTAGAAGCTCTACTTCCTGAAGTCCCTTCACAGCAATGATGAAGCAAGCCCTCTGCTTACAAAATCTTTTGCTGTACATCTCTAAATTAGTTAATCTATAAAGGTGAAAATCTACCTTGCCTCTTGCATATGTCTAGAGCTGGGCCCATCTCAGGACATACCCCTCTAATATTAGGGGGGCATCTATACCATTCATTCAGTGTGATGTTCCCCAGCACATCTTACCCACACCCTACTGCTTGCAAACACCAAGCTTGGAAACATGGCAGTGAAACTACTTTAGGGAATGCCATTTCCCCAATGACTACTCTTGAGACCTTGGCCTCCAGCATGCCTGAGAGCAGTTTCTAGGTATGCCCCAAGGATGGTCTTACTTGGACATTTTGGGATTTGGAGTGAGAACAGGTTTTAAGAGAGTAGGGGATGCTGAGGGGGATCCCTACCAGCACACACTGAGAAGGTGGAGTAGACATCCCCTGGATGTCTTTGGAGAGATTCTTCTAAATTTTGAGGGCAACTCTTGGGAAGGATGACTGAGGTAAGAGGTTCATTGGCTTCTGAGCATAGGTTTTGACGCAAGGGCCCCTCAAAAACCATGCTGTCTGACTTTTTGATGAAATGCAACTTTCACACTAGTATAATCTTTGCAAGCTTTGTGGTTATGGTAAATTGATCTGATGGTACATAGTTCTCAGGGCCTTTGAGTGTTTGGAAGTGCTCCTACCTGGTAGCCTAATAAACAGTCCACTAAATTCCATATAATATGGTTGTTACAGGCATCCAGATAGGAATATATACTATCTCATTAGTTTGGAACTTCTCTACAGCACCTTCCTACTGAACCTGGGACTACCAGCCTGAAGAATGCTCTACCCACTTTCTCATGTTCAGTCCAAACCCATTCCAAGAAATGAAACTATGTACCTAGTTTGGAACAGCCCTGGGCATATAACAAAGAGCATGCCTGAGATAGGGAAGCAGAATATAGCACTGGAATACATGTGTGCTCAGGACTGCTTTAAAACAGGCCTTATTTGGGAGGCTTTGGGACATGAGGCTTTGGGACTTCAGGCTTCCACTAAACATGTCCCATGAAACATGTCCTTGGCCCTTAAGCAGGGCCAAGGAGGTGATCCTCCCTCTCTATGTGACACTAGTCAGGCTGCAGCTGGAGTACTGTGTTCAGTTCTGGGTGCCGCACTTCAGGATGGATGTGGACAGCATTGAGAGGGCCCAGAGGAGGGCCACCCACATGATCCAGGGACATCAGGGCAGACCCTACAAAGAGAGGCTATGGGACCTGAACATATTCAGCCTTCACAAGAGAAGGAGGAATAGGAGAGGGGAACCTGGTGGCCATCTGTAAACTCACAGGGGAGACAAGCAGGGTTTGGGATAGACCCTGTTCCCCCTAGCACCCCCCAGGGTAACAAGGAATAATGGCCACAAGTTGTTGGAGTTTAGACTAGACATCCGAAGGCACTACTTAACAGTCAGGGTGGCTAGGATCTGGAACCAACTTCCAAGGGAAGTGGTGATGGCTCCTACCCTGAGGGTCTTTAAGAGGCTTCATGTCTACCTGGATGGGGTCATTTGAGTACGGTTTTCTCTTTTCTCTCCTGTCCATGGCATGGAGTCGGACTTGATGATCTACAAGGTCCTTTCCAACCCTGCTTCTATGAATTTATGAAATTTGGAACATGCTTGGTGGAAGCAAATGCTTAAAAATTGGGGATGTTTTCTTATCAGACAAAACCAGGATCCTTGCTGATTACACTGCTACAATTGGCATGGCAGTGGTCAGTGCTTCCCTATGTACCTTGGCTGCCCTAGGCACAGAGCTGCATTGCTGTGCCTCTGCACGATAGGTTCCATTTGGCCCCTATGCTATTTGGCCACATACCATTCAGCCTTTAAAGTTTCATGATTCATGCCACATGATTTTGATACCATAACACAACCCTGATTTTTACTGTCTCTTTTTGCAGGTGTGTCAGAAGCAACAGTGCTGAAGCTTTTTGGAGAATATTTCTTCACTTTCTGTAAGATGTCAGGGTATGACCGAATGCTACAGACTCTGGGAGGGAATCTAACTGAATTTATTGAGAATCTAGATGCTCTTCATAGTTACCTTGCATTGTCTTACCAGGTACTATCTTCTCTCTCTGTTCCAGACAATTAATAAGGCTCTTTCACATAACAGTTCTAGGTTGGTGTTGGGTAGGAAGTCCTCTGTCCACCACCCAGGCCTCCTTAAAGGAGAAAACCCATGGAATATCAGTGGAATTGCTAGACTGAAGCAACAAGGGGGATTTTAGAGAGAGATTAAATGCAAGCCAATTCAGAATAATGTCTGTAGTTACCGCTCTGTATGGGAAGGCCATGTGTAGAGTCTATACTCTGGCTTTGCCCTTCCTATACCAACTCTGGTCAGTCCCATTGCAGGAAGCCCTTGGAAGTCTAAAAGCAAGATGAGCACTACCTCTTTTTGGGTTTTCCTACCTACCCTTGAATTTTGTGAATGAAGTCCCAAGGAGTAAAAATAAAAATTTATGAAACATGATGGAATGAAGCATTCTCTCTTAAAAGTTAGCTTTTTCTCCCCTATTACAGTTTTCTGTTGTCCTGTATTTGCTGACAGTCATTATCTACCTGAAGTCATCAGTAGGTAACTCCCTCAACTGTTTTGAATCAACATCAGTTAGGATGATGGTTGATTTCAGTGAAGCTATGCTGTTTATATCATATTACATCATGATTTTATGACCAGGAGATTTTTCCCATGCAGGTCTAGAGTGAAAGACTATACAGTATGAAAATTTGAGTTTTCCAATCCCTCTTATGTAGGAAATGAATGCACCGTCCTTTCGTGTGGAAAAGAGGACAGATGGGACAATGTTACTTCACTACTATTCTGACAGGAGGGGCCTGTGTCATATTGTCCCAGGTAAAAAGCAATATTACCTCATTGTAGGTTCTACTGGCTTCTCAGATGCCCATCATCCAGACATGCTTTTCTTAAAAATTTGATTGAAAGGAAATCAGCTAACAAGGGTCTCCACTGAGATGCCTGCCGTAATGGGTGGGATCTACTACAGAGATTCCTAGGATTTCAGCACTTCTTAGCTTACTTTCAAAGCCTTGCTCAACTTTGTTCTTGCATCTCTCACTCTTTTTTGGTTCTTTCTGAGAAATCAGCTCTTTCTTGGTCTTCTCTTTCATTGCTTTCTTCCACACTCTAGACTGCTCCTCCTTGAAGACCTTCTTTAAAAACATGCTTCTCCTAAAGGGCATGAAATATATAGTCCTGTCTACAAGGAAGCATTTACAAAAGGAAGCTAGAATATATACTTTAAAAGTAAGTTAAGAAAATGCCAGGGTCAAAAGGACGTGCTGGAGTCCACTAGATACTTTCTTTCTTTTCCATATTGCTTCATTTTATACTGTCAATCTAGACTGTAAGATCTTCGATGAAGGAACTTGTCACCTTATTCACAAAGTGCATAGATCTTTTGACAATCAGGACTCCTAGTGGAGATTACATATTTTATTAGACCAACAAGATTTTTGCAAAAAAAAATTCTTTAATTTCTTTTTAAATTTGTATTTAAAAAATGAGATTAAAAATTAAAATTCTAACATTTTAAATGTAAATTTTAAGATTTTATAATGTAAATTTTTAATGATAAAATTTTAATTTTTTTGCAAAAATCTTGTTGGTCTAATGAAAAATATCATCTCTACTACAAGTCCTGATTGCCTTTTCCTCTACACCAATATGATTACAACCTGGATACCTAGCTCTTTTGAGGCATATAGAGGAATTTCTTTCCTGATCCACACCAGGTAAACCAGGCCTCAGTTTCCCCTCATTGACTTAGTAATTTATATGGTTCAGCCACAGGTCAAGCCATAAGGTCCTTTTTTATAGTAAGGGCAGACCTTGACTATAAGACTTCTGAGGCTGGCGAGGGTAAAAGACTAGGAATTATTTTTGGACTCATTATCACAGAAGAGAAGTGCCTCCTTCCCCTTCTGAAGCTCCAGACTAAGACTGCTACATAAGAGCAGCTACACATAACAGGATTCAAGTGAATATCATTTATTTTATCAGAGGCCATTTGAATCCTGTTCTCACCACTTGAATCCATGAACAACTTATATCCTTGCTGGAGGCCTGTCCCTCTCTGCCCCGCCTTCTGCAACTCCAATCCTTCCCCCAAAGCCTATCAGTGCAGTGGGTGAGACATTCCAGATCTTGCCTTTTCCTTCATATGCCCAGAGTTTACTTAATTGAGACTTGAACCATTTCCTAGCCTGCCTTATGTCAGGCCTCTAGTCACATGCTTTCTGGACTGTAAATCCCAGTGTATCTTTAATTTTTATTCAAATGAGGATCATGACTTCTCTTGGTTTATAGTCTGTGTTAAAGGGCCTGACCAGTATTTTATCACTGAGTCTCAGTTTCTGAAATCAGATGGGGCAGCCTCCTTTCCAGCCCGTACATCTCTGGTACAGGTTGGTGCATTCAAATTGTTTGGTTAATACAGTGGGGATTAATGGTGGAAATAAGGTGAGCATAAGAATCAAGCTTCAGATTGGACTTTGGATTCAAACCTTCTTGGATCTACAGATGTTGAGAATGAGGATTTTGATCTTGGGCCATCACTAATGAAAGACTACATTCAGTCAGAAAATCATTATCCCTCCCTCCCCCCACCCTTCACCACTGCCCAATCCAGGAAAATTACAATTAAAAGAAAAAAATTGAAACCTTCACTTTGGAAGCAATATCACAGTCACTTGTGCCTCTTTTTTTTGGCAAAATTTCAATGCACACTTAACCCAGTCTTAAACCAACATAAAAATGCAGCTAATGCAGGACTTTGCACTCAGTTTAGAGACTTAGTTTGGACACATACAATTAGTTATGTAACTTTGGTGTTGGGTAAGGCCTGAGGCTACAGAACTTTGTAAGGCATGTGTAGATCCTATCCATTTTTAAAGGATACAGCACTGTTGGGTGCTTTTTTAACAAATGGGAGTAAGTTTCCATGTGCATGTATGTTTTGTTGTGGACAGTGGGAATCATAATGGGCATTAGTGCTTATGGTTTTCATGTCTGTGTCTGTGTTAATGTAAAAAAGTCTAAACTCTTGGGGTTACACATCTGGGTTATATGTCCAGTAATGGGTGCTTTATATATAACCTACAGAGGCAGAAAGGAAGACACTTGTGTAGCATCTGTATCAGCTGAATGGTGGGTTCTTTGGTTTATAATTTTATATTAGATGGAGGAGAACCAATTTGCTCTCTCCTTTTAGTAAATTAATTATAAGAGTTATCCAGTGCTTTCACCCAGAAAAGACATCTACAAGCATCACTGTTCTAATTTTTGGCCAAATTATGACCTCAGCTCCACAAGGAAGAAATCCCACTTCCCTAAAATTGCACTAGTGTAAACTTTGAGTTTAACAGAATGCAGACTATAGTCCTTAAAATCACCGATCACCATGAGTTTCCAGAAATGTAGGTCAGTATAAAGATCTTATTAGAAACTTACTTTTCACAGAGTCCTTCATGCCAATATATTAAAAATTAAACAACACAGGTGGTAAGATAAATCCTAGAAGAAATTGCTGAGACACACAAGAAAGAAAAGAGGTTTCCCAAATAGAGATGTAGGCTCCAAGAAACTCTGCTAACACCAAGAGGTCTCCAAACTAAAACATGATTCCTTGTAATACAGGTATCTTAGAGTCTGTTGCCAGAGACTTCTTCAACAGTGAAGTGACAATAGAAATTCTTAATCAAAGTGAAGACAGGGAGCGCACTGGGAAAAAGGAGCATGCGGTATTTCTTGTTCTGCAGAAGCTTAAAAGACCAGAGAGAAAGACAAGAGAAGAAACAAATCCAGAAAGTGACAACTCACCTGACAGTAACAAGGTGCAATAATAGATTAACAGAAAGGAGGGAGATTACTTAGAATTTTCTGTGTCAGCCTGTTTTCTTTTAATGTGCAAGAAATAGCTGAGAGAAAACAAGCCATGTGTTCTTCCTCTCACTGTACAGTTGGATTGGATTGATGATGGGGTTTGTTCAATTATCCTTTACCTTGTGTCTTGCAAAGTCAATTAGATTAAAGGAAAATAAGGGCAAAACAGCTGTATTTGGTTCAGGTGTAAACGATTACATGAGGTGAAAGGCTCTGGGAAATTAGCTTGCAGAACTCTAGATAAGTTCTTGATTAAGCTGCATAAACACAAAGAAAATAATAACTAAAAATTGTTATATTTGAGAAAGAGCATGTGGTCAGGTCATTGGAAGAGTGCCATTATCCATATGCACAATGAAGCAAAGTGATGGTTCCACGTGCAACTTTAACTTTGTCATTTCCTGTCTTTACATACTTAAGTTTCAGCATTATTGCTGTCCTATTGTAATGTATTTAAATGGCCTATCCATCTGAATCATGTCATACTCACACACACAAACACTTTCTCATCTTAGACAGCTTTCCTCTCTGAGGCACAAGATGTAGTCTTTCAGCAAATGAAGAACTGCTCGGCTTTGTCATGCCACCTTAAAAGGAAATCCCCCTGGGACATTGTGCGACATGTTGTGAAATTTAGGAAAGGTGAGTGCGTATCTTCCTAACCTCAGCTACAGTGATCATAATGAGATATGGGTCTCAGCTGTGTAGACAAACAGACACCTTCCCAGGAGAGGAACAGCTTGCTGGAAATAAATACTGGAGGCAGTAAAACGCTCCAGATGATGTTATTGATTTATGTAGGGATTGCAGAGTTTGGATTGGGGGAAGGAGAGAGAGAGAGAGAGAGAGAGATTCCTGTTTAAATATGATCAGACCATTATTTGCTCTTTTAATAGATCTTCATTATCACTGATGTAGCTTGTTGCATTGGTTCATACACTCTGGCAAATTATTTATTTTGTAGGCCATTTTTCCACTTTATTTTATTTAGATTATTTTTAAAATTTTAGAGTGACAAAGGACTAGACACTCAGAAGACTGATAACAGCATGTGAAGCCTTTGACCTGTAGATGTGTTTTTACAGTCAGTGTAAAATGGTCCCAATCCTTTGACCAGTGAAATGGCCACACCACAAAAAAGAGAGCACAGAAGGCAGGTGGTGTCACCACTGAGGCCAGTGACTGAGCTGAATAGGAAGAATGAATGATCTTTCCTTTATAGCTGTGGTCTTTCCTGGGCCAAGCTGAGATCTTGTAAGGTATTGTTCTTGTCAATGCTACACAAATTCTGTGGATCAAGAAAGAACTTCATTTTTGATGGCTGTGAATCTGGCACCTTGTAGACTTCATAGTTTCATAGTAGGTAGGGTCAGAAGGGACCTGAACAGATCATCAAGTCTGACCCCCTGCCATGGGCAGGAAAGAATGCTGGGGTCAAATGACCCCACCTAGGTGTCTATCTAGCCTCCTTTTAAAGACTCCCAGGTAGGAGCCAGCACGACTTCCCTTGGAAGTTGGTTCCAGATCCTAGCCACCCTGACTGTGAATTAGTTCCTCCTGATGTCTAGTGTGAACCTGCTCTCAATCAACTTATGGCTGTTATTCCTTGTTACTCCGGGAGATGCTCAGGGGAACAGGGTCTCACCCATTCCCCTCTGGTCCCCCCTGGTAACAGCCACTAGATCTGCTCTCAGCCTTCTTTTATGTAGGCTGAACAGGTTCAGGTCCCGTAGCCTCTTCTCATAGGGCCTGCCCTGCTGTCCCCCGATCATGCAAGTGGCCCTCCCCTGAACCCACTCGATGTTGTCCACACCCCTCCTAAAGTGCAGCACTCAAAACTGGAACGGTCCAAATGCATGGACTTTAACAAAATTGTGAATGGATTTATTGTTCATGGCTGTGAGGCATTAATACTGCTTTAACCAGGTACAGTCTGGGGAACTACTATACATGGTTTCCATTTACAGCTTAGCCAACATAATTTTCTGCCCCATAATACCTTCATCTTCCAGTGTAGGAACTCTCCAAAGCCAACACAGCTACTTTGTGTAGCAGTTTTTCAAATATGCACAGATGTTAACTAAGGATGAAACTACCAAGCTCATTCTACTTTGTAACCAGGGTCAGAAGAGGTGAAAGGCCAGCATGCCAATGAACTCTACACTTCATTCCTAGATGTGATACAGTTAGACACATTTGTGAGAATCTGTTTGGGTACATTTTGAGCTCTTTCACTGGCAATGAGAAAAATATGCAATTATTCATGCTCTCTATCCTCCATGGGGTTGTAATAGTAAATGGAATCCCATTTAGTTACTGCTGTTATGGTCCCACCAAGTGCACAATGATAATGCTCCTCTGTGCTACCCAGTACTTTTGTGATGAAAATATGCCATCTCATAAGTTACTGAGGTAGCTGTCAGCATTATACAATACTGCTTTGTATAGCAACAGTAGTGCTATTTACATTACAGTGGTCATAGACTTGTTTTGTCAGCATTTTCTATTTTCATGAGTTTAATATATTGCCCATAAAACTCTACTGTGGCCAAAACTTTGGCATGAGTGTGTCAATTTGATAGCATTTTTTTAAATTGGGGAAATTAAAATTTATGTGGTCATTGTACACTTGTAAGTGACCATAAGGCTCTGCCTTGGTTCAGGGACTGGCCTACTCTCAAACAGTCTCTGGTTTCCTATTTCCAGCAGATGTTTTTATGGTTCTTTCTCGCTGCACCTTTTTTTTAGTCTCTTCTTATTAACTTTACATTTGCTGGTGATGAAGCTAAATTTCTGCACCTTGCTATGGAGACCAAAAATTAAGTTCAGTTTACTTCAAATAAATGTTCAAAACTGCCTCATTACATTGTGCTCCTCCCAGCATAAAAGCAGATTAGAGTGAGTTTAAAAGTTTGTGATGGAAGCATTTGATGAAATACAGCTTTTTGATAATGTTGCATTGAAATCTTCAGGGTTTTGCTGAAAATCTGAAAAAACATTATGTTTTTTCTGTAAAAAATGCAAATCATTCCATTAAACATGGAATGAAAAATCTGTGGTTTTCAAGGGTTTTCATCACAAAAACAAAATGCAGGGTTTTTTTGATTGAGTTGAACTCTGAAAATGAGGTATTGTGAGTCACATTGAAATTCAATGGGAGTGATGCCCTGCCTCACTTGTGCCTTCCAAAGTCTTCCCTTTAATCCTTACTGCAGTGATTTTCAACCAGGGTGCCACAGCACCCTGCGGTACCTTGAAATCCTCTCAAGGTTGCCAGACAGTGTTAGCACTGTTAGATGCACAAACATGGTTTACAAGATAAACCCAGATATTCCAAATAAACCCAGATATTTCAAATAAAAAATTCTAAGTATTAAAAACATTGCAACCTGTTGTGGTCTTTTTGACTTCATTGCAATAAAAAAATGGCTCTATTTCTGTGTAGTCAAAAAAAGACTTGGCATTTTCCAAGGGGTGCCTTAAATCCGACAAGGGGTACCTTGAGTCAAAAAAGGTTGAGAACTACTGCCTTATTGCATTTTTTTTTCCAGAAAACCTGTTATCAACTTTTGAACCCATTTATCCAGAGAGGCTTTGGGTAGAAGAGAGGACGTTCTGCAATGCTTTTCCTTTCCACATTGTATTTGATGAAGCAGTAAGAAAGCCTTCTCGGTTTATACCTTGTAGCTAAAGATGCTATGGCAAAGGATAGACATTGAAGACTGGATCTTTAGCTGGTGTATATTCCATTGGCTCGGCTGAATAGGATGGAGTTCAAGCCTTTTACAAGAGCTGGGGACCTGTGGTTTTTCTCACTATGTTGGAAACTGTAGGGCGTCACCTTTTTTGTCTTAATATTTACACCAATGTGACTAAAAGTAAAAATGAAAAACATCTCACTCTGCACAGTCAGGCCTAGTCCACACCACAAAGCTTTGCAGGCAGAACTTTGAGTATATCTATGCTGAGTTTCTGTGCAGTGGTAGAACCTTCCCTACAGTCGGCAGAGTTGTTTTTCCTTTGCCAAAGCTTGCTGCTGCCTGGGAATTGGCTGAAGACACACCTAGATGTATATACATGCACAGAGATGTACATGCCTCCTTCTGGCTGCTTTGCTACCTTCACCAGCTGGTGTCTTCCTAGGGCTCACTTCAGGCTCTGGCAGCACACCTGCCAGACAGAGCTGCCAGAAGTGTGTGGATGTGCACATGCCCTAGTGACGTACTAATGGTGGTTTGCTGGCTACCAGAACTTCTCCCACTAGAACCAAGTGAGTACAGACAAGGCTTCAATGTTCCCAGTGGGCAATGGTTTTCCAGTACGTTAGCAAGCACCCTGCACTGTTTTCTATTACCTCACTACTCCCTCCCCATTAGCTGTAAATGTAGAACTGCTTTACTTAAACTGAGCTGAATTATACTTAAATTGCATCATTTTACTCCAATACAATTAGGACTGAGGTTCACAAGTATACTTTAGAGCAGAACTGTGTTCACTTGTCTGTCTCACTAACACTGCCCCATACTGGCAACTGTGGAGATGACAGGACAACATCTCTTTCAGTGTCTTAGGTCTCGATCCCATCCTTGAACTCATTGTAAATTGCTTTCTTTTGAGTGGGGTATATTCCCCTTTGCCCAGGGGGATGCACTTGCTAGAAGCTCAGACTGAACTTCTGATGCCTTGGCCAGTCTCCCTGAAGATATCAACAGTGGCAGGAGCCTCTTTCAAAATAGGGAAAGTGAATAAGACTAGACACATGTTTAGGCAATCCAGAATTGTAAATGACAAAATCTTTGTCTCACGCACAGTAGCACTATTTTCTCTTGAATTTGAAAGATGTTTCTCTAACCCTTGTTTATAACTTTCCTCCTTGTCATTAGCTACGGATCAAGCAGGCAGGTACAAACATTCAAAAGTATGTACCAGGCCTACAGATATCAGGGACCCGATTAAACAAGCACTTCACCATAGTCCATCCACAAATTACTTTCACCATTGTCAGCATCAGGAAGTTTATCAACAGTCAGTTTGTCCTCAAGGCATGCAGAGAAATGTTGCCTGAACTATGGAGAAACCAACCCAGCCTGAAACTCAGAGGTACCAACTAACAGGTGCTTTTTACTGCTATCTCTGTGTAGTGAGGAACAAGTGATAAGCTTGAAGGAGGCTGAATTTCCTTAAATATTTCTTTTGCATTGAAGAAACTGGATTATTATTTCCACTAGTTGTTAGACCAAGGCTTATCAAATCTGTTATGGTATAGACCAACACTTATGGCAAGTTTGTCTTGTAGACCACATGCTGCTCAGTTAAAATGCTAGTTGTCATTGTGTGAGACTTTCAAATGCATTCAGCATTTCCCTAACACATAGAGTTTTACCATTGACTTCAATGGGAGTTAAGCTAACACTGGGAACTACTGATAATGCTTCTTCTAATGCTTATTTGTTATTAGACTGGGTCCTGCTGTTTGTTTCAGTGGCATCCAGGTTATTATTCCCATGAAGTGTCTGGATAACTAGAAAAATCCCAGCAGGAGGAATTTGCTTCACTGGAACAGTCAGCTTTCCATGGACAGCAGCAATTGCTGTGCTAGCCATCTGTGTTTCACACTGCACGTCTTGTGAGTTTTTCAGCTGGAGGTCATATTCACTATGTTTTTAGATATACCCGTTTCTTGCATCACGTTCAAACATTGTTTTTTCATAGATATGCAGTGGTCTGTGCCTGCTATGTATGCCAGACCATCTTTAGTCTTAAAAAAATGCCAAATTCTTCTGGATTCATCCCAAAGTGTATGGGGTACAGTAGTATTTATTGTATCTGAAGAAAATAAGCATATTTATGTTGGTTTTATCTCAGACTATTATATAGGTTGGAAAGACTTTCTGATCAGGGAACCTGGACGGCAGCATATTTGTAAGAGTGAATGTGTTGGTGTTGCCACTTTTACATATTTCTATTTGAAGGACAAATGATCTGGATGGAGTCCTTGCAATGCATGATGTACCTGTGTTCACCCAAGCTCCGCAGTTTAGAAGAGCTGGAGGAACGAAAGATGCACCTTTCTGACATTGCACAGCATGACACAACTAGGGACCTTATTCTCCTGAACCAGCAGCGTCTGGCAGAGATAGAGCTGTCCAATCAGTTGGAGAGAAAGAAAGAAGAGCTCAGGATCCTTTCAAAAAACTTAGAGGCTGAAAAGAAGAAAACAGAAACCTTGCTATATGCTATGCTGCCGAAACATGTGGCCAATCAGCTCAAGGAGGGTAAAAAGGTGGAGTCAGGTACTGGCCTTTCATTACGATTCATACTCTGGCAGTTCTCTCAGTGTGGTTGGCCATAAAAACTTCTAAGTTTCCTTTATAAGTGATGATTATCAGAGTATTCATTTTCCTCAATACTGGGAAAGAACACATAGATATTCTGCAAATATAACTAAGATATTAGCCAGTCACAAAGATAACATAACATCCTGAAGTTCTTTAAAGGCAAATCCTATTATGAATCACTACTGGGGCTGACTTACTGTGGCAGGGCACCTTTGGGTGCCTGCTAACTTAAGGGAGGAGGCAGGCAGCTGTGAGGTACCTGATGAGGGCAGTTATTTTGAACAAGGCATATTAAGGCTGCAGTTCCCTGCGGCTGGAGGAGGCAGAAACATTGCCTAGCTGAGCTGCAGAAGGAACAGCCTTGGCAGGAGCTTATGCAGATGGTTTGGAGGCTCCTGGTCCTGGGCACGACCTAAAACTATCCTGCTGGGGAAGGATGCCCTGGTGGGGCTCCTGATGGTGTGGGAGTCCCCAGGAAATGCCAGGCCAGTGATCTCCCTGGTGAAAGGTGAGGAGGGGTGCCTTAACCCCAGCCCCCACATTTGGGCAGGCTTTGGAGGCAGCTGGGGAAGTAGTGGGGGTCAGGTATGCCCATGTGTAGGCGCCTGAGCCCAGCAGGGATACGAGGTCCTGGAGACCCCGGAGCAAGTAGTATGGAGAGTGTTGGGAGGCCCCGCACAGAGTAGGGCTGAAGCACGAGTAGGTCTGAAGGACAGCCCAAGGGGTGCACTGAGTAGGGCCGAATGGGAATAAACTTGAAGGACAGTGCAAAGGCCAGCCCCATGAGAAATTGTGCCTGGTGAGAGGTTTGGAATAAAATCAGCTCAGGGTTTGGTATAAAGCCAACCCATGTAGAGTAGGGGAACTCACAGGAACCAAAGGGGCTGCGTGGCAAGGCCAGTATGAGCGTAGTGAAGTGTGATGACCCAAGAGGGGTTGCTCAAGGAGCAGCAGGGCAGTAGAGTGTGGTCCGGTAATGGGCAGTATGCCAGAGGCCCCAGTGAGAGAGGGGCTGAGTGGAAGAGGCCTCCTGTGAGAGGGGAGGTGGTGTGAATGGGCCCAACTTTGGACTCAGTTTGCTCTGGTGTCAGACTGGGAGTAATATTAATCTGGATGCCATCTGTGAGGCATGGGCTGTGGTGTAAGGGAGGTTGGAGCCACAGATAGCGCTCCCTCACATCAGGGCAATAATGGGCAGTCTCCCGCACATACCATCTGTATATGGTAACAACAAAGTTATGGCAGGTGGGATTGGGTGGATTGCCCCATAGAGACAGGTGGGCAGGCCAATGTGAGACCTGGCCCTGAGCGTTGCCACTTGTCATGCTTTCCATGAAGGCAAGGGCCAGGTACAGACATTAGTTTTACTGGTATAAGTGATTGGAAACTGGTCTATACCTGTAACAAAACAGAAATTTGGCGTACATACTTTGGAATGGCAGAACCTGGTCTAAGATTTCCTCTGCCCCCCCAAAGAGTGAATGTGTGATCTGTTTGCTACCGATATAAACTATGTCACTTACAGAAAACTCTGCAGCTTGGATCAATTCCATCTCAGGCTTTTTGAATGTCTGTGCCTATCCAAAATTAGTACTTGTAGATCGTTTTTAATCTGAAGACTACTAAAACAAGGAAGATTGATTTAATAGAATTTCATTTAGCACAGCAATTCAAAGATGCTTCAGTTCTGAACTCCTGGTCAAACGCTCAGAGTTGTGAGCTCAAAATACATTGCCTCACTTTCCCCCTTAGACAGACATTGAAAATGGCTCCTAACCCAGCAGTGTGATAAGGGGGTGCAAGTGGGACACTAGCCCCAGCTGCTGACTTTGAGTGGGTGCCAGAATACCCCCTGGGAGTCTTTGCAATGGCAAGTGCAGCCTTGTGCTACCGGGCCATATAGGAGCTAGACAGGCCTACCAATGTATCTGGAGGGCAGGGTACAAGTGGGACAAATATAATGGCAGCCCCTCAGGGGAGTCTCTGCCACAGCAGACACAGCCCTTTTCCCAATAGCAAATCTGGGGATAGATGGAGTGAACAGGGCACTAGGGGCAGTTCCTAAGGAGCCCGTGTTAAGAGACTGCTGCAGCCGAAGCTGACACTGCTACAGCAGCAGGAGGGGCAGCAGTAGTAGCTGCCTTCAGGGTGTGGAGAGCTGGGGGAAAATAAGACTTCATTCCTCCTTCTCTCACCTCCAGTTCAGTCTCCAGTGGTTGCCATATCCCCCATCCACTCTCCTTGTGCAGTGAAGGAGCTCACTCCACCCCTGTCCTAACATCGAGCTTCTGACTCCTCAGCTCACAGGCACATGTTAAATGTGAGCATCTGAGCTTCAAACTGTGACTGTTAAAAACAGTAGGCATGAAATTCAAGTTACTCTTAAAAAAATATGTGCCTTCAATTCTGTTCTGAAAAAGGAATACTTGGGGAGGGGGCAGGGAGTAGTAAAAGACCCTCCAGCTCCAGTTGTGCAGCCTTAACATGAGGATTGTTCTGAGGTGTTCGCCTTTCATTACCAATTCCTGGGAAAGGAGTAAATCCTTGTTTGTCATATCCCATCTTAAAGAGTTACATAGAATTTGTAAACAGACCAAATTAAAAAGAAAAAAAATTGTTAAAATTCTCCCAATTTTGACCACGTGCCTTTAAATATTAAAAGTTACACTGGGATTTCAGAGGCATCTATAGAATGTAAGGGATTAGACTCCATAGAAAAAGCAATATAACTTGGTACTTAACTCTCTCAGGTTTCTTTGAGAAAGCCAGCTTCTGTAGTTTAAAACCCTTATTCAAAGCCCATTGAAGTATAAGAAAAATGGCTGGGTAACTGAGATCCTAAACTAGTCAATAGGATTTAGTTTGGTAAATGACAAAAACCTGTTGTCAGCCTTTATTATTGACTTAGGCAAGTAATAGTGGATGCTCCAATAAACAAAAATGCATCTAATATTTGATTTCTCCCTTAGGGGAATTTAATTCATGCACAATACTCTTCAGTGATGTAGTAACTTTTACAAATATCTGTGCTGCCTGTGAGCCCATTCAAATAGTGAACATGCTGAATTCAATGTATTCAAAGTTTGATCGATTAACCAATGTTCATGAGGTTTATAAGGTAAGCATTCTTACTATTTGTCTTCAGGAAGAGTAGTGATATTTACTGTCATTTTGGTTCTCATACTTGCATTTAGTCCTTTATTCACATTTTTGTCTTATTAAAAAAAAAATAATTCTTGGTAGCTACAACAAAGTGAACCCCTATGAATATTCAAGATAATGGATATTTATCCAGTGAAAGAGACTGGGGTGCAATCATCTCCCATATAACATTCAACATCTTAGGATAAGGATTTTGCAGCTTCCCCATATTCCAGCCACACCATAAGGATTCATGAAGTAAGAGTTTGCTCTTGAAGAACTTGGAAAATAAATAAAACAAGCCACAAGATCTGTGTCTAGATGAGTGCAGACATGTGGTATGTGGTGCCACAGACCTGTCCGCAGAGTCATATACCACATATGCAGGCATTCCCCATGCTACCTTGCGGGAGCGGGGAGGAGGGAAGGCTGACCCCAGGAGATCCCGAGGTGAAAAAACCTGCACCTTTAAAAAGCAGGGCAATGTTTGTGATGGCAGCACATGCCACCCAAAGTAGAGCCTGGCCAGCTGGAGTCATGCTCCAGTTGCTGGTCAAGCTCTCAGCTGTAGGAGCACCATGGCTGCACCTCCCTGAGGTGCCCAGAACCACAGGTAAGGCTGCTGGGACTAGCAAAGTTGCTGGCTCCAGCCTCCCCTACCCCACCTAGGGTAACCTGCTGAGCACTAGAGGGCATGTGGCATACCCAGGGAACAAGAAGCAGCAGCACAAGGTGTGCCACTGCTTCTTGTCACCAGGGAAACAAAGGTGTGTGCTTGTGTGGACATGGCCAAGGAGTTCACTCAGTCATGTCTTAGATCAGTGCTTAGGTCTGTCATATGTTCCGTACTTCAATGGAAGATAAAAGCACTTAGCCCCTCACGATATTGGACTTTTGGGTTATGTTCTGTGGTCCACTGAAATCAATGGGGGATTTCCCATAGATTTCAGTGGTTTTATGATCAGTCCTCTAATGATTACAGCATTTTCCCATGTTTATCAGGTTGAAACAATAGGCGATGCATACATGGTGGTTGGAGGAGTCCCCATACCTGTTGCCAGTCATGCAGAAAGAGTGGCCAATTTTGCCTTAGGCATGCAAATTGCTGCCAGAGAAGTGATGAACCCAATCACTGGAGATCCTATTCAGGTAGGGAACAGTTGAAATTACTGTTTGATACAAAATACTACACTTGGGCCTTGATTCAACAAAGCACATGACCATACACTTAGCTTTAAGGAAGAGTTCAAGTCTTATCGAAAACAATGAAATTGAAGCATATGCTTAAGGGAAAGTATGCATTTAAGTGCTTTCCTGAATCTGGCCATCAGAATTCAGTCTTGCAAGTGCCAAAATTCTCATCTAGAATTCAGCAGAGTATTTAGGCATCCTTTTAACTTCAACTGTGCAAGCAGGCCCACCGACAACTTACAGGAGTGAGTACTTAGGGATCTACTCGATTGCTGGCATCTGTGTCCATGGATAATTAGCAAGTGACTTAATGACGCCTGCAAAAGTTAAAAAAATGACTCCATGATTTATTCCAGCACTGGTTCTCTTCTGTCTGAGCTGCTTAACAAGGATCAGGGCTGGGAGTTGTTTCTGGTTGTTGAGCAAGAGGAAGTAATTTTACAAATCACTGCTGCATTAGTATTAAAATTCATTATTAACTACTAGCTAAAAGGATGACTGACTTCAAGGTATTAGAAAACACACACGAGGCAATAGCAGACCATAAAGAATAATTTAGGACTTCTCCCAGCACTACAGTTTGCTGTTGGTATTTTTTCTGGAATTAATTTACCCTAAGACAGTGGGTGATGCTTTTATCCAATGCCAATTGGTAGCTGGACAAGGCATGATGTATTTCACGACTGGGTATATGCTGTGGTAAGTGTATGGTGGACTGCTAAGGAGGGTCCAGGAGCATGAGTTTCAGCCTAACTTCAGACTGGCGCCAAAGACTGTCCGTGGAGGACAAAGATAACCAAGCCATAAATGGTCATTCAGACTGAAAAGTCCAAGGCTGCTGGATGTGATGCTGGCCACATCAAATCCCTTGTGTGTCACTGGAGACTGAAACCATTGTGCCTTTACCATGCTAGTCCAGTGGGATACTAGGCTCAGGTGGACCTTTGATCCTATGACCTTGTTTGATATACTGAAGTTAAGTTTGTTCTGAGATGTTGATGCAACTTCTGTTAGTCAGTAAGCTACTGCCCTTGCCTGAAATTTGGCCCTTTGCACAGAGTGACTGTCTTACTGACTTGGTTACATCTGTTCTCTGATGTAAGAGTATCTTGTTCTTTACAAACCAGAAACCCTCTAAGAAACAAGTGCCTTTTCCTGTAGTCACTGGTTAAACACCTATTATAGTAATATGTTATCAGTATGTTTCCATTGATGGGGGTTGTGCCACTCACATGAAATCAGAGAGATCTGTGCCCACTTCATGCCCAGCTGGGATTTATCTCATTACCTATCTATCAATGTTGTCAGCAGGGTCAGAGATAGAAATGCAATATACAGAAAACAGCAGAACATTCAGCCAGTCCTCCTTCCATTTCACCATTTGGGTGAACTGTAATATCAGCTCCATTTTCTGGAAACCTGTAAGATAATCTCTTGCTATGACCTTGAATAACAGTTTCCAAAATGAACTGCAGGTTATCTCTGATGATCAGTTCTAGTGCACAAACTGTTGTTGCTTAGATGCTGATCAGTACCCTTCAATGGAGTGGTGGATAGGGAAGGGCAGCTGACTGTTATTGATGGTCAGAATAAAGAGCCAATACAGTTTTCCAAACTTCCTGTTGTGTTTATACCAACAGATCAGAGTCGGGATCCACACAGGACCTGTATTAGCTGGCGTAGTTGGTGAGAAGATGCCCAGGTACTGCTTGTTTGGAGATACTGTCAACACAGCTTCTCGCATGGAAAGTCATGGGCTTCCTAATAAAATCCACCTCAGTCCAACAGCATTCAGGTAGAGTAAAAATATTAAATAAGGAGAGTCTGTTCAGCTTGTGCCAGGGCTGTCCAACTGGCAGTTCATGGACCTTGGCAACCATGTCTCCAGTTGCCATGTGGGTGGGTTGTGTGCCACTGTCAGCAGGCAGGGAGGCTATGGGTTACCAGCACCACTGCACCCTATGCAATGGAGAGGCCATTCATGCCTTCAGTGCACAGTTTGAGGAGTGCATGCTTCAGAGATTGCACCCAGGTGCCACAGGCAGCCCCTGACCTCTCCAAAATTGAACCACCCTGGCTTATGCCATCAGGACACACATAGTTAACTACTTTGGCTGAGACCCAAGATAGACACAGAGCCCTAATCTGAAGCTTACACTTAGGCTGGCAATTTTTGGGGATAGAAAAGCATGTGTGATACAGTTTCATTTTTACATTTGTTAATAATTTGAAAACACTTCACTAGGGGATATGCTTTCTTACAGTGTGCTGCAAAATGTATACAGGCACTCATTGCTCCAGGAGGCTCCAGAAAAAAATGCCTGTTTGCAAGCACATAAGACTTTATTGTTTCAGACAGTTAGAGCTTTGCAAGGAGATTTGCACCCCCAACTAAGGGTGCATTGTCAGACGAAAGCAATAAGCAGTGCTGAGTGAAAGGACTGTTATGCAGATCTAGGAGAAACTGTAGTTGTGACACTATCTTGCAGAGACGTATGGTATGCAAACTCTATTATTATGTACAGGAACTTGCATAAAGAACAGTCTACAGCAGAGAAATATCAGACTTCTTACTGCCCTTGCGAGGGTTTGGGACCTAGCCTTGTTATTGTCCTGTCATACCAGGAAGTTCCTGCTGCCCTCCCTGACTGTCCTGTGGGATTCCACACTTCCTGGATGCTCTGCGTTTCAGGAGAGCTCACTTTGTGCCACATCAGCTGCTCATTTCTGAATTTGCCTTCTTCCTTTCTGATGGGCATGGCCTTGTCTGTGATGCTGTTTAAAAAAAATGACTGCAATACACTTGGTCCATATGTACACTCTTACTCCACAGTAATGGCACATCCATACATTTGGGGTGGTTAGGGGGATGTTAGATCATGTTAAAAATGGCCATCTGATCTAACTTAGTTTGCATAGGTGCAGACCTTACACTTAGATCCCTAGTTAGTTTGGTCTAAGTGCGGACTGTACAGAAGTTCCAGTATTGGTCTAAAAATGATGGACCTGATCTAAGATAACCTACCTCTGAGGTAGTCTAACTTACTTCAGGTTGGGCATTTTTAGACTGATCTAACCATCCCTAACTTCTATATAGTTCCCAAATAATATTTTCCTACTAGCCCCCTCTCCCAGCCCCCTGGCCCAGCCATTCCCAGCTCCACACCCTGTGCCCACCAAAACCCCCATCCCACAAACTGCTCTCAGTGCCAGTTTTATCAGTGTTTACCAATGCTGGGAGTTGAGTGAGTAAGTCCTGGGGTAAGGGGTGGGGGGAGGACAAGGATGTATGGCGCAGAGGTTGCGGGGGGATACAAATAGCCCCTGGTCCTGGAGGGTAATGGAGAGAGCTGCCCATCCCCCACTCCTCCTGTGGGCCCTGCAAGTCTTCTGGATCTCACCACACTCTCCTGGACCTCAGTAACCCCCTTGTGGACTCTGCCTGTCCCCCAATTCCCCCACAGATGCTGCTTGCCCCTGCAATCTCCCCATTCCCTCCTGTGGGCCCTGGCTGCTGCCTCAATCCTCCCTGCAGACCCTGCCTCATAAGCAGTGAGAGAGTACATTATTTGGGGGCTGGGTGTGGCGGGGGGCTGAGCCCTGCCTGACCTCCACCTCTCCCTCCTGCAGGGCCATTGTGGGGCCGGTGCGCCCTGGTGCAGTATGTGGCGGTAGAGGAGTGGCTGCATGCCAAGCAGTGCCACATGCTGTGGGACAACAGTGTCGTACTGCTGCTGTCACCAGCCACTGTGAAAAGTTTGGGGCATGCTGAGCCCCATTAGTCCTGGCCTTCCACCACCTATGCCCTGCCTTCCCCTCAATCCCTCCATAGACCCCTTGGTCCCCCCCAGAACCTGCTTGTCCCCAATCATCCATTTTGCAAGGTCCAGAGGATTTCTGTGGGAATAACTTGGATGGCCTGTTTTGAAGACTTTGCCATACTTTCCATAGTTACACAACCCTGAAAAAGACACTGTGCATGCCCTTGTTTCCCTTATTTCTGGATATTCCAGTTCTGATTATATACCTTGTATTCAGCTTCCCAGACAGGGGCATATGTCACAATGATTTATGATTTGCTTATTTGTACCGGTCACCATTTTTCAGAATATTTCACAGCTAAAGTATTTTTCTAGGGGCATTCAAAACAATGATGCTTCAAGCTAAAATTTCTGAGGCCTACCATAATTTAGCACTTGACATGTGATTTAACCATGTGTTTCAGCAGTAAATAACTTACAAGAGCTGTCTCTCACTATGGCAATTTTTTTCCTGACCCCAAATAATAGAGTCCTACCCTGCATTTCTTGTTCAGGCATAATTCCTGAACTAAGCTTTGCCTGGGTTAGAACTTAACAGTGGCTTGACAGTCACTCTAAGTGTGAGGTAATGGATCATAATCATAATTCAGTCTTCTTCAAAAAATGGTCAGCATCTAAGTATCTTGAGTATCAGTTTATGCTGGTGCCATGAAGTGCATTAGCACTGCAGTCAGAGACAAGCAACTTTTGAGATGACAATATTTACTTGCTGTTATGTAACACAGAAAAAAATGTTATGAAAATGGGGAGCATCCACAGCAAAATGGTTCAGTTGGAGAGTTGAGTACTACGGGGCCTGTTTCACGCTGAACAGTGCCCTACCAACACAAATTCACCTGCTGCAATAAGACAGTCAGGATTCTTCTAATTAAATATGGTTCCATTGGAAACTCTAGGATGAAACATTCTAAAGTTCAAGAACTCAAAATATTTTTTCCCTACCAATAATTACCATCATGGCCAGGGATAGTCTTCAGGGTAACTTTATGCAAAGAACACTATCTTAATGGCACTGACCTGACCCAAAGCTCCTCTGTTGAATTACAGATAAATTATTTTGCACTGTTTGTGTTACAGAGCTAACAGAGCTCAAAGGGAGACAGCTGGGTTCCTTTCTGACAATATCACCATTATGTACCACAATTTTTACTACTGGTGTTGATACATGAACCAGAAAGGCACAGCTTGCAGGCCTGGTCTAGGTACAGATATTCAAAAAGCCAGAGGTAGAATCAATCTTACTTATGTGGTTTTCTCTAAGCAGCATAGTTTAGATCAGAGTTTGGAATTTAAGCATCTCTGAAGGGTTTTGCTGGGTGGAACTTTACGGAATCAACCTTCCTTGTTTTAGCAGTTTTCAGATGAAAAAATCCACAAGTGCACATTCTAGCTAGGTACAGACATTCAAAAAAACCCGAGGTGGACTTGATCTAAGGTGGTTTTCTGTAAGTGGCGTAGTTTAGATCCCCAGCGAACAGAACATACATTTGTCCTTTGGTGAGAGGGGCAAATCTTAAACTAGGTTCCTCCATTTTCAAGCCAGACTGTGTGTGCTGAACTTCTGTTCTGTTATGCATATAGACTGGTTTTTGATCACTTATACTGATAAAAATGTAATGCTCGTACCTGGCCTCGGTGTTCAAGAGTATTATGGCACTTCACATGCATTTTACAGGGCTACTCTCCTGCCTTTAACTGTATCTTACATTAGGCTGAGCTTTGTTGCATTGTGGCCAGACACAACAGAAGATAAATTTCTTCAGCCCCAGTCTCATGCTATACCATGCCTGAAATCAGAGGGGCTCCAGATAGCCCTCGTTTTCCTTGAGCCATGACCCCACTTCCAAGGTTGTAACCCGGTTTCCATTCCAAGCCTATCTATAGTCATAGAATTTTTGCTGCTCTAAGTTTCTTCATGTTCTTCAAAAAGAGCCATGGTAAAGGACAAAGCCTGAAAGAGAGTCTGTTGATGACATCAGTGAAACTAGTCGTGTGTACAAAGCTATGTGCATAAGCACAGACTTGTTTGTTCTGATGTTTGTCATGTGCCGTCCATTGCACAGAGCTCTGCAGAACTGTGGGTTCGAAATAGCTGAAAGGGGAGAAATTGAGGTAAAAGGCAAAGGAAAAATGAACACCTATTTTCTAAGGAGGAACCTGCATGTAACTGAGGATGAAATCATGGGTAGAGCAGAAGAGCAGCACTTCCAGCACATAGATCTGAATGGTAAGTAAAGAGAGACTTCTTGGTTTAAGCATGGGATACAAAATGGAATTTACTTTAATTGATCTAAATCTAGTATGTATTTTACAGTAATTCCCACTCTTTCTCTTGTGCTTTCTCTTATATTAAATATGCATCTGCTACTTGACTTGGATTTAAAATCTACACACTCAAATGAATGTATAACACAGCAGCTCAATCAGTTACTTTCATCCCACTGGGCCTGAATTTCAAAGGTGCTAGGCCCTATAGTTCCATTGATTTCCGTGATTTTTATGAGTTATTTAGTATATATGATAATCAGGCCTATCTCTGAAAGAAATTGCAGTTCTAGGGATTAATTTTAACTCAACAATATATATGGTGATAAAAACAATGAGTTTGAATTAAATGTGATGGATGTTTGAATTTTTGTGCTTTGACAACTGTGCTATAGCCAGCTTAGTTCAACTGAAATAAATAATCCAGCTTTTCTTTGGGAAGTCTGACAGGAATAAGAGATGAAAGTATTGGAAGGATACTTTTGAGACCAGAAGAGGAATGGGAAATGGAAGAAAGACAGAGTGGGGGACAGGGAATGCAGAGTGGGCAGCTGTAACAGGGGGAAGGGAAATCAAACAGTTGATCAGCAAGGGCCCATTAATGTTCAGAAACATGTTTGACTTAGTGATTTCAAGTTGCTGTATTCCCTTCCCTGTTATCACCAAAATGGCACCAAGACTCTTGACAAGAGTGCCTCCTACTGAACAAACCCTCCAGTTAGAGACATGGGGAATGGGAGTAGTTTTCCCTTTCTCGCACTGCTATGTTTGTTTGAACAGAAGAGCAGTTCTTGGAGGGGCCATGCACTGTTCCTCGTCTGCAGTCCAGTGCCGTGGCTTCTGAGAGTGGGAGCCAACACAATTCATGATTAACACAGGTTAGGCAGTGGAGTGGAGCGAGCTGAAAAATGAACTCTGTTTAAAAATTTTTCTTTGAAATGCTTATCAACTGATTTTTGTTTCTATGCTGTGGGTAATATAGAAAAACAAAATGCAATGAACATACCAGGACAACAGGCACCTACTTTAGTCCAGATGCAAAACTCCCTTCACTTTCATTTGCTTCATATATCATGTGATGCAGCATTAGGTTACTGCCTTATTTAAACAGGGAAATGTCACCAAACTGGGATTGCTAGGGACCAAAAGCGAATTAATGCAATTCCCACTTCACGTTGTAGTAACATAACTGTTGTAAACAGACTATGGCTTCTGGCCAGGTCTAAGAGTTTTGAATTTCAGGGATGTGAAAACAGCCATAGATTTCTAAATTCCTCCACAGCATGTGAGAAGATCATTAACCTTTAGTCAGCATGTGGCAAACAAAAGATTGCATATACTATATGTCATCAAGGTCAAAGGTCTGGAAATGGAGAGCAGTTAAACTAATTACCCACTTGTCCACCTAATTTGCACGTGCCACTGTGGTAATTGCATACACAAATACTGCTGGACAATTTGCACAAGGTTTTGGGGAGGTATTTTAATGTTTTTTTGAGAGGGAGAAACTTTAAAACTGTGGCCTGTAAATACTTCCCTCTCCTCTTCACACTTTTCAGACCCCACTCTCAGTTCTTTCCCTATAAAGGTTTCTTTCTGAAGGCACATTATTGCTTGCACTTTCTCCCTCCTCCCACTTCTTGAAGATGCACTTGCTCTGGGAAACCAAGGCACCAGGAGTGATGCTGTTATGAAGTACGCTGACAGCGAGCAGCTGCAAACTGCAAGCAGCAATGCAGATGGCGAGTACATCAAGGGTTTGTTTTAAAATATTCCTCATGCTTTATTTTACACAAGGGGCATGGGGCTGAGGATGATCCAAATTAGCTCAGCAAATTTCAGGTCATAGCTCGTGTGGTCACCATGGTGATAAGTGCCTCAGGGCCAGATATTTTGAAGGTATTTATATGCTTAACTTCAATTGATTTTACTGGGAATTAGGCACTCTAAGTACTTTTAAAAATATTGCCCTTAGGGTTTGGTATGCCTCAGGATTGCAAATCACTGAGGCAACTTACCCCCCCCCAACCCCCCCCACACACAGAAACTAGAGTTAATTGTGGCTTATAGTGGTTTTGCTCATCTGTTTTAGGAGTTTGCTCCCATTCTGTGGCTGGCCATTGATGGGTGAAACTAGCACAAATCCTCACTGTAGACAATACCTAGTGTGAACACATCCTTGATCAATCTACACAGGGAAAACAGCTAAGGTTTTACAGCAGGGTTTGTGTAGGTTTTAAACACAATTGTAGCTTAAGGGGGGTTGTCACTTGATTTGAGCAATACTGAATGCTGTTAAAGCAAGACTTTAAAACTTGCTCTTTAACAAAGTTTTATAACCACTTTTGACCTCATTCACTTTTAGTGACCAACACTTATCACCTGGTTTAGCCACAACTGAGTTTAAGCTTTGTTGTTACTACAGTGTAGTTTGCCTTTTACAGGAGGACTGTTAGACTGTTTAATCAGCACTTTGGCTACTGGTGATGCCATACAGTCTACCTTCCAGTCCTTAGCCTCAGAGCTACTGCTGTTGAAGCCTCCTCACTTTAAAAAGCCAGTCTACTTCATCCCTAATAGATCTTTAGGGATTTCTTCATTTCTACTTCATTTCAGCCCTCCTTTTCTCTTGCTGAGACTTGCAGTCCACAAGGGACTTTACTACTCTTGCCATCTGTGTTCCAAGAGTTGTTTAGCTCCTCAGTGATGGATGGCAGTAACATCCTAACACCAGTATTAAAAACAGCAGCCCTCATGGATCTAGAACAGGGCTTAGCAACTTGTTTGGAGCCGTGGTCTGAGATAATGCAGCTTGGTCCAAGGAAGGCTGGCACTTCTGACCCAGCCACCACTGCCAACATTTCTCCCCAACACCAGATTGCAGTTGACATGTGACTGACCCAGCTGCCACCAAGTCCCTGCCACTGTTGCAATGCCACAGATATCCAGGCTCTGCAGGCAGGATAGAATTGCTTGGAGGGCTGCCTCTGGCCATTGGATGTCTAGAACATAACTTTACTTCCCAGCCTGTCAGTATTGCCTCTGATCTGCTGGAAAGGTGGTACAGAGAGTGACAAGGAACGTATATGTTCCCTCCACTTTTATCCTTGTACTCTCCTCGTCACCTCATGTTTGTCCCTTTGCCTCAGTTAGATTCCACGTTTTCCTTCTTCCTGCTACTTAGTGAGCTGGGTCATAGCTCCCGTTTGCTTGGAGGGTTTAGTTTGTGGTGCTGCTTTTCTTACATGGGAGTACAGAACCTGATACATGCCAGATGACAACAGAAAGCAGAAACAAAGTCACAGCTCTGTCAGATAAACCTGCCCTGAATGCAATCAGCCTTGCCCATGAGAATAGCTGTTCTCACTGGACAGTGTAAGAGCCTAAGAAAGGGCACCATCAATTTTGTCAGCACTTTCCCAGGGGATGGCTAATAAGCTAGAGCTGTTCACAAGACTGAGGACTGCTTGGAGATTTTACTGGCTTTTTTCACACTTCCTTTTTGTTCTCACTTGTTATCTGTCAGAGGCTGAAAGCAACATGCTTAATGCAGAGCATTCAAAGCGGGAAGATGAGCAGCTGCTTGCTGATCAGACAAGGACACCGCCCTTCAGCAATGGCACTGTACAGTCTAAGTTTTGTGTATTGTCATAAAAGGCAAATAAGGAACAATGGAATTCAGCACTTTGTTATAAACCATTTCAATGAAAAAGATGAGGTTTCATTGCTGATATAAAACAAAAACAATGCTGAGTAATAAAAAAAGATGAACAGTAACATTCAGAGTGTTTGCTATCAAGTTCTTAAATGAGACAGCTGAAGTTTTATTTATTTTTTTATTTAAAACAACTTTATACTGTATAGCTCCTCCGTATATTGCTCATAATATAAGAATGTTGAGAAGTTAACAATTACACAATAACCAGGGCTGGATTAACCCTTTAGCAGCCTCTAGACAAACAAAATCATTGAGATCCCCCTTTTCCCTGGCACTACTGCCTGTGGGAAGCAGGGCTCGGAGCACTGCTAGGAAGCAGCTGCTGTGGCGGTGAGGCCGGAGACGGGGAAGGGAAAGGAAAGGAGGTGGGACAAGGCCATTTGCACTGTCGCTGTGGAGGGAAGAGTGGGCCCCCCACTCCTCAGGGCCCTAGGTATATGCCTAATTTGCCAATGCATTAATCTGGTCCTGACAATAACCCATAACTACCATAACTAATAACTTTCTTTGAAAGAAGAAAAGCTTTCATTGCTTAGTTTGTTAATAAGACAACACAGCATTTCAACATGAATTAGCAAATGCCACACAGGGTAACAGAATTATAACTATGTGAATACTTCCCCTTTGCATTCTCTGAAAAGTTCAAAGATCACACCAACCAAACTTTTCTGGTTTCCCATCTTGGAATGTTATTAAAGCTGAAGCTCAGTGATTTAGCTAAAGCAACTGGGTTAAGTGTTTATGACCACATCATTCTCTAGGGGCTGGGGCCTGAAGAGGCTGAGCTGGCTACTTAGACCGATACAACCTAGCTCTAGGAGTAGGGGCTGTGCTGTGCTCTTGGTAACGGAGGACTCTGTGCTTCAGCCCTGCCCCGCCCCCATTGGATGGTAAGACTCAAATCTTCAAAGTATTTAGGTGCATAGCTCCCACTTATATAACTGAATACTCAAATACTTTTGAAAACTTGGGCTTTGGTTCCTGAAAAAACAACAACATTTCTATTCCTGTGGGCCTTTAACACTGGTATAAGCTTCTGGCACAGACTATAGCAGTGGTTTTCAATTTTCCATTTGTGGCCCCCTTTGGAAATTTCAAATGGAGGTGTGGAACCCTTTGAATTGTATGTGTCAGTATTCAGATACTTTTGATTGATTATAGTAATCTTTTGCAGACCCTTTGACATAGTCTGTGGACCCCCAGGGCGCTGTGGACCACAGGTTGAAAGCCACTGGTTTAAAGACCAGTGTCAAACATGACCCAAAAGCTGTCTCATCCACCCTACAGGACTCCCCATGGGGCTATAAATTTGGCAGTTGGATGAACCCCAGAGCCACAGCAATTAGTGCTGCCACCACTTGTCCATTCACCAAATTTCCAGCCTAATGGGAAGCCCTACAGACTGGGGTCAGCCTGTGGAGCCATGTCATCTGGAATGTAAGGCCAGATATCAGATGGTGGGAGGAGCAGCAGCTGCTGCAACTTCAGGAGCTGCAATTAATACTGATGCTGTCAAATTTCCAGCCCCACAGGCAGCTCTGCAGGCCAGATGACAACTTTGGGCTCTGGTTCCAGCCTACAGACCAACTTCATGCTCTGAATATGGTCTGTGGAGCTGGATGAGTTTGACACCTCTGGTGGATAGGATTGCTTAAATATGTTCCTCTAATACCTTCCCCTAATTCCGTTAGCTGAGAGTCAGATGTTTGTTCTTTTGTTGCTGATGTTCATAGAATCATAGAAAATTAGGTTTGGGAAGGACCTCACGAGGTCATCTGCCCAGGCAAAGCAGGACCATCCCCAATTATATCGTCCCAGCAAAGGCACTATCTAGCTGGGTCTTAAAAACCTCAAAGGATGAGGATTCCACAACCTCTCTGGGTAATTTGTTCCAGTGTTTTACTACCTCACGTGGCAGGGAAACGGGGGGGGGGGGGGTGATTAATCCCTAGATCCGAACAGGCCAGGGACGAAAGGGTTATGGAACCTTGTTTCCTTTTTCCTCTACTTCTTCCCGTCCAAGAAAAATCCAAAAGACAACGTAACAAGTAAATGTTTTACTTACACAGCTGAAGTACAGCGCGTAGGCACCTTCCGTAAGAGTTACACCAGGGAGCACATAAATGCTCTATTGGCACTTCCACACCAGCAGTTCCCCTTTACAACAACTTTAAAACTAAACCTATGGGGAACTCGAGAGCTCTTTGCACATCTGAGAGATGTATTTAACCGTGATGGGGGTGTGCGGGGGGAAAGGGAGCTGTGGACGCAGGACCTCCGGTGAGAGTGATCAAGCCTCTCTGATGTTGTGTGGGTCCCAACTGGTTCCAGAAATTTCTCCCCTTTTATAAGCTAGAGAGCCAATCAGAATGTGACCAGTGTGTCAGCTGACTTTCAGTCAGGAGACTGTGACTGCCGGCCGTGCAGCCACACGCCTCATTAACACTGTGATCGTAACTCCCTCGCACTTTTTACATCGGACTGGTGTTTGGTCATTTTTTATCTATCATACTGGCATTTGGTAACTTTTTATTTATCACACCTCACAGTGAGAAAATTTTTCCCAGGGTCTGTCCCCACTAATAAACTTGTTGCACATAAATGTAACTTGTCACCTTTCATCTTAAGATCATCTCAATGTGAAGCTTTTGGAGGGTAAGTATTCTTTCTGCTTAACAAGCACAGGAAGGCAAAGTGATTTGCCACAGTTATAAAGTGAATATGAGGGAGAACTGGATCTCCTAGCTGCCAGAATCCCTTATTTTTGCAAGCTGACCTAAAATAGAAGTCCCACGTGCACAAAATATTTGAGGCCTTGGCAACAATTCAGGGAACACAAAATCATTCAGCATGAGGCAAGTGATTCCAGTGTGACCCTCCAATGCTGGTAGTGACTGACAGGTATGTTTTGTGGGCCAGGGGAAAGGAAGGCCCAGTGGGACTGTCATTCTGTGTCACAAGGGCCAAATATCTAAATACAAATAACACAGAGTGCTTGTAGGTATTCAGGGATGCTGCTTTGACATGTTGTAATTCCAGCATATTGGATCAGACTCAATTAATCGAGTCTGATGAAGCATGCTAAATAGCATGCTCCAGCAGCGTCTGTGGCTCGTATTCAGCACCCCTGTGCTTCAAAATGGAGGCAGGGGCACTTTAAAGCTCACTGAAAGCTAAACTAATCTAAAGCTCATACTAAAGCTTGCTTTAACTAAAGCACCTCTGCTGCCATTTTGAAGCATGGGACACAGCATATACAAAGTGCTGTGGGCGCTTTAATTAGGAGCTGCTTTAATTAAAGTGTTCCACCCCCCCTCCCTGGAGCAGTCATAGCAAAGAAGAGATGCATTTCATAGGTAGAGAGACTGGGCGACATACTGACCCTAGAGAAGGGCTTTCCCCTTACACCAAAGCTGGCGAAGCATACAGGCAGGGAAGTCCCAGGGTATTTTACTTTCTAGGGCTTTCAATTTTTTTTTTAAACTTAGTATCCAGGTATTACAAACCACGTCATGAATTACAGTGGTGATGCGTAGAGGGTGCATAGAGGTGCATGTGCACCCCCCTGGCTGGCTGTGCTCACTGTTTAGGCAATGGGCAGGGGGCAGGTGAAAGCACCAATGCCCACCCTGCAAGTCCTGGCCGATCACTGCAGCCACTCCCAGAAGCAGTCATAACCATTCCCAGAAGTGGCTGCAGTGATTGGCTGCAGCGACCGTCTGTCGCAAGATTGGCCACGGGGGTCCCCGCAGGCAGCAAGTTCGGCTATGGGCAGTGATATTGGCTGTGGGCCTCCCCCCGTCATCAAGACTGGTTGCAGGGGGGGCATGTGGCCCCCGCTATGGTGTCACCAGTTGCCCATGTCATCCATGAATTATGAGATGTTGCCCTACAACATTTTTCTTGCCATTCATAAAAGAGCCAGGATGAAGCTCCAATGTAAGCAGTCCTCTGGATCACTGAGCAAAACCCCAATGAATATAGTCAAGGTGCTTCAGAAGGGGACAGGAGCCTTTCAAATCCCACTGCTACCCTCAGTCATGCTTGAGCCTCACCTCAGGAAGTTTAAATAGATACCTAAACTCTTTCTCAAGTCAATACCTCTCATTCTTAACTAGAGTGGGAAATCAGAGTACCATGAAATCCCTCTTTAAGATTATGGCCCATACCAGCCCAGTGGATTTAGGAATGACTACTTTAGGGCTGTACAAAAAAAAAAATAAATAAATAAATCAACATTTTGGCTTGGTGACTGAAGCAAAAAATAAAATAAAGAAAGGTAGTAAGTCGTATCAGTGAAGAGAGGGAAGAAACAAGAAAAAGAGAGACTCTATAATCTCATGCAGGAGACTTACAGGGAGGCAGGATTCTAGCTTTTCCTCCAAAGAACAGTAAAATGTGGCATAAAATGGAACAGCTTCAGTCAGAAAGATTGAGAGCGCCCCACTCAGAATATCCTACTGTTTGTTGGTAAAAGCACCTGGGAGAGACCAACCTCAGGTTATATCATTTCTCTGAAAAAGGGAGGGTGGATGGGGAATTTGAACTCATAAATAACTCCAGATAACTGAGGTTCCATATAGTAAGAGAGAGTTTCATCATCACCACAGCCATCTAAGTCCCTGTGAATCTATGGTCTGTTTCATATTTCCGTGGTTTTTCTTTAAATATGGCCTCAGCCACTGGACAAATGCACAATAGCTTCAGGTTGCCCCAAACTGCTGTTTCTGGCAAATAAATGAAAATCTGTCTAAACCCTGCTTTTATACATTATTTTAGATCAGACAGCTGTCTCAAGGAGAAGATGGAAGATGAACACAATATATGTAAACAAGTGGCCCTTTAAGGCATAGTATGGTACCCAGTTTGCTGCCTAAAGTGACTATGTTTGTCTGGAGCAGCTAATATGCCAATGCTATGTAGCTTGTAGGAGGAAATGTGAAAACATCTGCATATTTTTAAAATATAATCATGGCATAGAAATGCTTCTGTTTTTCTCCCTTTGAAAATACATTTCCTTCTGTGCCCAGCAATTCTTCTGCTACATATCATGTAGGCAGATAGACAACCATGCAAGCCAGCTAGCTTGATACTACACTGAGTCTGATAGAGCCAGTCTTACATATGTTATATATTCACCTTTTCTCTGGCATCTGCATTGCACTTGGGAAAACACTCACACGCAAAGGGATGGGCTCCAGGGAATGTAGAAACATTATCTAGCATGGGAATACTCAATTAATTTTCAGCAAGCAGCTTTTATAATACATAACATACAGTTAACATAATACGCTTTGGTCTTTTGCCAGAGATTCTAAATGATTAGACTGTATCAGTTTACTTTTGAAACACTGATTAAAATCTCAAAACTTTCATAGCAAATGATGCATGAACCAGAGTCAGAACAGTGATGATTGAAATATTGCACTGTCACAGATTCATCAACCAGCCTTTCCAGTTATGCATACATTTCAGCTGGCCCCTTAAATTCTCCATTCACCCGTCCTAGCGATCTGCTCTCACTCTCCCCCAGTTTCCCTCCCCTCCTCTCTTGAAAAGATAATAGCCAGACCTTAATTGAAGCAAACAGGTCATTAAAACAGTAATTTTTGCAGACATTTGCAATGACAGATATTCAGTCACTGCCAAAGACAGGCAAAGAAAAGAGGATTGGATATTTTATGCACATTTAGCATTAGATTCTACCTAAAACCCAATCTAAGGTAAATATTTTAGCAGCTAGGGGTTCTAGTCCCTCTCTTCAGGCTACAAGGAATTTCTGTTAGGTATAGAATAAAAAAACCCAGCTACTCAACTTTTGCCCTGATACTCAAACTCCACCTTTGATAGAAGCTTTGACACACACTGACAGCATTCATGTCCTTACTGAAATAAAAATACTGTCTCCGCTACTTCTTAGTGCACAGTTATATCAAACGGCCCAGGGAGCTTGCAGCAGTTAAGCCAGATCAAGTCACTATGATTACTTTTACAGCCTTTCTTGAGAAGGAGAGCTCTCACCCTATCTTCTAAGATGCATCTAGTCCCTACTGAAATCCAGAAATGTTACATCATCATGCCTATTGAACAAAACACATTGTCCATCTTACTGGAGTTTTCTTTTAACAAGATACTTGACCAGCAATAAACTGCTACCAATCAAATATTATGGTCTTTAGAAGTAAGGATATACTGGTTAGGTTTTAAAAAAATGGCTGCCTGAATCTAGTTAACACAATATAAAGTTTTCAGCATGGCTGAATACCCACAAATCTTACTACCGTCAATAGAAACAGACTCCAAGTCACATTGATAGGCCAATTTTATTAATGTGCATGAACAGCATTGTGTACATCAGGGGTGTCAAACAGCCCACAGTTGGGGCTTGGGTAATTGGCCCACCAGGTTACAGAAAGATGGCTACCAAAAATTGGTGGGGATTGGAGGAAGGGAGGGAGGCAGGGGGGGCAGCAATGAGGAGGACTGCTGGCTTGCTGCATAATCTAGGGCCCTTGGGCCCTGGAGGACATTCCCATCAGTGGCAGGAGTGCGAGCAAGGGCTGACAGCCTTGGTTACCCCAGGCTGCTTCAGTCTTTGCCACCAGCATAGGCCCAGCTCCAGTTTCTCTGGTGCCAACCCCACTGCCACGTGCTCTGCACTGAAGAGATGAGGGAGAGAGGGGGATGGGGGAGTGATTTGTTCAAGGTCACACAACATGTCCATCACAGAGCCAAGAGTTGGCTTCTAACTATTTAAATCTCACATCAGTACTTCACCCTGACTTGCTCTCAACTTTCTATTTAGAAGTCCGACTGTTGGCAGACAGTTTTGATAATGTTTGCTTATCATTTTTTACATAAAACTCCTCTACTGCCTTCAGCTTTCTGGCCACTGGTTTCTAAGCGCTAGTCATCCCAGGGCATGGCGCACAGTTTTTAATCCTGTATACGAGACTGCCTTAGAGATTTAACAAAAACAGTGAAAATATCATGATGATTTCCCTTCCCTCTCTACAGCCACATATGTATCCACTTGGTTTACAATTTCTTTTACTCTAACCATTTGAAACCATGTTCTTAAACTCACCTGGCCCATGTAGCCTAACACAGTATTGTTACAGTATAACTTCTATATTATTTCAGGCCTTTTTCTTTGCTCCGGCTCAAGCTGGATGAATGCAAAGAAAAAAAATTGCTGAATGAGATCATTTTTTTCTTCTCATCTCAGACATTCAGCTTGCTAGTCAGGGTTACTGGAATAAAGCAGGGAAGTTCTTTTTCCATAGCAAGCCATCTGGCTGACATAGACCCACACTGATGCTAATCTGTTGGTTTCTTTCTTTTTATTATTTTTTTTTCCTGTAGAACACTTCATCTGCAGCTGTAAATTCAGACCTGCTCCCTCTGTGCAGAGCATTCATTTTGCACACATATTTATTACCACATTATGCCCCATTGTAGGTGTCAGGAAATCATTGTTATCCTTGGTGTGTCTACGTTGTTCTAATGTCAGGGATGTACTTTCAAATGGAAATTAAGCAATTATGTTTCACATGGGGAAACCTGACAGATGCATAGATTTTTACACCACTGGCAATGTCGCTGTCACAAAAGCAGTCATTGCTCCCGGCAGACTGTCAAAGAAATATAATGTATTTCAAGAGCAAGGGGAAAAATGCAGGAGTAATTAACTGTGTGATGAGAGTTCATAGATCATGTAGCTGTTTAACTTCAAAATGTGATAATGACATGACAATGAGATTACTTAACTCATCCTTGTAAAGAAGGCTCAAAGAAGCAGATTAAAAATACAGACAAATGATTTCCACCATGTATTTCCCCTAGCACAATTTGAATCAAAATGATACAACACATTTAACAGGTTTCTTCCTTTGTTAGATATTAGTTTAATTAATCTGTAGTTCAAATACAGGAGAAGCTTTAGGCAGAGCACAGCACTAGACTGATTAAACAATGTTTTCCCTTTGTACCACCTTCAGCTTTGTAAGCTCTTTGGGGCAGGGAGCATCGTCAGTGTTACTTGCCTATAAAGGACCATGCACAGTCCTGGTGCTGCCTTTGAAACAGTAAGTGGTGTTTCACTTAGCTCTGCGCATTCATTGTAATGCAGCACACAAGAAGACATTGGGTGAAATCCATTTCAAACCTTATGCCACACAGTCCTCCCTCACTTTGGGGTTTTTTGGGTTTTTTTTATATTGTAGGCTTTATTTAGCAATCTTTTGTGCAGTTCTCATGTGCCTTTGGTCATTAGACTAATACTTCTCCCCAGGGTGTGACAGACCAATAGCAATATGAACCTGGCAGCCAGTGAATGCAGAAACAAGAGGCTGTAACCATGCCCACATGTAAATCAACACAAATTTTTGGGCCCAAGAATAAGTTAAAATAGAACAAGTTAAAAAGGCTATTTTTCAATGTCTAAATTAATATTAGCTAGTAAATGTCTGTAGTTTAAAGCAAGGCTTTACTCAAAATTATCACTGGGAATGGAAAATTGTTAGTATATTGTTTGATAGATTTATATAATAGCTTAAGAGGCACTCTCACCTCACAGCACCATCCAGGGAAGATGTGATAATTTTATATGGGGAAATCCTATAGTCCTTGCTCAGAGGAAGTTCTCATTAGTTATATGACAGTAATGCATAGAGACTGCAAACTGCAATTTGCAGTTCCTAGTAAACTGATCAAGAATTAGACTTTTAAACCCTTGTAGGGTTAGGCCCAACTGAAATTTGGGTGCTCAACTCCAGGCACTTCAATAGCTATCTCCTATAGAGAGGAATTCTGTAGCCCAGGCTGTTTATTACTAACAGAAAACATTTTTTGAAATTCTAATTCATTCTAACATATTTCAAGAGCATAATTAAGTCCATTTTAATATGCAGGGCCTACAGCAACATAGAATTCTGTGGCTGAATAACTGATTTCTCTGAATATAGGATAACCATATATCCCCTTTCTTTTCTCCATCTTTCTGAAAACCTCTTGACATCCAGATCTTGCTCCCATCTTCCTGTCTTGTTCCTCACTATCCCCAGTGTACGGAACACTTGGTTCATTGGGCTCCCACCCCACTCCCTTCTTATCTTCACTCTATTTTCACAATCCACATGGGTTTACAGAAATTATATCTTGTCAAACTAGTTTGGAATGTTTTGTTGAGATTACAAGTTTGGTTGATGAAGGCAATCATGTTGACGTAATATACTTAGATTTATCTAAGGCATTTGTCTTCATTCCAAATGACATTTTGATTAGGTAACTATACAGTGATATAAAAGTCAAAATCATGCACATTAAATGGATACAAACCTAGCTAATGGATAGGTCTTAATGTTACTGTGAATGGGAAATCATCAAGAGAAGCCTTTCTAGGGGAGTCCAGCTGAGATTCTTATTAATATTGTCACCAGTAACCTGAAACAAAGGGAAATTAAGTTCATGGAAAGTGATGAAGTTTACAGACGATACAGACAGGGCACAAGGAAAGAAATGTCTTTGTCTATAGTCAAATTATCTATCTAGGAACAAAGAACACAGGCCTTACCTACAAAATGGGGGGGAACTCTGTCTTGGCAAGTGTTGACTCTGAAAAGGATTAGGGAGTTATAGCAAATAGCAATACAGAGGTCATATTACCTGTGTTTTTAGCAATGATGTAACCATGACTGTCAAGTTCTTGTGTCCATGGCTAAAGAAGGATGTTGATAAATTGTAGAGCATTCAGAGAAAATACATGAGAGTAATTAGAGGACTAGAAATGTGCCTTATGAAAGACTTGAGCTCAATCTATTTAGCTTAACTAAGAGGCCCTTATCTATTGGAGGAACTAATCCCAGGCCCTGCTGCAGATGCTTTGGGAGCAGCTGAGGCCAGCTGCCTGCAGCTGCTGGGCTGCACCATGCCCCAAACTCTCCAGGGCTCTGCCTGTCCCCACTCACCCCAGCTCCTGGGCTGTTCTGTGCCAAGGTGCAGGCAGGTGGTGTCAGCTACTCTTGGGTCTGCTGCAGCAGGAGCTGGGATGAGTGGGGACAAGTGGAGCTCCAGGGGGGTTTGGGGCATGGTGCAGGCAACTGGTGTCAGCTACTTCTGGGGCCACTGCTGCAGGGGCTAGAGGTGAGTGGGGCAAGTGGAGGCCCAGGACTGCAGCAGGGAGCAAAGTGGAAGGAATGGTAGTGGGGGCAAGACTGGGGTGGGGCTTTTGCTACTACATGTAGCCCAGGAGGGATGTGCTGGGCTCCTCCTGGGGGGCATGTGCCCCCAGATCTGCATGCAGGATGAGCAGGCTGCTGCTGCAGGCTGGGGCTGGCAGCAGCACTGGGCTCTTCCTAGTGCTTGGCAGTGGCACTGGAAGGGCAGGCTGGGGGTGTGAGGGGAGATCTACAGCAAATTTTGGGGTGGCAGCAACCCCCCTGCCAGTGCTGCTGCCCACCCCGATCTCCAGGAAGAGCCCAGTGCCTATATTTTGAGCCTTCCCTTTTGTCAACCCTTTCTGCATTTTGTTAGTCTGTTATCTCCATGCATGGTGTCATATTTACAATTGGTCTGAGAGCTCTTTCAGATACAGAGCTTGTCTTTTGAATGTTCCTTAAAGGCCAAGCATAGCTTTCACTGTAAAAATAAGGAGCAACATAGGATCCATCAAAATCAAGGGAAAAGGGCAAGAACTGTAGCAGTCCCAATTATAGTAAAGAATTACTGGGAAAACTGGTTACTTTCATTGGTTTATAGATTTGTTCTAGAACCCCACTCTAAGGTCTGATGCTAGTTACTTCAAGCACAGGCTGCCATGAGTTAAATACTGCCTTTTAAACAGCTGTACTTCCTAGCTAGTACCTATTCTAGACATGAGAGGATAAAATACTATGTTTTGATTTTTTTTTTCTTGATTGCAATAGAGAATGGAACTGTGTTGGACAAGGAAGATTTCTTGCAACCATCCTAGGATCATTTTTTTTGTGTCCACCTTTTCTCCAACACTGCCAACCCTCCCCCCTCTTCTCACCATCTCTTTCCTGTTAGTTCTTCTCTCTTCTTGCTTTTCATTTTCTGTTAGTCTTCTACATAAATACTCTTACTCATGAATTAAATTTTTGGCATGGGCTCTTTGTCACTGAACAGTAGCACTGAAATAGAGACTTAAACTAGTCTATTTTTTTTAACAACTTGGCTTTGACATAAAAACTACACTAGACAATCATCATGGAGTTCTTCTCTCTGTCCAAGTTGCACTTTCCAACCAATTGGCTAGCAAAAGAAAGGCACAGATGGCAATGGGCTAACACAACATTTCTTTGTTGTAATGAGGCCATTACAAACACTTCTTCTGCATCCAGTCCTCTTTCCCTAAAGCGCTCTCAGTACTACCGGTAGTGGCTTGGCATTTGTTAATGGCTGTGAGAGATGCAGCATATGCCAGGTAGCTTAAAGTCCTGCTTTGTGCTGTGCAGGTGTTCTGGATGGGTGGGCATAGGAGAAACAGACACCAAGCATCTCCAGATCCACTGGAATTTGTGCATAATTTCAGACAAGCACTTCATTCAGTGTCGGGTTGTGGAAGCAACCAGCGTGCACCCATTCCACGGACATGTGCTCTGCTGTCTGACTTGTACAATAAGACGAGAACATCTGACACACAAAAGTATACCACAGAAAACACCATAGGAGATGATCAGAAATCAGAACTAAACAGTAGCAACCTCACTTTAAAGAACCATAGAAATAAATCAGAATGGCAAGGTTTCAATAATCTTTTGCATATTTTAAATCCAAACTGTCAACTTTGAATCTGGATCTAGACTAAACTTTCCAGTGTTAAGGGATGTTTAGATTTGGGAAATTGGTTCAGGTCCCTTTACTCTGTGCCAGGTTCTATCCCATCCTACTCTATTAACCCTGCTATAGCAATCAAGTAGTAACTTTACGTGTCTGCACTGTTCTAAAATGAACAATAGAGCACCATCTCCAAACATCTTTTTTAACCAGTCTGGGCCTTCATGTACTGTGCAGATTAAGTTACATTTGCATGGAATTTATTTAATCCAGTTTTGAAAGTACTTCTTCATTTCAGTCGTAACCTTATGAGTTAGGAATTGCCAGAAATACCTTTTTGAAATAAGGAAGTAATAATCTCCACTCTTCACTGACTCATCATAGAGGCTCAGGACAATCTTGGGCTGAAATTCCCAAATTAGCCTTTGAATTTGAGTACTTAATACCCTCTTCTGGGATCCCTTGTGCTCATTTGTGCTAGAAAGCACAGAGTTTCTGAAAATTCAGTTTGGGAAAACTGAGGTGAAACTATAGGGCTTTACTGCAGTTTTCTAAAAATATAAAACAAGTCATTTTGGAGTTATGCTGTGAACTGATTTTGCTGGACTCAGCAATGTGAGTACTGTTTTCTTGTAGGCTGAGACACTGCCTCACTCTGCCATCCCCGGTGTCCGTAAAAACATGAATTCGAAAGAAAAACAAATCTCAGATGAAAGATGCATTTGTAAAAGTGGCTGAGCTTTCTTTGCTCATTTGACTTATGTTAACACAAGTAAACAGATTTGAACATCACTGAACAATGACACTGGTGCTTTGCACCTTGCTCTCTGGTGTCTGCAAACGAAACTGAAGTAAATTAAGTCTCCCGAGAGCTCTGACACCTTGTTATCAGCATTTTGAAAACAGTCATGGAAATATCAAAATAATGCTTTGGCAAATAGACAGCTTGTCCCCTATGTCTGATAAACAATTCCATGTTAACATCAGAAGAGAGAAGAACTGGTTACCATTTTGTGAACTTCAGTGTATGCATATGTATGTACATACCTCCTACATGAGTGGTGGTGAAATTTGTGATCAGTTACATGGATATTGCAAGACCTCTCCACCTGCAGTCTTCCCAATTCATCCCCAGGCAGTTATTCTAACATTCCAAAGCCCTGAGCAAATTCGAACACAAATTACATTTTTATATGGAGATAGCAATAGTAAAAAAGTCCTTAAGCATGGGCATGCTTTACTGAACCTTTGTACCCATTTACAGCAGGTAAACAAGCATGTATAAGTCTCAAAAGCTCTAAAATGGAACAGTAGAAATGGAACTTAGTAATAACAGAAGTCAGACTGTCAGGCACTGGTGAACTAACAGCCAAGAACGGTCATAAGATGCAGTACAGTGGTGATGATGGAATACCTAAAATAGGAATAGCTGTTCTGGTTGTATAGAGACTATAAAAAACAGTGATAAAGTGTTGGCAAAGCCTGCAGGTTCACATCTATCCAAATAACTGCCTAACTTCTTACACTTACTATCATTCAAGTTTATAAACCAACTACAGAGCACTGTGATGAATAAAATGAAAGTGTATACCAAGAAATGGAGAACCTTTTTAAACAAAAACACCAAGAAAAGGAGGTATGGTCATTGCGACTTGTGACCAATTTATGGGGGATACTTATGATGAAGGCAGAGCTGGGCAACGTGGGTAGGGTAAAACTAATGTTTCCAGTTTATCTGAATAAATTCCAACTAACATACTGCATCCATACAAACCCTCCAGAAGAATAACTTGGCATATACAGGAGGTCAGTACAGTAAGTAGGATACAATACACTGTTATGTCCAAATGCTGATGAAATTCTGTTAACATGTACAAGACTTATACTTTCCCTGGAGCAGATACTGAAAGTGGTCATAACCTGGTGATGGCATAACAAGGTTCTTCTTCTTTCTTCTCCCTACATTCAAATTTTGGTCTGTACCCTTAGGAAGGCAAATGGTTCTGCTATACATGGGCAGGTCAATAGGTCTTCTGTAGTCTGAAAGTTTCCTTCATGCTCACATATGGTGTTTACAGTGGTGGAGTATCCCCAGTTGCATATTCACTTTAAAGACCCCTGTTCAGGGACTGTTCAGTATTGGCCAATCAAACTCTGCATCTCCAGAGAGATGTTCAGCAGTTTTGATATTCATCCTAACTCTCTCCTGGGTCACGTCTAGTCATGACTGATACATTTTTATTCACGTGACTGGCAGCATTTAATCCAGTGGCTATATTGTAGAGAGGTAACTTCTGCGTGATTTTAGTCTATTAGGAGCTGCAATGTGGCCATGTAGCTGGTGTTTTCTGTCTTTGATATGCCAAGTGCATTGTTTTGCTCGCTACTGCTTTCATGGTAGATTGATTCCAGCAAGAAGATGGAGACTATTGAAATTTGTTGTTTTAAGGCATCTAGTAGTCCACCTGCAACTTTCATTTAGCACTGTTCAGCTAATTTGCATGTGCCGAGCTCTCTCACACTGGGTATGCATATTCAATTGCTAAATAAAGTGCAAGTGCAGTAGCCTGTAATGTTGTTGGCCCCCCTATTTAGAACTGATGAGTTTCTTTAACACCACAAAGTAAGACTGAGAAAACAACATTTGAGAAATGTGCTAAAGAATTAAGCATGATTTCAATAAACTACCAAATTCACTGGTGTAAGAAGAATTCAAAACCAAATTAAGAGAAAACTCTGCTAAGTCTTCATCCTGCTAGAGGACATTTAAGTCATCAATGATGACTGTAAATGAGGTAGTACATGAAAAAAACAAATCAAGCAAACATACATTACCAAAGACATACTACTTCTGTGTGACCCTAACAAAATTTTCTAGCCAAAGCAACAAAGGGGAAAAGGAAAGCAAGAAGAATACAAATTAATAAACAGAAAAAGATCAAAGATGGAAACAGGCCTGAACAATGACTACAATTAATGATTTAATAAAGGAAGCTCTCTCAAAATAAAAACAAATTTTTAAATACTTAGGAGTAATTGTTACAGAAGGCTCTAGATCAGACAAGGAAGTAAAAGACAACAATTGCAGTAGCAACAGAACTCTGCGAAAATCTGTTCAGGAGTTTTAAGAACATTAATATTTCCACCAAAATAAAGTGTCATGACTTCTTAGATTAAGGGTAAATGTCAACAGCCCTACTATAGGTAAGTGAAAGATAGACCTTGAAAACAGATATAGAAAGACAGATAGAAGTTTTTTAAATGAGATGCTACAGACAACTCTTAAAGCTGCAACATGCAGCTCATAGGACACATCGTTTAGTGAGAGCTGCTGCTGTTGGAAAATATGAAAGTCTCCTGGATATTGTAAAGTGAAAACAGTTGGTTTGGCCAAATTGTGAGAGAGATTGGCAAACACAATGCTTCAAGGGAGGAGACAAAAAGACTAAGGAAAAGACAGCTAGATAAATATTACTGAAAGGACAGGAAGGGCCCCAGTAGAATTTATTACTTAGAATAGACAAAGAATTCTGTCAGACAATTTAGACAGAGGTGTTCCTGCCCTGAGCTCCAAATGTCCCTTCCAGTCCTATTTTCCTACGATTCTATATCAATAATAGACAGGTGATAGGTGAGCTGTTATTATGGGGTCCTGTGACTTTGGAGGCTATGGGAAACGATCACACCAGAAGTTTATGTTCTTTAATATGCTTTTCTTTAATATGCTAGTAAACTTGTTTTAAATACCATTTAACCTAAAATTGGCCTAACAAAAAAACTAATTATTATTTGATTGTACTTTATTTCCATGTGAAATTACTTCAAGGTTCAACAAAGGTTGTTTCAGACATTTCCATGGGCAAGGATAGGTTTCTTTGTCTTACTTCAATGAAACATAAAATACACCAACATAAGAATTAAACCACTTTTTATTAAAGTAAATCATATTATTATACATCTCATATTTTGAATATAAACTAGCAAAAATAGAAAATTCAGTTTAGAATCAGGTAAAATTTCTGCATCTTCTACACACACAGAAGTACCTTGAAATTTCTATTAATATACACATTGATGAATTAAGTTGTGAAAAGTGACAGTGCTTTATGCTATTCAGCCCAGGATCAAGCTAATAAGAGAGAATCTCAATATGGACATCTATTCAGAAGATAATTTTTGCATGAGAGATACTTTAACATCTAAAAGCACATGCCTGCAATTTTTACATTACAAACTATAACTGGGCAGAAAATGAGAAGAAAACTGAATAATTATTTCCTGTGTTTTGTTGAAATTTAGTATCCCAAAAATATCCCAATCAATTCTACTTAGAACTCTCATTGTCATCAATGGAAATTATACATTACTACCAGAACTGAACCAAAATATTTTTTACCTACTACATTTTCTTAACACTTATGTAAACACATACAGGCCACATGCTTAAATGCTTTGGTGGAATGGGGACACAGCTGAGATTTACAGAAATATATGGTCAGTCATTTTGAAAGCTCTGTTAACTGCTAACTTTATAAACATTTATTTGGCAGGATTACATGTTAGTGGTAGTCTCGTAAACACAGGAATTTGTACAAATGCAAGCTCTGTACCTGATAGACACAAATACACTACATATGAATAAATTGTGGTTTGGGACAGACAGGGTAGTTAAGGCTTCTTAAAAAATACTGATTTTCTCTATACACACAGTCCATGTTCTAAATGCTCTATATGCTGGAGGCTCCAAGTGACAGGAACAGTGGAAAAAACCCTCATCACACCCAGGGTTGTTGGTTGTGGCCATGTTGGTCTAAGGACATAGGCAGACAAGGTTCTTTGGGTATGTGTGGTATCTTTTATTAGACCAACTAAAGAGTCAGAAAAACTGTTCTTTGTAAGTTTTCGGGCACAAACACCCTTCTTCAGGTATATAGAGTCTGTGCTGGTGTTTTGTGTGCACCAACGGCCTCTCTCTGTGCCTGAAGAAGGGTGTTTGTGCCCAAAAGCTTGCAAAGTACAGCATTTCCAACTATTTAGTTGGTCTAATAAAGGCATCACATTTACCCAAAGAACCTTGTCTGGTCATATCCAGTTCACTCTTCCTATCAGCATCCACACTGCCACTGTGTGACACAGGATACTGGGCAACATGGACCTATCATTTCACCCAGTAAATGACAGTTCCTATGTTGTTTTTACTCCTCCTTAATGCACCAAAATGCACCACTGTCCTGTAACAAGAAAATTAAACCATCTATAAAATGCAAACTTTTAATATCCTTAACCATTATAAAAAAAAAAATACCACCCTTCAGCCTTGCCATGAGCTGTATTTTTTTTTTTTTTTTTTACAGCTCCACCTTTATAATGAAAGTGATGATACAAGCTTTAACAACGTATAGTGGTATAAATCAAGCTGCTAAAATTTCAAGTGGCTGGGATAAAGAATTTTCACACAATCAGAACAGAGTATTATTTTTTAGACAAAAAATGCAAGTTCAGATTGATAAACTATTCCAGTTGAATCCAGTGAACAATTTTGAAATGGAAAAACAATAACAATGTTACGTTTTTACATTTTAAAACTTGTTATAAAATCCCCAAAAATAAACAAACAAAATTATAAAGAATTATTTAAATCATTTCATATCTGAAATGGGAATTGCTGGCTCTAAGACAGCAATATACTTAAGTACGTGCTTAAGTGCTAGTGTTCGAGTTATCCCATTGAGATGAATTTTTATGGGTATCACACATGCAAACACATCAATTGAGTAGCTTGCATACTTCAAGGTAAAACTCTGTGTTAAGTGCTTTGCTGGATTTGGGCCAGTGTGCTCAACACTCTTCAGCCCTGATCCAGTAATGTACTTAACCATGGGAGCAGTCCCATTGCTTTCATGAAGACTACTTATGTGTTTAAAAGTTAAAGTTAGACATGTGCTTAAGGACTTTCCTGGAAGGGCCCTATCGACTGATATGGCATTTACTATAAAACCTGAAGTAGTATAACTTTAATACACTGCTCATTTAACATTTATCTGTTGAGCATTGCATTTTTTAGAATAAGACGTGCCCAGTTAAAAATACATTTTTAGAAAGTGCATAAAAGGCTTTAAAAGCTGCTTTGAGATTAAGAGACGTTAAAATAATGTAAACAAGCCTCCTTATATTCTCTTCATTTCCTTCTCTGACATCTTTGTACTGGCATCTAAAAAGACAAGGAAAAAGAACACGAACATTAATTGTATTCTTATTTGAACAGATGAAAGTTAGAGGGTGATAATCAAACTTCTGAAACCAAACATCACTGAAACTTTCTTAAATTCCACACCCGCCTCCAAACTTTGCCACCTTGGTCCCCCCCCCTTCCTATGGGTAATAATGAAATTACTGAATGTTATTTCCACAAATAAAACCATTATTTTTTTTTTATGACAAGATTAGATTCAAGTTCAACTCGGAAAGATTCCCCCAAGACAATTTTAGCATTTTTGCAGGAAGTTTTCTGCACCCAGTGAAGTCAGTCCGTTTGTGGTGTAGTCTTAAAAAATGCAAACAAACAAGAAGTTTTATCCCCAAACAACAGAAGAAACATCAGATACTTGCATGTACATTTAGTGAAGGCATGTTAACCAGGAAAATAAAGACTACATTTCCCTAATAATCCTGGCATATTATTTAATGCTAAACTAAACAAGCAAGAAATATCATAGCAACACTTCATAATGACTTTCTACTACTGCTGGACATTCATTTTAAATATATTTAAATCCTCATTGTGGTAGGAAATGTTATTTTATATATCTGGCACCATATGCTTTTCATAATATCTTACATGTTAAGGAAGTTCCAAAGTTACTAAATGCATTTTATTCTTTTTTAAAGGGAAAAGACTTTAACGTGAAAGCTCTAATGCTGTTGAAAATGGCTTGTTTTTATCATGCATGTACTTCTGCAAGACCAAGAACACAGTTCCTAATAACATTTCTATTGCTATAAAAGTTACTGCATGGCTGACAGCTGAAGTTGAGATGTGACACACTAATGCAGAATGCATCTGTATTCACAGGAAGAGCTCCAGACTTGCCCTTGAGTTAAAGGATGAATGTAGAAAAAAAAAGGAAGAAAGAAAGAAAAGGTGCACAAGACAAGAAATTAAGATATTTTCCATCTGCATGTGACTTGGCCTGCAATCTAATTCCCACCAAATCAGAAAGATTAATTTGCACATCTCTTAAGAACAATATTCATAAACCATTTAATTTATTAAAGGGCTGGCTTCTAAAGCTCACTTCATGAAATCTCTACGTTTTAAAGGTATAAAGTGTAAAACCGAAAAATCTAGTTATCTAAGGCCAACTCTGTTTTGTCTATACTTTAGTGCCTTCTCTATCCTCACCTTTTTTTCTCCTATCATGATTTCCTATGTCCTATGCTGCACTCAAACTTCTCTTCTGACTATTCTGTTTATTCACAGTGAAAGGGAAAGAGCTGTGACCTGACATCACAAAGACCTATTCCTTCCTCCTGGAATTATTTCCCATATCTACAGTTGAATGTTTGGATTTCCAGATTGGCCTCCAGTCACCTATGGACTTCCATACTTACTAGAAGACTGTCATCGTATTGATGGACTGCCACATCTGCTGTCAATCATTTTTAGCCTTTCCATTAATATGTACCAACTTCCTTTCTTCTTACTCTTCCAAGCATTTCTGAGATACCAATGATGTGAAGCTGTAGTCCAGCTAGAACAGCCATCTAGAATAGTAGTCCAGCTAGAATAGCCACCTGTAGTCCAGCGAGAATAGCCACTGACACTGCTGGCGGTGTCTCCAGGCAGTCCCCAATAACTGCTGGCCGCCACTGCTGGCATCTGTGGGTGGTCATTGACCACTACTTGGCACTTGTAATCCCCCCCCCCCGCCCCTCGACAGCACTGTGGCTGCCTGTAGGAGCTCACCGCTTGCCATCATCATGTTCCCGTGGCTGCCGCTCACTGTGCCCCCGCCAGCTTCCAGGGGCACACAGTGTTCATGCTCTTACTTATTAGGTATATTGGGATCTGGACATCTAACTCCCATATAGTTTCTTTGAAAATCTCAAACTTTGTCTTTAAATAATCATTTGCAAGTTACTTTGAAAAAAAGCTATGATTTTCTGAAGTTAAACACAACACATTCAAACACATAGATAAAATGCAAGACCTTTCAGCAACTATGTAATTCTTCAACAAACAGAAGTATATAGGGAAATACTACAAGTGTCTCCACCTGCCTCAGACCCAACACAGTTCTACAAATACAAAAAACATAACAAGCATTTGTTTCAGAAATCAATTTATTATAAGACGTTAATTTCAATATGTATTAAGTCTGGCTACAGCATGTTAGAACAAAAACAACACTCTTAGGAACTCTTACAATAGACCTGCAACCCGATTTTATACAGTGTTGTAAATCTAGAAAATATAACAGACTTATTGGAACTACAAAGCATGTTTCAGTAACCAATTAACTAAATAAAGCTAAGAAAAACAAACAAAAAATCTCTCCCCCACACACCAGAGATGGCTTTGGCACAATAATAACTATAAAAATAACACTTTTAATAAAATATGTTCATTTTAGTAACAAGTCTTCATTTTTTTGCTTTAGGCTTTGAACTAAAGAAAGCAGAAATGGATTTCATCCCACTCTTGTCAACTTTGGCCAAAGCTTTCTGAGCTGCAGACATCTTGCTATTTGTCTGTTAATGAAATGAAGAAAACAGAAAAAAAAATTAACATGTCTACAGAATGGGATGCTAAGCTACAAAATCATGTATACTTAAGTCAAATCAGAGTTTGCTTGGTACATTTATTCCACTATAAGGAAAGATGTTACACTGAAAGGAAAATCCTTACAAAACAAATTTGAGATTATTCAACAGAAAGTAGCTGTTGTGAATTACTTAATCAGAGGGGAAAAGGGAAAGAAAAAAAAAAAGAAACCAACAGAATTTGTTACAAGGGCAAGGAGGCAAAGTGAATCTCCATTCTGGAGAAGGAGATATCCTAACTCAAACATTTACTTTCGAGTAATCCCTGAGTGTACATTAATAGGAATAATGCATGCACTATAACAGATGCATACTGTACCCTGCGACTCAATCTCATGATTATGTTGTCAGCAGGCTGAATTACAGCCTTGCATTACAGATGATGAATAATTCACGCTGATTTACTATCAAACTCTTTTTAGTACAGCGAAATAAAGGGAAGGAGAGGAAAGGACACTAAACACCAAAGAAGGCAACCAAAATTTGCAAAGCACTCTAAGGCCACTGGGACAGCTTCCTGAAGACTTTACACTTAAAACATTTTATGAGGCACATTTTATAGAGCTGACCTTTTTCCTTTCCTACATTTTAAAACATAACTTCGAAATCTCTAGCTGTTCTCCCTAATAAGAGAGGGTCTTTAACTGACCTTTCCTTACTTCTCATAATGTTGGACTTCCCCATTTTATTACTTAGGATCACTTTTAACATTAAAGACAGAGATATGCAGCACAGTAACATTATCTGCATTTCACACAAGGCAAACAAAAGCAGTACCAAAATATTTTAAAGACCAATACATTGTACAGAATTCAAGAATCAATTCTTTTTTCTCAGATTCTCTCAATGTATTTCATCATTTCATAATTAAAACATGTCTAATGGTAAAGTGAATCGACTTTCTTTTATTCATTTTGTACATGTATGCCAAATTCAAAAGCTACCTGCATGTCGTAAGTAGGGGAGGAAAACAAATGGAGATTTCAAATATTTCATAAACACCATGCATTTAGAAGAAATCCTGTCCTTTCTTTTGAGGTTATTGGTTATTGATATTGAGTATCTCGGATACGAGAGGGCTTGGGAACAAAGAGAAGTGCCAAAGACTATGTCACTCAAAAGAATCCACTGCCCTCCAGTCCTTGTAGAATAGGAGTTTAAAACAACTATGGACATCAAGTGTCTTAGGGTCACAGAGCAGCATGGAGTGGCTCTACTGCTTGGCTACAAATACACCTTTTTCACAGCAGGCACAGAACCACTTCAAGAGTGCATGAAGTGTGTACCCTTCAGAATGATACAGCAGTAGACTCTACTGGACTGAGCTTTGGACTAAACTCAAAACTCACCGTAAAGCTTGCACGAGGTAGCATGGTGTCGATTTACTTTATTTAAGTCCAGTGGCCAACCCACACATGCATAAGGCCTATTGGAACATCTCTGGGAATTTAAGTTACTGTTGCCTTCCTTACTGCTGCTTTCTTGTCCTGACACTGTCTGATAAGAAATCTTTATATTTCTGTAGGACCTTTGATCCATGAACCTCAAAGTGTTTTACAAACTTTAGCTAAGCCTCACAACACATGTGTGAAGTAGGAAGATACTTAGGGTCCATGGCTAAAATCTATCTGCCTCTGGATGGGAGCACAGCAGTTATTTAACTACAACACTACAAAGCATCATAAGACTGGGAAATTAGCAGGTTAAAAATGATGAGGGAGTTCAAGGAGACAGACTAATATTGCTTATGCTATTTTTCCAGGATTCTAAAATCAACATCCCTCCCATACCTCTAAGGAGAAGCACCTAGGGATCCTTCATGAAAATAAATGGTGAGGACTTTATAAGGTTTTTGATTTCCAACATTTTTTTCCAGTTTTATTCATATCAACTACATATATTTAAAAAAAAAACAAACACACACTGGGCATGTCTACATGAGATGCTTTGAGCACAGTAGACTAATTCTACTGTGTATCAGTGTGGCAGGCAAAACCTGTGCTAATATGCAACAGAATTAGTCTACTGTGCATTAGCGTCACCAAAAAAGCAGGGACTACAGCTAATGTGCAGTAATGCAGATTACAACACATTAAGGTAGTACATGAAATTACAGGTACTAAACTTAATGTGTTGTAATTATAGCACATTAATGAACATGTAGACATATCCACTGACTGCTTTGGAAGAAGACCTGGAAGGATTAAGGTGAATCTATCCACCGCATAGTACATTGTTTTTGAGGTTTTTTTGCTCAGAACCTACAAAAGATGCTTTTTGAAATCCTCCGTTCTGTATTTGCTTTTAAAATGAAGAGGCATTCTAGAAAAAGAAGGGGTATCCTTTGTAACTCTCTGGTGTTACTGTTTCAACAAAACACATATATACAGAGTGTACCTACCTTTTTGTTCTTCATATCATTACTGTTAAACTTGGTATAGTCTTCATCTGCCTCCACGGGTGCATCCAACAATTTCTTTTTCTGCAATGTCAGAGTGATGAAGTTGTTCTGTCAGCCACGCATATGATGTTCACACACAGAAGTTTAAAACTAAAAAGGGCTTTGGGGGGGTAATATGGCCTGTGCAACCAATATATGGTAGTATATCTCTTTATATTAAACTGCTCTCGGAATGCATGAGTATTAAAAACATATTTTTAAAATCCAGAAAAGGTTGTTGGATTTGGTAGTAAATATTTTCTTTTTCTTCATCCACTCAAGACTGATTTATTGAATTGCTTTAGTATACCTCTAAACTTCCATTATTTCACTTTAGTATTTAATGCAAAAACCATTTGGAACATCTTTATGAACTATTATTGTTGTATCCTTCTACTAACCTGGGAGTAAGGGATTAACATATGGGTCTTTATGGGACTGGAAAGCACCACAGAACACCATCAATACAAGCATGCAAACAGAATATAATCTAAATCTGTTTGTTGTATGCAAATCTCTCTTGGAATCATTAGTTTTCACAATCTGGTAAGAGCCACTGGTTGATGTGGTTGTGTTTAATGCTTTGTTGTTTTAATTAAACATCAATTCAACTTTAAGTATGAGTGAAGTCAACAGAAGCGAAGGGTGACAACGGTCTTGGATGATTGAGTCTTAAGAATGCAGGTTTCTTTCCCTAAAATGTTTGCATTTGGTTTAAATGTGAAAATTCTCTGATAAGACTTCTAAAGAAAAAAAGCATATACAGCATTTCACAGATTGTGATGAATGCATTATTTTTTTATTCTTCCACATTTGATGCTAGTACCGTGGCCTTAATATCCTGTGAAACCTGAGCTGTGGCTTTTCCAGTTTTTGTACTAAAGCAAATGACTTTGCAAGTAAACTGAACAGTATCATACCATTTTAAACTCCTGTTTTACTCTCTTCTTATAGCACTTGTGATCTCTCTCACTCTGGCACAGAAGCCAGGTCTGCAGCTTAGATTTCTCAAGCTCTTAGTACCAGATCCAACAGCAGGCTTCCTTTTGACTTCAACAGAATTTGGATCGAGGTCTTAGGGAGATAGTTTTATAAATGCACAGCTATTACATTCTGACATAGCCTAATAATAAAACAATAATTTTTATATTTTGGAATCTTATGAACAAGCTTTTAATGTTCAGCAAAATGTCAGAGTTCAAGCTTTAAGAGGTCAAGTGTTCTGTATGGCCATGTACTATGAACTGCGAAGGACCAGTTACTACTCTAAGAACCTGAAAGGTATAGTGGGTACAATTCAACATTGGTGGTTACAATTAGTTAAAGAAATAGCTTTCACTAAAACATTAAATACAGATTTCCTCTGCAATCTGCCCCAGCTAGAGGATTTTTGTATCTGAGAGGCTTCTGCTCCCTTCAGAAATTTATTTTAAATTATTTTTTAACATTCAACTATTGTGTACTAGTGTAACAAGTACATTTTGGATTTGTATTAATTACTTGGATCTATATTAACTCGTATTTTTTCTTAAATATGCCTTGCTTTCATTAAGATAAATATTTTTTAAAAGCTAAATAAAAGAACCATTAAAAAAAAAAGGCTAAAAGGCACCTTAAGAGTTCATTCTCTGGTCAAGGCAAAAACATCTCAGTCTAAACCATTCCAGCCAATCACTTGTTTAATCTGCACTTAATTTCCAATGAGAGAGATTCCATAACCTCTCCAGGTAATCTGTTCCAGTACTTACCTAAAAGAACTTTTCCTAAATTTTTATTCTTGTAATTTCAGCCCATTATTTTTTTTTTTTACATTCACTGTGAACTTAGAGAAACAGCTGATCACTAGATTTAAGGAAAGTTTAAAGCAAGTCATATTTCCCTAATTTTGTGTGTCAGTCCTCTGAATCAGTGAAGAGATGCACAATAAATTGCCATTTTAGGCCCTGAACCTGGAAAACCTTTAAGCACATAACTCAAGATATATGCCAAAAGTGGTCCTGTAGAAATCAACAGTCATGGGTGTTATTTTATAAATCAACTGTTCAAAAGAATTATAAGAACTGCTTTTGTTGCAACCAAACTGTTCTAACAAAAATATGTTACAACTTTTCTCTCCTTTTTTAAAAACACATTCGTGCTATCCCAATGATATGAAAGTTATTCATACACAATAAGGAATCCAACATCACTTTTAGGTCAATATAGTTAACATGCTTTTATACTAACGTATGTCAGCTGGCTCAGGATGTATGTTTAATATTTCTTACAATACATGAAGACAGATAAATCTTCTGAAATCTTCAAAAATCAAAGGACCAAGGTTCTGGGCCCATTGTTTCAAAGCTCAACCATATGGAAGTAACTTTTGTTAGGTCTGGCCCATAGATATGGATCAGAGATCAAATGCCACTGACAACAGTATTGTTCGTTTATTCCTGGATGTGAAAGCTGATGGAATTCTTTGCTTAAAGAATCAGCAAATGAACAAGGGTTAATGTTATACTTAGTTTTGGGCACTAGTGAAGATATTATACAAAAGCTGGTCGTGGAAAAAAACCATGGAACATGCAATCTTAGGTGGATTCATTTAAATAGAAGGATAAACAAGATGCATCGGTAAGTAGGATTTCTGTTCTCAAATGCACATGCTTTGAGAAATCGAGGGAACAAGTTAGCAAACTCAATGGGGCTGAAGAATTCAAGAATGTGATTGTGGAAGAACTTTGAAATTCCCTAATTCAAAGGTACAAATATGATCTGGCATTTACCTAACAAACCAGAGGAGAAAAATCTTGTGTGAAAGGCTTCAGACCTAACTACATGAATAACCATCTGAAAAAGGACATGAGGACCTATGATAGAATTTACAAGAGATTTACAAAAGAAAATTAAAAAAAAACTGATCCGCAAAGAGAGCTACATTTTAGAGTTCAAAAAATGTAGGGAAAAGGAATAACTGCCAAAAGTCACACCAAGTGAAACGCTGCAGAGGAAATTAAAACAAACCCAGAAAATCTTTTCAGCCATAGAAATAAAAAAAACAAAGAATATATGGAATAGAGCCACTATGCACCAAGGATGGGACTAAGCTTAGGTACAGATCATACATTAATTGAATATCTTACAACTGTGTTCAACATCATCTTACTGAAAACTGAGGCAAAGACTAGAAAACTAAAGGGAAGAATGGTGTGGAAAAGGAACTCTGATGTGAAAGCAAAGCTCAAAAAGTGTAATGTGCTCAGACTGATTCTGCACGTATGCATGTCTGCATGCATGCAGGGAAGAGGTTGCAAATCTCAGATCCCAGAATCCAAACAGTGGTGACACGTGACACTGCAGATGCAGGAGCAAAGATTTTTAATGAATTATCAAATTGGGGATGGCACCACACAACTGGAAAAACCTAGCGTCTCTATTTAAGATGTGCATGGGAAAAAATGCTCTGGGCATCAAGAAGCACATCAGTCTGACCTCAATAGCAAACAAAATTCTGAAGCAAAGAATAATTAAAAGACATTGAGATAAATGGAAAATGAAATAAAAGCCAATACCAGTTAAACAAAGGTGGATTATACCAGACTAAAATCAGTAATATTTCTTGAAAAAGGTAACTAGATTTCATGGACCAGGGAAATGAAGTAGATCTAACATATTTGGACTTTAGAAAGGCCTTTGAGATGGTGCTAAATGAAAAATTACTAGTTTAGATGGAGATTAATAGAAGAACTATATGGTGAGTAAGGAATTAGTTAAAGGGCAAATGACAAGTTTTGCAGAAAGAGGCATTAGAATAAGCTGAAGGTCTGTAATAGTATAGCTCTGTAAAGTATTATTGTTAATAATCTCAACTGAAAAAAATGAGGATGTTCTACTGAAATTTGGCAATGACACAAAATTGCAAGGCAATGTCAATACAGTACAGAAATCAAACACTGTACTAGAACAAATAGGCCACTTTGAGGTCTGGATTAATGAGACTGGGATAAACTTTAGCGGTATGAATGGGTAAGGTTTCGTACTTACAGAATACAAGAACAAGAGTTCAGAAGTTAGAAATGACAAAAGTATAATAACCTCAGTTATTCTAGTCAATCGCCAAATGACTGAATTATCCAAGTGATGTAACTATAAAAAAGTCAAAGGAGGTACTGGGGAAATTATTTCTAGTGAACACAAGGAAAAATTTTTGCTACTGAACAAGCTATTGGTAAGAACCCCATCTGGATTAGTGGTGTACAAATTTGTTCACCTATTCAAAGACAGATGAAAATGAATGGAAGAGATGCCCAGATGGGGTACAAGGATGAGCAGAGAAATGGTGATCCTATCTTGCAGGAGACTAAAAGACCATGGTCCTTTTTACCCAGCAAAGTGAAGGTTGAGAGAGCACTTTTTTTTAAACTTTACCAGGGTGAGAGTAATGCTTTTAAGCTAAAGCATAGTTTTGGCATAAGAAGAGATGGTTATACACTGGCTATAAATAAAATTAAGCACGAAATATGGAGGTTTCTAATGAGCCAAGGAGCGCAGTTTTGAAACAATATTCCAACAAAAGTAGCAGGGACAGGGAGGACTGAGTTAGGGACCTTCTGGAGGGGCTGGATGTGTTCAAATCAGATGCTCTGTACCCTAGGGTGCTGAGTGAATTGGCAGGGATCGTCACAGTGTCCCTGGCATGGCTTTATGAGCACTCATGGTGCTCTGGCCAGGTGCCAGAAGACTGGAAGAAGGCCAATGTGGTCCTCATTTTCAAAAAAGGGAGGAGGGAGGACCCAGGCAACTGTAGGCCTGTTAGTCATGCTTCAGTCCTGGGGAAGCACTTTGAAAAAATTAACCAGGAGCATATCTGTGAGGGACCAGCAGGGGGGAGGATGCTCAAGGGCAACCTGCATGGGTTCATTAAGGGTAGATCCTGTCAGACCAACCTGACAGCCTTCTATGATCAGGTCATAAAAATCACTGGATGCCAGTGTTGTGGTGGATGTAGCCTTTCCGGACTTCAGGAAGGCTTTTGACACGGTCTCCTACCCCATTCTCATTAAAAAGCTAGGCGACTGTGTCACTGATGTCTACACAATCAGATGGGTCGCAAAGTGGCTAGAGGACTGCATGCAGGGAGTGGTGGTGAACAGGTCATATTTGATCTGGAGGGAGGTGGGCAGTGGAGTCCCCCAGGACTCAGTCCTTGGGCCCGTATTGTTCAATTTCTTTATTAGCGACTTGGACGAGGGGCTGAAAAGCACTAAATTCACTGACACCAAGATTTGGGGCGAGGTGGGCATGCTAGAAGGGAGGGACAGGATACAACTGGACCTGGACAGGTTACAGGGGTGGGCAAATGTGAATAGGATAAGATTCAATACTAGGCAGAAAGAACCAGCAGCATTATATCTATGACTGGGGAACTCTCTTCTTGAAAGCACAGTGGCAGAAAGAGATCTTGGAGTCACTACCGATTCCAAGATGAACATGGGCCGCCAACATGAGGACACAGTCAGGAAGGCTAACCACACCTTATCATACATCCACAGATGTATCACAAGCAGATCCAAGGAGGTGATCCTCCCCTTCTATGTGACACTAGTCAGACCACAGTTGGAGTACAGTGGCCAGTTCCAGTCGTCGCACTTCAGAAGGGATGTGTCCAGCATTGAGAGGGTCCAGAGGAAGGCCACTCACATGATCAGAGGGCAGCAGGGCAGGCCCTATGAGGAGAGGCTACAGGACCTGAATCTATTCAGCTTTCACAAGAAAAGGCTGAGAGGGGGTCTAGTGGCCGTCTATAAACTTACCGGGGGGACCAGAGGGGAATGGGCAAGACCCTGTTCCCCCGAGCATCTCCCAGAGTAACAAGGAATAACAGCCAGAAGTTGACTGAAAGTAGGTTCACGCTAGACATCAGGAGGCACTACTTCACAGTCAGGGCAGCCAGGATGTGAAACCAGCTTCCAAGGGAAGTGGTGCTGGCTCCTCTCTTAGGGGTCTTTAAAAGAAGGCTTGATAACTACCTAGCTGGGGTCATATATGAGCTTAAATTTGCCAGGGGTCATATGAGCCTAGTATTCATTCCTGGCCAGGGCAGGGGGTCAGACTTGATCATCTGCTCAGGTCCCCTCTGATCCTATATCTATGAACCTATGACAAACAGTCTAGCATTTCAAGATGAAGCCTTGATAAATTTAAGAGAAAGATTATATGGCATAGGGACCATGACTACCAAGGACTGCACCCTATGACCAGAGAGGCCCCTTTTCAGTGTCCACCTTATAAAAAAGATGAATGAGATCATATAACCTGATCAACCCACACTGATTTGTATTTCCTTTTTTAAAAATGGGAAACACTGCTGTTAAAAACTACAGTACTTCCATATTTTACTAGACTGTGAAGATGAGTGAAGTTATGATTATTAAAACTAGAAAAATACTTCACACTTGTAATTTCCCAGTACTTCTGACCAGCTCTACAAGTGTGCCATTTTGTTGTTTTACAATATAGTTTCTAATGCTCTGCCAAGCCTAATTTTAATCAAACTGATAAGAAAGAAGCCCAAAGTGGTACAGATCTCTCCAAGAAGGTTTTCTTGGTATTGTGGCTAAATTTTCTCCCTTTAATATCCTCCTACCTTCAATGGGGGCTCTGCTGAGGAACTGGCAAGTTCTGGAAGCCTAGGAAATGAAAGAGTCTGAGTTAAAAGTTTTCAACACAGAAACCAAACAAAATAACTGAGTATAAGTTATGAATATGTTAGCTTAAAACATCATTCCTTTCTCAACAACAGTGCATCAATAGTAATCCCATCCGTTACACTCAAAATATTTAACATTAACAGTATATTTATGACCTATTAAAGATTTTGGCCAAGTTTGCAAAAAAGTGAATTTCAAAAAGTCCCTCATAACCTCAGGCCCAAATGGTGTCCTTTGATCATGAAATCTCTAGTCCCCTTTTAAAATCCAGGCTCCGAACTGCAAGAACCTACTTCAAGCTCTAACCCTCTGACACAAACTGCTACTGTACTCTTAGGCCTCGCTACCACAGTTCATTGCACAGAGGCAGAATACCCTTTGTATGCAGAGTCCCAGAAAGACTCCAATCACACCATACTTAGAGTGAGCAACAGGATAAAGTTCCTTGCCCAGCTCTAACTTTTCAATTTAAATATGAAGCAAAATAGGTTAATTTGAAATTGAGTTCCAGAAAAGGTGGGGGGGAAGCACATAAGACTGTGCCATGGGAGATCTCAGTTCTATTCCTCGCTCTGCCACATGTGAGCTGAATGAATTTTGGATAAGTCACTTCATTTCTCTCTATATCTTTATGCTAGGGACAAAGATACTGATCTATTTTGCAAAATGCTTTGAAAACTACATTAAAAGCTCCATGTAAGAGTCACTTGGCATTATTATTATTGATATTTTCCACCATAAAAACAATACCAAGAATAGAATACAGTCTGCTCACTTGAAAAAGAAAACTCACATGTATGCATATTTATTATTTTTTGCTGTTGCTAGATAAGTAAAATCTACTTATTTTACTGTGATCTAGTGGTTAAGACTGCATCACTTAATTTACTGCAAAAAAACTCTAGGAAAAACATTTAAAAACTACTTACAGTAAGTATTTTGACAACTCTGCACTGAGATCTTCAGGAATATATTCTGATATTAACCCATGGGCATAGCGTAGATAATCCTCTGGGAGAAGGGGAGAGAGTAAGGGGGAAAAGGTAAAAAAAAAATCTATATTACATGCCTGTGTGTCCATCATTCAAACCATTCCCTTCTATGTATGTAGAATCCACAAGGATGGGTTCACGCTAAAAGACTAATAATAGATCAATGATGATGTGTTTTTGTGTTGAACAGTTTGAAAAAGGAATTAGTCTGTTTGGTTTGTTGGCACGTAATTCTTCATGGCATGTACTCCACAAAACCTGTTTGCTTTCTGAGAATACTAAATACCACATATTTTTTTGCTACAAAATTAATTTTAAAAAAACCTGCAAAAGTAAAAGGCTGACTCAACAGAACATGTAATCATTAATTTTAAAGCATCTGGATCCTACAATTATTTGGCAAAGGTTTCAGTACTAAAATATATTTCTGGCTTCAACTGAAAACAATTAGATGAGACAATGAGTCTATTTCAAAGTCTTGTTCTTAATGTCAGTATTTTATGGAAAATGTCAAGGCCTATCTAAACATCACTGGCAAGACAGGATAATTATCTGTGGAAATATGAACTACTAGAAGCTGTTTTCAGAACAGGCCACTCCTGGTATAAATGTTTTTCTGGAAATCAAACCTTTTGTAACACAAAGTCCTAAAACATCTTTCTCTGTCACGTACCCCACAAGTACTTGCAAACTGAGGTCTAGATCCTATAAACACTTATGCAAGCTGGTTACTTGATGTAAGTGGGGTTGCTTGTGAGCAACTGTACTTGCATGTGTGTTTACAGGATCAGATCTCATGTCAGTATTTTGCCTGTGATCCAGTTGTAAAACAACCCAGCACATTCTGTGTGTGCACGTACAGAATCAGAGAAAAATTGGGCTGGAAGACATGTCAGAAGGTCATCTACTGCAATCTTCAGTTTAGGCAACCCTTGCCTGTCTAAGGAATCTGTCAACCCAGAAAATTGCATGATACTCAGTATTCTCAGAAAGCAAACATGCAATGAAGAATATAGATGAGAATGGTAAAAAACAGCTCCTAAAATAGTGAGACCTCTCTCTCCTGGGTCAGAGAGAGTTTCTTGCAAGCTGTTATATGCATTTTTAATCATAACAGCACAAAGAAAATTGGTCTAAAAACAGAAAATATTAATGAACTGGCCTCAGAGTGTACATTTCAGCAATATTGGCACCAATTTTCTGTATGATTTACAGAAAAAAGGAAAAATGCACATTTGTTTCTCAAATATTTCCTAGGCTCCAAACCCACATCAGGATCCAAAACCATAAAGGAGCAGTCCAAATCCAACACGTTGAAACTGAACTTCAACCCAGCACTTATTATACCTAAACAGAAATGCTGTTGCCATTTTGCTTTTCTATTTATGACGCTGAATTATGATGTTAGGTCAGCTATTCCTGCAACCCATACCCAGAAAGGAGACCTTATTACCCCTACACTTAGAAATCTTCACTAGCTTCCCCATTTAAAAATACAGCACAGCTATGCTTCCTAGACTTCCTCCCCAACCCTAAAACTTCTTTGCTTTAACTTGTCATTAGTTCTTCAATTACTGAGACCATTTTCTTTGTCTCTCAAACGTCACAGGACCTCCCTACTTTGTCTTTCCCCAACAGACTTCTCCCACATTGCTTGAGCCATTTGGACTAGTTTCCCTACTAGCAAGTATCATCCAAGTCTCACCTCTTTTCTCTAGTCTATTTGACTCCCAATGCTAATAAAACACTGAGATGCTACAACAAGCAAATTCTTCTCTCAATTCATCTACTGATGCTATTACTGAATTTACAGAGAGGTAAAGCTTTCTGCAGTACTCTGAAATAAGTATAGAGTAAGGTTCTGCTGACCTCTTACCATATTTACTCAGTTCCAGGAAGAGCTCCATCTCCTCCTGCCATTTAACACTGGGGAAAAAGCCCCTTGTCTTGGACTCAAGCATGAGTGGCAGGGGAAGGTTGGGGGTGGGGAAAGGAGGCAGTTGCTTTAGCTCCATTTTAGGGCCAGAACCACAGCTGCTACCTACCCCCACCCACACAACTGCTTCTGTACCATCTAAAGCTTTGGGCCCCTAAGTCCCCCATTTCCTGCCTATGCCATTCCTGTCCCTTCTAACCCACCCCCACATACCCTTGTTCCAGCACCAGCAGGCTTTGTTCCAACTGCAGCCTGGAGCACAACCTTAGACAAGGCCCATAGCAGTGGTGTCAGCTGTGTGTGGAGGGGCAGCCAAGGGAGAATAAAGTCTGGGGAGGGAAACAAGCAGCTGAAAGAAAGCTGCCATCCCCCACATGCCCCACTGACTCCTCCTGACCCACAGCACCTGTCACCCCACTGCTTCCAGTGGGGAAGAGGGGTAAATTAATTCAATCCTCTAATAATTAGATTTCATACATGGAAAATTATAACAATTTCATAATTGTTCCATTATAGTATATCATTATGGGGGGGGTATCTTAAATTCAAGGTCATCTTGGATTTGAGTAAATATGGTATCATTCATCATCTTGTTATGTGCAGTAAGAGGGTTCTTGCAAGGTTACCCAGAAGTGACCTATTCTTAAGGCACAATATTTCCCCACTTCAAAATCTAAGCTTTTTCTAATTGTAAAGCTGTGATAAAGGCTACTCTTTTCTTTTAGGCAGAAAGGAGGAAGAGCTTGGTCAGTTTATTGAAACATGCAGAAAGTAATGGTTAACTTTTTGTAAAGCTTGCCACAGTCAAAACAGATTTATTTCCTAAGTGATAAAAAGTTATTGTAAAGTTAAAGTTAAAGGCACTTTTATACTTCTCAATCCCATCTCTCTCTTTGAAACTGTGTTACAATTCCCTAATAAAGCTGTCCATGCTCTCAAATTCTGTTGTTCCTTTGGTATCATTACCTGGCAACTTGCTTTCCACTTCATCAGCACTCAGAATGCAGTGAGTCTGGCAATATTACCTTATTTGTTTCCTTATTTGTTACACTATATATACAGACTTTTGGGCTGAGTAATCTGAATCATTTACTCCAACTTGCTCCAAATTTGAATTTATGGTCTTTAAGCTTCCTTAGCTTTTCTCCATCAGAGCCTATTTCTGAAGGGCTCAGTTAGTCAACTTTAGATTCCAACCTGTCTAAGGAGCCTTCGTTCTTACGACAAAGAGGACCAAAAGCTAAAAATGAAAATTTTAAATGACATCTACTCACTGATGTGGGTAGTAATAAACTATTTGATATGATGAGATTTTCAAAATCATCTGCATGATATAGAAACTAGAAACACAAGTCTCACAAGCTTTCCATGGAATTTTGCACCGCTGTATATTGTGGGTTTATATACATTCAATATCAAATTACATAAACGTATTAAATATTAAAGGTATTACCAAATAATATATTTGATATAATCATAAGTACTGTAACTGTGCTTATCCACACTATTTATCCACCTATGTATAAATACTACACAGAAATGGGATACCAGGTCAGCAAAACATTTAAGTGACTGCTTAGTTGAGCAAGTGCATTTCTCTCTAAGATCTCAATAGAAGTTACCCAGAAACACTTCCTTCAATGCATCTGACTGTTTGTACAGGACTTTATTCCAAGTGCTATAGAACTCAAAACAGTTGTGGCCCCACTTATAGTGATGACAGACTAAGAATACATTTACAAGAAATGCTTCAAAAGATGACTGCAAACCATATTAAAAGATTTCTGGAATCTAACTTACCATCTAACTGCAAGCATCTTATTTCATGAAGAGATAGCTCATTACAACTACACTTTCTTCTCTTACCTTCAGCATCTGTGATTTGTTTACTGCTGATAAATGTCGCTGACTGCACCCTTCCACCAACACATATGTTGCTGCCTTTAAGTACTTTCACTGTCTGGTTGACCTAAAAGAAGCCACAGATTGAAATGTCTGCATCAGTGTTGTCATACACATGTGTTAATGCAGTGACAAAGCCCTTGTAATTTTGTTTAAAGCACATAAAACACTCAAGTTATGAACTGAAGTGAAACCTGATATATGTTTGTAATGACTAGCATATGATCTCAAAAAATTAAGTCTCTAGTATATCCAGCCTACTGCCTTTGAAACGTGGCAGTCAGATCTGCACGACCACTGGGATGAGTGGAAATCTACAGATGGAGCAGCCAGAATTTTACAGGTGATTTTTGCACCTGCTACGAGAATAAGGAACATTCAGGTTCTTTTGGAATGTGAATGGGGTTAGGCACAAGGACAGACTCAACCGAGTCAGACCAGACACTGACATTACTGGATTCAACATGAGAGACAGAATGGGGGTCCCATTACAGACCTGTAATGGGGGTCCCTTTACAAACATGTTAAAGCATAAATATTCAGGCATTAATCATGAAATAGAGATGTGGATCCATAATGTTCTTTTCTAGGGACTATTTCCCTTTAAGCCAGTCTCATAAAATTCCTCTCAACCCAAACAAATAATTTCTCTCAACAGGAGAGAACATCATTACTTTCCCCATCATTCTGACAGGAGCTGGAATACAGATTTTGTGGTTGGGTGTGTAAATTTTAATGACATTTTTTAAGGCTCCTTCACTTCATGTGAGCAACTGAGACCTAATCATTTTCTCTGATGTGCTGACACAACAATCTATTCCATTTCAGAGACTTAGTTCTTTTGTGTGCAGAAGACTGCAAGAGCACATGATTGTACCAGTACCATTTCTTTTCAGCATGCCTTAGAAGATTTGGACAGGCCCATTTCACAGCAGGTAGATCACTCCACTACCCCCACTACTAGAGATCTCACAGGGAATTTATAACTGGAGCAGGGTTCAAATTGTGCTTCCCCTGACTACCTGGCTAGGTTTATCTGCTGGAAGGCACTGGGGAGGGTGAAATGGTTATGGCCCTGCCTGTCCCAGAACTTCAGGGGGCAATAGCAGAGATAAAATTAAGGATAGCATTGGACCAGTGATTGTGGTCTTTCCTCAACCTTTAGGCACATTTACAGAAGCCAGATACAGTCTACACCCAATTAAATACAATTTCTCTGGAAACATTCTGTTTCTTTACTACTTCATATCATATACTTGTCCCATTCTGAAGTGTAACTACTTTGATGCAGTGCCTGCCTTTCTTCAACTGGATAGGGACTTCCAATTTACTCATTTTTCACTATTCTAATGATGTTGACAAATTACTAAATATTTAATGATTTTGAACATAAAGGCATTTTGAAATAAAAACAGAAATACCTTTTTCTTTAACCACCTTAATGTCTTCTCCTGGTTGTATCTGTAAAAGTTCTGACTGCCAATTTCTGGGATAAAACACAAGAGGCCAAAACAAAATGAGTTTGTTTTGAATTTTTAATGTTAGAAACTTAAAAAAAAGCAGCAAGAGAGAGAACGTGTAGGTTTTTTCACAGTCCGCACATGTTTGATGTTAAGATAATAAGATTCAAAAGTATTGGAAAGTTGGGGGAAAAGAAAACCTGAGCAAGCTGACATTTCCAACTCTATGCCTGATCATTCTCTAGTTATGCCCTGACCCAGCAAAACACATGCTTGAGATTTGAGCAGTCAGTCCTAGTCCCATTAGCTTTAGTGAGACTATTCATATGCTCAAAACACAGCACATGCTTACAGTACTTTGCCGAACCCTTTCTGATACATGCAAATGGGACTGTTCAGTTTACAAAAGGTATGGTTAAACACAAAAAAGCTGGGTCTACGGCTCTGGTTCAATTGTTGATGAATATGTACTTGAGCCTCCCATATTAAAACTTTTGGTCTATAAATAAGAAAAGGTGTCTGGAACCCAGCATGGAAAAAAGGTTATGAAGAATATCCATTTTGTCCTTTCCAAAAACTCCCCAGAAAGGTCTCATGGGATTATGGCAATACTTTCATTCCATCTTCTGACTTGCAAACTATTTAGCATAATGGCAAGGGAAATGAGGTGTACTTTTTAAAACACCTAAATATGGTAAACATTTTGGGAGAGGAACATATCTGTCTTATCTCTTATTTAATAAACTCAATATTAATTAATGATGATGACATATATCAATTTTGGCACATTTCCCATTTCTGTAACTATGAGACTAGGTGTTTACTTTTCATGGATGACCAATTATATGAAGGTTCATTGGTTCAGAGTGCTGGGACAAAGAGAAGTGGAAATTACAAAAATGTGAGGACAATGCCAGTGTAATAGTATCACAACTCAGCATTAATATTGACTATTAAGACTAATAGTGAGAAAATTAGGAAATCGAACAAACTATTTAGTAACATCATATAGGAGACTGTGTAGCACACAGAGTTTCCATCTTGCTCTTTATTTTAGTACATTTTAATCTCCTGTATACCATTCCCATAAATACCTACCATCTGTTTTATGTCCTTTAACAGTTCCTATATCATATTCCAGCATTAGGTTCATGGAGTTTCTCTCTCTTCTAGCAAACAACCAACAATACTTTATTTATGATTCCTTCAGCATTTCCTTCTTTGAGGTTTATCTTGGCTCTTTCAAATTGCATACACATATCTAAGTATTATATACTCTTTGTGTGTGCCTGGTAGGGGGTAGGTAGGGGTCATGGAAATGCTACATATAAAAGGTAATTGAAATTCATTTCATATAGTTTAAATTCACTTGTAGAAGAGATTAAAATATTTTCTTATGTAGCAAAACAAGAGAAGAATCCCTGACATACATACTTTGTTTCTAAAGTGAGGTGTTGCAGGTAAAATAATTAGCTGTAGGACAGTTGGCTACAGCCCCTGGGACTGAAAAAAAAGTTCTAAAATGGTTCTGAAAGGAAAAGACTGAAAGAAGCAGCAAAGAAAGAAACTCTCCAGATACGTGAACCTGTTACTCAAAGGACTAACATGACTTGGGTCCAAGTACAATGTGTACAATTCCTGGATTCCTCTCTTATCTGACAAAGTTCGAGAAGGGGACATCCCTTTTGTCACCCTCCCCCAAGCCATGTTGAAAAGCAATTCAAGAGCAGATTCCCAGGCACAAACTCCCCCACAACAGCATGAATCAGTGACTCAATGAAGGAAGGAAATGTATAATTGTGAAGCCATTTTCATCAAAACATGTGAAAAATAATTACATGGAACCCTTCAGAGATCACTTTGTTTGAAAATAATTTGTGCGTTTGACAGTTTTGATTATTAAACCCTAGAAACTGACAATATCTGAGACCTCTGAAGAATTAGAATGAGTTATGAAAGTCACAAACTGCTAACAAAAGGATTCAATATTGGAACGTGGATTTAACATGTGATGCACATTTGATATTGGTGAGAGTTAGCAACTATGTTTGATAATATGAGTATATATTGGAAAGCCTTTTGTTCCCTAATGTGTCTGGTGCCTATAAAACTGGTCTGAGACATCTGGAAAGATTGGGTTTGAGAAATACAGATGGAATATAAGTGGTTCTACAATTAAATAATATGTTCAGCGATCGGGTAATCACTATGTAGACTTGGAAGTTTCCCTAATGTATTGTTCAGCAAACTGCCTAAAGCACATTTTAACATCTATTTTCTCAGTGCTTTCCATAACTCAGAAACTCATATGGCCCCTTTTTTTCTACCTTCTGGGAATATAAGCTTGGCAATATTACTTAGTTATTCTAATCAGGTAAGTTTTCTTGGCTCTTCATGTTAATCATATCAGACAAGATCACAGTGCAGTTTTTGCCTTGCAAAATGAAATGGAGTAACACTCAAGAACTGAAGTTCATAACCCTTTATTAATCCTTTTCCATTGTAGTCTCGCTCTCATATATGAATTTATTTGGAAACAACCTGCCTCATGCAGATTTAGGGAATAGAAAACAAGTAATTTCCTCTACTAACACAGCAGGTAAATGCCAATTCAGCACTGTTTTTACTCAGCAAAAGAACCACTGCTCTATGTGATAACTGGGGGATGAAGAGAAAGTGGACTTAATATTATGTCACCAAGTATAAAATTATCAACGTGCTTGCATTAGAATTTATTACCCAGATTCCTATTGCTCAGAATTAGGTTAAGAACTGAAGCTGTCTTGAGTATATTAAACATGGGAAGCGATTTTTCCACTTTATTCAGCCTCTAGGAGATAAGGCCTCACCTAGAGTTCCATGTCTCCTTTTGCGTACCACACTTCAAGAAAGATTTGGACAAATTGGAAAGAGTCCAGTGAAAGGCAACAAAAAAGATTATCAGAGGTCTACAGAGCTTAACATGCAAGAGGAAGCTTAATTGGGGCTATTTAGTCTGACTTGGGGGAAGAAGGGAGGGATTTAATAAGTCTACAAATACCAAAAAAAAAAAAAAAGGTATTGTTACAAACAGGGTAGACAATAGATTCTCCTCTGTGTCCACAAGGAACAGGACAAAAAAAATGTTTCAACTGCACCCAGGGAAATTTACAGTGCATATTCAGAGAACTTTCTAACTGGGTGTGGTTAAGGAGTGGAGCAAGTTACCTAGAGCAGGGGTTCCCAAACTGTGGTATGCGTCTCTGGGGGGTACATGAGAGATATTGTGTAATGGCAAATTTAATTTTCATTATAATAATAATTGGCATTTAAGGAGCTAAAATATAAGCCATATGCTGGTACGGGTATGGAAGCAGCTGGTAAATCTGGAAGGGGATATACAATAAGAAAAAGTTTGGGAACCTCTGACCTAGCAGGTTTGTACTAGAATCTCTGTCACTGGAGGCTTTCAAGTGCAGGCTGTTCAAAACCTCATCTGGAATAGTTTAGACATGGATGATCCTGCTTTGAGCAGGAGGTTGGATGACCTCCTCAGGTCTTTACCAGCCCCAAAGAACCTATCCTCTAAATGAGAAAGAGTACAGTGTACAATGGGAAGCCTGAGAAGAGTACCAGTGTTTTTTATTTCTGTTTTTAAAAAGTCATATTAACACTTCTTGTAAGCCTTAGAAAAAGTGATTTCTTAAAAGTGGTTTGAATGAAAAGTAGGCAGTGGACAGTCACAAAAGAGTGAGATCTGCATCCTTAACCACTGCTTCCTATGAATCAACAGGTACCTATATACATTCTCCAGGATGGTGGTGGTGAGGCATTATAATTAGAGTGGCTCTCAGGAGCCGTTCTAATTAAAATGCCACACTATCTCATATATTCAAAACCCCATGTTTCAAAATGGCAGCAGGGATGCTTTGACTAAAGCTCATCAAACAAGCATTAAAGTGCCCTCACTGCCATTCTGAAACACAGGATGCTGAATATATGAGATGTTGCAGTATTCTAATTAGAACACTCTAGCAGATTCAATTCTTTTTTTGGTCCTGATTAATCTAGTCTGCTCCAATGCGTTCTTAACAGAATGCATTGAAGCATGTGTATAGACACCTAATCTGCTGAGTGCTGGGAAAGATAATGAACAACAACAAAAAGTCAGGCTCCAAAATATTTTCAAAGCAGAAAAAAGACATGGATCAGACATGAAAAACTTAGAGATAGAAAGGTGGTTGACAATTTAGTACCTTGTATGAAATACTTAAAAAAATTAAGTCAACAGCTGTTTTAAAATTATACTTCAAACAAAATGCAAAGATGGAATTAATAGCTTTAGGGGTTTGTACTAGTTGTTGAAATGACTATACAAAAAACAAGAGGCAAATAGTTTCCATTTAAATAATGGAATAAGGGTGCTTCTCAAGGTTGCTTTTGAGTATGACAACTGTGAATTTAATTTACATAACTGATAGAAAGATTAGGTCAAGGAATAAAATCTTTTAGTAACAACTGTAATATATTTGCAAAGAGGAAAACAAATATGTCCCAGAAGACCATACTATGATTTGTATTAGGCTCCCTCCAAAGGGTATGGTGCCCACCTTCTAAGGCAAAGATGGCCAATGTTTTTGGCAGACAAGCCACAAGATAAACTCACCCTCTGCTCAACTGCTGCCCTGCTTCCTTCTCCTTGTTGAGCTTGTTGACCAAGCACAGCACATGCCCATGCCACTTGTAGCTTGTGTGCCACAGGCTGGCCAACTCTGTTCTAAACTGTTGCATCAACTTCCTAGTAATTTTAGAGCTGTATGACCTTGTCTGAAAAAATTATTTTGAAACTTCAAGAGATTACCTACAGCTCAGAATTGTACATCTAAAATGACAGCCATCCTGGTACTAATTTTGTGAGGGGCTGTCTACGTTCAATTCCTAACAACAGCCAGTGTAGATAAGGTCTCTAGGAACAAACTAAATCTGACATTCTTCCTTCAACAATTTTCTGTGTAATTGATGTAGACCTCCACTTAACGCCAGGAAGCCAGTACAACATGAGGCCCTTTATACAAAGATGGAGGTCTTTGTGATTTTTACTCATTTGAAAATTAAAGGCAATACTTCCACAAACTTTGCTACCTTTTCATTGAATAATAGTGCCAAGCCAGAGCCTGGATTGTTTTATTGTTTCTCGTGTTCATAACATTTAGCTGACAAAAATAAGGCCACTTCACTCCGTACAAATTTCATTTCGTCATGGAATATTTTCCCCATGTGTCACTCAGCTAAGACTAGGAAAGACTAGGTATCTAATCGCTCTTTACCCACATTCTATCATTAAATCCTCTAATTACTAGCTACAGACAACATCTATTCAATTGCTAGCACCAAATTTCCCCTTTGATCTTGCTTTCTCACTGCAAAATGGTGGCTGTTTTCAGTGGAAGCACATTCCAGTTACCTTCAAATTAGGTTTTTCAAAAGAAATTGCTCCACAGCTACAACATACTATATTGCATGTGACAGTTCTCTAAAAGATCAACAGCTGTCCCCAAATTAACAGTATATTTATTTTATATAATCTAATAACTCATGAAAGTTATTGCACTTTTGTATCTGTGATGCTTCCTGTTCTGTTATCCCTTCTGAACTGCCTAAAATGTCCCTTTCCAAAGATGTAAGCAACAATACAAGTCTGTTGCATCCAGGTAAGCCTAGTTCAAACATGCCTCTATAACTCCTGGCTCATACTTCTCAGCACTCTGTATAGGGCTCTACATGCTTAGGAACTGCAAAGATTGGTGGAGTTTGTGAGGACAAAATGAGCCAACATAGTTCTCAAACTTCTATATCCTTTCTTATTATGACTGGATCTCCATTCATAGTTAGGAAGCAAGCACATCATTGGGTTCCTTCTATAAAAGGCCCTTTGTGATTTTTACCCATCTGAAAATTAAAGGCTAAGTTGCTATAAATTATACCGTCTCTTCTCCATGTTTGCCAAGCTGTACTATTGGAAAAGTCTTTCATTTAAAATGTTTCTAACAAAAAAATAAACAAACCACATTCCTTGAGCCACTACCTTTAAAGCAGAGTTGTATCCTAAACAGTGGTACCACACAAAGGACATTGTAGTATTCTATTTCTAGTGTGCCTCATTTTTCTTCATTTAAAATATACTCAGTTTACAAGCAAAAAGCTGGTTGTTCTACCTGTCAGAAAACTCTTATTTGGTATCTAAAACACAAACTGAAATCTTTCCATCACACACATCACCCCAAGTAATACAGTTTGTACAGGTGAAATTAGGCTTGAGGTGATCTCTGTGAAACCACAACTATGTAAGCACAACAGAGTGAAAAAGTGCAAAAAAAAAAAGTAGAATCTGCTTCATACACTCAAGAAGAGAAATACAAACTTGAAAAAAAAAAAGAGAAGATACACATCTAAACAGAGAATCAAAATAATAAAATAAGGTGGTGCCATTATGCAGTCACTTTTCTGCATAGGTGTGTACCATAGTATCTCCAAGTATTTCAGTCTGTTAAAGATCTAACCAAAGAACATATCCAAGGTGAAAACATTTTTTTGTGTGCTGTCCCAGATTTGCGTTTGTGGAAGACATATACATTCAAATGCAGCTGCAAGAACTTTTTCTCCCTCCCCCCAGTAAAATATATAACATAAAGCCTGAGGTAAAAGTTACCAAAAAAGAAAGATTTAATCTATGTGGTATGGCAATAAAATCAGAGTACAAGAGGGGAAAATAATCTACTAGTTGAATGAATTTCAGTACTAAAGCCTAACAGATCATGCAGCAGCATAGAGACATATCACAGATACTAGACAAAGTACAGTGCAAAAGTTAGCAGGCATCTAATGTTATCTGATTAGCAACAGAATGACTTTGTCCCATTGTGCAGATGTCAATTAAAAAACAATAAAGATACCCTTTAGAACTCAATCAACAACTTAAGTAATAGTTTGTTAGCTAAACCAACACCTCAAAATATGTACCTTTTTCTTCTGTAATATGATGTAGCAATTGCTTAACTCCTGCACACTGCAGTAACATTGTACAGCTAGGAAACTCTGGATCTACCACAACTTGATTCAGCAGTTGAAACTTTCCTTGCTGAAAAAGATCAAAGGATTATAAAGACATTACTGTCAACAACAGCAATATAATAAGGCATTAAATACTTTACAGCTAGATTTAAAACCAAGGATTACAAAGGAGGCTGAGTTGCAAGCGGTATCACGTGACATTCATAAACTGATTACAAAGCAACAAACAATAAATATAGATTTCAAAACAGTAAATACTTGTAAAGTGCTGAACTCTTCAATTAATGTCCTTAGAAGCCCAGTTTTAAAACATTGTGAGGACAACTAATAGAAAATACATCAACTGTCTTTTGGAGGATGACAAGAGGTACAATAGTTAACATGTGCCAATAGCTTTTTTCTAGACCACAACCTGCCAGATTACATAGTGTCATAAGTTTCATTCACGTTTTACTTTTCTTTGTTTTGAAAGAGGAATCATAGAGGACCAGGGCAACTTATGGAACACAGCACTAACCTTTCACCTCTGCAGTCGGTTCCTGTTTGGCCTGAGGTCATACATAAAGTGGTTCTGGCACAGCTTAAAGAGCACTGTAGATGAGAGAACCAAACAAACCCTGCCCTTGCCAGACATTACAATGCATAGTAATTCAAGACAGTTTGGCATAACTGGAAGCTTTCCTTTTGCAAAGGTTCTTGAGTGCATCAGTACAAAGGGTCAGTGAATCCTCCATCCTCAGAGAGTAAATTGTTTCTAGAAGCCAAAGCTGAAGCCACTGCACTAGCTAAGGTGAGATGACAAAAATAGTTGGGTAAACTGCTTCCAGAATGAATTAATCCTCTTACTGGGGCAGATAATTTAGGAAAAAAAACAAAATACAAACAAAAAAACTCCAAAACATTTAGATTAATGGGTTAAGAAAAGATTTTACATCTACTTCTAGCACAAAAGTGCAGGGATAATCAAAATATGAGAATGATTATGAGAAAATAAAAATAAAGAAAAAAATAGAAACCTTATGCACAATCTAAAGGACTAATGAATCTGAGGGCATACATAAACGTACACTTGGAGCAGTTTGAAAAAGGGTGCTCAGGAAGGTGCAGCAGCTTTTACACTGTAACAGTTGTAAGTGGTTGAAATGGTTTTTCTACACTAGTTTCACCACAGACTCTTGCTCTTGTATCAGTTAGCATAAAAGCTGTTGAGCAATCCAGAGCAGCAGCTCCCCCTCCTCCCTTTTATAAAGCCCCACATTCTGTAACAGACCCCACTCTTTCATAGCCATCACCCTTGAATTCCTATAGCCCAGACTGGAGCAGAACTGGATGGCCTAATCCAGACTATGGCTCACATGTCTGACATCCCTACCATATGTTAAAAAGCATATTTGCTTACTGCGTATCCTTCAACTGATAAAATACTTACAATGTCACAGGATATTACTGGATAATAAAACACCTAGCCAGTTTTGATTTCTAAAATATGCTCAAAAGTTAGATTTTTATGAATTAAATCCATATTTTAAAACCACAAAAATAATTATTTTCCACCTGCATGTTCATTTCTTCTCAAGTCCATAGCAGGAAACTTAGAAGGAAAGACAAGAAATTGGAATGCAAGAAAGGAGAAAGCACTGGAATACATAAAATGAAATGCTGCCTCTTTCTGACACAACTGGCTTCTTCTGGTTTGATAAACTTATTTAGTACGCAGACAAGAGATTATGATTATTAACTGACTGCTTGTATTTTAAAATGCATGTCAGAATTTAAGAAGCCAATGATTAATACATGTATTAATGATCTTTGACTACTTCATCGTCTCTTTGCTCACTGAAGTGCCACATCAGGAATTATTTACATACCAGCTCCTGAAAGACACTTAAAACAGTCAACTTGAGCTTTGTAAAGATTAAACTGCCACAGAAATGTCTCCTCTTTGTCCCAATAAGTATGAAGTCCTCCCTTCCCCAAAGCTGACCACAGTTCATATTCATGATGGGAGCTATTCAGTTCTATGCCAAACAGCAGCTCATCACTCCACAGTCCAATATTCACCAAGTTCAATTCTCACTTTACTTATCAGGGCAGAATGGATTCTTTGCTTTGAGACAAAAATCTAGCCAGCACTTGAAGCCCTGATGAAGTGATAGTGCTTTGAAGATTTTTAGGTCATTTCAAGGTGTTTTGCATATATTCAATTTAAGCTTTTGCTCTCTTTGAGGCCTGTGTAATTGCAGTCACAGACCTTAAGCAGCTGTGCAACAGAACCTTAACCTAATGGGAACGATGTCCCAAGAAATCACAACACAGATTTGTCAAATATTCTGGTTTTCTTTATTTTAATATTTTGTTAGGAAAACTTGCTTAGAGATTCATCCTCAGGAAAAATCAGATGTGAAAAATTTCAATTTACAAAAGTCAGATACCTTAAGGCTCACCAACATAAGGGGGAAAAAATGTAGTGTCCCTAGAAAGACAACAACACTCTTTTCCCCACCTTTAGTGATAAAAAACAGATGAGTGAATTTAGCTTAAATTTCCAAAATGGTCATGTTGGGATGAGATCAATTATGGAACACTTCAAATGAAAAGAAGAAACTTGAGAAGGACTATAAGCATAAAAAGATACAAATATGAGAGAGGCCAAACTGTAACCTTAACTATAACATACTTTAATGACAAAATGTCAAAAATATCAACATACTGTAGAGGATATTCGTGTATACTGAGGCAAAATGTAATTTATGCTTAATTTAGCATTAAGTGTCTCAACAGAAATATTTTTTTTCTAAAATTTCCAATGCAACAACCCAAGAGGACACTTACCTCTTTCTCTGCTGTTATAAGGTACCAAAGTATAAGAAATAAAGGATCCATTGGTGTTGCAAACAATAGGCGTCCATCTAAATATATGTAAAAAAATGCAGTGCCTATAAGCATTAATATATGAAACTTGACTACTTCCACATAATTTTAGACCTAGCAGATGCAGCACTTTAGTGGAACAGTAATGAAAATTTTAAACATGCTTCTGTTTGATAAATTTAGGAAAGTGCAGTTCTCATTTGCACAAGGCCAAAACTAAAAGACAGTGGATATGGGGAGAGTTAAGGAGATGTCACCAGGCAGCTGACTGCTGGTCCCTGATTCTGCTCTGCCTGAAAATGGCATTAACTTACAGCATGAAGAGAAGAGAATGAGTCATGATGGAGCATCACTTCATCATGACCATCCCTTCCCTCCACTTATATCAGGCTGGCTCTGCAGCAGGAATCAGAGACAAGTGGTAGAAAAAGATGCAAAAGAAGCTATAGCTGCCTCTCTACCTCTTTTTGAAGGTTGGAGATCCTACAAGTGAGAATTCTCCAACTAGCATCTTAGGCAGAACCAAGTGAATTCAGTGAACCAGAAAACCAAACCAACGTATATATCTAAGATACAAACAAATGCCCCATCCGGCAGTGAAACAGATCTTTCTGCTCACATGGAGCCCACTGCAGGATGGTGGCTTAATCAGGCTTTTCATATCATAACTGGAAACTACAGTGCAACACAAAGAAAATTCACTAATAAAATCCAACAAATGATGACATTCTGACATTAATTAGCAATCCAAGTGAATGTAAATCTATGGGTTTGACTGTGGCCAATATTTTTTTGTTTTAATTTTAGAAAAGGGAATATTTCAGTAGACTTATGCAACTTTGTCTAGAAAGAAATATTTAATAAGACCCCCCCCAAACAATCTTCAGTATTTCCCAACTCTTAAAGTTAATGTTACTGGAAAAAAGTTTTCAAATGATTTGTACCAGTAGTCACAGCTAATTTGATATTTATTCTCCTATCTAAAATAATTTTTAATTTCCAATGGAAGACCCAGTAACTGAACCAACAAGCCCACTTGCAAATTAAATGTACAAAACAATAAAAGAAATAACCTATATTTCCCATTTCTCTTCACTTTAGAGTTTGACTGCCATGTTAGTTCTTTCTTACAATCATCTCTTTTCTCTTCTAATCTGACTGATGAAAGCATCATTTGTTTGACAAAGCAATTTTTTTTTTAAATAAAGCGTTTTTTTCCTTTGGGGGGAAGAACACTCAAGACACAAAACACTACAATGCATCTCTCTTCTACTCATTTGCACCCTTTAAAAAAGACTTCCATTAGCTAATTAATCTAGTAACATGTTGCAGAGAAAAAGAGAGAAGAACTCATGCAGTAATAAAATAATATGTTAATAATGATAAGAGGCAATTAGAATGACAGGCCTTTGCAAGGCAGCAGAGAACTCAATTTCCAGAAAAATGGAGGATAGAGAATGCTGTAAAGATGACCTGTTGTCTAACCAAGATGACCTGTTGGCTAATGTTACCCAGGTTACTGAAATTGCTAGGGAAAAAGTATAAGTGCTATTGCTGATATCTTAGTGCCTGAAATGCAGTCTATAGGTACTTCATGATCACTGATTATGGTCTACAAAGAAAAAACATGGGCTAGTGAGAACACACAATATGAATGGGCACAGCAAACATGAGTACAGCCTCCTTCAAGGAATGCAGGTATTCAAATCCCTCGAAGAAGCAGAAGTACCATATATCAGACAGGTACCTCTGAGAAATGGAAGGAAAGCAAGGGAAACCCCATTTAGGAACCTGAAAGGCTCACTAGCAAAACTGACAGGGAGAAAATACGACACACAAGATACAATTACGTGGCAACCTTACTCTGTCTGGCAGCAGTGTCCACTAACACACTATGCTATGCCAGGTGAGCTACTGCTTATACTAGAAGCACAGAAGACAAGTCTGTGCAGTATCACAGGAAGATCACTTAATTGGCCGCATTATTCAGCAGGGCTAATTAACCCCTACAATGCAGTGGAAGAACATAGCTATTCTGCTTCTGATTTCTAATTGATGCATCATTTGAACACCAGCTCCTTCTAAAAAGCTGATTAATTAACTTAAAACAAAACAAACAAATAACGACCCCTCCCACCTCATCTCCCCTTTCTTTTTCTGAGGTTAGGTTTACAGATCACGCTGCCACAATCAAAGAAGTGAAGGACAATTTTCCTGGCTCCTAAATAAAGTTCAGGTGATGACTCCTGAGGCTAGCTATTTCTCAAGGGCCAAACCAAAAGGTGGAGAGGGAACTGGAAAATGTAATGAGTAGTCACATGAAGCAGGCCCAATCTCTTGGCTTCCTGTACAGGCAGAGTAAACCAAGGTATACAGACATTACTTGTATTACCAAGTGCATCTGTGCAAATAAAATTCAAAATTATAAGTGTATTTATATATTGTAATTTTAAAAAATCATATTTTCTTTTAAAAAGTTTGTTCCTCTCTCACAAAATATTACATTTCCTTCTAGAAAACTTCAGGTAAAACAGGATGCAAGATGATCTTATGAGTAAGCTTCTGCATGATCTGTAGCTTGACTGGAAAATAAACCTTCCTCCAGTGATTTTCTTACCAGTAAAGCACTGTTAAATGCTCAGAAAGGAGAGCAAATAGATCATCTACCTTCTGTTTATAAAGATGGGCTAGGATGAGGTAATGGTTACAGACAGAACTTGCTCCAGGTAATGGAACTCTGAGAAACAAGCCCCAGAAATGAATTATCATCTTAAAATCCCAAATCTCTTCTGGGGACCACAGTAGCAGATGAAAGCAAGTGGGACCAAATGTTTCAATGCTTGGAATTCATTTCACTACTAAAATAAGCCTTTGTCTTGCTCAGGCTCATCTATCCTTTTCCCTCTAAACTTAAAATATATGTATACACAACAAGAGCTTGTCAAGTTGATTGACAAGACAAGCTAAACACTTTGTGGCACTTGTGTTTAACGCAATTAGATTTTTTTTTTTGCAAGACACATGAACATCTGTCTAATTGAAGCTGCCAACGGCAGTCTTTTAAAGAGAAGACCACAAAGCCCCAGCCCTGGTTAAAAGCAGATGGCATGTGAGTGCTTCAGAAGGTGAAGATGTTGTGCAGCTACACTCAGCAACTAAGAGACACACCCATAAATTTATGGGTGGGGTGGGGGTAATGTACAAATATTACTTACAAATAGGGGTGGGGAGAGGATACATAATGTTACTCACCCTGTTGAACAGACTGACCTATAAACCAAGAATGATATTCTTCATGAAAAGCTTTTACTTCAAACAGCTGCTGTGCACTGCTATTGAATAAGTAGAGGGCTGCTTCTCCTGTTAGAAGAAATCTGGTTTGTATTTGTAAGCTTTCACGAAAAATCAAAAGAATAACCAATACGTCTGAAGAATGTGCCTAATATATACATAAACATACATACATTCTACATAAACTTTAACTACAAAGAAAGCTTAGACAAAGAAAACTATTATATACAGATGTTCATTTACAAGCTTTATAATCCCAACTGAATTTAAATCAATAAATAAGAAGTGTGAATAGTTCATCTTACAATGCAAAGCCTTTGAGTCAAACCCAAATCAGATTACACAAAAAATTAGCTTTTGTCTGTTTGAGGGTGGGAGATGGTATCCAGTATTTTCCTCTCCCTCTTTTGAAGCCATCTCAGAAATATCCGATTCAAGGGACAAGGAACTATAAGAATCCCGACTCTTCAAGTACCACTTAGTTGTGTTTTTTATTTGTTTTGTTTTTTCTCCAGTCTTTTATGTGTTGGTATAAATGGTAGGTGACTGTAAATGGCGAGATTAAGGGATAAATTAAGCAAATGAAGAAGGGGGTTGCAAGATAGCCACCAGTATCTCAAAAGCACAGAAAAGAAAAATTGTTTTGTTTCAGGTTCCTCCAGCAAACTGCCCATGTTTCTGATTAGTTTGGGTGTTAAAGGGAAATGGATTATTCTGTTGTTCACAACTCATATAGGATGCAATGTCAACATTCTCCATAAACATTAAGGAAAATCAATGAGGATTTTAGAAGGTGTCACTGAGATTTAGCCAGAACTAATCTGCAAGGCTTAATTAGTTCTGGCAGGGCACTCAATTCATCAAATTTGTGAAGAATGAACATGGGTGGTGAGAATATCTGTGATCCTATAATTCTTTGTACAATGCCTCAAAGCTGCATGTATGTACAAATAATGAGTTCTGTCAGAGAATCTCAGGGCAGGGTTCTCTCCAAGATGACATCACAACTGCTGCTGCAGTTACCATAAATCAGTGGTTCCCAACCTTCTTTATACTGAGGACTGGCAAACTCACTCGAAGAATTTTGGTGGACCGGGTACACAAGCAACCAAATGTATATATTTAAATTGAATCTGCATATTGACATTTAATTTTTATGTGCAGGGGGAAGGTTGCAAGGATCAGATCAGGCTGGGGCATCGCAGCTGTGGACACTGAGGGACCCTGCAGGGGAGGTCTGCACAGGCAGTGGCCCGGGGGGAACCCATCTGGGGCTGCCCAGGAAGAAGGGGCTATGCTGCTTTCTCTAGGAGCAAGCAGCAGAGCCACCTTCCTGGCCTCCACCCTGGGCATTTCCCCACATGCATCCCTCCACTCCCAGCTGTGGCTGGGCCTGGAGAGCCCTGCCCAGCCCAGCACAGCACAAGCTGTGGTACCTGCTGCATGAGCAGTGCTTCGGCAGGCGCAGCCATGATGGTGGGGGCAGGACAGGGTGCACTGAGCTGGCTGCCTCCCAAGGCTGCCCCACCGCCCAGCTTTAACCTGGGCAGACAGATGACCCGGCAGCCAATCCTTCGTGGTCTAGTGCTGCTTGGGACGCTCTGTCATAAATAACTATTTCTAGGAATCTGAACCAGCAAACAAAGGCCAGCTTAAACAGGCAGGCACATGGATTCCTGAAAGTGGTTGGTTTTTTACATCCAGACGGTTTACCACACATTTGATGCCCTCTCAGACTATGGTTTAAATATTCCATCCGTTACTGTTGGGGAAGGGAGGGAGTGGAGGTTTCAGTCATTAATTTATGCACTTCAGTGCCAAGGACCAGCCTACTCCCAAAAGTCCTCACAAGAGATCGCACTTACATTGTTTACATTTTTGTGCTATTCACACTGATGTATTAAAAGAAAAAATGTTCTTCTACATATGGCATAGCTCAGGTGTAGCGGTGATCTCAACAGCTAATACAGACTGTAGAGACTATAGCTAAGAGGTTAATCTTTGGAACAAGCAACATGCATGCCATGCAAACAAGCTAGACCAAAATCAAGAAATACTACTTGTCCTTAGCCACAACCATTGCACACTACTACCCAGTCAACCCTGTTCAGATCAGGAAGGGCAGTTCTACAGGGCAGAGAGATATATTTGGGACTCAGGAGATTTGGCATCTATCTCCCACTCTGCTACAGATTTCTTGTGCAACTTCTCACTTGTTGGATAGAAGCCTTAGATTATGAATGTTTAAAAACAAAGGTTTAATCTCTTTTCATCTATCTGTAAAGGTACCTAGCATCTTGTATTAACTAATTTAGCAATAAGTCCTGTGGTAACTATATAGCAAGATGAGTGCATCAAATGGGTACCTATGCAATATTTGGCATCAACAACATGTTATTAAACTGCAAACATGAGAAAACAGGCATTAAGAGGGTGTTACTTTACCTTTCCATTCAGAACCTTATATTACCTTATCCAATCACAGATCCATACAGGTCTAACACAGGTCTGTTCATTTTAAAAGTCACACACCCAGGCTTTGAGGTCAATAACTAAACTTCTAGCTTTTCCCCTAGCCAGTATCTGATTCTACAAGGTGAACAGAATGCTTCTTCCACTGTAAAATGTAAATTCGCCTCCATCTTTTTCAATTCTGAGATGATAGACTGCAACACCAATTCAGTGCAGCAGGTGGAAGTTATACATTTTGATAAAATGTTTCTAAATTTTGTAAAGATAGATAACAAATAAAGTATTTTTAAAAAACCTCACAGAATTAGTGATGTCCTCCCATTCTGCATCTTTTGTCTTTGATTAATCTGCACCTTAATCATCAGTGGCAACCAGTAAATTATCTGCACTTGTAATTAAGTTCTTCAAGTGTGTTGTAGCATCCTAAATGTAACTGGTGATCTTTTTTGTAACCCCTCGCCCCCCTCCAAAAAAAACACTACAGAAAGCAAATTAATTGACGGAGGGAAAATTAAAATAAAAACTGAAACAGATTTCTCAAACATAATACTTTAAATGTAAAGAATTTCTGTTTAAATATAAAATAAAACTGATTCAGTTTATTTTAATGAAAAATTTATACAAAAGCAGCTTAAAGATACTCTGGCTATACAACTAAAGAAAAAGAGAATGATTGTTTGGGGGACTGGTGGGAATTTCATTACATTCTCTACATTATTTGGTTTTCCCAATATGTTTCTAATTCAAGGTAGACCATCATCTACTAACAAGAAAAGAGATACAACCCTTTGGACTGAGTAAAAAAGAAAACGAGAGTTAAAAATGAAAAGCCCCAAAAAGTTTGGCAAGCAGAGTAAAAGTAATTTCTTTTAACTCTGCTTGTTTGCTTGATAGCATAAAATGAATAGATGAAGAATCTAATTTTGGATTTAAAAATAAAACCCTGCACCATGGATCCCCCTCAAAATTAATGCATCTAAAAGAAAGAACTGAAATGATACTGCTTCTTGTGATGCCAATATTCCTGTTGAATAAGTAATTCCACCAACTAAAATTATAAAGGAAATCCTAAATGTTTGCACTGAATTAACTATCTGGCATCACCACCAATATCTTTGGCAGAGGATATTCACACTATCATCATCATTTCAACTTGCAAAGTATTAATCTTCTGGTAGAAGAAGGAGCTGAATCAACTATAACATTAAACAACATCACATCAATGTTCCAAACTTGCCTGTACAAGGATTGCGCAGTCTCGTAAACAAAGGTCCACCACCAGGTTTCTTTGGGAGTTCAGTAACAGATTCTGAAAAGAATTACACATTCATAAATTGAAAATTATTTCCAATTCTGCCATACATCACCAAAGCACTTGGAATTAATTTACTTTTAGAAATGCATAATCTTTTTCTCCTAAAAGCTATAAACAGTATATCCACTGATCAGCACTGAAGCCAACAAGACCTCTCCTGTAGTTCAGAATGCAATTCAAATGTTTGGCCCTAAACATTTCATCGCTGAAAACAAAATGTGTGCAAAGAGGATGTGTTGTAAGGACAGGGATTTCCAGAATTCAATTATGTGGCAGTATATGAAGATGTTCTTTAAGAAGCTTCTAAGAATTTGAATTATCTAGGAATAAGTGGCCAACCTGCAGCAGCACATGTCCCTCAAGTGACATAAGCACCCTGTGTACAAGGTACATGACAGATTAGGGGGGACAGGCAGCACAGAAGCAAACTGGTTAAGGAGTAGAAAGCAGAGCAGCAAACTGAGCAAGGGGATCAGAGCAGCACTTGAGGAAGGGAGGGGACTATTTGGTGGCATGCTTACCAAAAAATGTTGATCCCTACTGATCTAGCAGATATTTATCTGATTACTGCTCTTTTTTAGCCCCAATATAAGATGAAAAGAGCATTAGTTTCAGCCAGATTCCCTTTCCCTGCCTGCTCTGCTTGCTGCTCTTTGCCTCCTCTCTGTACTACTGCATGCCACATATAGAGACTGCCTATGCCACATGTGGTACATGTTGGCCAGCTGTGATCCAAGTAGGGTACATCAATTCACATTGAACAGTCTTTAAAAATATTCCAGAAGGAAGTGTCTGCTTTAATGAAATCTACAATGGAAATTTTGCTATCCTGAATTTGATATTTAAAAAAAACCCCTAGAAAACATGAAGCAAAACAGGTATATTAAGGAATTATCCCGAAGTAACTATTTCTGATAGTTTTACATTCCCTGTTGTGGAAGTGTCTCTGATTTTAAAGCAGGTCAATGTTAAGATAAGATCAAAACAAATGATTTAAGTTACTTTTTAAAAGCGTCCAGAGCTGTTTCACATTTAACCTTCTCCCACTCTAAAATCTTGGGGAAAACCTTATCACATTTTCTCAAGGTCAAACTTTCAATCAGGGAAATGTGAAAAAATATATGTATATAAACAGAGGAAAGTGAAAATTAATCAGCTGTCAATTGATTTATAATAGTATTTTCAGGACAGACAGACACAGACAGATACTGAATACAGCAATAGAAATGTATTCGCTGGTACTGTCAGGTTAACAATTTGGAAACAAATGTAAAGCTCCAATACATATGAAGCAATTATGAATAATGTAAAATATATTTCATAAGTAAATTTAAAGACAGTCCTCTATTTAATAGGCTGATATCAAATTATATGGAATTCCCAGGCAAAAAGCTGCCAACAAAGCAAGCATAAGGTTGTAAATATCTATCAATTACGCAAGAGGAAAAACCCCTTTAAGAGAACACTGAGAATTTTTCTCCCCAAAAGAATAGCTTATTAAAAGATCTGGAAATAGAAAGTCAAGATTTTATTTAAAGACGTATGTCATCTGCAGAAATGTAACTCTTTTCCATTCCTTGCTCACCTGCTTGCCTAAGCACCCTTTGCACAGCATGTGAAAGATGGAGACATTTTGACAAAGTCTATTTAAAGTTTTAATATACAATCTGAAACTGCCCTCTCTTAAATTCAGTAACCTCAATTTATTCATGAACCATGTGGAAATTAGGTACCTTTGGGTGCTACAGACCTTCAGCAAGGTTGCTCTAACGCGCTGTAATTACAGCATGATGGAGCAGACTTGATTAACTGCATCTGCTGGAGCCTGGTAATTACCAAACTCCAGCAGACTGTAGTGGGGGCGCTTTAACTAAAGCTCATTCAATAAGGTTTAGGTAAAGCGCCCCCACCACCATTTTTCAGCATGGGGATGCAGACACACGTGATGCTCCAGGCACTTTGATTAAAGCCCCCCAGCCTCCCAGAGCACCCTTAGAGCTTGTGGCTTTAATTTAGTGCATGTGACTATGGCAAGTATTTCACCTACCATGCTGCACTCCAACTTTTAAATGCTACTGCTCTGTTAGAATGCCTGATTAAGACTAGTAATACCTTCAATCATCCAAAGGGTGGATCCTATTCTAGCTGTTAAGTGTCCAGGTATGGTCTTATAGATCCTGCTCAGTCCCTGAAAAAACTGTAACATGCCTTCAGGTTAGCATTAAGGCTAAAATGCATATTAGCACCAAGGCTTCAACATCACCTAATGGTAACACTATGTCCCCAGCACTCTCATGGAGCAATATTCCCAAGGATATTACAGAACCCCCCACAGCCACTTCTGCATGGCAAATCTGGAAACAAAGCTGTGAGGCTGCTTGGAAGGTACCTGCAGAACCACTCTCAAACACACTAGAGGGTGGTCATGGTGGGAGGACCCTGGAGCTGCTTCACCATGGTGTTACTGGGTTTTGAATATGTAATTAGAGGTGGAGGAGACAAGCCTGCTCACCAGTCTCCCTGCTCAAAAGCACTGGGGACATGGTACAGACATAACCAAAAAAATGGCAAGGAGTAAGAGAAAGTGTTCCAATTTTTGTGTTCATAGCCTTTCAGGGACACAATCAAGGTAAAAGAGAATTGCACTTAAGACATCAAGATACCCAAGTACTGCTTAAAGCTTAAGATGTGGAACTGTACTGGGTGTCAAGGGTAATAAATAATTAATGAGGTAAGTATTCATTAGATAATTTAAGATTGCATAATTTACATAAATATTAAATGACTTGGCAAACATCAGGATCAGAGCTAGGACTTGATTTCTTGACTTGCAGTATGGGACCAGGAGCAACTGAGCTAATGACTACCTGAGCCAACCAGCTCTTTTCAACATGCTAACATAGGGTTTCTTTCTGCAAGTGCATCAACTGCTGGATCGTCTCTGAAAATTCCAGCTTTGCATCTCATTTCTTAATGATGTTCAAATTTCTGAAATTTTAGAGTTTGTGCTCTCTTTATGACACCACAATAATGTAAGAATTTTTAGCCTGGTTCAGACCAGTCAAATGCCTACCTAGTCCTATTTCCTCTCTCCAAACAATGGCAAACAGTAGATACTATAGTGGAAAAATGTATGCACCAGGGTGAGTGTAGAGTGATCCATTCTTTGTCATTATCTCAGTCACTATGGAAAGGTTACATCCCTGACTGTTGCATTTAATAGTTCCCAATGGATCTATCTTCCATAAATCTGTCTAATCCCTTTTAAACCCAGTTATCCTATTGGACTCCTCAACATCCTTTGGCAATAAGTTTCACATGTCCAGTCCCTTGATATCACAGTTAATCAATTCATATAATTCCTTTCAGAAACTGATAGAGTTTTATGTTAAATATAATGAGGTTACTGTCCCCACAATTTCTTTGTGTTCCAGAAGCTCAGTATTCTGATAGTTACAAGCCTTCTTCCAATATCCAGCCTAAATTTATTCAAGGTCACTTTTTAAAGATGATATAAATTTATATAAAGTATCCCATACTGTATTAAGAAAATAATAACAAAAAACCCACAACTAACTGCTATCTGATCTTTGCAAGCATACTTGTCTAGGGCACACTGTTGAAAAGACAGAAATATAAAGTTCAACTTGCACTCTTTCCCAGAATTTCATATTTAATTGCAATTCTTGGATAATGCTTTCTAACACGCTAGTAGTGAATATTATTTTGTAGCAGAAGGAGAACGTGAACTAATCATGCTTTAATTTTAGGTCATACAACTTAATAAAACTAAAACGTTTTATGAGCTAGTACGTCAGAATGTAAAATAACTATAATTTATCGTCTTGAGATTTAATTATATATCACATTTATTTTATAAGCAATAAGCACAAAGCATATTTTGATACAACTACTTCTCCAATGACCCAGATTTTTCAAGTCTGTTCTTTCTTCTCTTACTACACAAAGACAAAAGGTCCTCAGTCTCATTTGAAAGCCCCTAGGATTCATTTCTGCATGATGATGCCCTATGGTTTGGCAGCACTGTCCATTTTTTCTTGCCTTGGTCTTAGTTTTGGCATATATGACATTTTCTCAGAAAACCTGACAACTAGCATGCAAAAGAAAAAGTAAGAAGCTGCGACTCAACTGCTCCTTTTTATCCTTAAACAACAAAAACTTTTTTTTCAAGTGATCATTCTAAAAATAAGATTTTAAAAAAATTCTTCCCTCCAAAATGTCTACAGAATCATCGGTATGGAAACTCTCAAACATAAACAAAATCTGAATCAATTTAATTAGAGGTGTACCGATATGTTGGTTGCATAGCAGATCAGCACTGATAAAAGGAAAATTAACATTATTGGCCCTTAGGTTTTTTTGGCTGGTGTAGCTGATAATGTCACTGATAAATGCCATGTGATTATAAGCAGCCGCAGCATGCATGCAGTCAGGAATGCAGCCCCGAAGGTTGGAGAGCAGCACCCTGCCAGTAAGGGAGGGGGCGGGGGGGTGCAGATCAAGGCCCTCACAGTGAGGGATTGAGTGAGGCAGGGGCAGGAGCTGCCCAGCCAGGGCAGTGAACGTGACCCTGGGGGCCAGGAACGGGATGGAACTGTAGGTGGCTCATCCAGGGAGCCTGGGGGGTGGTATGAGGAGAGGTGGCTGCCCTCCCACTGCTGTGCACACCCCTGGGGGAGGCATGGGGGCCATGTGCTCCCTCCCGGATTGTGTGTGGTGTGAGGATGTGTGGCCCACTATTGGCTTGGGGCCAGAGGCAGGGCGAGATGCCACTGCAGGTTTGAGCTGGGGCTGTGCTGGGCTCTTCCCAGTGGGGTGGGATTGACTGGGCTGGGCTGTGCCTGGGGCAGGTGGTAAAGATGCTGAGTGGGGGCTCTGGGGGAAAGGGGCTGCAGCCACCCCAAAATTCACTGTAACCCCCCAACCTCCCTCCCAGCACCACTGCCGCCCACCCCAAGTGTGGCCCTCGCTGGGAAGAGCCCAGCACAACCGCAGCCTCAGCCTGCCATGCCCTGCGCAGATCTGGGGGCACACGCCTTCCGTACACTCTTGGGGTGTGCACAACAGCAGAAGCCATCCTCCCCTGGATGAACCATGGCTTTGTCCCATGGCCTGCCCCACCCAGGCAGTAGCTACCCCAGCCTAGCCCCACTCCCTCCTTTCACCACAGGGGCCTTGATCTGCCCCCCACATGCCCCTTCCTTCCCCCTCCTCTTTTACTGCAACAGACTTACCAGCTGCACGCAGCTCTCCAAGCTGCTGGGCTGTGCTCCTCACTACCTACATGCTGTACTGCGCTGCAGCTGCGCACATGCACAGGGCATTTATTAGCCACATCAGGCCGATTTTCAATCCAGTCAATTTTCTTTATATTGGTGCCAATCCGATATAGGACTGAGGTATTGGTGCATGCACCTCTATAAAATATCTTAACTTTTAAACCAATCATATTATTTTGGGTCACCCAACTCATGGCTTTTTAATACCTGGGGTCAGTAATCCTCAGTAAAATCTAATATGAAAATCCTAGTATAAAGCATGATGGTGACAAGCTTTACCTTACCTGGGCAATCATTGCTAAACTGTAAATACTTGCAATTGAACACAGTGGAATGCTGAAGAGTAGAGGTGCACCGATACATCAGTCCGTATAATATTGGCACTGATAAAAGGAAAATTGACAGCATCAGCAATCGCCTATTTTTGGCCGATCATATCGCTGATAAATGCTGCGTGTATGTGTACAGCTGCAGCATGCATGCGGTCAGTAGCGTAGCATGGAAAGCAACATCTGGCAGGTAAGTCTGTTGGGAGGAAAAGGCATGGGGAAGGGAAGGGGCATGGGGAAGGGCAGATCAAGGCCTCCACAGTAAGGGAGGGAGAGGGAGTGAGGCTGGGGCAGGCACTACCCAGCTGGGGTGGGGCAGGACACAGGACAGAGCCAGTGGCTCATCCAGGAGTTGGGGAGAGGGGCTAGCTCCTGCTCTTGCACACAACCCTGGGGAAGGCATGGATGGCATATGTTCCCCTGAATCTGTGCATGGGGGAAGAACAGACTGCCTGTTGCAGGCTTGGGGCTGCTTCAGCCTCTTCCCAGTGACTGCGCTTGGGCTGGGCAGGGAGGGTGACACTGGAAGGGGGAGCTACAGGGGGCTGACCCAAAATTTGCTGTAGCCCCTCCTCCCCATAATTCCCCTTCCCAGTGTCACCACCACTACCTGTCCTACCCAACTTCAGCACAGTGTCACAGGCCAGCTGGGCACTGTGAGTGTATTCATTTGGATCAAGGAGGCAAGTAAGGAGTAGAATAAAGGCATAGCTTACACACACACACACACAACAGTTAACAGAAAGATAAATGCATTAAGCAGATAAGGCAATATAAAATAGCTAGTAGTAAAATAATAACAACAGATAATAATAACAGATAGACAGATAGATCAATCTGTCACAGGCAAACTGGGCACTCTGAGGGTATTAGCCACACTGGGGTGTTTGAAACAACAAATAGACAGACATAGGTTCGCAACTGATCGATAGTCCCTCAATGCCAGGTACGCGCCAAGTGGTTCCAGCAAAGTCAGGTGTCCCTGAAGATCGGCGCTGTTGGAGGGCTTACCGGGGGAAGGGCCCTTGCTCAGGATCCGATCCTCACTCACACCGGGAGTCCGGAGTCTGGGAGTGGGACAGAAATGACCGCTCTGTTCCCTCCTTCCTGCTGGTTACCTGATGCGTGTGTTTTTTATACCTAGTCTTATCTGTTGGCTCGGGGCCGCTCACAATCTTGCCCTATAGCTATTATCCTATGGGATTGAAAGGTGTCAAAATCATCATAAAAGGTTACTACCCAGACTCAGGTTTATCCAATAAGCAA
>JAGPOW010003316.1:150641703-150736044 GCA_030014935.1 Caiman crocodilus | reverse complement strand
GGTTAAACTTATGACAGACAAGTCATTTGCAAACTTACAAGCTTATATTAACTAATATTATCTATTTAGGCAGAATACCAAATGCCTCCAAGAAGCACATATCATTGCTTATTAATCCCTCTGGTTCTGGCTGTCACAGCGCAGCCACTGGGAAGAGGCCAGAGCAGTCCTGGCCCTGAGTGTACAATGGCTGCCCACCCTTACCCCATGCACAGATCCAAGGGGGCACACACCTCCCCATTCTTCCCCCAGGGGTGCACACAGCGGTGGGAGGTGGATGAGCTACTAGCTGTGTCCCATGCCCCACCCTGCCCCCTGCAACCCAGCTAGGCAGCACCTGCCCCAACCCCAAGGACCAGCCCTACTCTCTGCCTCACCACAGAGGCCTCAATCTGTGTCCCCATAACCTTTCCCCTCAACAGACTTACCAGCTAGATGCTGCTCTCCGTGCTGCCTGGCTGCATACTGGCAATCTGATCAATACTAGCCAATATGGCTGGTCAATAATTAGCCATTGGTATCAGCACAGAAAATCATTATCAGTGCACCCCTACTGAACAGCGTGTCTTTTATCACACTCCTTGAGTGTAGACATACTGTATGTCATTCAGGACAAAGCAACACCATAATTTCTAACTGACTACTCATTACCTTTATGTGACTTTAATTCTGAGATCACAGCCAGTTCTGCAAGATTGTACAGGTCCTGCAAGCAACCCAGAACCAAGAAAACTGAAGTTAATGTAAAATTCAAGCAGCAAAAGTGAAATTTGTTTCCTTGGTTCAATCCATTATCAGTGAACTCCAAGCATTTTATAAGCAGAAAGCAAAAGGGTCAATCTACAAGGCAAAAATAACCACACACATTCTGGAGACTGAAATATTCAGAGTTCAGCCTTCCAGATGCACTGTTCAGCATTTTCTCAAGTTCTGTTTCATGTACTGATATCATGTTGACATTTCTAATGTTGAAGCATGTGGAAAAAACTGGTCACCAACTTTCATGAAGAAGCTGCATATTAAGCTTTAGCATATTTCTGAAAGATTGATATAGTGCTTCCAATACAATTTACCATTAGCAACTAAAAACCATGTGATAGATGTTCAACCGTCTCAGTAAAATCATTAAAACTTTCTCAAGACAATGGGCTAACTCGCATGTGCAAACTTACTCATGTGTTTCAATAGCTGCAACCTCAATACCTTAACTTTGTAGCACTGTATATTATACTTGTTTGGTACAGGAAGTTGCTGTTGTGCTACTTGAGGCTTGACTGATGTCAAAGTACACAGGATTTAGGAAGTGAGTTTCTGTTTCATTTCTCAATGCTTAAATTTCACCCTGTTGACAGGTCCTCTAATTTCAGTTTCCCATTTCTTTCTAGATTGATTCCAAGACCTCTGGCCTCCTTTGCAGAACAAGCCATCATCTCCATTAGTGTAAAAAGTCACAAAGCAAGATGAATGATGCATATCCAGGTGGAAATGCTATTACATTGTGCAGGGTGGTACATTACATCATTACCCAAATGAGCTATTCTAGTAGTTAGACTACTCCAATGAGCAGTTACAAGGTTGCTTAAGTATTTGCAAAATTACACCCTGAGGATGCACCTAGATTCCAGGAAGAAAAAGTAATAATTAGCTCTTTTGGGCTTCATGGACAAACACAAAAATTAGTCTCTTTCCACCCTGTATACTCATGGCCACTCCTCTACCCAACATAAAAAAACTTGCTATTCACCTGCCCACAAAAGGGTCACAAGAATTATAAAAGCAAGACTGACTCCACAATTATTTATGTAGTCCTTACCTAAGTGTACAGTCCCACTGAAGACTATGGACTTACCATGATTAAAGACTACCCATCAGAGTAATAGCTGTTCTGATAGCGCTAAATTTATTTACTCATTCATTAGACTGAAGGGTTACTTAAATAAAGGTTTCTTGGTCATCAGACTTTTTAAAAAAAACAACAAACCCAAACCTCTCTTCTGGAAATCTGGAAAGCATGGACCTAATTTTGCACATAGAGCCATAGGAGAATTTCAGCAAATACACCAGACAATTAGATATTTTATTCAAGAGTCTTGCATAAAACCAACTGTAGGTCAAGCATGTCAGCAGCAAAAGTCATCTGCAATGGATTTTCAAAACTCTGTGCTACTGAACTTTATACACTTTGCACAAGCCTGGCATACTTAATCAACCTTGTTGGAACCATGCAGGCAAAACTGGTAAACTCTGCAAGGCAAACTGCCTGGCTTCATAAAAGTTACAAACTCTGGCTCCAGTTCTGCAAACACTTACTTTGGAGCTTAACTTTCTGCACAGAACTGACTACTTCAATACATGACGTTAAGCACGTTTGTAAATATTTGCAGGACAAGGACATCTGTTAGCACAGACAGTTATTTGATACAGTACTTAGATTTAATTTGTAGTCTGCATAGATGTCAAAATAAAAACTGAATCCCTGTCCTGCATATCTAGTATGTCAGTGCACACAAGTGTGTTGGGGGAAGGAGAGGTTAGAGGAAGCTAAGACTGAATTGCTTTCTTAATTCCCTACCACTTGAGCAGGTTCTGTTACTATGGCCACTGACAGATGTTGGGTGGGGGAGGAAGGCAGTGAAGGAAGGGAAAGTGCATCAGTTTAACCCAGCTCCCCAACATCTATATGGATTGGGCACTTCAGCAGGGCTTTTTGGAGCTTTTACCTAAAGGTGATTAGCTATTAGATAAAAATACCAAAGAGCCCTGCTGAAGTGTGTGACCCATATAGGCATTGTGTGAGTCTACCAATTCGAGGCCTCTTCTGGGCATGCACTGTGCTTGGTGCAGGGGCAGACCCAGCTGAAAGTCAAGTGCTGGCTTTTTGTTCATTTCCATGTCTTTGGGAGAGTAATTCTCAAACCAAGATGCCATGGCATCCTGGGGCCCCTTGAGATCCTTTCAAGGGTGTCATGCAGCAGTGATGCTGTTACACGGGCAAAACAAGTGATAAGATAAAGCCTTTGAGTTGGTATGATGAAAAGATACCGGATTTAACCCAAAGAACCTTGTCTGCCTACACCCTCAGACCAAGAGGGCTACAACCTACACTCCTAAGATCAACCCCGAGACTGCAAAGAGGAGTCTGGAGCAGGAAAAGCCTTCTGCTCTCTTTGAACTAGGGGGAGGGGGACGGGGAGGGGACGGTTAAAAAAAAGGCCTGAAAACTCAAGAAGCGGCCTTCTCCCAGAGGGACAACCTTGGTGGTAGCATTACTAACGTTAAAGAAGCGAGTCAATTTTTTTTCAGGCAGACGATGACGGCGCGGAGGGGGAAAGGAAGCGGGGCGGTGACAGCCCAAAAAGAGGCGGGAAAAGGGGTGCAGGGCCCGCACCAGCAGGCAGGGATCTTGCAATTCGTGCCTTAGAGAAGCCCAAGCGCCAGAAGCGAGCACGACGCAAACGCGGGAGGCCGGGACGAGCAGGAGGCACACAGCTGGGTTACCTGGGGCCACGAGCACCCACTGGTCGGGCCTCGCATCCGCCGGCCGCCGCCGCCTCTGCATGGTCCTGGGGCAGGGACGCCGGAAGCGGAGGGGGAAGGGGCAGAGGCGCGGCGGGCGGGATCACTGTCTTCTGAGAGGGACGAGTGCGCCCCCCTCTTGCGCGGGGAAGTGGTACGGCCCGCAGAGGAGCGGGGCTGCGTGGGAGTTTGGTGGCGTGTCTCAGCCGGCTGCTGTGCTTTGCGGGTTGGGTGTCTGCAGCGCGCCGTAGCGCTGCCCTGCTGTGTCAGGCGGTGCAGCTGCTCCGGGGAGCTTGCTAGGGAGCCACAGGCTCTTGTTATACTTCAGCTTTTTTACTTTGGAGAATATGTGGCGGCAGCAGCAGAGCATCCCAATGCCTGAAGAAGGGTGTTAAGCTTGCAAATAAGATTGTTCCAACTATTTAGTCGGTGTAATAAAAGATTTGTTGTCTACCCAGAGCCTTGCCTATAGATAGTAGAGCCCCAGGTGGAGAAGCTGGCTTGTGCCATGTGTCTGTACTGAGTTGCAACCAAAACGACCCCCTGATACCTGAGCGTAGCTCTCAAAGCGTTCCATTCATTCCCCCCAGTCAGCAGGAGAAGGAGGTAGTGACCGTGCAAAGCAAGCATGTCCTGGAGACCCTTTGTTTTAATGCCAACATCCCACCAAAATATCTGGGCAGTTTACTTAAAAGGCGCTCTCACGGTTTGGTTCCATGCCTGTTCATTTCAGGGCCTTACAGGGTTGCCCAACATACCTCGAGGGTTGCAAAATACACCTGTGAGCCCCAGTCTTTGTGTTCACACTCATTCAAAAGTTGGATTGGAAGAGAGGCGGCCGGCCACCTGTTGCATTGGGAATGTGTGCTGGAGCAGCCAGATTTCAACAGGCAATCTTTTTCTGTATTTAGGCCTGTTTACAAGGAAAGCAAAAAGAACCTTAAGTTGAACCCTCATACAGGAAAGGATTAAAAGCTCAGGCAGAAGTGACAATTTTCACTCAGTTCAGCCCCTGAAAGTGCTGTATAGATGTGACCAAGCAGAAGTGCACAGCTGCAGAATGCTATGAAGGGCTGGAACCCATGAAAATCTGAACCATCGTTGCACAAGGGTTCAGATGAAGATGCTTCAAAATGGAGCAGCTTCTGTAAGTTGCGTCACTTTGCCTCACAGCCCCTGCCTTATTTTCAGAATTGGGAGGGTAGGGGAAGGAGCAGAGGGAATTTGGGCTGAGGTTGTTTTCAGCCAGCACTGGAGGGTGGGGTTTGGAGTCCCCCATCCCACCTTCCAGTGCCAGCTGGGGAACTCCCAGAATGCACTCCCCCTGCTCCCTTTCCCTCTGGCAGCAGAGATGGGGAAAGAGTGGGGGAAGGGCATTGTTAGGGGAGAGCGGCTACAGGCTTGTGGCTTTTCTAAATAGCAGCTGGACTTCCCAACCCCTGGGACCCACCAGAGAATTTCTGTTGGGTTTGGGGGAATGTTGTAACTCATGGCACTTCACAGGAAGTGCCACAAGTTACAACAGGGAGCTGCTCTTGTCTATGCCTTTAGTGCATGCTCCAGGTCACACAAGGCGCAGACAGAAGTGACGATTTTCACCCAATCTGACCTGTGAAAATCCTCTAAAGCTGTGACCAAATATAAGTGCACTGCTGCAGAGCACTTTAAAAGGTCCTAATCCTGCAACAATCTGAGCCCTCATTATATGAGGGCTCAGATGAAAAGTGCAAAGTGGAGCACCTTCATTTACTTGTATCTATGCATGCTGGCAGCAGGGCTGGGTGATGCGGCCCAGCCCTGCTCCTGGCGCTGTTTTCAGAATGGGAGAGGGGAAGGGAGCAGAGGGAGCTCATTTTGGGGGCTGCCCAGCCAGTGCTGAAGGGTAGGGCAGGTGGACTGGAGCGCCACCCCTGCAAGGTGGGGGGAGCTCCAATTCCCCCCCCCACACACACACACTAGCACAGCTGGGGAAACCCCAAAACAGACTTCCCTCTCCTGCCTTCTCTCTCGTATCCTGAGACGAAACAGGAGCTGGGAGAGGGGGGTGGAGCTCTATCCCCTACCCTTCTGACCCAATAGCTAAAGCCTGTTGGGTCAGGAGGATTGGTTTAACTCATGGCACTTTCTGTGAAGCATCATGATTTAGATCCAGGAGCTGCACTTCTGTCTGCACCTACACTGTTTATTTGGGTTACTGATTTCAATGAGGGTCCTGCTACATGTTACAAATATTACACGATTAAATAGTTGATTGCACAATAAATTTAGACCAGCCACATGTGCAAAGTAATTATCATACCATAAAATGACTTTCAAGCTATAAAAAGATCCAACCAGCCACAAAGTTAGTGCTTGAAACATGTAACAATTCTATAGGTGGTTTTTATCCAGTTTTAATTTGAATTTGTAGCAGGGCCCTGAGGTTTTAAGGTAGGGGTTGGCAACCCATGGCTCTGATCCAGCCTGCAGATCCATTTGATCCAACTGCAGACTTCAGGTTTTGGCAGGGTTTGGGACTGGCCTAGGAGGCTTTGGCAGCAGTCTCTCTTCCTGTATGGTCAGCAACAGCTGGATCTCTCTTCAGGCCTTCTCTGAGAGAAGGGTGAAAAGTAGCCAATCCTAGCATCCATCTCCCCACTACCTCTGACCAAGCTGAGTTATTTCATTCCACAACTTGAAAAGGTGGCAAAAAGCTGCACAAATATTAAAACACCTGTCAATGCATGCAGAAAAAGGCAACATCGTAATGACGAATGTCAGCTTGTGCAAAAAGGCTGTTGCCTATTGTAGGGCTATTAGCAGTGTAGCCATGAAAAGCCACCTATCTATTACAAAATGCAAGATGAGAACTAAATATTCTACAATAGGCTATATAATACTCTCTGCTTGGAAATTTGAACCCCTCAGCAACTGCAGTGTTTCCAGGATCGGGCTTATGGTGAAGATGGTGTCATAACACCCAACACTATCAAAAGTCATTGTATATTTGTAAACCTCATACATACTCGTATTTTTTTAAAAACCAATACATATTTAAGTACATAATTTCAAGTGCTTCCAACATAATTTGAAATCAAGGGGAGTTGCAGCTGCTCATTCATCTGTTTAATTTATTTTGATATATAGAAGCACTTCTCACAATCCCCAGATATATATTTACTTTGTGATACTATAATACGGTAGTTTATACAGTATTATAAAACTACCGTATTATAGTATCACAAGGTGTACAAGATGTATAACTATAATTCTTATTATCTGAGTTCTTATATAAGAGAATTATATAATTCTTATTATCTTATTAATTCTTATAGTTATACACCTCAGAAATTACCTTAAGTAAAATCAGGCAGTAGTTTAGTTATAAATATTTGCAGTCAGCAATAATGTATTCACACAAGTTTTTTTTTTTATCTGCCTTTTTGAGTAATATTTCAAGATGTACTAATTAAGGATATCTATTGTCTATGGAATTGTGGAATTGTAGAAGTATCCAGCTAGGATGGTTTAGGAATAATAAATCCTGCATCTGTACAGGCAGTTGGACTAGATCAGGGGTCTCAAACATATGGCCTGTGGGCTGAATCCAGCTCATAGAGCTATAACATCCAGCCTATGAGGCTCCTGGAGGGGCTGGGAATTTGGGGGCAGGGTAAGCAGGGGTGAGGCCCACTGTTGAATTCTGGGATGCAGAGCCCGTTTTAACAGCAAGGGGATAAGTAATGGGTTGCATTAATCCCCAAAGCTCCCTGAGCCAACACAAGACCACTGCCACTCATCTAGCACTAGAGGTTAGTCTGGATCTGACCTGTGAGGGGTACTATAGTATGGTTTCAGGCAGGGGGCCAAACAAATTTGACACCCCTGGACTAGGTGATCTTTGAGGATCCTTCTGAAACTGAAATTCTATAAGTACAAAGACGTGTTCCAGGACTTCCTCACTTTAACATTTTAATTGCTTTTAAATTAACAGATATTCCCCCTGCTCTTCTCCCCATAAATGGCCTCAGTGCGTGCCTGTAAACATGAGGGGACATTGCATTGATTTGTTGTAATTACAGTGCATCGGAGAAGATTCAATTAATTGAGTCTGCTGGATTGTGCTAATTAGCATGCTCCAGTAGCTTCCGTGTCTCATGCATCAGTGTCCCTGCACTTCATAATGGTGGCTGGGGAGCTTTAAGTAAAGGTTGTCAAAAGAGCTTTAGTTGAAGCACCTCCACTGCCATTTTGAAGTGCGGTGACACTGATATAGGAGACACTGTGGGTGCTTTAAATAGAGTGGCTCTAGCAGCTGCTCTAATTAAAGCACCCCCGAACCCCAGGCCTGGAGCACATGTGAAGACACCCAGTGATACCTTAAGGGGAAAACAAGATCATTCTGAAGTTTCAAAACCTAGACTGATTTAAATTGTGGTAGTGATATCACTGCAAGTACTTACTTAGCCTGAGCATAACATGTATGGGTATTCTCATTTGTTTCCCTAAGACTTATCATGGTCAGAAAGTGAAACAGACATAATATGTGATTGCAGCCAATGTGAGAAACTGAAGAGCCATGTAACAGATTTCAGAGCCATATGATATGCATTCATACCTCACCTGCACTCTGCCCATTAATCCATTTCTGCCATGACTACTCTAACAGGCCAAAACTCTGAATGGATGCAAACAACCCCTTTTGCCAAAGGAATGTTACTTTCTGTTGCCAGAGAAATGTTGCCTTTTTTCATCTTCAACTGTAGAATCTCCCTCTCCCTTCCCAAATTAAATGGGCTTGAAGTCAAGTAATTTTCAAGCGCTGCTTTGCAGCAATCATAGGTAAATTGTTCAGATAAATGGGATTTTTTTTAAAGCCAAGGTTGCCCTGCAAGAGAAAGAAATGGTTTAGTTTACAGGCTTGGCTACATAATGTTCCTGCAAATACACACATTCTTAAGTCCTACTCACATGATTGGAGATAAACATGTGCATAAATCATTGCTGGGTCTGGCCTAGGATTGCAGTGATATTTGATTTAATAAAGTAAGGTGCCTAATAATGAACTAAAACATGGTTCATTTATTAGCGTTAAAAGGGAATTATGGTTTATCCAAATGCCTATTTATTACAAATCACATGAGCATGGGTCTGTGATATTGAAGCCTTTTGAAAATGTCTTATTTAGTTTTTATTTTCAATATATTTATTGTATTACATTTTTTCCTTTGTATTAAGAGACAAGTAACACTATTTCTTCACCCTCACAACCCTGACTATACAGACAAGGAAAATCACCAAAGTAAACATGAAACCTGTAAAGCAGAATAAATCCAGACCAAGACATGGATCATACTGGGTTTTAAATGAAAATAGTCTTTCTTAAATAACAATGCATTTATTCTTGGAGACAACCCCTTAATCAAAAGTTCTTTACAACCCCCAGAATATGAAAAGTCTGCCAAATCTGTGTGTATAAAATGTAATGATCTCAATATGTTTTGATTCTGTGTACAAAAGGAAAAGAAAAACAACATAAAATAAGGACCAAGGTGAGCTTGGTCTTGAACTCATGTTAAAGGGGTTTCTGTTGTTCTGCCTAGCCCCACAATAGCTCTGCAGAGAAAAGTATCAGAATGGAAGCTCAGTCTGATTTCTAAATTCCTGGGGTCACTTTTAACTTTTTCCCCAAGTCCATTCACTTTTTCCCTTTTGATCATTTAGAATAAGATGATGTTGGCAAATCTAACTTGCAATTATTTGTCTAGTGATTTTTCTCTACAGCAAGGGTCATTTAAAAGCAGATGACAAAGGGTACCTGTAGACATGCCTGGAGATAACACCAATGCGCTATAATTACAGCACACAGGAGCAGACTCGATTAATCAAGTCTGCTGGAGTGTGCTAATCAGGGTGCTCCAGCAGCCTCTGTCTCATGTATTAGCATCCTTGTACTTCAAAAGGTGGTGGGGATGCTTTAACTAAAGTTTGTTGAACATGCCCCCACCTCCATTTTGAAGCACATGAGATGCTGAAGATGCTTTAATTAAAGCACCCTTCTCTCCACCCACCCAACCCTAGGAGCATGTGTAAAAATGCCCAAAGACTGGACAGTTTCTGTAACCTGGTAGAGGAAATCTCTAAAGCCCACACCTTCCAACCATCTACACTGGAACAGGGTTGCCAAGCCCAGAAATATTTTTTTACTGACAATCTGCAAACTTTTAACTGACAACTAAACTTTTTTATTGATATGTTTTTACTGAGGGAGTTAGCTGTGTTAGTCTGGAATTAGGCAGAAGGCGGGGTAGATCTGCACCTATAGACCAGGTACAGACATTACACTGTTACTAGTATAAATAATCAGCAGGAATTCTGTTTTTCTCTGATTAAAAAAAACTCCCCAATTTTCAGATTACCACCTCCCCCAATCCACATGTTTCCATGATTAAAATGAAACACACACACATATTATATATATATGTATATATTATATATTATATAATATGTGTGTGTGTGTAGTGGTGTATACACACACATACATACGTACATACATACATACATATACATACATACATACATAAACACACACACACTCACACACATATATGTGGCATTTTATTGTAATCATAGAAAAATGTGGATTTTGCATTACTTCTTTTAATCTGAAAATTGGAGATTTTTTTTATTAGAGAAAACTAGGATCCCTGGTGATCAGAAACTGGTCTATACCCATAACAGAACAGAAGTTTTGTGCACTTAGACTGGTTTAAAAATGGTGGAACCCGCAGATTTGCAATCCCACCCCCACACACCATAGAGGGAATGTGTATTCTGTCCACTACTGATCTAAAATACACAGTTTACAGAAACTGCATAACTTAGATCAATTCCACCTTGGGCTTTTTGAATGTATCTACCTAGCCTTATAGACTAACTAAAGCTGTGATTAGACTACAAAGAGTAAGGAAGGGAGAAGGAAAAGGGAGGGGGCACTGTTGAGAAAGGCAAGGTGGATAGGAAAGAGAAAAAACAAACCAGTTAACCCACTGGGGGACATAAAGTTTATAAAAGATAATCCTGGTAATGGGATAAGAATTCATAATCTTGGTTTAGACCTACTGAACACAATATAGTCTGTGGAAGATTTTTGTTCTAAAATGTTGCATTCAAGTTCATTTTTAAAATTTTTTCTCTAAGAACAGCCACTCTGAGGTCCATGTCTGAATGTCCAGAAAGGCTAAACTATTTTGCCACAGTCTTTCTGATACTGCTATTAGATTGGTGTTCATTCATTCCTACATTCAGCTATCACTCTGTCTCTGCAGTGTAGACAGCAGAAGGGCATTACAAGTAGGTGATGGTGTATATCAGGGGTGGGTAAAATACAGTCTGCAGGTCGGATCTGACTTGCCAACTGGCTGGATCTGGATCTGGCCTGCAGCTGCTCCTGTGGCACTCCACATGGGGCTGAGTCCTACTTGCTCCCACCAAGGCAGCCTGTGCTATGCTCCCACCAGCCCTGTCCCTGATCAGTGCACAACTTCTGGCAGAGCTGTTCCCAGTGTGGTTACAGCCAGCTAGATGCTCCTCTGCCCCCCTCACCTTCAGCACATGCAGGTGGGCTGAAGCTTCTCTGCTCATCTACCCAGAGCAGTGCAGCAGGGGCAGGAATGGGAGGAGTGGCCGCTGGATGCAAGGAGAGCACAGCAGCACCCAGACAACTGCAGTTGAACTAGGAACAGCCCCAATGGAAGCTGTGTGCAGGCTGGGACTGGCAGGGCTGTTTTGCTCACCACATCTCCAGCTGTGGCTCCTGCTCCTGCCATGCTACTCTGGCTGGGCAGGGGGGAAGCTTCGGCCAGACAGCTCCTGCCCAATGTCCGGAGCTCCAGCACCTGGCTGCCTTCTGCTTGCTCCGCCCACCATCTTGTGGCTGCTTATAGCACTGGGTGGGCAGAGTAGGTGGAAGGCAGCTAGAAGCTAGAGCCAGAGCTCCATGCACTGAGCAGGAGCCACCTAGCTTAGGCTTCCTGCCCACCCACCCAGAGTGGTGCCACAGGGTAAGGAGTAGCAGCAGCTGCAACTAGAGGCAAGGGAAGCAGAACAGCCCTACTGGCCTGGACCCTGGCCAGCATGCAGCTTCCAGCTAAGCTGTTCCCAGTGCAGCTGTAGCCGGCCAGGTGCTGCTTTGCTCCCCTTGCCTCCTGGTGACAATGCAAGCCCGGCTGGTTACAGCCACACTAGGAGCAGCCCCGCCAGAAGCTGTATACTGGCCAGGGTTGGTGGATGTGGGTGGGAGCAGGTGCTAGCTGCCCCAGGCAGGGCTTGGCCCCACACTGACTGGGCAAGCTCTGCTGCATGCGCCCCCTTCCTCCCACTTCCCCCTCCCTCCTTTAACCCTGGGCTGGCTCCTAGGCAGCCCTCCCTGCCACATACACACATGCACTCTCCACCCCCCACCCCCCGTACACCCCCTGTTACTCTCACACAGGGCAGGGCATGCAGGAAGTGGATCATGCCTGTCCACTCCTAAACATTGCTCCCCACCCTCCCAAAACCCCATAGGGAGTTTTGGTGAGTCGTTGCAGGTAGGGGCGAGGGCTGATCCAACCCATGACGTTTAATCAAAACTCTATGTGGCTCTCAGGCCCAAATAATTGCCCACCCCTGGTGTATTTGATGTTGGTAGATGTGCAGGTGAATGAACTTCAAATGCTATAATGTGTTATTTGGTCCAGTGATGATGTGGTTTGTGTTGATATGGGGGCACAGCCAGCATCTGGGTCTAAGACAAGGTCCGGTGCTTTATGAGACTAGGAGTTAGATAATCTAGAGAGGTGGTGCTTGAAGCTGAGGTGCTGCCCATAAGCCAGGACAGGTCTGTTTCCATGACTACCTGAGACAGTCATCCTTTTCCAGGAGGTTTTGGAGATCGTTCATGAGGTGTCTGAAGTGTTCAAGCTGGAGGCTGAAGGTGACAGCTGAAGGGATTCTGTTCTTTGTCTCAGGGTTGGTACTGTAGTAGGTCAGGGCAGATGCTGTGAGTTGGGCTCTGTTGATTAGAGTGGCTACAGTTTGGGAATTCTATTACTGTAGGAATCCCGGCTCCAGATCCTTAAGACTGTGCATCCCAGTCAGTGGCATCAGAATAGATACAGTTGCAATGTAGAGCTTGGTTGTAGATAATGAATCTGGTAGTATGCTTAGGATGAGAGCTGCTGATATGGAGGGAGCTGTAGCAGTCACTTGGTTTCTAATACAATGTGGTGACAATATGGACATTGCAAAATTTCAGTTGTGTCCAAGAAATTAATTTCCTGGGAAAAGTAGTCTAGAGTCAGTTTGATGGAGGGCTGGGAGTTATTAAAGTCCTGGTGGAATTCCTATGCTGAAATGCATGTTAGTGGCTTCTAATAAAAGTAAAATGCCTAGTATAGATGGTTTTGGTACAAGCTCAAAGGTCTGATATGTATTTGGCTTTGATTGATTGAAGTGGACCTGAAAGTCTACCCTAAATATTGTGTAGAAATACCCTAAAATTAGTACTTGAAAGCCATTAACTTCAGAAAAGACTTAAATACACTGCAATTAAAAAGTAACACTAACTACAGTAGCCACATTCTGCTTCCATAATAGAATTCCAGTAGGACTAACTTATGGACAAAGGGGTGCAACACAAGTAACATTAGCAGAACTCAGTTCCTTTAGTTGAAGGAAAATTTAATTCATACTCAAGATACAAATATTTGGTTAAAAAAAGAACATTTTCTTAAGGGTGCTTTGTTGCCAATCTTAGCTGTTTTCAAGGGTCTGAGACTAAGCTGCAGAAGTGTGCCTAAAGCAAAATGACCCAAAACCTGTTTCTTAGAGATAAAAGAAAGAATCACTGGGGACATAATAAGTAGCTTGATCGGTAAAGTAAAGAAAGCAATTAACATGTCCAGCTGAACCAGTAGTGACATCACATTAAAGAAAGCAAAAAGCTGAAGAGCAGACATTATATAAGGAGGGCTGAAAACATAAAATCAAAACATAGCATATTATAGTTTTAATTTAAGCTTGTTAGTAATAGTGATTGATACAACCACATTTAGCAGATGTGATTTTGCTATAAATATCTTTGTGATAAGTTTCTTAACTAAGCTGTAAAAACAAAAGCAACCTTGTCAGTGAAGACCATAAAACAAGGTAAAAAGAAAGCAGGATGGTGGCAAGTGATATTACAAAATAGCGAAGGAAGAAAATGAGAAATCTTCCCTACTAAACATTGTAATTTTCAGAATAGCATAAATCCCAAGTAATTAACATCTTCCAATACCATACTAAAAATTGGTTCAGTCTAGTTTTCAATGGTTCAGTGAAACAAAGAAAATTAAATATAAATCAATCATACAATATTTGTTAGCATAAGCCATGTGGAAATTTTGGACTAGAGGGAAAATTGGCGAAAGTGTACACTATTCAGAAAATATTTAAGAGTAGTTCAAATTCTATCACAATGCACTGCAGGATATATAAAGGTAAATTATGCTCTTTGTCACATAAATGCAAATCACCTGAGTTGTTCTGAAGCTCACAACATCTTCTCTCAAAAAAAAAAACCTTCAGAAGGAAACTCAGAGTAAGGAAATCTCTGTAGTGTTCCCTTTAAAGTAATCCACTCCCATACAAAATCACTGGACTCATAATTTGTTCATTTGGAGAAAATACTCTGTGCCATTCTGCCAAAGATAATCAGTTCCTACATAGGGCAAGCCAAAGTCATTTCTGTGGAACAGTTTGTGCCTCTGCACCAGACCTAACAACACCTGACCCAGTTCTGTCAGCATAACTCCAATACCAGCTTCTTCACCAGGCTGCTCCTATTTTCTAAGTCTGGGGGTGGGAGGTCCCAATGGAAAGATGTTTTTTATTGTTTTTATTGTTATTATTTCCACAAGACCAGAAGAGAGTATTGACACATACACATTCACAGACAGTTTTCTTGATGGCCTATCCTCCCTCCATCCCATCTCTCCATCCCATTTCCCATCATAACACAAAGATATGGGGGAAGACATCTTATTGGGGCCTCTAGGCATGTGAAAAAGGGTGTAACAAAGGCAGATAAAGCTCAGTCCTTATGTAGAAGCATGAAGATTTGTAAGTAGAAGATCCCTGGCTATATAAAGGGAGGGAGAATGAATTGACTTTTGAGCAGCATTTGGAGCAAATTTAACATGGATTATATCTGCTCCTTTAAGAGTCACATAGATATATATAAAATCATGTATTGAATTCATTTCCTTCTTCATTTCCATGGTGAATTATGAGACCAGGATTCAGCATTTCCATTTAAAAATAGATTACAGCATCACCAGCCCCTAAAACCTGAAGGGAGTGTTCATTTGTTCTGTTTCATGGGTTTTTATTGTCCCAGCTTGTAACAGGGAGCCAGAGGCTTCTTGTTACTTTAAGGGTGGAACAGCTGCAGAGAGTCCCAGGTGAAGGGAACTGCCCAATAGGAGCTCTGAAAGACAAGTCATAGGCTGTATCCAGGCATGTGTGGAGGTTTGGTTTGCTAGTTGTCCCCAGGGGTGATATACCTTGTGCCACTGTTACTTGTACCCAGGAAATACCTATGTTATGCGCACATTGGTGTGTAAGTTACCCCGGGTAGGGGAGAGGAGGTTGGGGCCAGCACTGGGCTGGCCCTACTAGCCTTACCTGGGGTCCTGGGGGCCTCCCAGAGCTACAGCAGCAGTAATCCTGCCATGTAGAGCCTGTCTGGCAGTGGAGTGTGACTCCAACTGGCCAGGCTCTGGCTTTTGGCAGTACACACTGCCACTGCATGTGCAGCTCTGCTTTTTTTCTCCGCAGGTTTTTTTGCTTCTTATATATCCAGGGGACAAAAAAAACCCAGTTCAGAGAACAATGGAATGTGAAGTATGCAGTGCTACAGATGTCTGTGATGCCACATACTGTACAGCCATGCTCATCTGGATGGTCCTAGAGAACTAATAGGCTGTGAACAACTACCACAGAGCAAGTGGCCCTGCAATAGGTCAATAGGACAGGGCCTTCCTAGGCAAAAAAGTGTAGACTGCAGTGCTAGTGGCACAGCACTGTTCCATAGGCCAGACCCCTATTTAGGTAAGAAAGGCACAGCCATAGCTGGTTAGGTCAGCCAGTAAACCTAATGGAAAACACCTACAGCTGGTCTGGGAAGACATGTGATTCAAAGGAGCAAAGTTTAGGGAGTTCATAAGTTCAAGGAGAGCCTGGGAGTCAGTATGGCCCTGTGTGCTGCCAGAGAAGGAGCTCTGTGCTGAGAGGGCTATTGTGGAGGGACTGACTGGGATCTGCCTGCGCTGAGGACTGGAAGGAATAAACTGATGGCTGGTAAAGAGTTTAGTTTTGGTATGCAGCCAGGGGGCTCATACTGAATTTATAGATATGCTCCAGAGGTGGCGGGGTGGGGCTGGTTATATTAGAGCAGCTCCAAAAGCTGCACTAATTAAAGTGCCTAAGGTGTCATGGGTATCAGCATCTCTATGCTGAAAAATGTTGGTGGGCACTTTGAACTAAAACTCGTTGAACAAGCTTTAATTTAAAGGGCCCTGTCATCATTTTTCAGGATGGGGATGCTGATACATGTGATCCTGGACTCTGCTGGATCACAGTAATTTCCACGTTCCAGCAGAGTCAATGAGTCTGCTTCATCATGCTGGAATTACAGTGTATTGGAGCAGCCTTCCTGCATGTGTGTAAATGCTCATAGTCTCTATTATAGTCTGAGGGCTTACTTTTTGTTGTAGATTTTACCAGAAGATCGGCAAGGAACTAGTAGGGGAGATTGGAGGTCCCAGCTGTGTCTAAAGGGCACATGGTTGCCTATAAACTCAGCGTGTAACTAGGTTCCAGCCCTGGCCTAGAGGTTGCTAGGAAAAGGAACCCTGAGCCTGTGAGGGGGTGAGATCTAACTCCTTAAGGGACAAATTCTGGGTCCTGGGGTCTGGGGTCTTCAAGGAGCAAGATCCAAGACCTGGCCTGAGGCTGAGATACGAGTGATGTGGGCTGGAGTACAAATTCCAGGTACAACACAGGGTCCCAAAAAGGCAGGACCCTCATTAAACACCTAAAAGCCTGAAGAGGCATAATATTGGACTGGGGTAAAGGTCCAGTGAAATGAAGTGAGACATGGGCATGGCTATAGGGGAGGTCAGAGGCCACAAACTTCTCATTAAGGTGCTGGGTGCACTAGTGCACCAACTGCCAATGGGTCAGAGTCCATCCTGGGTCTCTGATGTGAGTCTCCCTTTTCCAAGCTGACTAACGATAACAAGATGTGGCAGGAAAGAGAAAAAAAGATATAAATATGTTATAATTTCCCATATATAGAATATAATTAGTGTAAGGTCATCTAAAATTTGTCATCCCCCACTGTGGTAGTGGGGAAAGCAGCAAGGGACAATGGACCAGACACCCATCCCTTGCTCCCCTGGCCCTTGTCCCTCCATGCCTGCCCCTGCAATGTACCTTCTGCCACTTGCCCCTCCATACCTGCCCCTCGCCCCCACCTCTTCTCCCCATGTCTATGCCTGTCCCTGCTTCAGCCTGATTTCCTGCCCCTTGACTCTCCTCCTGCTCCACATTATCTTCTGCTCTGCTTCTCTAGAAAAGTCAGCAGCAGTGTGGCCCTGGCCTGAGCCCAGCCCAGCCTACCCAGACAGAAGCTGCAGCAGCTCCCAGCCAGGTCAGATCAGGGTGGAAGGGAACAGAGCCAGAGCAGAAGGTAAGGGTGTGAGAGAGCAAGTGGGCAGAGGGGAGCAAGAGATGAGGGAAGCAGGGGGTGGGGGTTCAGGTACAGGCACAGAGGGCAAGGAGACAGGCTGCAGTTTTGCCCCCTCCAGTCTTCCCTGCATTTCCCCCAGCTGTGTCCCCCCTCCTCCACCAAATGAGCTATTTCAGCCTGGGACAGGCAGTGGCCCAGCTCTGGCTTCAGCCTGGAACTGAGGACCAAAGCCAGATATGAGCCACTACCTGCACTAGGCAGGAACACAAATCCAAGACAAGGCTTTTTTTCCCATGCTAACTGAGAGGGAAAAAATCTTATCTTAGATTCAAGTAAATATGGTATAACTTGCATTTTATTGATGATCTGAGGTCTAACAATTATATGTATATAATATATATTTAAAATATAAAAATGAATAGCATTCTCAATGATGTGGATCATTCATAAGCAAATTAAATCTTACCAATAATTAGGAATTTGGCAGTTTCTTTCTTTCTTTCTTTCTCTCTCTAATTGATATCTGTTAATCATATTGGAACCAGCTATAACCTAATGTTCCTTCTACATCAGACTCGAAATAAAAAAGGTCAGATGAATTATATATTGGCTTGTGAAGTGTTGTGTCTTCACTAATGCATGTAAGCCTATTTTTTAATAAGAGTTGCTAAGCTGTGGTATTATTAATATACATGAAAATAGATTTCAGCCAAGAATCTACTCAAAGGGAATTCTAGAAGGCAAAAGGTTCTTGTTATTTGAAACTGCATTAACAATACTTTGTGACCTTCAATGCAGAAAGCTGCCTTGATAATGTATATTTATCATCTACAACTTTATTTAAACAAAGAGGCTGTTTTAAGATGCTGTATCAAAAGCTCTAGACAGATCAAAAACTGTTGTCTTTGATATAGCCCTTATCAAGAACATCATACCAGAGATGAAGAATTGGCAATAAAGCAGCCCCTGTACTGCACTTGGGAATGAACCAAACTGATTACAAAGAAAGATTGTAAATTGATTTAAAATGTGAAAGGGTAGTATTAAACTTAAAGACTACAGTATTTGTTCCATATCTTTAGAAATGACTGGCTGAATAGTGACTTGCCTATAGTCTGAGACAGACTTTTTATCATGTCTTCTAGATGGAGAAAAATACAGGCATGCTTCATTTATTTGGAAAACGGCCATAGGTCAAATAGATTAAAAATGTAAGGAGTCAGTGCAATAGTTCTGGTTGTAACAGTTAAGCATTTGGACTGCAGTATCCTTATATCCTCTAACAAAACAGATATTCATGCTACATAGGATTTTCCCTACCACTCCTTTTTCCAAGAAAGTGAAGTGAGAGGACAAACCGAGAGGTTATTGTACCAATATTGTTGTTTGGGAAATGTGCTTAAAATTGATTAAATGTTAATAAACATTGTACACATTGGTTATTCTGCTTACATTTCACCATGGATTATGTAAAAAGAATGCTGCACAGAAATGAAAGGTGTTCTCATTTGGATGATGTTAAAGATTTTATGAACCAGTTAAACACAATATCTGCTGGTTTCTAACTGACAACAGTGTAGCCCCAAAATATGGAAATTTGCAACAGCATGCCCCAAAATTTCCATTTGGTTGTGAAAACAAATACTAGTATATATCTCACAAATCTGCAGAACACAAAACCAAAGCCTTTTTGGAACAGGAGCAGCTAGAGAAAAATGATGCATACTAGTTAAACTCAGCACTTTTATTACTGTTTCTGAACTGACCCCAGTCTGGTGATTCATGTGATTTCTTAGTCTCTCAGAATTATGGTTTTAATTTTAGCTAAATGCCCAAGTCCAGCAAAGATCCCTGGTTTTATGATTTAACTGCACTGCTTTGGAAGGGATACACTATTCATTATATGAAGAAAGTTGAAGAGTAGCTAGTTCAAAAGGACACGAACAGTGTTTGAAATTAGAGAGGTTAAAAGTATCCATAAGACCAGAGAGGTAGTTACCTGTGTTAGTTTGAAATCAGGCAGAAGGCAGGTTTGTGTTAAGTATGAGTTAAACAGGGACTGCAGAGTCTTATCCCATTACTTGGATTAGCTTTTGTGACTCCTTTGTTCCCAGGAGTTGTTTGCTTGTTAGCTTCTCCCAGCATTGACCCTCTCCCTCATCATGTCTCCTCCTTCTCCCATCTTTTTACCCACTTCTTGTATTCTAGTCACTCACTCCTCTTCATACATTGCTCTATTCTGCCCTTTCACAACATCTGATGACGTGAACTCCATTTCATGAAAGCTTGAGCTCTGTATATATCTTGTTTAGTTAGTCTGTAAGGTCCATATCTACCCTGCCTTTTGAATAAAACAAGAACCAACCTGACTAAGAAGACATAAATCAAATTTAATTTAAATGGAATTATATTTATGTATTTATTGAATGTTCATTTCTTTCTTCCATTTTACACACTCTAAGGTTTTGCTAATTAAGAAGCAGTAACAGGGATCCTGGTTTTCCCTGTCTAAAAATTCATCATTCTCTGATAAAGATCTGAATTCTCTGATTTAAAAACTCCAAAATCTGTGTTTTTCCATGATTAAAATGAAACACCAATATACATATAGGTATCAGTTGAACACAACATTTTGCTGGTATAGTTACAATTTTAAAGCAAGTTGAAAGCTGAACAGTGCCTCAATCATTATGATAAAATACATTCTAAATATCTATATATTTTGGCATTTGATTTGAGTTTTTTATCATAGAAAATCAGAGCTTCCCCTGGCCCCTTTGTGCACCAGGATATGGGTCCAGCTCTGGCTGTCCCACCTGCTGCTTTGTGGTGCTGAGCAATCCTGATATGTTGGTGCCCCTCACTCCCAACCTGCAGCCCTCCACTCCCTCACCTTGCCCCTCTTTCCCTACCCACTTCCCTTCACCTCTAGGCTCCAGCTTCCCAAGTGTGTGGGGTGGGGGGGCAGTGTGGGGGGCAGGAGGGGTGCCTGACCATAGCTCTACCCCACCAACATGGTCCAGCCACCCATGCTGCCCCCTACCCCACCTCTCCTCTGGGTTTGAGCTGTGTCTTGCATGCAAATGGCTAAAGGAGATGAGGGCAGCACATTGCCCCCTTCTCCCCCACCCCAGTCCATTACTCCTCAAGCTGCTGGTGGCATGGTTGGCATGGGGATCCTGGTGGTGGCAGGAGCAATGAGTTTGCTATGCCCTCCTACACTGGGTCCCACCTGCTAGACTGTGGAGGTGGCCTCATGCAGGTCCAGCCAGGCTGCAGCCCTATGCCCCCTTGTGGACACACACATCTGGGGAAGCATGTGCCCCCCATGCCTCCCCAATGCATTGCCTATGGTGTCTGACCCTGTCCTGGGAGTGCATACCGTGGTGGGAAGCCAGCCCCCCTTCATTACCTTTCCCCTCAACAACTTACCTGGGGCACATCCCACTGCCCAGTTGTGCCCTAAAGCCACACATTCCTGCCCTGGCTCCGGGCCCCATGCACTGCCCCGATTGTGCAGCATCTCCAGCCCCAGCTGCCAACCCTGCCCCACTCCCTCCCTCACTCTGGGGTTTTGGCATGAACTGCTTCCTCAATTTACCCCCCACCTCCCCATGCACTGGCTATGTCCCCCTGATAGATTTACCTGCAGGCAACTAGGGGACCTGCTCTCCAGCACACCGGCTGGGGCTGTATTGATGGCTACATGCATGTGGTCATGTGCACACATGCATGTGGTGCCCCATGCATCCAGTCAGCCTCCTTCTGCTCTCCCCAGCCCCAAACATCCTCTTGGAGGTTGAAACTGCCAGCCTGCAAGGGGAAACGTGAAGTTTCCTAGGTTTTTCTCCTTTAAAAGAGAAAATCCATGTTTTTTGATGGCAAATGGAAAACCTGGATTCCTGGTGATGAAATAGACCATGTTTTTGCATAGGGAAGTAGTTCTCACTCATCTGGAAGCAGGAAGTAAATGAAAACTCAGAAGAAAGTTGATTTCTACTTTCTAGGTCTGCTGTGCAGATTGAAGAAGCCTGGATATTTTAAAGAAAAATATCTGGGCTTCTGAGTGCATTTCTGAAGTGAACATTAAAAAACTTTCCCATCACAAGTTAATATACAAAATCAAAATATCTAAGTGATATCTGATGCTTAATCTATTTGTCTAGATATTCTTAACATTCCTGTCTATATACCATTATGGACAGGATACGATTGTTGTGACATGCTCTGGAATCTCTATTTGCCTTGCCCCATGGGCAGAGCTAGAATTTTGAAATGGTGGGGTGCAGGTGGTGAGGTACATCATCACATATAAAACAACATACTTTTCTTTAGTTAAAAATAAACTAGAAGCTAATATGCTAGGGCTGTATTACTCAGTTTAAGATTGAAGCAAAAACAAATATAATTTCATTAGAATGAGTTAAAAACAATCTGCAGGGTTGTGAAACAGAAACTTATTATGAGAACCAGGTAACAGACAGCAGACCTGGAGAACAAAGGATAGCTTGACTGGATGAGCCTTGAGACCATCAAAAAGAAGAGAGGGTTGCAAACACCTGTGGAAAGAGGAGTTTACAAGTGATCAGATAGAGTGAGCCATGAAGTCAATTGACTCACTCAGCATTACCTGACTTAAACCTGCTGCCACTGCCAGGCATTTGATTTTAAATTTTGGGTGGAGCAGGAATCAAAGTGGGAATAACTGTGTCACTGCACCCCTTTGGATCCACCCCTACTCAATCTCACACTATATTTGAGAGGCAGTCTCTTCGAATACTTCTGTGCCTCTTAATATCAGGTCAGGGCACTGGATCAATACCAACTTAGAAAGCCTAAGAAAGCCTTAGAAAGAAAAGGGCTCCTTTTTGGATGACCAACAGCACTTCCTGTAGTAATCGTACGTCTTTAAAACTCTTCCACTGGAATACTGAAATGGCTTAGTTCTTACTTAGTTCAAATGACCCAATAGGCTACTTATGGTAGCATGGCTTTAAACTCTTGTGTGCTTCCTCTTTTTGCTTAAGAAATGAATTAGCATAGCATAACTTTCAAAGCCAGCCTTGTTTTAGTAGCAAAATTGTTGAAAGAAAATACTCAGATATGGCTACTCTTTTGAGGTGTGTTTTTGCAGTGGGTTACTAAGCTATTGCTCTTCTAGAACAAATGTTGAAGGTGAAGGAAAACTAAATCATATATATGACATCCAAGGTGAAGACTCAAAACTAGCATCTGTCTTAAAAAGGAAATTTAGCATTGCCCTTCAGGACATCCATTTTCCACGTACTTAGACTAAGGTTGGAAAACTTAAGTAATGGAGATGTTATTTAAACAGAAATTAAGGCAGAATGGGGAAAAACAAAAGGAAAAAAAACGGGGAGTGGCAAGAGAAAAGTAAAAGGTGTGAAACAAGAAGAAAGGAAAGGATAATGCACCTATAGGAAGGGAAGGGAAACGTACCAAACTTGGTACCAAAAGATCTGTATTTTGACTAGTCCACATGCAAGGTAGCACAAAAACCTTACCCATGTTAGATTTAAATTTGAGAATGATTTTATAGGCTTTCATGCCATAAGCTAGAACTAATTTTCAAAGGCTGAGGTAAGAATGATAATCATCGATGCCAGTAACATCCCGTCCATTGCCCAGTTCACCAGTACTGGCTTTGAAGGAACCTGCTTGTCTTGTTGCCTGAAAGAAAGTGCCATAAAAAAGCTTTTAGAACTCCCCTCTGCATTGTGTGGACAATTTAGTCTAACAATGGCTGCTGAATTAAATGGTGCTTTAACTTGAATATAATGCAGTTTGGACAATGAGTGTGCAGCAGGCCAAAGGCTGAGTAAAAAGGTTTTCTAAAAAGTTCTTAGTTTAGGTTTCTACCTAAGTTAAAGCATGTTTTTAACCTGACTCTAACACACTTCGCTTCATCCAAACTGGACAGCCAAACTGCATTATAAAGTCAGTCCATAAATAAATTTAACAACTGTTGTCAATTAAGTAGTTTTTGTAGTATAGATGGGGTCAAACAAAGTATATGAGAGGGAGGAGAGAAGAGGGTCAGGATGGGAAGAGGGTCAAGTGACAAACAGTGGAGGGAAATCTTGGCTCCTGAATAGGCTGAGTGAACAACCAAGAACTCTCCGGACAGGACCTCTGGGACATAATCTTAATAATAATAGTAATACTAATACTTAGCACTTCAAAACACTTTACAAACATTAACTAATTAATAGCAAAGGACAATTCTCATTCTCTCATTCATGCTTTAAAAATAGTGAATTAGATGCTCTTACAATATATCTTCATCAGTGAGATTTAGCTCTATGCTAGCAGAATCATGCATCTATCTTTGCTGATGGTATCATTTTAATATCAATGCCAGTTGACAAAGAAATGCCTCCCTTTGCCGCAAATGTGTTCAACTTCCAGTTGACTGAGAGAGTTGCTTTGAAGTGGCAAATTCTCATTATAAATATGTGTATTCAGCTTTCAATTTTCAACTAAACTTACTTTCTGTAATCACAAATGTGCTTTCCCAGTCATGAAAATGGAACCCTGTTTATGTGTTGAAGTCTATCTTACATGCTCATTTTATTTCTGTGCATATGGGTATAACTGGTGTATGATGTATGATCCAATTCCTACTCTTTAGGGAAAAATAGCTAAATTTATTTTTCATGTCTGTAAGGCATTTTAAAGTTAATCGGGCCCTTTGGGTCTGATATAATTTGTGTAAGATTGCTGTTGATGATTAGAATAGCTATTTAAGATTTTTGTTAATAGTCTGTTACATGGATTCAATGGAAAGATTCCAATAGCAGTCTGTTAGCTTTCCCCTGTCAAATTCAGGTTACAGACCCTTCACAGATGTTGTAAATAGACATCAATACTAAAAGGGAATATTACACAAATTAAAATCATAAGTGCGCTCAAGTTGCCAACATAGAAATTTTGTTAAAAACATCTGTCACATAAAAGCAAACATTTAAAGCCATTATATTTATAAAAATTGTTTTTATTTTTAATGTGTACTACATATTTGTCCTTTCTTCTGTTATTACTGACTTTGATATTTTTTTCTTATACTTTTTTTTCCAGGATAACTGATGCCCATATAAATAGTAATATGGTCTTTTAATGCAAAGACATAAATCTCAGTTGTGGCTGAAGTTCTCTGGGTACTTTTAGAATGATCCTGAAAAAGTCAGCTGAAAATCCCACACCATATTCTCAAAAAAATTATAGTTCTCTGGTACCATAAGGCAAGTATGAAACTGGATAACTGCTCAATGAAATCTACTAGGCAACTACCTCAAATTATTTTGAAGTGTCATGGTTCTGCTAATGTGAGGAATTGCCTATTCTAGGCATTCCTGTTATGTCATAGTTAGTGTATCTATTATAACCCTGCATGTGCTCAAGCTCCTTGTTACATAATCCTGGTAGAGCTCCCCTCCAGTAAACGCCACCAGGCAGCCATGTTTGGGCTTCACATATTAAGCCCACTATGTTCTTTAAGCTTCTCTTAGTCCAAATAAGCTACTGCACCTCTTGACTTCTACTGGCACATTTTCTGGTCACAGGATCCCTGTCTCCAACCTCTCACACAAACAGGAGACCCTGGCGCAATTGCTGTAGGCACCTAAGACTTGTGCTAAGTAAATACCCTTGACTTCTCATTGGTTTTTTTAAAGATGCGAGTACAAATTCTGGAAAAACAGGAATATAAATCCTCAGTTTGTACACACTTTTTTTGCCCACAGATTTCTGTTTGTCTCTACATCTAATCTACTGAGAGCAGGAGTTTGGATTAGTAGTGCCATCTCAACATAATCTGTAGTCTCTCCTCTGTCATGCTATAAGAAATTTTTCTAATAAATTGGTTTACAGTTTTAGCATAAAAAATAAATGATAATAAAACAGATGCTAGATCCACTGACAGTGAATTCCAACCCTAAAGAAAGGAGCCCATGCCTTTGTGTGCCCCATGTCCTTGTGTTTTGGTTGCCCTTTTTGGGGGGGAGAAATGCACCCAGTGCTATTAGATATTTGTAAAGACAAGTGATTTTTCAGTTTTTAGCATCTGAATCCAAGTGTGACTAATACTTCTAAGAAAACTATTGTGAATTAATTCAAGAACATGTATTTTATGGAACAAGACAAAGCCTTTTGTGCAATTTATTTCAGTATTTTAATGAAAATAACCTTTCTAAAATAAAGTTCATATTATGTTATTTCATATCAGTCCCAGGTAGAAATGTATTATGGAATTCATGTTGTATGTATATGTTGCTTGCATTCCCCTTGAGAATACTTTAGGCTCTGTTTTGCCTTAATTCACATACCGCCATTCAGGTTTTCTCTGAATAAATTATAAATGGACAGTACGTGCCACAACTTCAATTTCTACAATGTGTTATTCTACAAACAGATCTCAAGAAGTTTTTATAAAAGACACAGACCTCAATACAGTCTTCAATCATGCTAAGAACTGAAAGCAAGGAAATAGAAAAGAACCTTTCATTCTGATTTCAGACTGAAGCAGTAAGAGAAATATTCCTCAATCTTAAAATAAGGAATTCTAGAAAGGAGGTAGTAATGATAAATGGTAATACACATTGACATACTGCTGATAATAGTAGATTATTATTGAATGAGGTATAAGTAAGTTTTAAAGCAGAAAGATACTATAGGTTTAAGTTATAGTTTATTTTTTACACATTGAGAGGACCACCTTTAAAACTAGAGGTTTTCCTGTTCGAGTGATTTTTCTAATAGAAAATACAGTTCCTTCAGAATCAACATTTCCCATGGGATGAAAAAATCCATTTACTTTCCAGTCATTTGCATCCAAATAAGAATATTTAGCTTTTTTAACTAACTAGAAAACGAGGTTAGCAAGTCAGCTCAACAAAATATTGTTTAGCATTTTCTTACAGTGGCGTATTGCCTCAGAGGACTGCTAAGATCTACATTTTCTCCTGTAGGCTGGCCTCCTGGTGGACTGCATCTTGCATAAGGCAATGTGCTGATACCACTCAGACTGAACTTCATTAAGCATTGTGATGGAAATGACATAGATACGGCTCATCCACGAGGTCTGGTCCAAATGGGAAAATGGAGGCAGCTATTTCTTGAACTACAACTCCTGGCAAGGAAAATGCCATCATAAAGAAATTCAGTGTAGCAAGAAATGAGTCAAAACAAGAAGTGTTTTGCATCATTTCCATAAATAGAAATGTTTCAGTTCTGACAAGGTTCAATTTGATACAAAAAATGGTTTTTTAATTAAATGTTTCCAAATCAGATTTTTGTGAAATTGGCATTTCATGGAATAAGACAGTGCCTTGACTTTTTAATCAAATTTTGGAGCCATAAAATGTTGACATTTTTCTCATATTTAGTAAAAAAAAAAAATATCGTATTGAAAGGTATACAGTGTGTGCATCTACACATTTGTCTAACTGTTCAGTAGACTAATTTTCTGTAGTGTAAAGCATACAATAGCATGTACAATGCTATTGACCACAGCAAATTAATTTTTGCTGCCATAAGGTAGTACAGTTGGGGAGAATACTACCTTATGGTGACAAAAATAACTCTGCCTAAATGCACATGTAAATGCTGACCTAGGCATAAATTGCACCCCGTCAGCCCAGGCAACAGGGGCCAGACCCCTTCCTGCTGCCTAGCAACATGGCTCTGAACTTTGGGTACTCTTGTGCCCCAGCCAGCCCCTCTACTACCCAACACCATGACCTGGAGCCCAGGGCTGATCCTCGAGCCTGCTGCCAGCCAGGGCTGACCCACCTTGGCTCAAACAGCTACAGTCCCAGACATGTGTTGGTACTGTGCTCAGGAGCCATAAAACTCCAGCAAAGCTTATTGTGCTGCATTAATTGAACACATAAATGTACCCACTGAGTATTATACAGGTTGTATCTGTGTATTAGTTTAGTCTTTTTTAGTAAGTCTGCCAGGTGTAAACTTGTTTGCGGGGGGAGGTGGGGAAGGTACCCACTGTTTGATCTCCTCTAAATGCTATTGTCATCCAGATTTTAGGAACTTATCTTGTAAATCACACGGTCACTTTTCCAGAAGCTTTTTCCTCACTTTCAAACAGACAGGAGCTGTCAGGAATGTGAAAGCACAAATAACTTGTATTGGGACGGGGTGGGGAAATCCCTATACACACTGACCTTATATTTGAACAAAAATAAACATAATTAAAGCAACATGATGTATGAAGGGCATGGCAGATCCCATAGTTCAGATATTAGCTACTAAACCTGCTGAGACCTAAAACAATCTCTATTATAATCTCAACCTCCTGAACTTCTGTGCATCAGTCTAAAGCTGTTCAGTGGGGTTCAAGAGAGATATCAGGGAATAGCTCTTCTTTGATGGCATGCTTTCATCCAGCAAAGCTGTGTGACCAGGTTGTGGACTGACAAGTGTCGAACCAGTCTGATTTCATAAAGTTGGCTCCTTCTGCTCTGCTGCTGTCCAGTCTAATTTGGTGGTCCTACAAAGTTAGCTACAACTTTAGAGAACTCCCTCTCACTCTTCTATCTCCAAACCTAGATACTTTCTGCCATTTAAAAATAAGATATACCTTTTTTTTATGTTAGTGTGAGCAATGTTGAGGCCAAAGAATTTAAATATCATTCCTTTTGGAACTTCTTTTTTGCAAGAGAGTCATCCTATATGTCTCATATTCAGCATTGCTCTCCCAGCTAAAAATCCTGGAATTAACAAAGAAGGCCTGAGGTTAGGTAGGTTTGTGTGCAATGCAACATAGATTAGATGAAAATCAGGCTTGTTGGTCTGAGGAAGAATGTAAAGCTATTGAGGCAGGTGTTGTCTGTTTCGTTTCTATAGCCTAGAACTCAGCAGGGAGTGTCAAAAATCCATGTGGTGGTTACTGAGTGCTGGGTTTTGCATTGGATATCCTGATTTATTTGAAAGACGTGTAAAACCTTATGTAGCCAAACAGCTCCTGATTGGGTACACATCTGTGGAGACTCAAGAGTATTGTATATTTCACTAGAGAGCTGGAATAAATTACATTCAATAAATTGGCTCATGATACGCTTGTTCCAACAGTGGAAGATGGAGAACTTGTGTTGTTGGAACATTTGCTACAAAACAATGCGTCTGCAGTCAGGTCTGGAAGAGATGCCATTACAAATACCAAAGATACATGGACCCAAGGTCATGTAGTTCTTAGAGGACATTAATATTTTGTCAGATCAATATTGTAATAGGAAGCCATATAATACTCTTTATAAAACTTGGAGATGTGGTTTGGGGTCTGAATTTAAGTGCTTGATGTTGTACCCAACAATTTACTGTCCCTACCTACATGCATGCAAAGTATGGGCCAATATTAAGGTCAGTGTGTCATGTATGCTGCACATTTGTAAGGGTATGTGTTCAGATGTACCTTCACCATCCTAATCTAAAAATGTAACTCATCCTGTCTTGTTAGAAGAGCTCTGCTTCCTATTCAGACCTAATTCTTTTTTTAACAATCAAGAAATTATGTGATAAGCAATCTACCTTTAATAAAGAAAATAGCTTGTCAGATCAATTTTTACAAAGTAGCACTCCTTCATCTGGATGCTCAAACTGGTGTTCAGTTATATAAAATGTGCAGACATATGCTTAAGTGTTCATAGGAGTTTTCATGCCTTCTAGTTGAAGACTGGTTTGTGCAGGAAAGGGTGAAAAGTGAATCAGGAATTATGAACTCAATACTAAGGCTTACCTTGGTTGGCTGTGTGTCTCAGTTCCTCTCCTTACAGAGTCATAGATTCACAGAGAAGTAGGGCTGAAAGGAACCTGCAGAGATCATCTAGTCCAACCCCTTGCCTGAGGCAGGATCATCCCTATCCAAACAATCGTATATAAATCCATAATCTAGACTCCATAAAACTACTGTCAACTCTGACACCATACAAGAGAGGCTAAACAGGCTTTTTTTCCAAACACAGACTTTTTTTTAACAACTTAAAAATAAATTAAAAAAAACAAAACAAAACCCAAAAACTTCTATATAGCCTTCCTAGCTGGTTCACAGGCCAGCATTCCTAGTCATGTCTAAAGAGCACTACTGTAACTAGGGGTGTGTGAGTGGGGCACCAGATTCAAATACTGATTTAGAGGGGGATCCAGAATGGCAGCCCTTGCAGAGCCCAAATGATGGCAGCAGCAGCTGGCATACAGGGAACCTGCAGCATCTGGGGCCTTTGAGTCTCTGGGGATAGGTTAGACTGATGCTCAAGACATTTCTCCCCACTTTCTAGCATCTCTGCCCAGGGCACCAAAATTACTAGTTATGCCTCTACTCTGAGCAAAAGATTTCTTCCTTTTAATGAAGGGTGGTTGTATAGAAGATGGATATAGATTCATAGACATTAGGGCTGGAAGGGACCTCGGAACATCATCGAGTCCAGCCCCCTACCCCAGAGGCAGGAAGTCAGCAGGGATCATAGGATACCAGCAAGATAAACTTCCATATGTCACTTGAAGGCTTTCAAAGTAGGTGCTTAAACCACCTCCAGGGGCAGTCTATTCCAAACCTTTGGGACTCAGACAGTAAAAAAGTTCTTCCTTATGTCCAGCCTGAAATGGTCATGGAGGAGTTTGTGACCATTTGACCTTGTTGTCCCTTGGGGTGCTCTGGTGAGCAGATACTCCCCCAGATCCTGGTCAGCAGCCTGATGAATTTATCGGTGTCCACCAGATCACACCCTGAACATGCTATATTGCTCAACCTCACCTGGTTTCCCAAAGCCTGCGGGGTCAGAGGCAGGAGGCTGCTGGGATGAATGGGGGTGATATAGACATAGGATTTTTTAGGTGCAGTCAGACTTTCCTAGAATTCAGTTGTGCTCATATAACAGGGAACCAGAGGCTCCTGTTACTCCAAGGGGATGCTGCTGCAAGCTAACTTACCTGCCTCTCCGGTGGGGAGGGGAGGGTGAGCCACCAGCAGGTGGATCAGTCCCTGAGCTGTGGCAGGGGGCCTGGTGCTTCCCTCTGTGGTAGCACCATACCCCCACAGGTGGCACCTGCCCGCAGGCACCCAACTCAGGTGGTCCTGGGGGCACCGCAGCCACAGAGGGACGCATCAGGCCCCATGCAGCTCAGGGAGGCAGGCTCCGGGGCAGGCAGGGAGATCAGGCTCGCTGCTTTCCTTGGGCAGAGACTACTTTCCCTGCATGGCTTCCTGTAGAGCTGTGGACCTGCATGGAGCCTGGTGCTTCACTCCACGGTGTAGGTGCAGGAAACTAAAACTCCTTGAAGGAGTTTAAGGTGCATTATGCCACCATATTTTGACTGGAATTAATGTGCAATGCATTACCAAGGTGTGCAAACACTGGTACCATTAAAGCAGTGCAAAAGCATTTAGTCCACTTTAAAGTGTTGTGCACACACGCCTCTCATTTTGTCTACACATGGCCTTAGGGATGTGTGTATGACATGAGGGTTTAATCAGCCCTAAATTGAAGTGGTTTTTTTTTTAAAACCCACTCCTGAGGGTGCTCCTGAGGGAATGACTGACTATCTCCAGACTTGGCTGAAGAGCAGTAGGTTGCATAGGGGGAAGACATCCAAGCAGCCCAAGAGGAACAACTGTAGGCAGCTGAGCTAAGCTCCAGTGAAGAAAGGCAAGATAGCCATCAGGTCTAAACAGAAAACCCTGTAGGTGGCTGGAGAGCCACTTGACTGACAGGAGTGGGGCTTTAGAGATGCATAAGGTCAGTGCCTGACAACAGGGTGGGAGTCTAGCCTTACAGACTACTAGGAGAGGAGTTCCTGAGAAAGGTGGTTGCAGAAAAGGGCTTGACCAAGTAACCAAGAAGTTCCCAAAGGCTGCAAGAAAAGTGGAAGAGGGACCTGTGGCTTGCAGGAAAGTTAAGGCCAACTGTGGGGAAATAGTTTCGTTATATACCCAGTGGGATTTTGTTTATCTTCTTATTAAGACTGATAACACCAGGTGTGACTATAAGGGATGACCAGGAGACCACAGGGGTACCTGAGGAGCACATGAGATCTTGAGTCCTTTAAGGGTACAAGACATAGGCAGGTGGGAGTCAGAAGAGTAAAGGCTAAGCCACAGTGGGGTACCTGAGGGGTATGCTGAGCCTTGAGCCCTGACAGGGGCCTGGGAATTAGAAGTGAGTAGTTGAGACCAAGAAGGCCAATAGCCTAAACCCAAGAGGGGCAAGAGAGGTGTGCTGAGATTGGGAGGGTCAGAGCCCAAAGTGCAAGAGGGGTGAGACCAGGGCCAGGGGCCCAGAGCCCAGGAAGGGTAAGCAGAGGCAGGCTGAAGTCAGGAGAGTCAAAGCCTAAAGTGGGGAGAGCAGCAGAAATGGCGTGAAGCCTAGAAGGCTGGCTAGAGCCTGTGAAAGGTGAGGCAAGGCCCCAGAGTGAGAGAGATGGGCTGAGACCCAGAAGCTGAGATTCAGGACAGTGGGTCTTTAGCTAGGGACCTAGCCAGAGAAAAGGGGTGGAAGCCAGGAAGGCGAAAGCCCCCATTAAAGCTTTTGGGCCAGAGGGCCAAGCAGAATGGCAGGGTGAGTGGACCCACTGAAGTGATGATTAGAACTACTTGTGAGGCATGGGCATGGCTGGAGGGGTGGAAGAGACCATGAATAGCCCTTAAGGCAGACCTTAAGCCAGGAGGGTTCCACTTAATCTTACCTCTCAAGAAGTGAGATCAGCTGGGTTCAGGAGGGACCTGCTAGATAAAGAATAGAAGAACCTGTCACAACTAGGTCTGGTGATTTTTATTTATTTTTTTTAGAAGTGAAAGAAGCCTTTTTTGAATGGCAAACACATAGGTGATCATTGTTAAGGATACATAAATAGATGAAAATGCAGCCAGTGAAAGAGTTAATGCAGGACAATAAAACAGTTCCATCACTTCAGCAAAAACAGCAGTCCTTAATTAATGCCAACATCAATATGTTTATCACTTAAGCAGAGAGAAGACAACACCCTAGGTATGTTCTTAAGAACAAAGACATTTTGACCTACAAGAATTTTTATTGTTTCTATCATAAACACATTGCAGATGTGGATATTAGAAGAAGCCAGTTGAAGAGTCACAAAACTACATCATATTTTATCATCTTCTTATGGCCTGTACAATGACATTGTCCTCAGTCAGTAAAAACAATGCATTAGTCACCTGTATGCAGCATCAACTCATTTCTAACAGATCATCTAACCTGTGTGCTATTCCTATGGAACTTTCAAATTGGCTGAGATGATAAACTTCAGCAGCTGCTATTTTCACTCACATGTGCAGTGCATGGTGGGTGTTCTGACCATGTTATAAATATAACTGCTATACTATGAAAGAATTGTAAGCAAACTTATTTCTAACAAAGTACTGCAATTAGCCTTAAGTAACAAACCAAACCTTGTTTAATTGCTGCTATATAACAACATGTTTGTTCAAAATGCAGACTGCTCTCTTTGAAAGACATGAGTCAAAGTAAGAGCATTTTAATCTCAACATGTTGATTATGGAAATCAGTTCCCCAAAAACTCACCTGAAGTGAGTCTCTGCTGGAATTTAGGTGCTTACATCCAAAACTGAGATCCTAAAAAGTCAGGTGCCACCTAAGCTCCACAAGCCCCTTCCTTTTATACTGCAAAGCTCCTTACATGTCTAGAATGGTACCTACCTCTACGCATGCCAAGAACTGCCTTGGTTTTAATAGGACTGAGCAGCTCAGTACATCATACCTTATTCTGATTCAGGGCATGGACAGATGTAACAACTAGACTGATAGAAAATTATACTATATAAGCTGTTTATGATCTAACTGTTGCATATAACTGTAGTGACGCTGCTGCAATATTAACCTTCTTATTAACCTCAGGGGTCACAGTTAGAGCTCTTGAGCTAATTTGTATTGCCACAAAATCTTGTAAATGTAACAGCTACAGCATTAAAGCTAAGGCATCTCAGGAGTGGCAGCTCCCTCTTTAAAATGTTTAAAAGTTAGGTTTGTTCAGACCTTGGAATGCTCTGTCTAAGACCTGACATGGGATTGATACTGTAGGTGGCCTTAGAGTGTTCAAACGTGCACCAATAGGTTCCGAATCCACTCAAAGAACAATCTAGCTGTCACTTTCCCTTGAGACGTGTGAAGAAGGCAATGACAATGCCCTCTCCTGTTAAATAGCTGCCTAATAGTCAGTTAATCAGAAAATGGGAGACCCAGGTCCAATTCTTCTTCTTGATCCAAATGCATAGCACGCAGGAGTTTGGCCTAACCACCCAGCCATAGTTTATTCTGTGTATGGGATGTATTGTGGAGAAGAACTTTCTACTCTTCATGGTGAAGCTCTGACACTGTTCATGGATGAATTCAACATTCACAGGGCTAGGAGGTGAAAGTGCAGGAGGGAGCATGATTGTATATCTTACTGATGAACGCACTTAGGTGGGAAGGGAAAATATTAGGTTCTGGGCCCTATTTTCAGGAGTGTTCCTGTATTTTGTATTAAACAGGCATTACATGTAACACATGAAAAGCCTTGGGAGCAGAGACTCTTCCCTCAAGAGGAATGGCTAAACCAGTGGATCCAACCTTTTTGTCAGATGTACCACAAATTAAGCTCTACATCTCTCATGAGTGACACCCTGATCCCCTTCCCCTTCCTGATCTACTGCTCCACTTTCTGCTCACTACCATATAGTCTATTGTACTGTCTGCCCCCTCCTTGACTGGCCATGTGCCATGCAGAAGGGCTGCCCAGGCTGCTTGTACATATTCTGCAGGTTGGCCACCAGACTCAGGGTAGAAACACATCACCAAATGAAGTGGATTAGCTGTGCTGTGATGTGTTCTGGCACAACTGGTCTGCTTCAGTAGGTAAAACACATGTTGCCCATTGTCCTATCTGTTTATGCTGTGGGACAATGAGCAATGTGTTCTCTCTGGAGATGAGGGGCCCAGTCCTATTTACTCTCAGCATTCCCACACAGGATCTGGTCCCTCAAGTCTTGGGAGCACCTGCCTGGCCTTCCCCACAGTGGGCTTCAGCAGCACTGGACAATAGAGCCAACCTTTTCAGCAAGCTTGCCACAAGTTGTAGCAAACTGAGACTAGGGGCCAGTTTCCAGTATAAGCTCATTGGTTTAAATGTAACTGCACCAGGAATAAACCTGGCTCTGACACCATCACTGCGTCAATGGAGAGACAGTGCTACTTGCAGTTCTTGAAACTGCATTCAGATGTTTATTGTAGTTTAATGATATTATTCTTTGGTTGAGGAGGTGTAAAAGGAGGATAGAAGCACTCTGGCCACTACAGTTAGGGAGGGTTTGGAGTTGGAGCAAGAAGTTATGCATTCTGGTCCTCATATCACAAGTTTGTAGTTCTAATTACATGGCTAAGCATTTAGGCAGCTGTATATCATGCTTCCTCTATAGTGCCTCCCAAATTCAGGGATCAGTGTGTACAATCTACTCCAAACATTCTGGCACTATGTTTGGAAACACTTGCAAGCTAACAAGCATCTGTAGGTGCTAGTTCAAATGACATCAAGAAAATGAGATCCGGATTTGAGATGTAACTTTCATGCCTATAAATCCTGAAAGAAAACAAATGTAAAGGGCCAGTGGTGCCCTCAGAACTTCTACTGATGCATGAAGGCTGAGCTGGAAAAGAAGAAATCTGCAGGTGCAGAAAATCCATGGATTTAGGGCCTTCTGACAGATTCCTCTCCCCTTTTTAGTCACAATAGTTGAATTGATTTTTCTTGTGAGACTACAACAGGTGCAACATACTTCCTGTGGATTTAGCTGAATCCTACAGAAACATAACTTTAATTTTTTTTTAAAAAAAGGTTTCTACTGTTGTTGTTTTTTTTAAGCAATGGGATAGTAAAAACACTCCTGGATTTAAATAATAGTTAGAGAAGGATAGGTCTTTTGGATTCTTTTGAAGAGTCTCTTAATTGATTGGGGGAGACTGAGAGATAGTATAAATCTATGGGCCTTGACAGATATTACACTTACGATGTGTTTAACTGTTTAATCATAATCTTTAGTGGTGACCTGGTCACATGTTCACTCAATTAATGGTGTGATCAAACAGAGACTAAGCCACAAAGTTATTACAGAAAAAATGGTGTGGTTTGTGGCTGATTCCCATCACACATTAAATTGAATATGTGGCTAGCCCTCCCAGCCTTGGGAGCTGATCTGATTGAACTTTGCCCATCTTGGTTGAGAACTACCCACAAAAGAAACAGTGATGAAACTTTCCAGGTTAAGGTACTGCAGTTTAGATTTGATTTGTTTGCTCCCATCCCCAAGAAGTCACTTGTGAAGGTTAACAGACTATTACATAGTCCATTCCCCCTACTCTTGCCCACCAGTGAGTTGCCAAAGTAGTCATCTACTGTATGAGCTACCCCAGAACAGCTGCGCATATGTCTATTCCTTAGCCCAATGGTTCTCAACCTTGATAGACTCAAGGCATCCCTTGGAAAATGCCAGATCTTTGTTTTCACCAGAGATCCTGGCTTTCTCTGATTTAAAAAATCCCCAGTTTTCAGATTAAAAAGAGTAACCCAAAATCCACATTTTCCATGATTAAAATGAAACACTACTAATATATAGATAGACATATAGTGGTGTTTCATTTTAATCATGGAAAAATGTGGTTTTTGGGTTCCTTTTTTTAATCCAAAATATGGGGATTTTTTATCAAAGAAAACCAGGATCCCTGCTTTTCATTTGCTTTCACTACAGCAAAATACTAAAGCAATTCTTCTGCTGCAAAGAACTCAGAACAACCACAGCAAGTCAAAATAGTTTTAATACTATGAATTACTATTTGAAATCTCTGGGGTTATCCTATAAATCACATTTGTATACCTAATAGCGCTTACATTGCATGGCAGTGCCCTATAGCACCCTTGAAATGATCTCAAGGCAACACTGGGTGGCATGGCGCCCTGGTTGAGAATCACTGCCTTATCCCAATGTAATTTTTATCAGTGTACAAAACTGGTGTGAGCTACCCTGGGGTACAATGCCGCCAGTGGGAGTCTCTTACTTGGCTCAGTTATCACTCCTCCCTCTTCAAAACATTTATACAGCACAAGATACTTGGGAAAAGCAAACAGGGCAAGGGGTATGGGAAAAGTCTGCCGTGGCTTCTCTTTGGGACTGTGATAACCAGCAGAAAATTTATTGTTGCCTGAAGCGGTTCTAATGCACTGCAGATTGAGACTATGCAGGAGGGAAGGATCCACAGAGCACAGCAATGGAGGAAGGCAGTACGCAGAAGTCGAAGAGTGACTGGTCCTGTCATGTCTGTGGAGAAGTCCCTCAGCCAGATCCAAACCAAACTGAAGGCAATGGAAAGGCTCTCTGATTCCTGTGGGCTTCAGATCTGGCTTTCTGAGTGCAGATGATCAGTGCCTGTGGAGCTGGAGTCCAGCATTCTTTTGTATCCCCTGCCTCCCTTTGCCTTTTACAGCCCCTCTTATTCAATACTGTACATCCCTTTTCTAGTCTCATGGCAGACGGTGAGGGAAATGTCAAAGTTTTGCATTAATTTCTACCCCTCAACAAGTTTTTTGCAAAGCAGATGTGCCCGTGTCTACAGAAAGTAAAACTTTAGTTTTATGGAAACACACCAGAGCCCTGTTAAACTGAGATAACACATATTTTGTTGTGGTTGGGGTTTTGAGCTGGGAGGCGAGGTACTAGCTGTAATGAAGGTAGATGACACACCACATGATTTCTTTAACAAATTTTAATTTAAGAGACATTCATTTTCAGTTCCTGCTCTGTTTGATGGATGGTTAAATATCTTCAAGACACCACATGCTACATAAGTAAACAATGAATAGACAGGGAGGCAGATGTTGTGAATAAATAAAGACAGATTTTCAACTTTTCTATTTATAATACTGCATACATAATTGTTCTCAAACCAAAGTCCAGATAAGAGTTTGTTAGGTTTTTCACATTTTATCCCAAAAAGCTTGGTAATTTGTAGAACTCCCCCCAAGAACTTTGTATGATTACCAAAAGCTTCTATTTTTTCAATATTTAGGGTGTACCTGAAACAAAAGTTAACCTGATAAACAAATGCATCAGTTTTCCTAGTTTTCTTATAGTGCTTGTTTGGTAATAGTTGCTTTAAGCATTGAAATGGTTGCCCTGATTCTACAATGGGTACTGTTGTGCCTGCCTTATATATGTACCTGTGTACTGCTGTGCCTGCCTTATATATAAACACTACCCCTGTGCAAGTTGGCAGTAATCCAATCTGGCTTCGAATCTGGCCACTTTGGATGGCAGCAATCTGGAGCTTCAGACTGGTTTGCCACTTCATCGATTTCACAGATTTCATAGACATTAGAGCTGGAAGGGACCTCGGAAGATCATCGAGTCTAGCCCCCTGCCCCGGGGCAGGAAGTCAGCAGGGGTCATAGGATCCCAGCAAGATAAACATCCAAATTTCCCTTGAAGGCATTCAAGTAGGTGCTTGAACCACCTCCAATGGCAGGCTACTCCAGACCTTGGGGACTTGGACAGTAAAGAAATTCTTCCTTATGTCCATCCTGAAAAAGTCCTGCAGGAGTTTATAATCATTCGACCTCGTCATTCCTTGGGGTGCTCTGGTGAACAAATGTTCCCCCAGATCGTGTCAGTGAAAATGGAAATGGAAGCGTCAGGGGGTGAGGGACAGGCTGGGGTGTGGGGTAGAGGGGAAAGGGGGATGTAGCAGTGCAGGTAAAAGTGCAGAGGTGCCTGGGGTGTCAGATGTCCGGCACGTCACAGTGTGCCAGAATTCCACTGTCTATATGGAGTCCATGAATTTCTATACCTACTACCTAGGAGGCTGATGAAGTGCAATTCATAGGCCCAGCACTGAAAAGTGGTTTGTAACCTCATCACCGGAACTGAAGCCAACTTCCTACTGTTCAAAACACAAAACCTGCCAACTATCTCCAGTACCAACACAAACTGCACACCAGAATCTATCAAAGACAACAAAATCCAACTACCTGTGGGGACACATTCTTCGCAAAAAAATCCACTCTGCCTCCAGTCTCTCAGGCCTGATCCTGAGAGGGAACAACTTACAATGCAAACACTTTTCAGAGCTGGGCCTATGAATTGCACTTCATTAGCCTCCTAGGTATTAGGTACAGAAACTCAAGGACTCGATATATACCGTGGAATTCTAGCACACTGTGACCTGCCAGACATCTGACACCCCAGGCGCCTCTGCACTTTTACCTGCACTGCTGCATTCCCTTTTCCCCCACCCCAGCCTGTCCTTCACCCCCTGACACCTCCATTTCCATTATAACTGACTGGCTTTCTTGCCTGCACTGTGGGCCAGACCAGCTTCTGTCTTCTTTACTATTCCTTCCATCCAGGACCAACTGCAGTTTCTTCCTCAGCCTGACAAAGGAATTTTCAACCCGAAAGCTGGCATCCCGGGCAGCTAAGCTGAGCTCACCAGGAGCTTCACAACTGCACTGCAACTAGCAAGTGTCAGGCCTGTCAAACACGTGACAGGTCTGGGCATTCCCCATCCAGGACTTTGTGCATGCATGCATTAGTTGGAGGTTATGGCACCTCCTACCCGCCTTTCACTGGGGGATCACTGGTCCTGGCATTTACGGGGCTGCTGCACCGCCAGCAGTCCTACCAGGCCTCCCTACCTTGGCAGGGTGCAGTTTTAGTGGTCATGCCCAGGACCTGGGGCCTCCTCCTTCCCCATATCCCCAATCCCATACCTTCAAGTTCGTCCTGGCAGGAGAATGAGCTCAGCAGGGACATGTTCTTCCCCTACTGGCTGGTGGTGCAGTTAGTGCCCCCTCCAGCTGACAGCAGGGCATTACTCATCTTTTAAAACACTCAGAAAAGGAAATAGGTGCAGATGGAGTGAGGAGGATGGCACTTAGTTCATCTGCAGTTGGAGCTTGGGGAACCCCAGCATCGGGAGGTTTACTTTTAGGAACACCATCTGCTTCAGCAACGTAGGATCTAAGCAGGTGCAGTGGGGTGTCACTACATCCCCAGCGATACTGAACACCCTCTCGCTTGGAACACTGGTTTGTGGACAGGACAGGTGTTGCCGGATAACCATGGCAAGATCCTGCCACATCTGGCTGCAGTTTGCCCAGTAGGCCAAGGGGTTGCAGTCCAGTGGCTCCACATCCTCAGTGAGACAGGTAGCCACCAAAGCCTTGGCACTACCTGCCTGAGGCTGGGTCTGGTGCATTTGGACCCCAGCTTTGAAGCCATGCCCGTGGCTCACATTGGCAGTGGCTGGCATGAAGGAGAGTGGCTGGTGTTGGTGCTGGGAGTGCTGGCACAGGAAAGTGGATCCCCGTCTTCCACATCCCCTCGCCTCTGCACTTTGGCCTCCCTGACTTTGTTCACCAGCACCTGCATTCAGTGATCAAGGGTTTTGGGGCTGCCAGTGCACATGCTCCCCTTTACCCTTGAGTCACACATGCCTGCCATTATGTGGACCATACTGGACTGCAAGGGATCCAGCCATCTCCTGATGCCCTTCTTCAGCCGCCTCACAATGCCTGCACATCTGGTGACAGTGGCCTGCCCAAGCCAGGAACATTGATCCACTGGAACTTCTCCATTTGGTTCTCCAGTTCCCTCACTAGGAGGATCACCTGGCTGAGGAGGGCATCGCCATTGCTAAGGATCTTGGTGGCCTTGAGGAAGGGCTTGAGGACCACCAAGGTCTGGGAGATGGTATCCCACACAGCTCTGTTCAGGGGGCTGCTGATCCCAATCTCCCCAAGCAAGGCCATCTCATGGATGGCCTTCTGTTGCTCCACCAACCTTTGATACATCAGGCACGTGGAGTTCCATTAAGTCTCCACATCCTATATAATTCTGTGCTGCAGGATGCTCAGATCTGCCTGTTTCTCCCATAGCATCTTGCCCCCCTTGATGCTGGGGTGGAAGTAGCCCACCACCTTCCTGCATTTCAAAATCAGTTGGCTTGTAGCAGTACTGGTGGCGGCACTGTCATCGGCAGCCCTGTCCCACTCCAAGGCATTCCTCATTATTAGGTGCAGCCTGTGTACCACACAGCGGATGCCAACAAAGTTGGCATCACAGACAGCATTCACCATATTGGCCCCATTGTCAGTGACCATGAACCTGCGGGTGAGCTCAGCCTGCCCAACGTGCCAACCCTGCACCATGCAGTTCATGGTCCCCATGATATCCCTTGCCATGTGGGACTCATCCAGCACATCAGCTTGCAGTATAGCCCACAGATGGCCTGACTGATCACACCACTGCCCTGTGAGGGAGAGGTGGGCATGACCACCCTGGCTGCTTCAGATGTTAGAGGCTACCTGCAGCCCTGCCTTGCGTAGCTCCTCCTTCAAGTACTCCCTGTATGCTTCAGACAGGGAGGACACCACTGCCCTGCTAAAGGTGGTACATGTGGGCACTTTATAAAATGAGGCCAGAAGTGGTATGAACTTCCTGAACCCTGGCCCCTCAACTAGGGAGGAAGGGCTGGCTATCCAGAGCAAGCATCTCTCCAATGCTCTGGGTGATCTCGCTTGCCTTGGGAATGTGCCCCACTTTCTCTACACCTTTCCTCCTCTGGGCCAGGCTGGCCTGCCTCTGCTTTGTGGGGAAAGGGGCTTTGTAGTGAGTGGGGGACTTCCCTTTAGACACACTTGCACTGGTGCCAGGCTGAGCAGGAAGAAGGGCAAGGGGGACTGCCTCCTCAGATGCAGCAGCATCGCCATGATGGAGAAGTGTCTCATATCCATGCCACAGCTCTTGTGCCTTCAGCAGTGCTGGCAGATGGCAAACCTGGGATCATCTGCCACCTCAAAATGATCCCACACTACATTACTCCCCCAATTCTGCATTGAGGGTGAGGAGCCTGCCTTTTGCCTCTTCTCAGGAGGCTGAGGCTCAACAGCAGGAGGAGCTGCCTCAGATAAGCCAATTGCTTCCCCAACCTCAGCCTTCTCTGAGGTGCTGCTTTCCAGAGGAGACCTGGATCTAGGGGAAACTTGAGGAGTGTAGAGCATAAACTCTGATTCCCCTTCAATCCCCAGAATTGCTTGAGCCAGTGCGCTCAGCATCCTTGGTTCCAGCTCCTCCTCTGGGATTGGAGGCTCATGCTGAGAGCTGAAATTGGGGTGGAGGAGGCAGTGATTCCACTGCTGGTGCCCACTACTGGACTGAGCAGAGGTGGTACAAGTACAGGGACATCAGATGCAGACACTGCACTCACCTCCTGGCTTCCGCTGGCAGCACTGATGTCATGACTGCTTGGGAATAGAATGTGCCTGTTTGGGGGGGGCTTGCAGCTCTAGCTCTCCCCATAACCCCTCTCCTTCCCCTGCCAGAAGACCTGGCACCTGCCTTTCCAGTATGTAAAAATTGCATCCTGTCTGTCTTCTTCTGCTATGAATATCTGATTGTCACAGGAGCACCTCGCTGCCCTGCTCCTAGAGGGTGGAAGCTGCTGGAGAAAAGCACTAGCAGTTGATAAGGAGCACAGCTGCAAGTTGCCTGGGTGACTGCTGGCAACAAATGACTCATACCTGATGGCAGTCAGGGGCTGTAAGGGGGCAGGGCCTGGCTCTTATGAAGCCCAGAGCTGAGGTTAGGCTGGTAGTTCCTTGCCAACAGCTAGAGGTGCAGGAGCTTATGGAATTAGGATGTGAGTACTGCTTGAGCAGACTGAAGGATGGTGGCTCTGGGATGTGGGAGCAAAGTTGTTATAGCCAGGAGGCTTGTGTTTGTTTTATTAGTGTTTGTATTACACTAGTGGTTTGGGTGTGGCTATTAGGGGTTGGTGGAGGCCTCATAGGGGCCCACAGGGATGTGGGGCCTTAGTGCCAGTGAAGGCACAATATTCTCCAGGGCAAACCCTGGTGGTGTGGGGACCCCAGTGCCAGAGAGGGTACAGTAGCATGGGGTGTATGGACCCTGGCCCCAGGAAGGGGGCAACTATGAGATGCCCAAGTGTGGATGTAGCAAGCCCAGGTATGGGCATAGCAAGCCTCAGAAGGAGGCAACATTTGAGGAGCCCTAGATGGAGCACTTTTGAGAAGCCCCAGTGGGGGTGCGGTGAGCCCTGGGAGAGGGCTGTGCAATTTGAAGAGCCCAAAGTGGGCCAGGACCAGAAAGCCCAGCATGGGTACAGGAAGTTCCAGAGAAGGGGGGACTATTGAGAAGCCCAGGACAGGTGTGGCGAGCTCCAGTAGTAGGCTAGTGCTGTGATAAGCCTTGGAGAAGGGTGGGGTGCTGCAGTGGTCCCCAGAAAGAGAGGATAGCAGTGCGGTGGGCCTGAAAGACCAGGGGCTCAATACAAAGTCCCAGAGTGGGCAAGGGTCCCAGAGAAGGACAACACTTCAGAGAAGGCCTAGAGTGGGCGAGCATACGGAGGAGGCCCGAGAAAGTGGGCAAGTTTCATTGTGACAAACCAATGTCCATCCCATCTGCAAGGCTTGGGGCATGGTATTACGGATTTGTAGGAGCCACACATAGCCCATAACCCTAGGGTGCCTAGGGAGACCCCGGACAGTCCAGGGAACCACAGGGACAGAAGTCCTGACTAGCTGCGCCCAAGGAGGTATAAGGCAGCCTCCCAACGTATACTTGAGCAAAGACATGGTGGGCAAGAAATAGAGGGTGCCCTTGGGCTGACTCGACATGGTGAGGGGGGACCTCAGGTAGATCATGGCCCTCCCTGCAGGACACGCTGTGACACTGATTTTTTTTCTCTATATTGTCTCTGTTTATGTATCTGTGTGCATGCATGTAAGCAATCGGTGCCTACCTGCACAGTGATGGATCACAGTGGCAGGGAAAACACACCTTTCTTTTTGCAAAATTTCCGAATAAAAAGACCAAATATAAATTCAAAGAAATAATTGAATAAAATAGCTAAGCTAAATCCTACCCACTCCTTTGTAACAAGCAAAAGGAGCGGGCAAGTTCAACTAGTACTGAGCTAGCAAGCCACAATGCATCAGTCTGAGTGTTCCCCTGTCACAGTTGCTGACAGGGAATAATCTGGGAAGAGACACAGTATGCCTCCAAACAGGGGCTTTTATGCTGTTTCTAGTTCCACCCCACAGATGCTGCCATTGGAAAGGCAGCCAGGGAGAATGACATCTGTAGGCGGCCAGTGAGAAGGCTGTCTTTCCCCCCCCCCTTTCTAATTGTCTGTCAATCAAGCTGTCTGGAGTGTCTGAAGCATCTGAAGAGAATCCGAAGCACTTTGGATGCTCCAACCTGCTTTGGATAGCTTGCCTAAGCCTGCACTTTGATTCAGGCATTCTGATTCGGACGTCAAAATGTCTGAAAGCGACACCAGATCCGGAGTGCGATCTGAAGATGCTCACACACCCCTGACTTCTCCCTGCACAGAATCCCATGGAAATCCAATGATTCTACATGGATGTTGCAGTTTATCTGAACACTCATGGATTAGAGCCTAAATCAGAGGTCACCAGTCATTGTTACCCATGGGACCAGCAAAACTGAAAAACTGACATATTCAGGAATGCCCCACTTTGCTTTCCTTGCCAACCTGAAGAAATACGCGTCGGAGGAAAGCATTTTCCTGTAGCCATGAGCAGTGTTAGAAGGTCTCGGAGTCAACATAATGTTTGTCATAGAAACCAGTAACCTAACTCTTTAAGAAGGGGCAAAGAGCCAAAATAAATTCAAATAATAATAACTTCACAGTTATACAGTACATTTCAGACATGATCTTATAGTGTCATGATATTAAGCCCCATTTACTTCTGTAGAATAGGTAAGTTTTTATATAGAGGTATTATTAATGCAAAGAAAATTATGAAGAGAATCCCACCAACCTCAAGATTGCAATAGACTTCCTATTACAAATAAAACTGTGTACAAAATTACTTGCTTATCCTGTGTAAATTTAAGATTCCAAATAAGTATGAAGGATCAACATTTTAAAATGTTTTTGAACAAGAAATCCAAAAAATGGATCAGGTTGATCAAAACACTTTATTTAGATTTGACCATCAAAAATTACTTTGACCTAGGAAGGGGGACTTTTGAAAGTGTTAAAATGGGCCCTTGATAATTTCAAAACTTTTTTCCAGAATATTTTTGAAACAGGAAATTTATCAAATCAGACCCTTTCCAGCAAACAGCTTCTGTTTCAATGACTCTTGATTTTTCTTACCAAGAAGTTTCATTGGAAAATTCCCTACCAGATCTACTTACTAGCCACATCTTTAGTTCTCTGCTAAAAATCTATCTAATCATAACCAAGGATCTACTTAATTCCTGCTGAGGCAAGAGGAAAATCATGGGCTGCTTGTAGTGCATAGTGTCATTTTTGCAGTCTTTTTGTAGCAGTCTGCCCCTGCTGTTGATTGGCTGAAGGGCCCTAGCATCCCCACCCCTTGCTGCTGATTGGTCAGGAGGTGTGTGTAGCATGTGGCTGCATCCCTTGCTGCCAATTGTCCAACAGGGCTGCCCATCATGTGTTCCTGGCCTTCACTGCTGATTGGTGGAAAGGGGCAGGACTGCACAGCAGGCAGGCCAATCGGCAGCAACGGGTGGGGGGCTGGCTTCATGCTGGCAGGTTCCCTTCACCCCATCAGCTGCAAGGCCAGGCTGCAGCATCCCTGAGGACCACGGTCTCCCACTGGGGAGCCAGTATTTTATTTTTAGGTTTGTTTTTTTTTTCTTTCTTGGCAGTTCCTTGCCAAACTCATGGGGATCATCATTTTCACAGGGTTCACAGAAACCACTTTTTTTGTGGTTTCTGTGAAAAACATGAAGTTGTGAATAGGGTAGATCCCTAATCATAGACTTGGATCTTTTCACACAGATCTCAAAGAATTTTACATTTGGGTTCAGTACCATTATCTCTATATAGCAGATGGGGAAACTGAGAAATTAAGGGGCTTGTCCATGATCACTCAGTTAGCTAGTGGTAGAACTGGAACTGGAACTCACCTGTACTGAGTCTCAGTCTAGTGCTCTTGTTCACCCAGCCCCTTAGAAAGCAAGGTCTTCAAACTGCCAGATTTAGTTCTGGGGCTGAGAAGCAATGTTTATGCAGAATATGGCTTAGACTGGATGAAGAGCTCTTCAATTATGACAGAATTCTTTATAACAGTTTAAAAAAAACAAAAAACATTTTCCCCAATGGTTTGCAACTCCCACCCCACCCCCATGAAAGTTAGAAAGAAACAAAAAACTAAATTAGAGTAGTTTATTACCCATGCCCCTCTTGGATAACAGCACCAAAGTTAAGGACACTGAAGTATAATTTCAAAATACATTAACTTATACATGTGTAACATCATTCTGCTATCACAGATCTAGTGAGCTTAGGACTGCATGACAAAGGACAGCTGAACACCTATACTTCCCTTGAGAAATAGCCCTCACATGGTAAGAAAATTTCTCCCTGGGGAGAAAAGAGGGCAAATCTAAATGGTCCACCACCTTCCAAACCAGAAGTAGCTTAGATATCTTCACCTACTAATCAGCCAGCCCATTCTAAGTGAAAGCAAGTAAGGCAGATATATAACTGGTTGAATCATTCTGCTCAACAAATAGTCATGAAAGTTTAGTTGGTAGGAGGCATCAAATAAGGACTGTCCTAGTTTCTTTATTATTTAATATTAGGGGTGCACTGATATAGACTTTTTTGGCTAATACCGATAGCTGATTTTTAAGGAGGTATATCAGCTGATACTGATTTGAGCAGGGGCAGGTCCTGCCACTGTGTGCATCCAGGTAGGGCAGTGGGGGCATGTGCCCCCTGGATCTGCATGCAGGGTGCAGCAGGGCAGGGCAGGCTGCTGCTGTGGACTGGGGCCAGGGGTTGCACGGGGCTCTTCCCAGTGGGGGCTGGGCCAGGCTGTGCTTGGGGAGGGTAGTGGCAGCTCTAGGAGGGGAATTGGGGGGAATATGACAAATTTTGGAGTCCCTCTCCCAAAACCCCCTCCCAGTGCCACTGCTACCTGCCCAGAGCACAGCCCATCCCAGCCCCTGCCAGGAGGAGCCCAGTACAACCCTGGCCTCAGCCCACAGCAGCAGCACTCCTCACCCCATGCAGATCCAGAGGCACATGTGCCCCATGCCTTCCCAGGGTGCATGCACTGCTGGGGACTGCCCTCCTCTCCCTGTGCTCACTGGATGAGCTGCGACTCCGTCCCATGCCCTACGCTGCCCTGCCCTGTCTGGGCAGTGCCTGCCCCTGTCTCAGCCCCAGCCCCATTCCCTCCCTCACCACAGGGGCCTCAATTTACCACCTCCATGCTCCTTCCCTTCCCCCACCCTTTCCATCACAACAGACTTACCAGCTGGACTTATCAGCTCTCCAAACTGCTGGGCTGTGGTCCTAGCCTTCTGCATGCTGTAGCTGTACACATGCATGGGGCATTTATCAGCCACATTATCAACTGTATCAGGGAAAAAAAGCTGATTTCCAATGTAATCAATTTTCTTTATATTAGTGACAATCCAATAGAGGTGTACTGATGTATCAGTACACCTCTATTTAATATCTTCATTAATGATTTAGATGACAGGATTGAGTGCACACTTAGCAAATTTGCAGATGACAACAAGTTGGGTAGAGCTTCAGATACTTCAGAGGATCAGGCTAGGATCTAGATAGACTCGAAAAATGGTCTTCAAACAACTATATGAAATTTAGTGAGGACAAGTGCAAGCTCCTGCACTTGGGATAGAACAACGTTATGCACAAATACAGAGAGGAATGACTGGCTAGCCTATACTGCAGAGAAGGATCTAGGAGTTCCAGTAGACCATAAGCTGAATATGAGGTATAAGTGTTCTCTTGTTGCAAAATAGGCCAACAGCATACTGGATTGTATTAACAGGTGTGCTATTTGCAGATCAAAGGAAGTGATTCTTCCACTCTATTTGGAAGTACTGGAGTACTCACTTGGAGTATCAGTTTGTATCCAGTTTTGGGCTCCACACTTCAATAAGAAAGTGGACGGAATGAAAGGACTCCAGCAGACAGCAACACAAATGATCAGAGGCCTGGGATGCATGACTTATGAAAAAAGGCTGAAAGAGCTAGGGTTATTTAGTCTGGAGAAAGGACAAATGAGAGGGATTTTAATAGCAGTCTTCAAATATCTGAAGGGTGATTATAGAGAAAATGGAGTAAGATCTCTCTGTAGCTGTAGAAGACAGGACTAGAAGCAATGGCCTCAAGCTACAGCAGAGGAAATTTAGGTTGGAGAATGGGAAAAACTTCCTATAAAGGTTGTCAAGCATTATAAGAGGCTACCTAGAGAAGTTGTGTAATCTCTATCCTTGGAAATTTTCAAAAGAAGGTTGGAGAGACACTTGGCTGGGGTGGTATAGTCAGGAATGATCCTAACTTGAGCAGGGGGATGGACCAGATGACCTTGTGAGTTCTCTTCCAACCCTACTTTCTTATGACCCTACATGCCTTTTTTCCATAGCCATGAACATCTGCCTATATTTGCACATGATCAGAAACTTTGTCTTTGATTTTAGTAGTTCAAATCTCAAAAAATCTATCCATACAATAATCCCCAGATTTTTCATAGCACCTGATGCTGGCTAGACTGGACATGCCAACAGAGTGACTAAGCATGCTACAGCTAGACTCTTCCCCTATGAGCAGCTTTTAGCTATTACAGCCCAGGATGAAAGGCAAGCATTAGAATGGGCTGCTGGCATTCAGGCATAGCACAATAGTGAGGTTGTTTTTTTCTGTTAATCATGACACTAATGTAAAATATGGTTCCTACCCAGGGCAAAGTATTTAGGCTTCTTTTATACATTGATCAAAATAACTTTATATTTACAACATGCACACTCTGGTTATCACCAATTACAAAACATATTTATGTGACATCATTCACATCCATTGTTCACCAGACCTTTCCACCAGATTGGGGACATATTTATCAGGAAACTCTAAACTCTGTTTTGGTGTCTTGTACCCATTGGTAAGTGGGAATAGGCCAGTGCCTACATGTACAGGCATTAAAGCGCATTAATGCTGTGAGTGGACTGATGTGGGACTAAAGTTAGTCCCTAGTCAGTCCACACACAGTGTTACTGTGCAGAATGGTGTCTACTGTGCAGTAACTAATCAAGCATAAGTCACCATATTTACTTCACAGTATGGGTGGGGCAGGGTGCAGTGTCCTGGTCTGAACAAGGAAACAGCTGCCTCCTGGCCTGGTACTCCCTGCCAGCCCCTGGGTTACCACCCAGGGGGGTCCTAAAGCTCTCCCTGTTGGTGGCAGGGACCCATTGCAGGGCCTCAGGAAGCAGGAGCAGTTTGCTGCCATTAGCAGCAAATCTGCTCCCACTTCCCTGTATGTGTTTACTCACCTGCCTGGGAGCACTTGCTTATGAGTAGTTTACTTACAAGTAAACTGATCCCAGATCAAAGGCATGTGTAGATGCACCCATTGCCTATGTGCCCAGTTGTTGCTGCTGCTGCAAGTGTAATGCTGTGAGGATGCTTTTCCTGCTAGGGTGCAGACTCAATGGGGTTGGGGGCAATTCTGGTGCCACTTCTAAGTTGGTGCCCCTGTTAATGCTGCGCAAAGAAATTAAGCAACTTGTTCAAGGTCATGCAGCATGACCATAACAGATCTGGGACTAGCCAGTACCTCATCTGCCCTAATTCTCTGATAGGTTTGTGCTGATGAACTAAGACTCACTAAAAAAGTTAAGTATATTTCTATGAAATAGCTTCTCTTATCTTGAAATGGGTAAATTATGCTAGAACTGATAAATTCTAATTCTTATACGGGTTCTTTCAAGACTGATCATTTTGTGTTATACTTACCAGTGGGTTTCCACTTGTGCAAAAGCTGCCTCCTTGCCATAATAAAATAAAATGCAACTTTGTTCTTCGTCTTCTCAAACCCATTTCATGGATTAAGATTTAGGACCAGATTGTGCGATATGAAAACACAGCCCTGGGCAGGGGGCAGTAAGGAGTAGTAAGTCCCTGGTTGACGCACTCGGAGACATTTTCCCAACTGACTTCAGAGAGATGTTAGGGTTCCCAAGGAAAACTGGAGCAGTCCCCTGGTCAAGGCCAACTCTCTTTACATTTATAAGGAATGTGAAAACAAGGGAACATGATCAAGAGTTTAATTTAATAGCAAATGAAAAGTTTAGATAAGTCTTTCAAGGAAAATAAAGAAATAGGATTACAGTCAAAACATTTGCTAAATGGATGAGAAAAAATGATTTGACAAAGAGAAAACAGCCCTGCAAAGAAAGCACAAGAGAAGTGCTATGATAGCCTTAGAGGCCCTTTCCCTCAAACTTCTTATTTTATAACATATTTCTAAAACACAACACCCACAACTGTTTTTCCTCATCTATCAAAGCATAAAATTGCCAGTCCTTTGACCTAACTTAAATCAAGGAAGTAGCAATGTTAGGTTTAATTAAAAACAGCAAATATTTGTACAGCTGTCCCTGGTTTCACAGCACAGAAATAGGTTTAGCATCAAATCTTACAGTTTTAAATCCCCTGGGAACCATATACAAAAACATATAGGATCTTTCTGGCTCAGTTGCCAAAGCCAGAAATGCCTTTTTTGGAGTTATTTCAGGTGGAGCTCATTCACCCTTCCTATTTCCAGCCAACTATTTTCCTACTTGAGGAGGAGTTTTTTCCATCCTCCTAATGCAGCGCTGCCAAGTTGACAGGTTTGGATGCATTTGATGCATCTTGGAGTTAATAATAAGTTGAGGATAAACTCTGTAACTTTAACAGCTATTATTTCAGCTTTTAGGTAAAAAAACAAGTCTGCCTCTTCATAAGTGCAGCTTTTCATTGAATCGGGCAATTCATATCTCCCTGGACTGATATTGCTTTTTCAAAAGTCTCTCCCTTGTTCACCTTGTGTGCCTTGGGTTGTCAGGCCAGGGCAACATGAATGAAAGTGATTTTATATAGCTTTGAGTTGAGCCTGATCAGCAATGTTCAGGCCCAATTCTGTGCATCCCCAAAGCTGGAATGTGTTTGGATCTAAGATTTTGCTTCTGGCTCTGCTCTCATTTTAAATTACTCTTTGAACACATTGTAAAATCCTTCATCGCTCAACTTTAAAAACTGCTTTCAGATGACTCCAAACAGAGTCTCATTTCCCACCCCCATGGCACACATGGGAGAGACTTGGCAGATCTTGTCCCAGCAGAGATCACAGAAAGATTTACACCACCTAATGAGAAATACACTAAAAGAAACAAGTTAACACAACTTGAAGTACCCACACAAAGTACAAGTGCCTATATTTGCTGCTAGTTCTTGAGAAAGGAAAGGAAACCAGCTGCAGGAGCTGCCTGCCTGAAATGTGCACGTGAAAAAACTCTGCAGAGCTTGAGTCCAAGAAACACAATGAATGGGAGTCTTTTAACAAGTGATGAAATATTCAAGGACAATTGACTCTGGAATGAAGGGGCGAGGCAGGCGGCCACACACATGGGCCAAGAGATAAGAGCAAAGAAGGGAAGGGAAAAGGGGGTGGGGGAGTGGGGAGGAAGCCAGACAGCATTTAAAACATCCCACCCTGGCCAGTGGAGGGGAACAGAAGCTGGAGAGCTGATGGCCAAACCAACCCCTTTACTTGTCTCCATCAATCACCAGCTAGTGGCTCTCCAAACCTTGCAGCTGTTGCAGCAGGAGCGGGGAGGCAAGGATGATACCAGTGCCCACTTGGACCAGGGTTCTCAAGCTCCACTATTCAGCATAGACAGGCCCAGCCCAATTCAGTATGGCATGGGACAAGACCAGGAAGCAGCCTTCACAAACACATCTTGCCAGGTTTGGAAGCAGGCAGGAAGCAGAAAAGGCACAAACCAAAGCCCTGAGGAGGAAGAAGAAAATGGATTTGAGCCCCAGCCAAAAGATTCATCCTCATTACGCCCACCCAGGCCCCGAACTCTTACAGAGATTGCTCTGCACAGCATGTTATCCCGAGTAGTAGATTTAACATCCCAGCTTGTAAATGTGGAACAGACTCTCTTGTTCCCTCTGTTACAGGAGCATCATTCTTCTGACCATTTGAAAGTAAGTAAATGAGACCAGGGTTGTTGGTTGTAGCTGCATTGGTCTAAGGACATAGGCAGATCAGGTTCTTTGGGTAGATGCAATATCTTTTATTAAACCAACTAAATAGATGGAAAAAAGTCTTTGCAAGCTTTCAGGCACAAACACCCTTCCTCAGGCATAGGGAGACTCTGCTACCTTAGAGAACACATAACACCACAAGAGTCACCCTGTGCCTGAGGAAGGGTGTTTGTTTGTGCCCAAAAGCTTGCAAAGAACTTTTTCCCACCTATTCAGTTGGTCCATAAAAGATATCACATCTACCCAAAAGAACCTTGCCTGTAAGTGAGACCAAAGGTTTATTGTCTGGGGCCTTTTTCTGCAAGTGGGTACTGATTAGACCATCATGGAATAAACTGGGTCCTGTTGTACTGATTGCAGCAGCTTTTTATTTACCCTGACTTGGTAGTAAGCAGTTACCCAAATTGTTTTAGGATTAAACATCATTACAAAAATAAAGATGGTGAAAAGATATCACAGAAACACTTTGGGTTTTGTTGAAAAAGTATATTCTTTTGGTGCTAGAGGGTGTAATTAGGCTTTAAATAAGGTGTTAGGCATTATCTGGAGCTTTTCCAAAAGCTACTTTCATATTTTCAGTATAAAACCTTAAATTGCAAAGTGCCATAATGCTATTCAAAGAGCCCAGGACAACAAAAATGAAGGGAGGAACAACATCTTAGGTGAAATATTAATTTTCATTAAATGAAAGACCCTCTGGCTATTATTGCAGAATGACAATTTATATATACAGCATGTGGGACCCCAGTGAATATATGTATGAAGCAGTCCTAGTTTTTTTTCTGATAAATGAAGGAATTGCTTATATTATCACATTTCTGTGGCTTTTTTGCCAATCACGGAAAAGAATATGCCTGAGGTGATTCACAGGAGAGGTTGGAGGAGACAGAAGGGGTAGTTACTGTCAGCAGTCATGTTACCAGGGACTACCAAAAGCACCTTGCAATAGGCCATGATCCCATCTCAGGACAGCCTCCCCAAAAGGAGTCTCATCTAAGGGAATGTTACCTCAAGATTTTATAAAAACTTATCTATGCTGTTCAATTCATGATATTGGTAATGGAAGATTGAGTTGATTACTTGTAGGACACAGGTTCAGAATTGGCATGGTTACATAGTGACTAAATGTTATTTCCCTATAATGACTCTTTGAGGAGTTAAGTCCAATTCTTTGTGACAAATGTATGTTGCTACATGGATTCATACCTGGTTAGTGAAAAATTAGGGCCATTATTTTCAGAAATGTTTTTTAAGTATCTCAATACTGGGTGTCCAAAAAAATAAGGTCCTTCAGGGACCTGATTTTCAGAGATTCTGACCCCATAAGCTCTATCCCCTTCCTATTTCAACTGTAATTGTTCACACTTCTGAACAATCAAGCTCAAGTTATTACAAGCAAGGCTTTCAAACAGAGGCAGAAAAAAATCAGAAGCTATCTCTGAAAATTTTGGCCTAGATTCCTTCAATCTCAAGGGATATTAAGCCAGGACCTTTCACCAGAACTAAATTCACTTAAGGAGGAGTCAGAAGGAAAAGAAAGAAAACACAAAGCTTCACATGACATGCAAAGGCCAAGATAAAAATCAGCTGAATTGGGTAGATCTAGTACTTCTGTGTAACTGAAAAATGAATGGAGAATTGTTTATTGGATTTATGTAACAGTGAGTTTCCTTTAGGACACCCGTATTGCTGCTAATGAAAAATAAATAAATAATAACAATGGCACTGCTTGTTAGAGTACTAATTCAACAAACTACATGCACTTTGAAGATGGTTCTGTGTTCTTCCTCTTCCTTCCCAGAGCTGCTTTACTATTTGCTTCTGTGAGAGTGTATGTTTAGGTGTCAATTATATCATTTCATATAGATTCTCATGTTAGGACTGCACTTGAAGTCAGGTTAGATAATTTTTTAGGAAAGCCCATTATTAAGCCCAGTAGAACACTGGCCTTTTTCTCAATTCATTTTTATGCCTAGGTGGCACAAATTCTGCGGTAAGTTTCCATAAAATCTGCATCACTGATAACCAGGCTTTTTTACCTGGAAGTGACTGCTGATGGACATTTAATTTTAACTGAGTTGGATTCTGAGAATTCAGTTTATATGTCTACCTTGACAGGAAATTTAGATGAACAAGCTTCTCAAACTGGGCTTTGAGATGACTTACCCTAAACCCTTTAAAAATAAAATAAAAAAAAAGCTATTGATACTGTGTTTATCCAGTCACTCCCCTCTACTGCAAAGGAACAATCACCCTCTGAGCACAGAAACTCTCTCAAATGCTAAATGGTCCGATTCTAGTCCTGCAACAGTGCCCTCTCACTGCTTGCTACAGTTCTATCTCACCTTTTAGCAATCCAGAAATCAGAGACTCATAGGATATTAGTCCAACTCCTGTTCAAAGCAGGACCATCCCAACTAGATCATCCCACCCAAGGCTTTGTCTACTCAGGTCTTAAAAACCTTCAAGGATGGAGATTCTACAACCTCTGGGTAACCTGTTCCAGTGTTTTACTACCCGTCTGGTGAGAGTTTTTCCTCATATCTAACCTAAACTTCCCTTGCTGCAACTTGAGACCATTGTTCCTTGTTCTGTTATCTGCCACCACTGAGAACAGTCTAGTTCCAGTCCAACTCTTTGGAAACACCTTGCAATTAGTTGAAGGCTGCTATTAAATCGCCGCTTAGTCTTCTCTTCTCCAGACTAAGTCCAGTTTCTTCAGCCTGTCCTCATAACTCATGTGCTCCAGCTCCCTAACCATTTTTGTTGCCCTCTGCTGGACTCTCTAATTTGTCCACATCCTTTCTGCAGTTTTGGGGCCCCCACTAGACACATTACTCCAGGTGTGACCTCACCATTGCTGAATAGATGAGAATAATCACTTCCTTTAATCTGACAGCACCACTCCCACAGCCCAGTACGTTGTTAGCTTTCTTCACAAGAAGGGCACACTGCTGGTTCATAATCAGCTTATTGTCCACTGTAATCCCCAGGTTCTTTTCTGCAGTTGCTGCTTAGCTAGTCAGACCCCAACCTGTACTGGTGCATGGAATCGTTCTGTTCTAAGTGCAGAACTTTGCACTTATCCTTACTGAACTTCATGAGATTTCTTTTGGACCAATCTTCCAATTTTTCTAGGTCTCTGAATCCTAGCCCTACTCTCCAGCCTATCTACTATTCCACCCATCTTAGGGTGATCTGCAAATCTGATGAGGGTGCACTCCCCATCCCATCTTCTAGACTGTTTATGAAAACATTGAACAAAACTGGCCCCAGGACTGACCCTTGGGGCATTCCACTTGATACCAGCTACCAACTAGACATCAAGCCATTGATACTACCCTTTGAGCCCAACAATCCAGACAGTATTCTAAAATGCTTTGATTATCCTGATTCTGTTTCTTTCTGGCCTGTGAGAAGTGCTAGATCAACAAGTCATGGGCTACTATAAAAATGGCCCAAAATATAGCTACACATGGTTTGTGGAAATAAGATCCAAGCTACTTGCATTATGGAACATAAAACGTACATTTCTCTGAGCAATTCAGAAACTGGAAAGGTCACTTTTGGTCAGCTCCCAGACAATGCAGGCCCAGAAAGAAGCCAAGAGACCTGTTTGACTCAACAGGGATATTAAGGAGCTATTGAAAAAGAAAGAAGAAGAATATAAGCAATAGAATAATGGCTCAGTAACCAGAGAGGAATGTACCTGTATCTCCAGGGTCTGCAGATACAAGACAAAAGGTAAGGTAGGCATGGAAATCAAGCTGACAACCAGCGTAAAAGATAACAAGAATTCCGTCTACAGACACATAGGGAGCAAGAGGAAACTGGGATCTACTGTGGGACCCCTACTGCTGCTTGGGGGCAGCCCACAGTCGGTGCCTGCGGAAAGACAGAACTCCTAAATACATACTTTGTCTCGGTATTCCTGAAATCAAATGGAGGCTGTTCACCTGACCAGAGGTTTACATTAAGTCAGTCCTGAACAAGTGAGGGATCTCCTGCAGCACTTGGATGTTTTCAAGTTTGCTGGGACAGATGGCCTGCACCCAAGAGTCCTGAAAGAACTGACTCTCTCACTCCATTCTCATTAAAAAAGTAGGAGACTGTGGCGTCGATACCACACGGTCAAATGGGTCACTTATTGGCTGAAGAGCCGCACCCAGAGAGTGGTGGTGGACAGGTCTTATTTGACCTGGTGGGATGTGGGCAGTGGGGTTCCGCAGGGCTCAGTCCTCGAGCCTGCACTCACTGTTCAACATCTTCATCAGTGACTTGGATGAGGGGGTGAAAAGTACCCTGTTCAAATTTGCAGATGACACTAAGATGTGGGGAGAAGTGGGCACACTAGAAGGGAGGAATAGGCTGCAACTGGACCTGGACAGGTTACAGGGGTGGGCAGATGAGAACAGGATGGGTTTCAACACTGACAAGTGCAAAGTACTGCACCTGGGGGGGAAGAACCAGCAGCAGACCTACAGGCTGGAGAACTCCCTTCTCATCAGTGGAGAGGCAGAAAAGGATCTTGGAGGCATTATTGATCCCAAAATGAACGTGGGCTGACAGTGTGGAGACGTGGTCAGGAAGGACAACCGTACCTTGTCATGCATCCATAGATGCATCTCAAGCAGGTCAAAGGAGGTGATCCTCCCCCTCTATGCAACACTGGTCAGGCCGCAGTTGGGAGTACTGCATCCAGTTCTGGGCACCGCACTTCAGGAGGGATGTGGACAGCATTGAGAGGGTTCAGAGGAGGGCCACCCACATGATCAGGGGCAGCAGGGCAGGCCCTATGAGGAGAGGCTAAGGGTCCTGAACCTGTTCAGCCTCCACAAGAGAAGGCTGAGGGGGAATCTTGTGGCCATTTACAAACTAGTCGGGGGGAGACCAGCAGGCATTGGGAGAGTCTCTGCTCCCCTGAGCACTACCAGGAGTGACAAGAAATAACGGTCACAAGCTGGCAAAGGGTAGATTCAGACTAGACATCAGGAGGCGCTACTTCACTGTCAGTGCAGGTAGAATCTGGAACCAACTTCCAAGAGAAGTGGCGCTGGCTCCAACCCTGGGGGTCTTTAAAAGGAGGCTGGATGAACACCTTGATGGGATCGTTTGATCCCAGTAGTATTTCCTGCCATGGCAAGGGGTTGGACTTGATGATCTGCTCAGGTGCCTTCCAACTCTACGAACTATGATACTATGGCTGAGCTTATAGCAGTGTCACTGGCCAGGTTGTTTGAAAAGCTATGGAACTCGGGAGTGGTCCTGGGCAACTGGAAAAGGGTCTATGTGGTGCTCATCTTTAAGAAAGGAAAGAAGGATGACCCTGCAAACTACAGACTGGTCAGTCTGGCTTCCATCCTGGGTAAAATTTTTGAAAAAATTGTTAAGGAGTCCATCAATTACAAGCTAGTAACTGATGGGGTGTTAAGAAGCAACCATCATAGCTTTGCCTGGACAGATCATGCCTGACAAACCTAGTGTCCTTCTACAACCAGTTAACTAGCCATCTGAATGAGGTTAACATCATTACTTAGACTTCAGTAAAGCCTTTGATTCTCTCATACAAAATGGAGAGTACTGGGCTGGACCAGGCTACAGTGAGGTGGGTGGACAACTGGCTTAGAGGCCACTCCCAGAGAGCTGTAATCGATGGGATAGCCACGTCCTGAAGGGCTGCCTCCAGTGGTATCCCCCAGGAATCAGTGCTTGGACCCATGCTCTTTAACATATTTATTAATGACTTGGACGAGGGGTGGAAACCTCACTGATTAAGTTTGTGGATGATACCAAGCTGTGGGGAAACATGGGCACATCAGAGGATAGGGTTAAGATCCAGGATTACCTTGACAGACTGGATGCATGGGCAGAATGGAATCAGATGAGGTCTAACACAGAAAAATGCAAAGTCCTTCATCTGGGTAGGAAGAACCGCCATAACTACATGGTAGGTGATGGTCCACTGGTTAGCACAGCATGTGAACGAGAGCTGGGGGTCACGTCTGACTGGAAGATGAACATGAGCCAACAGTGTGATAAGGTTGCCAGAAGGGCAAATAGAACTCTGTCATGCATCGGCCGATGTGTGGCCAATAGATCTAGGGAGGTATTCCTCCCTCTGCATTCGGGATTGGTGAGGCCTCAGCTGGAGTAATGTGTCCAGTTTTGAGCACCACACTTCAAGAAGGACATGGATAAACTTGAGCGGGTACAAAGAAGGGCTGCCTGTATTGTTAAGTACATGAAGGATAGGCCCTATGGGGAGAGACTGTGGGAACTGGGCCTGTTCAGTCTGAGCAAGAGAAGGCTGAGAAGTGACTTAATAGCCATCTACAAGTATGCCAGGGGTGAGCATCAAGATCTAGGGGAGCAACTCTTCAGGAAGGTACTTCAAGGGAGGACAGGGGCCAATGGGCATAAGCTGATACAGAGTAAATTCAGGCTAGACATAAGAAATATTTTTTTCTCTGTAAGGGTTACCAGAATCTGGAACACGCTCACAGCAGAGGTGGTGAGGTCACCCTCCTTGGAGGCGTTCAAGATGAGGCTGGACAGGCACCTTGTCAGGCTTTTGTGAGCCCAATAACTTCCTGCCCATGGCAGGGGACTGGACTTGAACTTACAGGTCCCTTATGGTTCTATAATTCTATGATTCTTTGATTCTATTAACCTGTAATGATATTCATGTTCATGTTTTACTAATACATTAGGGTAATCAGAACAGTCATTTTTAAAAGTAGGCACTTTTTTATTTTAGACACCACTTTTTATATATCCAAGAAAGAAAAATTAAATGTAAAAATTCCCAAATAGAAGTGTATAGCTTACTTTTGCTATGATCAGGTACAGGACTTTATTACTGCTGCTTTCTGATAACACCCTGTCTCGTCTCCTTAGCCACAGTTACCAAGGGGTCACTGGAGTGTTACTAAATCAGAAATGTGTAATAGGTTGGATCTTAGCCAGCTGGAAATGGAATATAAATGATATTAAGACATTAAACTAGCTTTCATATTTGCAAAACAGTCATGGTATTTTATTTTTTTTAAATTGTGCTTGTCACAGGTACCAAATTGATAAGCCCGAGAGACAGGAAACCTCCAGACAAGGTGAGCTCCCCCTGCTGCTTCATGAACATGCCCCAGTCCTGTTCTTTTTCTAGACCTGATTAGTCTCCATATGCATCTTTACACATGCTGTGGGGAGGAAGGAGAGTGCCCTTTATTTAGCATGGCTCCTGGGAGCCACTCTAATTAAAGTGTCCACAGGGTCCCATGTATTCAGCATCCCATACTTCAAAATGGCAGCGGGAGCATTTTAACTAACGCTTGTTGGATGATCTTTAGTTAAAGTCCCCCTGCCACTATTCTGAAGTATGGGGATGCTGAATACAAGAGATGCTAAGGCTGCTGAAACATGCTAATTAGCACACTCCAGCAGTCTCAATTAATCAAGTCTGTTCTGACACACCGTAATTACACGCTGTATTTACAGGCACCCCGCGTTCCTAACAAAATAAATCCATGTGAATGGACTCTCATACCTGCACCTTGTCACATTGTGCTAGATCCTCAATCATGAAGCCCACGTGCCCCCAGAGGCTGGGGGGGGCACAGCAAGCTCCTGCTGGTGGCAGTGGCACTGTTGGTGGTGGAAGCATGGTGGTGGCAAGCAGAGAGGTCCCATAGGTGGCCATGGTGCTGTTGGCAGTGAGGAGAGGGGTTGACAACTGACTGGCAGTTGGTAACCACCTATAGATGCTGTTGGCAGCATTGGCAGTAGCCAATGGCAATCATGGACCACTCTCAAACACCACTGCCAGACTCAGGGAGTGCACGTGCACCTCTGTGCACCCTCTACGCGTTGCCAGTGTCCTCAACTAATGCAAACTGGAGAAGTTCTGTCTAACAATGGAAATATATTAGTGCTAGCCAACTGCCTGTCAGGAATGATGGAGAGGAGCATGCTGGGATGGAGCCCGGTGCCCACCCCCATTCAGGCCCACTCCCCCTTTACCTCCTGCTGCTTGAGGTCTGGGCCTGCTCCCCCCTTCACCACCACAATGGGGAAGGAATGGGGCTGAGGGTAGGGAACAGCTGGGCCGCCACAGTGGGGGGAGCAGTGGGCCCGGGCTGACCTGGCAGCAAGGGGGGAACAGGAGGAATGGGCTTGGAACTGATGCAGGGGAGGGCAGGGGCGGGGGAAGAGTGGGCCCAGACCCAAGTGGGGCAAGAGGCTTGCTCCTCCACTCCCCCCACCACTGCCACGTCGAGTCATATCGGCCCAGGCCCGCTGCTCTTCCTCCACCACCGCATCAGGTGGCTTCTCCCCTGGCTCAGGTCCAGGTCCACTGCTCCCCCACCACCACCATGGCAGGTTGGCTTCTCCCCCAGTTCAGGCCTGGTCATCCTCCAGGCCCGCATTGCACCCAGGCCCACTCCTTCCCTCCCCACAATGCCGCCACCACAGTGTGCCCGCTATTCCCCCAACCCACATCGGGTCCACTCCTCCCCCTGCTGCCACTGCCTTGGCCCTGTAGGCAGAGACAACAGAAGGAGGAAGCGGTGGGCTGAGGCCAGAGCTGGTGGCCTCACCCCCCCGCCATGGTGTCCTGATCTCAGTCCCCCCGCGCTGCTGCTGCTGTCAACTGCAAGGAGTAAGGGGGAGGGGCAAGGCCAGCTCTGCAGGCTTCACCCCCCACACCGTCCCTTGTGTCTCCACTATCATGGCAGTGCTCCACTGCCACCACTCCTCTTCAAACACTTGTTCACACTCTGATTGCCTGTTTGTCAGCCAATCAGAGCGCAAAAAAAGTGTTATGGACAGACAAACAGACAGACTTAGGTTTTTATAATATTAGAATACACCTAGTGAGAATCTGGCTTGCTGACTTCCTTGGCAGTTGGCAAAAGGCCCTGCCCTGTGGGTAAAAGGCCCGGCCCATGTGAATTTCTTTGCATCCTTGGTGCCATTGTCCCTTTACCAAGATCTTCATCAGTGGTGCTAGTGTCAGTGATTTTTTTCCTACTCTTCTGTGACTGAGCCATAGGAAACTGAACTGAAACTACATGTTCACATAGTCCACTCAACATCCAACTTGTAAAATAACATCAGATATTATTCTGTAGTCCAGATTTAAACTGTAGAATTGAAAGTGTTAGTTTATACTGACAAATACTGAGCAAGCCAGCTAATTATTGTAGTTATGGTCTTTGAAGAATTCTGTAATGCCAATCCTCTCACTCAGAAAATGCCCACATCCTTGTGACAGTAACAAAAGCTCAGTATTTTTTACTCATATACACGAGCAGGGAGACTGCTCCGACATGCTGTAATTACAATGCATCACAGTACTGAGTCTGCTGGAAAGTAGTAATTTCATGCTCCAGCAGCCTCCAGTGTCTTATGTATTAGCATCCCTGCACTTCCAAATGGTGGTGGCAGCACTTTAACTAAAGCTTGTTCAATAAGCTTTAGATAAAGTGCCCCTGCTGCCATTTTGAAGCGTGGGGACGCTGATATGAGACATTTCAGGCACTTTAATTAAAGTAACTTTCAGAGCTGCTCTAATTAAAGCCCACCCCTCCTTCCACTTCCAGAGCAGGTTATAAATGCCCATGATTATCATTATTTTTTCTAAGTACCATGGAATTGCAATTGCCATAATAACGTATTTTTAAACTAAAAAAATAGTGGCAGTTTGGTGATTTAGAAGGTTCTCTCTCCCCACGCAAATGAGGAGGGAGCTCTGCAGTAGACCATGCATGAAGGTTCTAAATACAGAGGTGTACAACCTGGCCTAATGCCAGTGGTGATGGCTACCCAACTTTCATCAGAAGCTTTATCTGCAACTGCAGAATATGCCAATGAGCAAACACATTTTTTTCTACCATTAATTAGATTATAAAAATATTCCTGGATTTAATAGCATAGATTTTTTCATTTCTTACAATAATTAAGAAGAACAACTACTGCCAAATGTCTTCACTTTTAGTTTTAATGTAAAATTCTTTGTAAATTTCAATACAAGGTAATTTAAACAGAAGGTTTTTTAAACACCCTCAAATAAACACTTTTTGGTATGATTTCTAATAGACTGGGGAAATGTTTCTGAATTGGAGGTAATATGGCCATGTAGTTACATTGTATTAACCATTTCTTCACTCTTTGTGAAGAAGGGGGTGCTGGCTATGTTCAAAAGAGGCTTTATGATGGTAAACCATGAAATGACCGCTGTTGTTTCTTTCACATAAACAACAGCTTCACAAGGAATTATTAATAGCCAGAAATTCTTTGTGATGTGACTCACAGGAAACAGTATATAAAAGTCTTTCCAAATATAAATGTCTTGAAACACTATAGTTGAATGGACATGGGAACTTAACTAGCTCTTAAGTTCATCTCAGAAGAAGTAGAGACACGTTGGCAGAGAAGCTTGCTCAATTCTCAAATAGAAGGCTTAGGTTTCCACTGCTGTTAGTGTGATACTTTTTATAAATGTAAAATAGTCTTTTCAAAGGAGGAAATAAATAGGTTTCTAAATCACAAGTTATAGTTCTCTGAAAATTAATGTTATTACTTAGCAATTCTACAATCTTAGATTTCAAAACTGCCTTAAAACAGCTAATTTTCTCAACATCCTTGTGAGTTAACACGTCTCTATTTTACAGATGGACACACTCAGGCATGGAGATTAAAGGTACTATCCACCCTACTTATTTTAACTGTGTTTAAAAGCACAGTGATTTACCACAGTGGCTCCCCAGACATCTCACAATACAGAGTAGACTTGGCCAGGTGGTTAAGAGCAGTCCAAATGATAAAAACATCTATACACTTTGCTTCAGCTGGGGTTATTTTCAAGAATAGAACATGGTTGTTTATTTTGATTTATTTTACATGATAACCTACAGATCCCAATTCTGCAAAGACCCATTGTACTTGACACTGTACAAATAGTTAGTGAGAGACCATCACTGCAAAGAGCTTGCAGCTTAGATCAGTGATTCTCAACCTTTTTGTACTCAAGGCACCCTTTGGAAAATGACAGCTCTTAAGTCACTTTCACTGACTTTTTGATTATGGAAAATTATAGAACAATTCTTCTGTTGAAAAGAACTCAGAGACCCCAACAGGTCAGCACGTTTCTGACACTATGGATGGATTGCAGCCTGAATCTTCTGGCACCCCAGGGCACTGTGGCACCCTGGTTGAGACTCACTGGTCTAGGTAGACAAGACTGAACCAGTTTATGTTATAAGCTAGTCTTATTGAGTTCAGGTATTTTATTTCACTTAAATGTGATAAAAATGTCAGTGCAGTTGGTATATTGTAGTTACTTGAAAAAGATGAGGTTTTTCCTCAGTGATAATGCAGGGGGGGTGCAAACAGCAGGGACAGCGGAGAGTGGGAGGAAAGGTGGCTGGAAGGGGGGCAGGCACAGGGAGACAAGGAGTCGGGGCACATGGGGGGATGGAAAAGGGGGCGAGGGGCAAGTGGCAGGAGAGCAGATGGTAAGGGGCAAACACAGGTGTCAGGGGAGCACACAGAAGAGTGTCAGGCACTGGGGAGGGCATCTGGCAGGGGACAAACACATATGGCAGGGAAAGTGGCAGAGAGGACAACAGGAAGGAGTCTGGATCCTCTGTCCCCCACCACTATTTTCCCTGCCACAGTCAGAGCTAGAGACTCCACAGAAGGTAAGTGGTGGGTGCAAGGGTGCAGACAGTGGGGGAAAGCAGGAAGTGGTGGGAGAGCAGGCAGGAGGTGACAGTAACACCAGAGGGGTGAACAGGTGGTCATGCATAGGCACAAGTGGTGGGAGTAGTGGGGAGAGGCACTTGGGGCAGGCAGCAGGGGAGCAGGCACAGCCATGGGGGCAGGCAAGGGAGTCAGTGGCAGTGGGGCAGGGAGCTGAAGGGCTAGAACCAGGAAGGGCAAGTGGCAGGGGTTATAGGCGACAGAGGGGCAGGCACAGACATGTGGGTGGGCAAGAGGTTGTAGGGCCAGGAGCAGGCAGCAGGGAGCCATGTGATGGAGGGCATGGGGTAAGTGTACACATGTGGGGGGGGGACAGCAGGGGGACAGGCACAAGGGTGGTGGCAAGGGGACAATGGTCTGTCCCCTTACTCCCTGCCACTGCTTTCCCTCCCACAGCAGTGGGGAGGACATATTTAAGACCTTCCACTAATTAGGTTCTATACATGGAAAATAATAACAACTTCCAATATGTAGAATCTAAGTATTGGGGGTCATCTTAAGTTCAATGTCATCTTGGATTTGTGTGAATGTAGGAAACAATTTGCCTGAAACCGCAGGATGACTTGTCCTGTGCTTGTCGAACAAGGTTTAGTTCAAGAGCCCCTGCCACCATTTTTAAGTACAGGCACGCTGATACAGAAGAAGCATCTGCGCTTTAATTACAGCGGCTCTCAGAGCCACTGTAATTAAAGCACCACCCCTCATTCCCCAAGCACGTGTAAAAGTGCCTGTGATCTCTAAACCTGCTCTCAGTACTTTCACACAATATTGTTAATATGTTAAGATTATCTTAAGATATCTTAATATTGTTGTGATTGTTAAGATTATTAAGATATCTTAATATTGTTAAGATTGTTAATATGCTGGTGAACCACCCTTGCTTTCAGTGGTAGCCACCATGGGAAACTTTGGGTAAAAATATCCTAGAGTTGACTTAGTTATTGTGCCTTTAAAAGGTTGAGAATGAAACTTATAAACTCCTAAATTCCAGCTTCTTAATAAAACACCAAAACTCAAACTCCTCGGCATGCTGAAGAAATAGAACAAATGTCTTGACTATATGAAGGTTTATTTGATTTGTCAAATTAATGTCCCAAAATTAAAAAAAATATATATTCATCTAAAAATATCTTCTTCAAGGGAAACTTGTTAAAGGCAGAATCATCATAAACTAAATGACACTTGATAGTTAATATTACATTTACATTAGTGTTCAAAACATAAAAGTTGAGTAATTTGAAACAGGCTAAAGATTCAGCATAACATTAAGTAACAAGCCTCTAAAACACTCAAAGAATGGTAGCAAATTTCAAGCCCTAGTTTTAAGAGCTTTAGAACTAGTGGGCCATGCAGTTTTTATTCTGGTGAAGCTCTATCAGTACCATGTGGGATATTAACTCATCTGTCTAAACATATGGCTCTTGACAAATGAAAGCTGCAGGGAGGATAGGCTTCTGCACTGAAATTGAAAACACTTTAAATTAAATCATTGCAAATATTTGTGCTTGTTTCTGTTAAAGGCCTATGAACCACTTGAGCTATTACTCTCTATCACCTTACTTCACAAGAGTCCATTGTTCTGAACTGAAAGCAGAAGGGATTTTTAATATGGAAACTTTTCCATTTACATCTGTTAGTTAGTATCTAGTTTTGCTGAAAGGAGAGAGATAAGCCAGGTTTTAATTCTCTGTCCTGTATCCTCAAGTTCCCATGTGCAGGACACCTGGAAAAGCTAACAAGGCTGGTTTGCTTGTTCAGTGCAATTTTTTTTGACCTTTTAATATACTTGAGTAAGGATTTTATATCTCAGGAAGCCTTATAGAGCAGGATTTGAAAGGTAAGCTTCAAAGGGAAAATTAAAATAATTTTAGAAAAGGAGCCTTTGCAAATTCACATGAAAAAATTATGACTCGTCTAGGATCCTGCTTCCGAGGGGCAGCCCACAACGGTAGTTTCTACACAAAGCAGTAGTTTCTACACAACTACAGCAGCTCTGCAACAGCTGCAACTCAATTTCTTGAGGCTTAAAAGTGCATTTGTTAAGTAGTTAGTTTATAGCTATATTTTTCCTGAATGCCATGCCTAATTGATTGAGGAAACTAGACATTGCAGTTTTCACTGTTAACTCACCTTCCATGTTTTGTTTGCAAATGATATGACAGTGATTTGCACTGAACCCACCCTACTGCCAGCCAGGGGTGGAGAAGAAGGCATCCCTTTATTAATGATATGACAGTGGTTTGCACTGAAGGCTGTAGGTGTTCTGTGTGTGCTGGGAACACAGAATCCTGATGTCATTTTTAAAAACAAATAGTCACTTATGTGCAAAGATTTTTTTCAATATTTAAGGCACGGAGGTTGGATAAGATTAAGAACAGACTTCATAAAATAAGTTCCCAAAGTTCAGAAGAGCCTACTGACCTTTAAAAGTGGGTAGGTGAAAAAGACCCCATGTTTCACATCACGCACAGCATTGTGTAATCACCACCTTGCATGCATCTCAGAATGTAGGACAGTTCTCACTGAATTGGGGGGATGCCATAAAGGTTTCTGTGTAGAAAAGTGTGGCAGTATGGGCAAGCACAGTGATAAAGAGACCACAGCTCTCAAGCCACAAGTGGCTGTTTGCTTCTGACTCTTTACAAAAAATGTTATGAATATTTTATTCTTTTTTCACTGGATGCATTGAGTGTGTGTTTTCTGCAATCATGAACAAAGCAACATATGCACTCTTTCTCTGTCAGTGCCAAGTAACATACTTCAGGCTTTTCTTTTGAACTGGAGTCTGCCACAACTGACTGAAGGTTGTATATGAGGTTGTGATGCTGTAGTTCACACCGACTGCTCCTGTGACTCCTGAGCCAGTCACCAGTAGTGTAACTGCAGGGAGTGGGGTCCACACCACTGCAATTGGCACTGCACTAGCCTGGTGCTACCTCATATGTCATGGCTGCCCCAGGTATGAAGTCACCCTGCTACGCTTCTGCCAGGCAGGTCTTTGTCAGTGAGTGGGGGCATTATTTTCCAGTCATTTTCTTTTTCTTTTTCTAGGATAGCATCGAGTTTCGAAACATCTGCAGTCACATGGCCTCACAAGGGCAGGGATGGCAATTTGACAGAGACTTGTATGCAGCATACGAATGTTTGAAGACAATTGTTAAAAAACTGATTTGTTCACTTGCAGTTTTCCCCTCGGAGTCTTATGCCATCGCTCAATCTTCTTTGAGGCAAATCTTACAAAACCTCCCTGAGATGAGAGAGACAAGATCATACAGATGAGCACCACTAATACCCATAAGAAGTGAAAGCCTTATAGAACCTTCTAACTGCCTCCAAAATCATGAATAATTTGAAAAGCTGATACTACAGTCTTTATCTAAAAGAGTAGTCCTGTTCATTTCATGCAAATAAGAGCTTCATAATCAAGGTCCAAATCCTGCTTTCATGATGAGCATCTTTGTATCTCTCTGGAGTTTTAGTCAAAGTGATATCAGTGGGAGTTAATGGGTAATTTAAAGACGAGCTCTGCATTGTGTATGACTGTATTCCAAATGAAGAACAGTGCAGAACTGGACACAAATATTGAGGTAGCATGACAAAAAATGCTGGTTGAGAAGAGGACAAAATCTGTGACTGTCCATTCCTCTTAGTGATAAAATTGTTTCCAAATAAATTTTTTAGCTAGCTAATACTTTACAATGAAGAAAAAACGGAACTGAAGGGTTAAGGTGTGGAGTTGCCAATTCAGAAAAGGAAAAGGAAAATGAGTAAAATATTATAGACCTTGGGAATCAAAATTTAAAGTAATACAAACTCTCAGTAGCTGATCATGAATGTTAAGGGAAATCAAACACAGAGGAGCCATGAGTACGGCTGTACTTTAACATATTTAAAAATCGGAGCAAATATTTGTGGAAGTCATTTTGCAAAACTCTCCCAGCTCTGGTGGCTATGCAGTGCACAGTAAAAAAAAATTGGCTTTCCTAATGCCAAACTGGGAGCATTTGTAAAGTCCAACTTGCTTCTGTTGAACATCTGCAGCTGCAATGTTGAAAAGAGGCATTTTTCCTATTTGCAGTAAGATTTAATGTCTGTGTGATTGCTAAGCAGCAACGAGGCTTTGTAGAATCTTTGTTTGCAAAGGCTAAATTTAACCCATATTAGTTGTAACTCATGCAGTAGATGAAGAAATTCTATAGAGCACGAGAGAGAAAATTTCCTCTGTTGGCTGTTGTAGTGGATTTGGAGAGGTGATTTTTTTTCTTATGTGTTTTCATGAACATAATCATATGAATACTTTTGAAGTATGATTCTGTATATTCTTTGATTGGCCATATTTTATGTCCACACTTTATATATGACTGCTCAGTTTTATAGGATCTGTATCATGTATTTGAAAAAAATCTATGAAAAGCAATACCAAAAATAAATATGTGATAAAGTGCGGGGGGGGGGGTGCCTTTTTTGTATTTGGATCTTGCTCTAAAGGAAAATGGGGGAGGTGAGATGTATACGTTATAGCAGGGGTGGGCAAAATCCAGCCCGCAAGCCAAATCTGGCCTGCAAAGCCATTCTATCCAGCCCATGGGGCCCCTAAAAAAATGTAGAAAGTTGATATTTCTTTGCCCTTGGTTCCTGTCAAAAATGACCCAGTAGGACCCAGGGGAAACCCAGCGAGCTCACACAGCACCAGGACCTGCCCAGCCTCTCCCTGCAGCCAGAAGCTCCAGCTGCAGTTTCTGGCCTGGGAGCACATGGCTAAGCTTGTGGGGGGAGGGGAGGGACACAGACCTCAGTCAAGGAAGGAGCATGGGGTGGGGAAGTGGCCCTTCCCCACCCACACCTGGTGCCCCACACTGCAGCTGCTTGCAGCTCGGGTGGGGCTGCCTGTGCCCACTCCAGGCAGCCCCATGCGGGCTGTGAGTACTTGCAGCATAGGGAACCAGGCATGGGGTGGGGGAGGGGCTGCTTCCCCCCCATGGTCAGCTTTTCCCTTGGTTCCTTCCCTATGCGGAGAAAAGTGGCCCCTCACCTACCCTATGTCTGGCACCCTGCACTGCATGTGCTCACAGCCCATGTGGGGCTGTCCAGAGCAGGCAGCCCTCGTGAGGCTGCCTGTGCCTGCTCCAGACAGCTTTGCATGGGCTGTGAGTGCCTGTAGTGCAGGGCACTGGCCATGGGGCAGGCGAGGAGCTGTTTTTCTCCACGCTCATCAGCAGCTTCTTCCCTGCTGGAGAGCAGGGGGTCGAGGCTGTGCACTGCCCCCTGCCTGTACCACAGGGCTAATGGGCACTGGGTATAAGCAGATGGGGAGCCAGTGGGAGCACAGGGCCTGTACTGGTGTCCCAGGGCCAGTGGATAAGCATTGATTACAGGAAATATACTCCTTTATTTTTCCACTATTAATGCCAGTGGTTCCCAATCTTTTCCACTTTTGATGTATGCCTGACCATTACAACTGAATTTGTGAGGATTGCAAACCCATTCACTGAGTGCTATGACCCCAGCTGGGTTCACAACTCCCACACTAGGAATGGTTGATTTATGCAATTCATCTACTAATGTAGCATAGTTATTTCTTTGTGGCTGCTGTTGTTCTCATTTCATATGTTGAGTTAAAAAAAACCCCTACAGGAAATAGTTTTTATCCAAACAAAAAGTTTTCCCTTAACTGCTAGTTTAATTACAAAAAAAACAAAACAAAACTTACGTTCTTGGTGTAAACTACCACATGGCCTTCAGTTAAGGAATACCCATTGGAAAAATCCTCACCTCAGTGAGTCAAACACTCAACTCCCATTGACTTTAAGTAGGGTCAGGTTTTTGCCTAGAATCACAGAATCATAGAAAAGTAGGACTGGAAGGGACCTCCAACACTCCACCTGAGACAGGACCATCTCTGTCCGAACCATCCTATACAAATCCATTGTCTAACCTCTTAGCAAAACTACACAGTCATCCAACACAAGACAACACCCTAATCTGCCAGACAAAAAGCAGGGGGACCATGGCAGCCAATGTTCTGCTGCTGCAAAGGTTGTCAAAATATAGACCCAAGGAAGACCCACATCCCTCACTATAGAGGAAGGCAAAAAACCCCATATTGCATCTGACCATGGGCTAAAATTCATTCAGGAGCCCATATATGTCAATTGGTCTGACCCTGAGCAGAAGGGCAAGACTTTCTAGTCAGGAAGCTCCAGGTTTAAGTCTCAGTGGCCATGTCTACACGAGATGCTGACTATGCAGAGGAAATATTCTCTCCCAGCCCTGTATGGCAACCAGCAAAGCCCAGAAGCATGGGAAATACCTGTTGTAGAGCATAAGCATAGGGGCCACATCTACACAAGTGGCAGACTTGCATAAGTACTAAATGACCACACTGTAACTGGTGTTACTGTGCAGTACCATCCCTGCACAGTTTGTTTCCAATGCTACTGCACAGTAGTGTCACATCACACTGGCAGTAGTGCCTGGCAATGCTTCTGTGCGGTAGCAATGAGCTATTGAACAGTATGGCTGTGCAAGGCTTCAGACAGAGCTTTGGATGCTTTGAGGTCTGAAGCAGCACCTCCGGGTGGAAGCACTGGCCTCCTTAGGTTTCCCGAAGAGCTTCAGAGCCTCCACGGAGCCACTGAGATCTGGCCATAGGGTATAATGGGGAAACAATAAAATAACTATAACTTTGGGGATTTTTTGTCTAATTTGGATGAAAATTTTAGGAGTTATAGGTATTACATAGAGAATGAAGCCTGCCAAGTTTCAAGAAGATCTGTACAGGGATTTGGGGGGAACAGCACCTCAAATTCTTGAAAGCAAAACTCATGTCATGTCTAGGTGTTACAACATAGTGGGGTGAAAACTGCAGGAGTGGTAGCCTATGCTGAGGTCACAAATCCTGCCAAGTTTCAAGAATATCAATGCAGGGGGTTGGGGGCAACTGCACCCCAAATTCTTGAAAGCAAAACTATTGTCACGTCTATGTATTACAACACAGTGGGGTCAAAACTGCAGGGCTGGTAGCTCCTACTGAGGCCACTAAGTCTGACAAGTTTCAAGAAGATTGGTGCAGGGGTTTGGGGGCAACTGGCCCTCAAGCTGCAGACAAGCAAAACTGGTGCCAAGTGTGCTTGTAGAACTGACTGTGGCTCTCAGGGGAGGAGGGCGGGGAAAGCTACTGTGTTCCCAGGTCCCAATCAATCAATCATGATTCACTCAGGGACCAGGGACTCAGGGACCAGCTCTATACACAGGACCTAGCTACTACCTAATGACTGAGCATCAATTAGCACCTACAAAACCAGGCTAAGGAGAGGAAAGAATCAATACAATCAACTGCCCCAAGACATAGACAGTCTTGGTACAAGTTTTGTCCGTCAGCAGCCAGAGGTACAGGGTCCCAGAACCTCCTTGCACCGATCTCCTTGACAGCTGGCTGACGTCACAGCAGGGGCCACCATCTCTGCAGCTGTCACCCTGCTGTACCTTGACACACGCAGTGTCACTCATGTCACAAGTTCTGCTTGTCCACAGCTTGAGGTACAGATCGCCCCAAACCCCTGCACTGATCTCCTTGAAAGTTGGCAGGATTTGTGGCTTCTATAAGAGCTACCACCCCTGCAGTTTTCAGCCCCCCTCCAGCCCGCATGGCGTAACACACAGCCGTGACGTGAATTTGGTTTTCAAGAATTTGGGGTACAGTTCCCACCAAGGCCCTGTATTGATTTTCTTGAAACTTGACAGGTTTCATGCTTTCAACAGAAGCTACCATCTCTGCAGGTTTCATCCAAATCAGACAAAAACCAAAAAAGTTATAGATATTTAATTGATTCCCCCATTATAACCTATGCCTGGATCTCTGAGGCAGCTCCAAATCTTCTGCTAGATGGAGGCAGAACCTGGTCCGGAGCTCCAGCTCGGATCGCAGGCATCCGAAGCGCCCGGATCCAAAGCCAGATCAGATCACTGCTGACTTGCTTCTTGCTACTGCACAGTAGTGTCTCATGAAATGCACCCAGGTTCTCTCAGATCATACCTGCAAATTTGCTCAAGAAGATCTCAATGCCAGGATCACTGTCAAAAGCCCTTGTCAAAAGCCCTTGCTGAAGTTCTGATACACCACATCTACAGAATAGGCACTTTGTCAAAGAAGGAGATCAGGTATGCTTGGCATGATTTATTCATAGTAAATAATGTTTGCATAATACTAGGCAAGTAAAACAACAAAAGAACTACATTGATTGCAGTTTCATTTGTTCACTGTCATGCACGCACAATATGAATGCTGATCAAACTGAAAAGAGCCCATATTATTTGAGACAGAATTTTCTTTTCAAGCTTTCATGAAGCAATCAAAGAACGGAGATAAAAGCACACTATATTTAAAAAGTACTTAACAGTGTCCTTTTACAGGAATCACTGGTTATGCTGAAGATTTCCAGAACATTTCCTTTCCCAAACACTCCTATTTCAAATGAATTTTTGAGGTCAAGGTTACTTAAAATGAAAACACCATTAAATTCTTTGAAATTCTGCTGGGCACTAGAAATTGAAGAATCTCCTGAGATACTTTATTTTTAATTTGGCTAAAATATTTATACAAACTCTTAAAGTCACAGGTGTTTAATTTTTCTTTCTTTTAAGAAAGCTGGCACTTCTGAATCAGAAGGCAATGATTTCTGAGGCTTCTGAACCTGAAAACATTTAGGCCATATGTTATAGGAGTAGCCTCATTCATATCAGTGGAGCTACACACATGTGTAAAGATACCCTTTTGACTTAAGAGGCCCTATTTAATTACACATTAATTAAGATAAAGTATAGCTAAAATTAATAGCAACTACTTTGTCCTGGGTTGAGCAATTACAATTTATATGTTGTGGTGGTAGACTCAGTGATATAACAGATCTTTTATATGTGCAATATCCACTATATATTGTCATAAAGCTATAATCTGCAACTCAAGAAAAAAAACTTCAGAGCACTGTACCTTTGGAAGCAACAAGTTCTTTGTAGTGTGTTCCTTTCTTTATACAGTAGACAAAATTCATACTGTAAATGTCAGTTCCTTCCTCCAAAATGGGAAACATAAAATGTTTGAAGTTCAAAAGAATTTGCTGCCCAAAAATAGCATGAGAAAGCTGCCTCCCTTGATCTATTGTTGTGCCTGCTGGTTTGCAACATAATGTGTATGACATTGTGTCACAAAAACAGCCCCTGAAGTGTTTACTTTTTCATGAACAAAATACTATAAATTGGGTTCTTATAGTGAATAAACATTGCTTATGCAGCTGTGACTTCATAAATGAATTTTGACATTCTGTTTTAATGCATCTTTTTTGTCAGACACTTGTGTGTATGTGTTTCCCCCCCCTTTTCTGTTGCTTTTTCACATAAAACCATCTAATTAAGTACAAGTGTTGTGCATCAAATCCACAAAATCAGTTTGTTTTGCTGGGTTAAATATTTCCATCTTTTGTTACATGAGTACTAGCCTCTTAAAGAGATATCTCCCTCTCCTGAACAGTGCTTTTTGGCCTTAATAATTCAAACCCTTATATGCCAGGGTAGTCCTGACTTGAATGGCTATGTCTTGATATTTTGGGGTCAAGTACTGTAAGTAAGGAGCTGAAGGACAAGCCCTTTTCATCAGTGTATTGAGTACAAAGCTAAAGCCATAGTGGTCAAATATCTTTAGGAAATTACTGTACTAGAAATTGCATTAGCAGGACAACCCTTCCCTAAAAGGAGTTAAGGATTTTAGTAGACTAAAGGTACAGTTTTTCCCTTTTCAGGCAACCAGTGAGGTCATAGGGTGACAAATATAGTAAAATAGTCATAGTGCAGAAATATCTAAGACTCCTGTAATATATGCTATGTGTGCATGTATCATACACACATACACACAAAGTAGATCTTCTGGAAATGTTTCAAATAGTAACATTTTGATAAAATTTCAGATTCCCATAATAAATATTAAAGGTTTTTCTAATATCCATCTTCTTCCCCCTCCATGTCTCACGCCAATATTTTTTACCAACTACTGGCCTGGTTGAAATGTTTGAAATCGGTCAAATGGTGAAATAAAAGAAGCTGGGAATATTTTCCATAAGCATTCACGTTTTGTTTGAATCCATTCTATTATACCTGTAACTATATAATGTCTTAGTAATAAATTACACTTGTCCTTCACCTTTGGTCACTGCACCTGTGTTCACGAATACATATTCGTGAAGCTGCTTCTAGCATTCCAATGCCCTGAGCAGCTTCAAACAGCCACATGTCTGCTTGTTTGTTCAGCATAAAAATGTTTCCTTCTTTTCCCAAATGAGGAATTAACCCTAAATATTTGGTCTTGGACTAGTGACAGGTTTAATGTGGGCTTTATGACACATCACGGCTACAAATAGAAGTTTTTGAATATGGTTAAGTCACGTATCTGATTATATAGAAAATGCTTCTAGACTCCAAAAGATCTGCACATAAAAGATTGATATCAGTATGTGCAAAAATCTATTCTGATAATTTTTGAGGTTTCTAACATTATATCTATGCCACATGTAGCCCTTTCCAAATTGTTCCAGTGAAACTTTTTTGACCTGCCACACCACAACATAGTGTCTCTTCACTCCAAATGTAACTTTATTTACAATACACACAAAAAAACCCATTAAAAAGTCATTATTAAGGTTGTGGAGTCGAGCATCTAGCAATTAAGAATTGGCAAAATTAAGATTGCCCATACAAACTTAAATCCACCCTCTTCTGCATATGCCTAATAAATTTGTTTTTTATCAGATAATTACACTATTTATCCTCACAGAACCCCCCTTCATTAATGCACAAATGGGCATGACTTGCTGAATAAACAGTTACTAAAAATATAGAATTATAGAAAATTAGGGTTGGAAGATACCTCAGATGGTCATCTAGTCCAACCCCCTGCCCAAAGCAGGACCCTCCTACTAGGTCATTCCAGCCAGGGCTTTGTTTAGTGGGGCCTTAAAACCCCCAAGGATGGAGTTCTTGTTTGGTATGGGGTACTAACTATTCCTTATTACACCTTATTAAATCTCAGAGGTGTAACTAGCCAGTACTGTACCTTGAGCAACTGCAGTGCATACTGTAGAAGCCAGAAGGCTGCTGCTGCGGTAGGAAACGTTATCACCCTTTTTTGCCACTGACATGTGTCAAGTAGCCCCAAAACACTGTTTTTTAGAAACAAAAAAAGGAGGTGACATCTCCCACTGCAACAGTGAACCACCAACTGCACTCTACTGCTACTTCTCTGCTGTCTCCATTATGGAGCCAGACATGCTGCAGTGAAGGTACAGGAGAAAGTGGGATGAGTGGGCAGAAAGGCAAGACATGCCCTCAGCTCCATTTCAGTGCCCTTTCTTTAGGCAGCAGCTGTGGCTCATGCCCTACTTGCTCATCCTCAGCCCTCTGAGGACAAAATTATAAATCCCTACCTGTTTTTTTCCTTATGGTATCCATCACTACAGCTTTTAAGTGCTTCACAGATGTCATTGAATGTATTTTCAAAACAACTTTGTAAAATAAGAGGGACCATTTTATCCCCATTTTAAGCTGGAAGAACAGATGTCAGTGATTTGCTCAGGATGGCCAAGCAAGAACAGTTCAGCAGGACAACATTCATCTGCCTGAACCATGAGTCCACTTGTCCATTTCTCACCTTCCCTGTGCCATTCACTACATACCTTCTGATTGCAGCACAGAATAAGGGGTCCTATCAACAACAGCTTCCTTTATTCGAGAACTCTATTTGTACCCAGAGGAAGCACTGAGATATATGCACCAAGACGTGAAAGGGGTTCTGTGGAAAAAATAATGTGAGATCATGTGATTAAAGGCTGTATAACAAAGCACATGAACAACTGGGTAGAATTAACATTGCCCAATGCTTTAATTCTGTCATTTCCTAACTTGTGAGTAGTTGGTTGTAGAACCATAACAATGCTATTTTAATACTGAGTGTGAGTGTGTATAATTCCCTAAACTTGTAAGAAACAACAGAAATTCCATTAGGCACCATCAAGTTTACATGTACAAGGTTCATCAGTAGGGTTAGAACCTTTATATCCACCATACAAGCATCTGGCATTTGATCTGATAAAAGTAGCTGATAGCAGTTAGTATTTTGCCACTCTCTTCATGGACCAAGAGTGTAAGGAGGATGAAACACATACATGGCCAGTGGTTTTCATAGATGCTGACTAACAGAAGAGGCGTGATGAGACTCAGGAGCTTTGGATTTCTTTCCAAACTCTGGAAAACAGAATACTCTAATAGCAGACTGTTCCAGACTGCCTCAAGACTGATCCCTCCTATTCTGTCCCGTCCAATCAGTTTGTCTCTCTGCTCCATATGGTCTTCAATTTCCTTCCCCAACACACACACATGCATTTTCCACCCTTGCTGATTCCCTTTCCACTCCCATTGTTCATTCCTGAAATGCACAACCAAGTTGAGTGTCCCTTCTTTTCAGCTCTTCATCTCATTATTTTTGTATCAGCTTTCCCAGTTGTCCTCTCATAATCCATCTTTTCATAATATTTGCCCCACCGCTCCCCTTATCTTCTTTCTCTTTCCACACCGGCCCAGGTTCCCAGGTTCCTTTCCTAGTCAGTCCCATGACTTTCCTCCTGATCTCTGTCCCCTCCTCTGCTTTTTTTCTCCTTGGCCTAGTTTCCTTACCTAGCCAGGTGCAACACTTCTCAGTTCCCACCTGGCCAGTCTCACTCCTATAACTTCCACTCTCACTGTCCTTTTGCCACTTTTTGCTTCCCAGGCTCCTTATCCTGGCCTACTCCCTCTACTGCAGTTCAGGTGTAGCTATCAATCTTCTTCTTTTCAGTCCAATCAGGCAGCTTCCTTTTCCAGACTACCTGGATCTTGCAGGAGATGACTGAGAGCACAAGATAGACAGGATCCCTGCTCTGAGTTTATCTGCCTGGACTCAGCATAGCCTGCAACAGTCCAGAGTTTCAATAGGAGGCAAAAATCTGCTCAACCCCAAACTGAAGCATGCCAGATATGGAAGGAACGTTCCATTGCTAAAATTCAAGACATGTCTTCTTGAGCATGTGCCAGATATGATTTTACCAAAGCTTATAATTTGGCTAAATTTGGAGGTTTTCCATACAGTTAGCAAAAGGGACATTCTTCATATGGTAGCCACCTCCCTGTCAAATGTTAAGTCCCTCCTCTAAACTATGGAGGTGCTGCAACTTTTCTAAACATTTCAAATAATTTTTAACATATGGAAAACAACATACATTCCTTAAACTGATTTCCAGGGACAGCTAAACTGTTGGTGCCTGCCACTTTAAGGGCCTGAAGACAGCAGCTGGCAGGTGCCTGATGAGGGCAGCCATTTTGGATTCAGGGCTGTCCATAGAAATAGGGCATTTTGCTGTGGAAAGGCCAGGCAACAACATTTTCTGGCTGCAGGTATCATCTGGACGTAAGGGAGGAGCTGTAGGATATGGTCAGGGGGCTCCTGGTCCTGGGCATGACCTAAAACTGCATCCTGCTGGGAATGGGTGACCTGGTGGGGCTCTCAGTTGCACGGGAGCCCCCAGGAAATGCCAGGCCAGTTACCACCGGTGAAAGGTGGGCTGGGGTGCCTTAACCCCAGCCCCCACAACCAGGTGGGTTACTCCCTTGTAGAGTCTGGAAGGTGGATCGCAGCGAGAGAGTGGGGCCATAGACTCAAACCTGTCTTAACATCCCCTGACTGGTCCATTCTGGGGCCAGGACCAGAAGGGTCGAAGGGCCAGGGGCCCACCACGAGGGACACCCAAGAGCTGAGGGCCTGGGGTCCTGACTGGCCTGGAAGTGAGGCAGGGCCAGTAGAGCCAAAGGTCCCGGAGGGACCACACCCATAAAGGGAAGCAGCTCCGGGAGCTATACAGCCTGGAATGAAGGCGGAGTAGGCTGCCTGAATGGAGGGATCCAGGTGGGGTTCAAAGAGCAGGATTCTGGGGCCCAGTGTGGGGCCAGTGATGTTGGTAACATCTGGATGTCATCTGCAAGGCTTGGGCTGCGGTGTAGGGGAGGAACAGAGCCACAGATAGCGCCCCCTGGCATCGGAGGCAAGAAAAGGGCAGCCTCCTGCTTAATTAACATCAATTAATTAATTAGCAACAAGGTATGGCGGGTGAGAAGGCGGGTGGTTAGCTTAGAAACAGGTGGGTGGGCCACAGGGAAATCAGCCCTGAGAAGGCCCCCTGTTACAGGAAGTCAATCTCAAATAATACAGGCAGTTGCAAGACTCATTCCCATATAAAAATATTTGTTCTGTTTGAATAGAGTAAAATAAATGAAAATCTGTAAATTAGTTTGTTTCATGGTATCCCTCTGTGTTGGCTTTGCAGTGCTATTTGATTGAGAGAGTTAACTAGCAAGAATAATCACCAGATCAGTGAATGTTTTGAAAACATGGATCCCTATTAGAAAAATACAAACAGAACTGTATAAATATACACGCCAGAAACCTGAGTCTGAAGTTATGCTTATGCAATCGGGAAGCAGAAATGTTTCATGTGATCTCTGCCCAGCCAGAACAGCTCACATTTTCAGTTCTGATAATCAAATACATGCAAGCTGACCCTCTTCTTCCATATGTGTACTGAACTAGAATAGAAACTTCGAGTAATATGAATAGTACAATCCCTTGAACTGTGCTCTCTCTGTGTCTCTCTTCAACTCCCTCTTTCTCACTAAGTTTTACTCTAAAGCCTATCTGGGGCTTCCGGATGTACTTTTAAGGAAACGCTTACTATGCCCTCATACATACCGTCCAGTCTTTATTACAGGGAGTTTTATCCTGAATTCTTACTGCCGCTTGTTCATTATTTATGCCTGAAGTCTTCAGCCTACTTTTCTCCCTCAGAGTTCCAAAGGGGACACTTTTTAAAAGTTCTTCTGAATGAATGTAATTCTAATTTTTCATAATTCCCATTTAGAGTACACCAGATACATTCATACTCAATAAGATGTACTTCACTTAAGGAGGCCAAGCACTACCATCCTGCCTCATAGAGAAGCCAGATGGCTTTCCTATGAAGCCAGTGTTGCCAACACTGTTTGCTTGTGCTGAATGATTCTTTCGAGTGGTATTTTAAGCTAGGCCAGTGGATGTCATTGTTGAGTCACTGATCTCTTGAGCTGAAACGTTGCTACTGAATGTAACACTAGAGGCTACTCCCCTCTTACAAAGTGAAGGAGAAAGATGAAAAATGTGGTGGGCTATGATGACCCACTTTACAGTGTAAACAGTGACTGCACATTGTTGAAGGCTCATCTGGGAGCTACTAGCATTCTGAATGTCATCATGAAGTGGTTATTATAAAGTGAGAAGGTTGATAAAGCAGTTGTAGTTAAAAAAAAAAAAAAAAAAAAGAGAGAGAGAGACAGCTTTGGCTTAATTATAGCCTGGGTCTGCTTTTTATACCATATCCTGACATCAGTCTCTTATAAGTAAATGGCTCTGTGAAGCAAACCTATCTTTGAAATGCAAGTTACTATTTCAGGGAGCCTTTAGGTTAAAATGAATTAGAAGTGGAAAATATGATGTCACCTTCAGAATGGTGAAGAACTTATCATCCCAGTGGCAACAGAGTATTTACTTTTTGGTGACAGATAAAGTGGAAAGATGGAATAACAGCTCTATGATTTTCTTCAGCTTCTGAAAAGATCAAAATGAACTATTATTACTTTGAGTTTACATTTCCATATAGTTCCTAGTAGGACAGAAAGTGAAGAAGGTCAAACATCACAAAAAGGCAGTTTTCAAAAATAATGTTTTCAAATCAGTCAAATTCAGAAACCATGAAAAATCTCAAGAGAGGGCTTTGTGACTTTTAACTCCATTTCCAAGTTATACCTGGTTTCCAAGCAGTTTCTACTAGTAAAATGATGCTGGATTTTTTTACTTAGGAATATCTTGATGCAAGGGCCTATGGTGGTATATGTGCTTTAGCACTATATCTTGATGGAAACTAGGCCTATGTGAAGTGGCTAGTACTCACTTTGGATTCAGATTTGGCCAATTTGGGGGACAATGATTTGATCTGGTGATTTGAATCACTGTCCCAAATCGAATCTCTGAATCAGATTCAGCTGAATCGGTCACTGTCAAATCTCTGAATCAGCCCCGTCCCCTGCCCACTTTTAATGGCTGTTCCTCCCACTCTTCCAGCTCCTGGCTCTTTTTTAAAAAAAAGCCCGCACTCAGTGGTTCAAGCACTTCACCCCAATGCCCTGCGTTACATGGGGGGGCTCTGCCATGAGCCTCCAGAAACCCCAAGGCCCAAGAGCCACTCTAATTACAGTTCCTGGAACATCATATGTATCAGCGTCCCCATGCTGAAAAATGGTGGTGGGGTAATTTAACTAAAGCTCATCAAACAAGCTTTAGTCAAAGTGCCTCTGCCATTATTTTTCAGTGCAGGTGATGCTGGAGTCTACTGGAGTGCAGTAATTACCATGCTCCAGCAGACTCCATTAACCAGCCTCCCTGCATGTGTGTAGGCGTCCCTAGACCATAGAAGTCTCAAGTGGGACATCCAAAAAAGAAGTGCCCAAACAGAGGCCAGTTGTGAGCATTTGGAACATAATCTCTGTTCCTCAGTTTCTCCATTGTATAAGGGAGATGGTGATATTTTGGGCCTAAATTTGCAGCCTTTCTAGGCTGAATCCTTCACTCTTTGTCGTATTTCCAAACCACAGAGTCCTTGAGGAGGAGAGTCCTTGACTAAGTTAGCAAAACTTAGTCCTTAACTAAGTTACTAGTAAAACGTTTTAGAGTAAGTATCAGATAAAGAAATAGGTGGTTCTACTAATGGGAGAAAGGGTGACCAATTTTTAAAATCAGTAAAGGTGAATAGGAAATAGGGTGATGTAAAAATCAATTACTTAGGGTCTGAACCCTGGGTGAGGACTCCTTCCTCTCAGGGGCTGAGCAATTTGGTGACTTCAGTAAGAGATGTGGGCACTCAGCACTTTGCAAGGAAAGCCTTCTAATGCTTTTTAAATGCATCTTGATTATCCAACCAGATTCCTTTCCCCTTACTAGTAGATTAGTCTTACCTATTTCAAACTAAAAAATATGGAAACCAGCAGCTTGCTTCTCTAGTTCCTTGTGGCTTGATCCAAACTTTGCTGAAGACAGTCTTCCATTAATTTCAGTGGGTTTTAAATAAGGCATTTACAGCAGCATAGCCCAGGAATAATCCTATTGAAATCCATAGTGGATATGTCTATATTGCTTCCAACATGCTCCTGGCAGGAAGTCTACTGTGCCCACTTGCTCCAAGTACTCACCTGCCAAACCCCAAAATGGGTAAATAAAAACTTCCTGAAAATCCTACCGCCCACTTCCCTTCCGCTTCTCTCAAGATTTTCTCTTTTATTTGCTTGCCCTGCAGGGCAGTTTCTCTACCTCATTTCTAGGTTTAGTACAAACAGAATAGGAGTGGGTGGGAGGGACAGGATTCTTGATGGTGCTCTTAAGAGTGCCACAGAAATGGCATAAATATTTTGAGAGCTATAGCTCTATAAAACTGGCATGAAAGAAGACCCAAGCCCAAGAAGTTTTGTACAGAAAAATAAATATCTTGTTTGAGCCTGTTTTTGTATCATTAAATAATTATTTTCATGACTTTTTATATGCAAATACAACTACAATCTTTTTGTTCATAGTACAAACTTAATCGTAGTGGGATAAAATACTATCAGTGATATGAAATTACATAGAACAGTGGATTATTTAGCTATTTTCTTTTTAATGCCTCCTCAGAGAATTATGAAACATACTTAAGTAAAATGGAGACTGGGGAATGTTGCTTAATTCTGAAAAAAATGTTCTCTCTCCCAGCCCTTCTTTATATTGTCTCTGGCTTGTTAGGAAAGTAAACTTTTGCAGTTTCTTCTACCCCATCATGTTGTTTCTTGGTATGTCATTAGCTGTAATCTGAGCAGCCAAGCCCCAATTTTGACTTGTATCTTATTCCAGTAAATTCTATCAACTAACACTTTATTCCAAGGCAAGTATGATCAGCAGCAGGTCATCAGAATGCAGCAAGACACAAGGTGAGTCTGACATGCCAAGCTGGTACACTAAAGAAGATAAAAAACCCTAATTTTGCAAAATATCTGCTCGTCTCACCATTATTGTTTTTCTTTTTAAATAGGTACTAGTGAGTCAAGTATAGCAAGGCTCCTGTTACCCCCATAGGTATATATGGATTTAGAATTTTGAAAAGGGCAGGTGCAGATGGCATTGTGAATCATCATATATAAAATAATACCTATTTTTCTCTAGTTAGAAATGAACTAGAAGCTTTTCTAATATGCTAGGGATCTAGGATTGTATTTTTCCATTTAAGATTGAAGAAAAACAAATATAACTTATTTGGAATGACTTTAAAACATTCTACAGGGCTGTGAAATAGGAGTTTCATTACCAAGAGCAGCTAATGGACAACAGAATTGCATAACAAAGGAAGGCCTGATTGATGGAACATCAAGACCATTAAAAAGAAGAGAGGATTATTAATACCTACGTAATGAAGCGTTTGGAAGGAGTCAGGTAGATTATAATTAGCCATGAAGTGAAGTCATTGCCTCAGCACTGTCTGACTAGAAATGCTGCCGAGTTTGTTTTAAACTCTGGATGGAGCAGGAATCAAAAAGGGGTGCCACCGCGCCCGGAGTCCACCCATGTCCACAGATAAATAAGCAAGTCATTTCTGGTTTCTGTGGTGAGATGCGGCTGTTGAAACCAAGACTCCTCTGACACGGAATGAAGCATTCTTTTGCAGAAGTTTCTTCCCTTGCTTCCTCTCCTTTTCATTTCTGTCAGCAGATGAGAGGCTGCTTAAGAGGAAGGGCTTCTGTAGTATGACTTCTTGCTTTTAAAAACAATAGGATTTCAGGTTGCATGCCTCTTCTCTGTTGTTGGTTTGTTTATTTGTTTGTTTTTGCATTTAGTTGAAAAAAATACAAATAAAACAGTGTAAGTGAAATGCAGAAGTTTTAGTGAACTGTACTAGAAAACTCAATGAATCTTTAAAGTATGGTGGATTGTAGCTGGAATTTCTAATTGGAATCTGATATTTTTGGAAATTATTTCTTAAGCCTTGACAGTCCACTCTGTACTGAACAAGACATAGCCCTACAATAGGTTTCATGTGAACTGCACTATGTTTCTATGGGCAGATCTAGGATTTTGAAAAGGAGGGTGCAGATGGTGTGGTACATCATCATATATAACACAACTCACATTTTTCTCCAGTTGATGGAGAAAACAAGAAGCTTTACTAATATGCTAGAGTGCTAACACTATATTATTCTGTTTAAGATCAAAGCAAGAAACAAATATAGCTATTGCAATGTGCACACAGTTTCTAGAGTCTATATAAAGTTAAAAATACCACAACAAACTAGGCAAAAATTAGTTGAATGATATTGTATTATTAATTCTGTAGTCATTATAGTTTAAGGTATATTGCTTATTCAGATTCATAAAACAAAATCTAGCATTCTTGATCATCTTGACAATGCCTCCAATACTTCTATGTCAGTTATTTCCACACATGAGCTAATATTACTGAACCTGAATTATGATTCTTGGCTAGAGCTAAAAACAGTCTAAAATAGAAGTCTGTTGTGAAGCAGAAGAGAGCCTTTCTTGGTAATGTCTAACAGACAACAAAATTATAAAAGGAAAGATCATTTGAACAGTGGAACATCAAGAATATTATAAAGGAGAGAGAGTCATTAACATCTCTTTAGTGGAGAGAGATTAGTATGAAGCAGGGAGATGATAGATGTCAATTGACTCTCTTAGCACTACCTGAATAGAAATGATGCTAGCACTCCCAATCATATGGTGTTGAAGTTTGGGTAAAGCAGGAATCAAAGTGGGGTGCAACAGCACCATTGAGCCCTTTGGATCCATCCCCGTGTGTACGCCATTCTGAAAACAACAGGGCTCTGTGGGTGTGCAGAGACACACCAGAACAGAACCAATTGCATGATTAGGGCCAAAGTGAAGACAGCCTGTGTTTTACAAAGTGTAGGTGCTTGTACATGTAAGGAGAAGAGGGGTTTAGTTTCCTTAAATTGAAATGGTGGGTTTTTAATTGGTGGGTTTTTAATTGCGACCCATCATTTCAAGTTAGGGGCTTCTATCACTGACACAGCAGTGACAGCCCGTCATCAGCTCACCCTGTCCTCTGGCCCCTGCTGCCATGGGTTCCGCCCAGAAAAGATAAGCAACAAGGGGACCAATCCTTTTTATTCTCCCTCATGGAGCCTGCCTGACTCTCATGAGAGTGGGGGTCAAGCTATGGTGGCCCCTGAACTGCTGGTAGCCCTGGACCTTTCCTCTGTGGTGCTGCACCTTGGGTGGCACCTGCCTGCTGGCACCCTAACTGGACAGCCTGCAGAGAGAAGGACCGGGACCCCATGCAGCTGAGGGGCCACCAGCAGCTTGCCCCCGACCATGGGAGAGGCAGAGCCTGCCTGCATGAACTGTGACCGGGTCATGTAGCCCCTGATTTATGGGGTGGGGACAGTGCTTCCCTCCTCAATGGTGGGGTCTCCCTGGTTTTCGCCAGGGCTACCCATGCAACTGTGTGAGCACTGCTCCAGCTCACAGGCAGCACTCATCTCAATTCAATGGTGCACGGGGTGCTGGAAGCCTGGGTGTGCTTAGAGAAGCTTGGATTTGGTGGGCTTCCAGCACTCTGTGCAGTGCTTGGGAACGGGCTGGCTTGCCCCTGAGGCAGTGAGGGAAGTTGGCAGGAGAACAAATGGGTGTACTGGTAGCTGGAGAAGGCAGTGGGGATGGTGTATGGGGCATTGGAAGCCCGCCAAGCCTGAGCTTCTGTGAGCCTGCCCAGGCTTCCAGTGCCCTGTACACTGTCCCTGCCACCTTCTCCAGCTGCCAGACATGTACACATGCACAATTTTTTTTACCTACAATGGAAAAATTTTCCCTTATCAAACTAAAATACATCCAAGGTGATCTAAGCTGATATGCTTAAATAAATTTTAACACAAAAAAATCATACACATGGACACAAAGACACCATTGTTACACAAATGACAATTTCTCATCACCTTTTCTCACCTGTGCATGGCTCCGCCATAATGTGTACAAGCATCCCTGGTGATTTAACTGAAGTGACAGAGAAAACAGCATGGCCTAGAAGACCTGAGGATTACTTCAGACATCTCCACACCTGATCATGAACTTTTCACGCGGATAATATTGTTGGAAGAAGCCACTTCATCAAAAGAACTGTTGAAGGATTTAAGACTAAGTGAGTGCATCTACACGAGATGATTTAGACTAATCCCAGTAAAACATCCCTGTCTGAACAAGTCCAAGACTTACTGCACATTAAATTACTCTAATGCACTGTTTGCATTGACCTAACATGAGTTTGTAAATTAAACAAGAAACAGATTTAGTGTTAGAATCACATTCAATAAAGGTGAAAGAGACCAGTCAAGTCTCCTCCTTCCCCTTGCCAATGCTGGATGGAGTTTTTAAAATAAATGCACTGCCCAAACTAGTTTGCTAGTCCTTTATTTTTCCAGTATTTCACACTATTACATACCACAGTCTATGTGTAATGTTCTAAGTCAATGGTCAGCAACATTTTCCAGTTGTGGGCTGAAATGGCCCAGATGGGTCTGAGGTGGGCCAGCACTAGCGTTCGGAATTGCTGATGCCTTTTCAAGCCACCTGGCTGCAGCGTTGATAGTATAACATGGCACAGTTCTATCCTCTGTCACTGAATGCCACCGAGACTCCCTGTCACTGAATACTGACAAAACCCAGGTGATTCCAGTCTGCAGGCTGTAGGTTTCCAACCCCTGTTCTAAGCAGTGAGGTTTCAGTGAGAGACTACCCCATAACTTAGTAGATTTGTAGTCTGAAGAATAATTGTTTAGTCTCATATACATATATTTTTGTTCTTCATGGATGAAGATGACTGCATCCAGTGGGGGGAGGGAAAGGGAGGAAAGAAGCAAGAAAAGTAGTAGGAAAGGAAAAGGGAAGGAGAAAGAAGGAAAAGGAGAAAAAAGGGAAAGGGAAGATAATGAAGGGGGTGCAATCTTTGAACAATCTGCTGCAGTAGGGGCAGGAGATTTATGAGGACTGGATAAGGGACATTTTTGTTTTCCTAGCTGTGTGTTTTTTCATTGCTTCTGCTGTGCATTGCTGTTCAAAGGCCAATCTCCATTCTGGATTTGGGACCTCTAGGATGGATGGTCTCAAGCAATTTGCTCCCACAACTCAGGGTTGATTCATAGATTGTAAGATCGGAAGGGACCTTGGAAGATCACTGGGTCCAGCCCCCTGCACCAAGCAGGAAAGGTAACTACTGAAACTCTATAGGGACACCTTTAGGGTGTCCTTGTACTGCTGCTTTGGTGTGCTGCAAAAGTCTGCTTCATTTGACAGTTTGCCATAGAAGACTTTCTTTGGCACGTGAGTGTCAGGCATTCTTGTGAGGTGGCCAGTCTATCTTAGCTGTGCCAGTTTTAGGGTGTGAATACTGGGGAAGTTGATCTTACTAGCACCTTGGTGTCTGGAATCTTGTCCTGTCACTTGATCTTTAGTATCTTTTGCAGGCAGCACAAGCGGAAGTGGTTTTGTTTCTTGCCATGACACTGGTAAATGGTCCAGGTTTCACAGGCATAAAGGAGGGTTGGAAGGATGATGGCTTTGTAAACCTTCAATTTTTTCAACATTCTGATGCCTCTGCGGTCCCAGACTAACTTACAGAGTCTGCTGAAGGCCACGCTAGCTTTTGCTAATCTCGCATTGACTTTGTCATCAATGAGGACAGCATGAGAGAGCGTGCTGCCTAGATAGGCAAACTTGTCGACTAATGACAATTGTTGGCCTTTCACTGAGATGTGTGGTTCCTGGGGTGTTGTCCAGGTGCAGGTTGAAACATCACTTCAGTCTTCTTCATGTTAACAGTGAGTCTGAAGTTCTCATAGACTGATGGGAGTAGGTCCATGGATCATTGCATGTCAGCCTGCACAGAATGCACAGTCATCAGCAAAGAGGAAGTCGCGAAGTGTGACTGTCTGGACTCTGAGGCTCACTTGGAGCCTGTGCAGGTTGACGATGTCTCCATCAAAATGGTACCTGATCCCTATACCAAGGTCATTATCTTGGAAGGCATACAACAGCATACCAGAGAATACCATACTGAAGAGGGTAGGTGTGAGCACACAGCCCTGCTGGATGCCATTTGTGACCGGAAAGGGGTCAGAGCATTCACCAGCAATGCATATGTTCAGTCTCATATGCGTCTCATATGCAAAGTTATTATGAAGAGAAAATGGATAAGTGTAGGAAATGGTAAATCTAAGCTAAATGCCAGGAGGAGTTTTCTGACAGATGGATGTACTAGTATCAGTAGTCCCATCCCTTTGGCGTATGCCAAACTAGTCTGAACAAAATGATTACAGATTCTAGATCTGGTCTGGAAGCTTTCTTTTTTTTTCTTTCTTTTTTTTTTTTTACAAAAATTTCCATGGGTAATTTCATGTATTTTTTTTTCTCATCAGTGGGTACATCTACATGTTCACTAATGTGCTTTTGCTACTGTGCATTTGGTTTAGTACCTCTAATGTGAAGTACTAACTAAATGTGCATTAGGCTGCCCTAATGTGCAGTAGCAAATGTGCACATTTTTTTTAGTAATGCTTAATGTGCAGTAATCTAATTTTACTGTGCATTAGTGTGATAGCATGGTTTTTGCTGTGACACTAACGCACAGTAAAATATGCTACTGAATAGTAAAGTGCACGTGTAGACGTAATCACTGAGAAGCAACTTTTCAATGGGAAAAACAGCTGTGGTAAACCCCTCCAAGGAAATGGTTCTCCATTGGCAAGGAGGAGGGTTAAACAAATGAATAGTCTCTTTACATCTCTATATTTTGTGAATATATTCACAAAACTCTATATTTTATTCTCACCATCAGGAAGTTTTTCAGATTTTAGCATAAACTCTACTGTCTGTGGAACAACCCAGAGGGAGATAGGTTACTTACTGCCATTTCAAGTAATTTTTTTTTTAATTTTGCAAAGTGTCTTTTCCTGGAAGTTTAACAATATGTTAAAAAATGGCAATAAGATTCTGAGACCCTTTGTGAGACAGAAAGTGCAATTCATACTGCTTTACCCCTGGTTAATCTCTCTGTGGGCTCCACCATGACATGAGTAGCTGGTGCTATGAATAAGATGCCGGATGAATGGTCTGGTAAAACAGCACAGGGTTTGGGAATATAGTAAAAAGCAATCCCACTTTCCTACACGTTTTATGAAGTTTCATTTCCCATGACTCACATGACATAGCTAACAAAAAGATAATACATTTAAAGTGCCCTGCAGTTCCCACTAAAATCTATGTTTATGTAGCATTTTATAAAATCCAGTTTGCTTTGCTTCTGATTCAGCTACCTGGAAACTCTGGGAGCTCCTGCTGGCATAGTACAACTCCACAGTTCACCTAATACTAAATTAGTGTTATCAGGCATAACTAAGCCTACAGTCAGTAATCCTGTTAAAAGGGGTTCACTGCAATGGCAAAACTTTGAGTCATTTGTTTTAATTAAAGAAACCACACAGTTGTTCACATAGGACCTAACTACTATTATAGAACGCCATGTCCTGTAAGGAGCAAGCACCATATTACAGAAAGTCTTTCAAGCAAGAATGAGGTAGAGGTGACTGATGCATATAATCTAAGTCAGAAACATGATTCATGAAATCAGAGGAAAGACAATGAGTTGCAAGAATAATTATAGTGTAATATTCTGTGAATTAAGTCATTGAAGATGGCTTAGTTCAACTTCCAGCTATGAAGTGACTTTTGTTCCCCTTACTTCATTACTCATGCAAACCATTTGCTTCATAGTATATTGAAATGTTGTTTACTATGTAGTAGTTTCCACTGGATGTTTACTTTTTCCCCTTACAGCCAGAAATCCAGAATCCAGATTCCTTTCTACTTTAAAAGCTCTCTCTTAAACCTCAGAAGGTAAAAGGGGAAAATAAAGAAGGGGAAGGGGGAGGGGGAGAAAAACAAGCTTGTCATTCCTGTGTACCATGCTATTTGACTTGCTTAGAGTTAAGGTGAGAGATACCTTTTGGCAACACGTATCTGACAGTCTGGACACCTGGGTTCTATTCCAGGATCTGCCACAGATTTCCAGTGTAACCTTAAATAAGATGCGTAACCTCTTTGTGTCTTGGTTTCCTATCTGTAAAATTAAAATTATATTAATCCACCTCAGTGGGATATTATAAAGCCTTGTTCATAGTCCCATGGCAGCCCAGGACACTTGGAGGGTTAGTGCTAATGAGCTGTGTGCCTTATTTATAAGTATCATTTATTGTGATATAAATATTTTTTCTTGCATTTTTAGAGTATGATTTTCAGCTTATACTGTGTGAATGAATGAGGTCCCAATGAAAGTGAAAGACTAACAGTACTTTGGTTTCCCACATAACTCAAGCAATGTTCCTGAACCCTGATCTCTAACACCTCTGCTATTGTAGTCCTGGGCCTCTGTTGAGTAGAAATTGCTGATCATGCCAAATTCTCTGGTGTTTTGTAATGTGGGCTAACATCCACAAGAGACTGGATGAGATCAATGGGCTCATTTTCATTTATGGCCTATGGTAGGGTTGGAGCCCAAGGGTATAGCTATGAAAGGTCAGCACATTTACCCACTATGCCACAGAGCTCCTGTTTCAAAATAAGTATACAAATAATGTGACTTTTATGATTTTATAATTTAAATAGGTTCATTCTTTTTCGTTCTCAAGAAAAAAATTATACAGACAAATGTTAAATGATGTTACTTTTATATCTTTGTAGCATTACTAAATTGGAAGATTTAATGGGAGTACACTAAAGAAATGCTGTTTTCTTGACCCATGGTTATTTTAATTATTAGAATGCGATGTGCCCAATTTTACATATACAGTTTGCCCAATATTTAGACAAGTTTCTAAGATAAATTGCATGTAGTGTCTGATCTTTGAACACAAAGATATTTGGTGGCACATTATTTCCATTTTGGTGACTGTAGAGTCACTCTGGTAAATCAAGGCCTGATAAAAAGCCCTCTGAAATCTATCCAGAATAGGTTCCTGGGATGTACTCAAAGATATTATACACTAAGGGTGTGTCTACACGTTGCTTTACAGTGATGTTGCCATGGCGTCTTGCTTTAGTACTTCCTTTTGGGCTGTTACTGCGCCATGCGCAGGGTGCCTGGGTTAACTTCGCTGCTACATTGCCATAGCAGTGCACTATACTCAGGCAGTGCACAACTACGGCGATGTAGCTGGCAATCACATGTAGATGCATGTAATCACTACATCATTGTAGTACACTGTACAGTAACATAGCATGTTGCTACGTTACTGTAGGGCTACATGTAGACATGCCCTATATTTCCTCATCATATGCATTATGGTATGATATTTGAGTCTAAGTCCATGAGGAGGTTTGTTGGCCAAATCCCAACAGGGGTTTACCATAATGAACAAATCTCAATAGGCTAAAACACTGGTTCTCAAGAACAGTTAATCCAGTTCCCCCATCTTCTTGATGATGGAAATAAGTACTATTGAGATCACTCATAGCTTTTTTCTCCAGTAATAGCAGAAATACTGAGACAAGATTTTGCTATGGGAACCTTGTAGGATTCTACTTCACATCTGTATTTGAACCAGAAAAGCAAAAATGTATGAAAAGCAGAAAAATGATGTAAGCATATTATGCATTTAAAAAAAAATTAAAATATATTCTATTCAGATTTTGCATGAAGAATCAGCCACATACTATTTGAGCCCATTCATCCCTAGTTATTATGTTCTGCTTTTCTAAATCTAACCTATTATTCATACCTTTCATTGGATAAAATGTTCTTTACCTGATTAGATTTGCAAAGCTGATGGAGTTGTATAGACCCCATAATGTTCCATATACTAGGTAGCTTCATTCTGGTGGAGGACAAAATGAAATTGTTCTAATAAAATCTTCAAAGAGCCAGTTTTCTCCTCCTGTAAAGAAACCTGTCTGAAAGGACTGGAAGATCAGGAAAAGTCCAAAAGGACCACCAAGCAGAGAACAGGGAAATCCCTGCTATGAAGGACTTCTCTTAGCCCACAGCTCTGAAACCAAGGAAATTAGACACCAATGCAACAAAACACTTAAACACATACTTAAATTTAACAAGAGACTAATATCTTCCCTACTCAGCAAGAGATGCAAGCATATGCTTAAGTGTTTTGTTGATACATGTTTTGCTAAACTGAAGGTCTGCAAAAAGTCTAACTCTGCACACTACTTTTTTTATGATTTTATGACAGTCAGGAGAATGGTACTGGGAGAAAACTGATGTAATGGCATAGCAAATTACATGAGTAACCCCATTTCTGTCTTCCTTCAGCAGAGCAGCTTGTGATAATGAAAAGAAGGAGGGATATAAGGAACTGCCATTAAAAGAGAAAGAAAGATCCCTCTTCTTTGAAGTGACTAAAACAGATGGGAAATCCTTTTCCTTCCTTATTTTTCCTCCTGCTATAAACAGTAATCTTAAAATCCTACCAAAAGGAATAGGGAGCACAACAGAAAAAGAAAAATGAAGACGAAACAGAAAAAAAGAAAAAGGAAAGGGGAAGAGAAAAGGAGAGAAGAGTAAAAGATAGAAAACGGATTAGAAAAGAAAGAAGAGAGGAAGAATTAAGGAAGATAATGACATGACAGAAAGAATGAAAAGAGGCTGCTTATGTGCTAGAAGTAAGATAAATCTAAAAAAAGTTGGGCCCCAGGGGAAAAGAAGAATTGTTCCTCTACCTCCACTACTAACTTTGGCCCAGAGCAGGTATCCTACAAACAGAATGAGATGGCAAAAGAACAAAGCTTTCTCTAAAAGCTGCTATCTAAGATATTGACCTGAGGTGCATGAAGGATGAAATTCAAATTTAAAGACCTTAAAAATGAGGAAGAGGAAAGAGCTGTCTGATATGCTGAAATGGAAGCATGTCTCAATGACGGAGTTGACACAATCATAGGCATAGATAAGAAACTGAAGCAAGCAGAAATGACAGAAGGATCTGGCATGTGAACTTGATGACCTTGAAAACTAAGAAATACCTAAACACTTAGGCTAACTACAGGCAGTCAAAAAGCTGGAGGTTGAATTGATTCAATCTTCACAGGTTAATCAAAGCTGCATAGATTTAACCAATAAACAAGTGAACAGACATTTGCTTTTGATTCTGGAAATGCAGCCACATATTTACAGTTGCCCAGGCCAGAAGCTGGAGGGAGCTAGAGTACACTCGGCTGAAGCAGACAGCTTGGGCTAGCCCACCCACCCTGCAAGGGAGGGAGTGGGGGGTGGGGTTTGTGGGGGAGGTGCAAAGCATCCTGATATGCTGGGGGACCATAGGCGATGTGTAGAAGGGGTACGGGGGCATGTGCCCCCCCTAAAATTGACCCTTCTGCCAGCGATGGCAATTGGCTGCTGGATCTCCCCCTCCTCCCCCCATTGGTGATTGGCAGCTGGTGCCCCTCCAGAGCCAGGAGGTACCAGTTGCCTATGTTGGATACTGTGAGTAAACTTGAATCTGGAGGGGATCTGGGACAGAAGTTCAATAAACTGATTTAACCAAAATCAGTTAAGTCTATTACTATGTCCAGCTAGGTTTAACTTAAACTGGTTTTGGCCATTTTGAAAGCATTCTGTGTGCACTGAACTTCTATGCTGTTACAGAATTGAGCTGGTTTATGATCATTTAAACTGGTTTTTATGTGTAATTTCTGTCTCTAGTCTTAAAATTAAAGTCAAATTAAAGAAATTTGTATTAAAATTAAAGTTTGTCTTAAATTGGAAAACTATGCTTTTTGTGGAAACTTTATTCAAAGAGTTGAACAAACTTGAAACAGCCTCAGTCAAGGTTAACAGCGATCACCACGTGGCAAAAAAAACCCTGCCCTATAAACATTGGATCAAATGATATTTGACAATTATGTGCCTAAGTGTGATGTACAAGTCCAAATGTACATGTAAGTGCCAAGTTTGGTACATGCATGGAGTTTCAAGGCTATTACCACCTGCATAGGTATACTCACTCTATGCTTACCTTCTGAGCATGCTCAGAAGGTTCCAGTAACACTGCACATGCTTTGTAGTAGAAGAGGGGCCCTGTCTTGGACTCTGGCTACAGTCTGTACTCCTACCCCTAGTGGTTTTTCTGAATCTTGTATTTACTATTCATTGGATAAAATGGGTAAACAGCAGAGGGATAGATTCCACCTCACTGGACACAAAGGCTAGGGCCAGAACTCCAGGCCTTCACCCTGCCAGGGCCATGTTCACCTCAATGAGCCACAATCTCTTTGCCTTGTTCTGTTCTTGGCCCTCTTATTCTTCTGCTCATGAATGCCCAGCGGGCTAGAAGGTGCCTGGGGCAACACCAAGCTTTTACAGGGCTTAGAAATGAAGTCTCCTGCTTCCTAGGCAAGTACTCTAACCACTAGCTATCAGTGGCAGGTCCTAGGGCAGACAGAAGTGAGCATTCCCTGTCCACTTGAACCCACTGACATTATCCGGAGCTAGAAGTTTGACAGTTAAACTGTTCTGCACTTGTGATATCAATCCTTCCTTTCATCTGTGACAGGCCTGAATGCAAGCACTAGAGCACAGTCTAGAGCAGCCATACCAGCCACCTTCTAGTTCTGGTGCATGTCAGTAGATCTGGGAAGGCAAGTTATGTTCAATCCCATCTTCCCAGGGAGCCACTGCTGATGCAGTATAGTTAAATCTAATTCATGGTCAAATAATTGCTATGTTTCCTGATTTGTCAACTCTAGCCTTAGAAAACAGAGAGAGAGATTTAAAAAGGATTATAGATGAATTATGCCATGCTAACACTGAATTCATAGATTCCATTTTAATTATGCTTTATTTGTAGAAATTGAAATTATATTTATTGTGCTGAAGAAGATAAAAGGACCTAGAATTCAAATTTGCAAACTATAAACGAGCGGCTAAAGCAAGTGACACAATGTCATCAGAAAAAAAAGGAGTGAACTGGGTCTTTGCTTTCTATATGGTTAGTTTGGAATACTTCAGAATTTCTAATAAATCACACAAAGCCACCACTGATTTATTTTTGGTTCACTGTAGGTATTATACAAAGAAGATGAGACCCATTTCTAGTATAGATGACATAATTCCTTTGAAGTTTCTCTGTTGCTTAAAAAAATCATTGACTTCAATAGACTGTAAATTACACCAGCAGAGAATGTGAACAAAATATTTAAGTTTCAATTTTTTAAATTAGTGTCTTCTGAAGGGCAGAGAAGAAGTATTTCAGACAAGGACGGGGGGCTTTATTCTTTTAATGAACTGTATAAGTGTTCACAAAGGGAACATCATCCTTGGAGGTGCAAGAATTAGGGAGAAAGCAAGGGGTTGAGGCCTAGTGGAAGAATACATAGGTTATTTCACATACCACTTCATGACACAGATCCAACAGCGACGGGAACACATAGTGTGTATGGAAGATGAAGTCATACTAGAATGTACATATCAAATTCACCATGTTATCAGAAATTATTTTGGCTATTCCTTATTTAAGTGTTGTCAACGAACATGAGGAGATTAAACCATCAAGGCAGAAAAAGACAATTTGAAATTGAAGAGATTCCACCAAAAGACAGCTTTTATATGCAAGTCCCAGCCCCAATGATCTGTAAGGTCCCTTCTAGCCCATAACATCTATGAAAGTATGAATAACAGTAACTGGTTTTTGGTTGGTTTGGCCAGAAATGTTTTGCCATTTTTGGTATTTAAAAAGGAATGTTCATCATTTTGTTGCTGAAAGTCAGAAAACTCAAACTTTGGTGCCCAAAGGCTGCTGCATACTATGTACCTCTTGGAGCTCTGGACAAGTGCCAGAGGACTGGAAGGTGGCCAATGTGGTTCCCATCTTTAAGAAAGGGAGGAAAGAGGACCCGGAGAACTACAGGCC
>JAGPOW010003316.1:150623822-150641603 GCA_030014935.1 Caiman crocodilus | reverse complement strand
CTACCTTGGGCGTCTTTAAGAGTAGATTGGATAGGTACTTGGCTGAGGTCCTGTGACCCTGGCACTCATTCCTGCCATTGGCAGGGGGTCAGACTAGATCGCCTGCTCTAGGCCCCTTCTGACCCTAGGCACTATGATACTATGATACCATGATACCTTTGGCCTGATTTCAAGGGTGCTGTGGACTCACAAGTTTTGTTGAAGGCTTCAGGAGTCTTCAGCTTTGAAAACCCACAAACATTTATTAATGAGCCTAAATACAAACTTAGGGTTTAACTTCAGGCATTAAAATGTTGGCCCAAAATATTTGCAATCTGAAGCTTTTGCTCTCCCAAGAGATTCAAAAAGGATCGTTTTCTGTTGGTTACAGGGACTTTAATGGGGAAACGTCACCTTAGTGGAATGAATCCTAACTCAGGGTAAAGATCCTTCCTTGAGAATTTTCTTACTATGTTGAGAAGCTTGGTTTTGATTTAAATAGGAAGCATTTAAATTAAATATTTAAACCAGTCTCAGTTAAGTCTAATAAAAATTGGAGACAGACAGATTTTCCAGTCTGTGCATAAAGAAAAACCCATGAGGAATAGGCATTCTTGACAACTGAAGAAAACTATATCTCAGTTAAGTCTAATAAAAATTGGAGACAGACAAATCTTCCAGTCTGTGCATAAAGAAAAACCCATGAGGAATAGGCATTCTTGACAACTGAAGAAAACGGTCTCTTCCCAAAATCTATGTCTATTTTTCTCCTATGCACCTTTCATTTATATTCCAACTTCATCTTGATTTTGGCCTTATTATCATCTGATATTGAGCAATTCAATCAGAGTAGTTGTGCCACAGTTTTCAACTACTATAAGAAAATAGCTTTTAAAAAAAAGATTTCAGTTTATTTATGGATTTGAGGCACGTTTCTTTTGAGAGGCAGGGGGAAAAAACTTACCTGTAATAAAAAATGGGTCTAAATGATTTTAGTATACCTGGATATTTGTTAATATACTCATTTAAGAAGAACATCCGCTGGCTCACTCGGAGACTTCTTTGCTGTTGCTCTGGGCTTCTTCCTACAATTTGACTTATATTTGCAAACCTGTTGTACTTTTAGAGTTACATGGCATCATCTTTCTACAATACTTGCTTTGTGCTATTGTTTTACTTTGTTGATGAAAAGGAGTAAATCAAAGGTTTTTGTTTTAAAAAACATTGTGATCTTTGTGGAAATTTTCATGATGGGACAGGGGAAAAACAAATTGGGGCCTTACTGAATTTAATACAAATTAGTCTCATGACCAGTGTCTCATTAAAGACTAATGTCTAAAACAATTTTGAAGTTTTTTTTATAGAAAGCAGTTAAGAGCTGAGTGAACAAGAAAAGCTTAGAAGCTTTTCAAAACATGAACTACCCTCATGCTTTCAAGTCTATTAAATTAACAATGCCTTATCTGATTGACCTCAGTCTTTTCAAAAATAATCTGTGCCAAAAGACAACACACATGAAGTTTGAGGTGGAAAGGAGGGCTTTTTTATTTTTTACATGTAAGTTGGGGTCTTAGAATAAAAACTGGCATGAGCTTGCTACTGTGCTTCTATAACAGAGACTCATAGAAACCATTTCTAGTAGTACTGATTTCCAGGGGCATAACAAGGTAGCTGGGTGCCTGGGGCAGTGGGGCCTCCAGCTGCTGCCATTCCACCAGTATTATGGCATGACTGTGGTGACAATGATTATTTTTATTCACACTCCCAACCCAAGTCAGTGCCTGGGGCTGCTGCTTCAGTCACTCCGCCCTAGTTATATTACTGCTGATTTCCTTAATTGAAGCTCCATTTTATTCTTGCCATCATTCCTTCTAAGTCTTTATGGAGTTGTGAAAAATCTCAGCCAATAGGGAATTCCTTACTAGCTTTTTTGGGAAATATGTATGTTATAGGTCTGGAAATATATTAAGGTCCTAATCCTCAAAAGTTCTGAGGACATGCAACTCTCTTTTGGGAAAGAGATCAGTGGTGCTCAACTTCTGTTCTGCAGGCCGGATCCAGCCCATGGAAATGTGTCATTCAGCCCACTGGCTTCCCAAGATTTTAGAAATTTGGTGGCAGGGGAGAGGTATCAGCTTGAATTGCTGCTATTCAGCTGTCAAATTTCTGGACCTTTGCAAAACCCCATGGATTGGATAATGTGGCTCTGTGCCCTAGATCATGCAAGTATGCAGTTGGCCCAGCACTCAAGATCACTCCACAGACAGAGCCAGGTGAGTGTGGGTGGGCCAGTGCACAGGATCAAGCCGACACATAGGGTTACTCCACCCAGCACACCAGGTCAAGCCAGAACAGTGGATCACACCCAGGGACTGAACCCATGCCATTCATCTTGCCTGTGGGACCAGAAGGTTGGGCACCATTGTTTTAGATTAATAACCAGGTGGTTAGGGTATTTGTTTAGGGAGTGGAAGATCTTGGTTCTCACCAAGTTGGGCTTGGATTTGCATCTTCCTTCCCAGCAAAGTGCAGTAATAACTAGGTCATGGGTTAAGTGTTGCCCAAAGCACCTTCCAATCCTCCTCTTGCAGCTGGCCCATTTGGCTGCCAAGAGAGGAAATAAATGGGGCCAGGACGAAAGCAACCCAGAGGTATATAGATTAGCAAGAGGGACACTGACCTGAAAGGGAAGGGACCCTGGGTTTAAAAAAATTCAAAGGTCATAGAAAATTTATGAGCTTTTACATGACTTAGCCATGTAATTCTAGGAAGAAAAAAAATAGAAATACATATATATTTTTAGGATACAACCCTATTCATGGAGTTGCTATCAGGAAGCTCCATAATTAACTTTATTTCTATGATGTAGTATTTCTTATATAAATAATTTAGAATAATAAAAGCCAGTAACACAATTACAATTCCTTCTCTTGAACATCTGAATAGTCCATGCTACTTGTCCATACTACATAACCAAAATCACTAGATAATGAAACCAGGTGTCCCTGTCACTTAACCTTTACTCATCATCTCCAGTTATTTGTTCTAGTGCTCATTATAATTTCTCTTGCCTTACAGTGCACACTTTTTAGGAAGAGGCTGATTTCTACCACAAAATCTGCTTGCACAAGGCCCAGCACAATAGTATCTATTTCTTGCTTGAAGCCTCCAAGGACTATTGTAATATAAACAACCATAGTTGAACTGAAGTCAAGAGTAGTCCTGCTGAGGCTCAGGCCCATGGATCATAGAAAATCAGGGCTGGAAGAGATCATCTAGTCCTATCCCCAGCTCAAGGGATGACCATCCGCAATTAGATCATTCCAGCCAAACTTTGTCTAGCTGGGTCTTCAGAACCTCCAAGGATGGGGAGACCACCACCTCTCTGGGAAATCTGTTCCAGTGTTTTACTACTCTCCTAGCAAGAAAATTCTTCCTAATATTTAACCTAAACTTCTCTTGCTGCAACTTGGGACTGTTACTTCTCGTTCTATCATATGCCACCGCTGAGAAGTCTAATAGTATGATGTTAGCCTTCTTGGCAACAAGGGCACACTGCTGGCTCATATTCAGCTTATTGTCCACTATAACCCCAGGTCCTTTTCTGCAGAGCTGCTGCTCAGTCAGTCAGCCCCCAGTTTGTACTGATGTGTGGATTCTTCCATCCTAAGTACAGGACTTTGCACATGTCCTTGTTGAACCTCATGAGATTTATTTTGGCCTAATCCTCCAATTTGCCTAGCTCACTCTAAATTGTACCTCTACCCTTCAGCATATCTATTACTCCCCTCAGCTTGGTGTCATCTGCAAACTTGCTGAGGGTGCACTCTATGCCATCTTCCAGGTTGTTGATGAAGATGCTGAACAAAACCGACCCCAGGACAGACCCCTGGGGCACTCCACTTGATACCGGCTGCCAACTAGACATCGAGGTTTTGCTTACTAGTCTCTGAGCCCAGTGTTCCAGCCACTTTTCTATCCACCTTACAGTCCATTCATCCAGCCCATACATCCTTAGCTTGCCTGTGAGAATGTTGTGGGAGACCATATCAAAGAATATCACATCCACCACGCTTCCCACATCCACAGAGCCAGTCACTTTGTCATTGAAGACAAACAGGTTGTTTAGGCATTACTTGCTCTTAGTGAATCCATGCTGACTGTTTCTAACCACCTTCTTCTCCTCCAAGTGCTTAGAAATGGATTCCCTGAGCATCTGCTCCATGATTTTTCCAAGGACTGAGGTGAGGCTGACTGGTCTGTAGTTCCCTAGATCCTCCTTTTCCCCTTTCTTAAATATGGGCACCTTTCTTAAATATGGGCACTATGCCCTTTTCCAAACATCTGGGTGCGCTCCTGATTGCCATGAGTTTTCAAAGATGATGGCCAATGACTCTTCAATCTCTTCAGCCAACTCCCTCAGCACCCTCAGCTGCATCCTGTCCAGCCCCATGGACTTCATAGGTTTCATAGACATTAGGGCAGGAAGGAACCTTGCAAGACCATTCTGTCCAGCCACCTGCCCAAAGGGCAAGAAGTCAGCTGGGGTCAAATGATTCCAGCATGATAGGCATTCAAATGTTTCTTGGAAGTGTCCAGAGTAGGTGCTTGCACCACCTCTAGGGAGAGTCTATTTCAGGCCCTAGGGACTCGGACAATAAAGAAGTTTTTCCTTATGTCCAGCCTAAAACAGTCTTCCAGGAGTTTGTGACCATTGGACCTTATCTTCCCTTGAGATGCCATGATGAATGGACATTTTCCCAGTTCCCAATGCACACTCCTTATGTACTGCCACCAACTCACCCCTGAGCCTATGCTCTTCTAGGCCGAAGAGTCCCATGGCTCTCAGCCTCTCCTCATAAGGCCTACTGTCTTGTCCTCTAATCATGTGCGTGGCTCTCCTCTGGACACTTTCAAGCTTCTCCACATCCTTTCTGAATTGTGGAGCCCAGAATTGGATCCAGTATTGCAGTTGTGGCCTCACAAAGGCCAAGTAGCATGGAAGGATGACTTTCTGGGTCTTCTTTGAGATGCATCAGTAAATGCAAGCTAGAGTTTTGCTGCTTTGCCAGGTGTGGCATCACATTGGTGGCTCATGTTCATCTTGTAATCAATCAAGTCTCTTTAAGTTGTGATGCTAGTGAATGTAGCACTGCCGAGCCTATAAGTATGATGCAGGTTTTTTCTCCTGAGGTGGAGCACCTTGCATTTCTCTGTATTGAACACCATCAGATTTTGATCTGCCCACCTTACAAACCTATAGAGGTTGGCCTGAATTGCCAGCCTATCCTCTAGTGTGACCACGCTTCCCCATAGTTTGGTGTCATCACCAAACTTAGCCAGTCTGCTTCTGACACCAGAATCCAGTTAATTTATAATATATATTAAAGCATACAGGCCTGAGAACGGAGCCCTGGGGATTCCACTCTTCACCATGTGCCATGTTGATTCAGTACCATCGACTATCATTATCTGGGTCCGACTATGGAGCCAGATACCCAGCCATTGGACCATAAGGTTGTTGAGGCCAGTTCCCCAATTTTGCCGTGAGGACATCATGGGACACCAGGTCAAAGGCTTTTTTGAAGTCCAAATATATGATATCCATCTCCTATCCTTTATCCAGGTGATGTGTCACCTGGTCATAGAAGGAAATTAGATCGGTCAGGCAAGACCTACCCATAACAAAGTTGTGTTGACTATCTCTCAGGATGTTGCCTTCTGTTAGCCTGTTGTTAATGGTTTCTTTGATGATTTTTTCCAAGAACTTTCCAGGAATGGAGGTCAAACTGATTGACATGTAATTCCCCAGATATTTCTTTCTCCCTTTCTTGAAGATAGGCACCACACTGGAACTCTTCCAATCTTCAGGTACCTTGCCCAAGTGCCACAAATTCTTGACTATTCTTTCCACTGGCCACACTATGACGCCAGCCAGTTCCTTTAGCACTCTTGGGCACATTCCATCTGGCCTGCTGATTTATGGATGTCCAGCCTCTCAAGGTGTTCCCTCACAAGATGTATGTCAATGTTCACCCTCACCCTAGTAATACTGCATCTTGTCAGGCAGGGTGGTTTCCTTGGGCTGGTGGAAGACTGACATAAAGTAATTGTTAAGGAAATTGGCTTTTTCCTGGGTGTCAGTAAACAGCTGCTCCATTTGGCTTAGCAAGAGTCCAATGTTGCCTTGTTTTTTTTCCAACTTCCCACATATCTGAAGAAGGACTTCTTATTGTTCTTGATTTCTATAGCCAGTTTGAGTTTGGTTTCATCCTTGGCTTTCCTACTTTGCTCCCTACAGGTGTGGGCCAGTGTTGAAAACTTATCTTTAATGGTGTCCTGACTTCCATCCTTTATAAACTTCTCTTTTTAGGTACAGGAGGTCCATGAGTTCCCTGTTGAGCCACCGGGGTCACTCAGCCATTTTGCTACCTTTCTTATGGACTGGAATGGACTTCCTTTGTAGTTCAAGGATTGCATCCTCAAGGAGCAACCACTCATTGTGGACACCTCTTCCTGTCATATCACCACCTCTCAGGGCCTCAACAACTAGCCTCCTGAGCTTGTGAAAGTCTGCTTTCCTGAAGTCAAGGATTTCTGCATTGCTGAGTGATTTGCCAGCTTTGCAATGGATACAGAAAGTGATCAACTCATGATCACTGCCTCCCAGTTTCCCTTTGATTCTCAGGTTGCTCACTAGATCATCCCCTTTGGCCAGTACTAGGTCCAGCAGCACCTTACCTCTTGTTGGCTCATAGACTTATTGAGACAAGTACAGCTCATCAATGCATGTGAGGAAGCTTTGTGACCAATTGGATTTGGCTTAGTGCTCTTTCCATGAGATGTCAGGGTAGTTGAAGTTGCCCATGACAACCATGCACTGAAAGCATGCAACCTCTGCCAGTTCCCTAGCAAATTCATGCTTAAGCTCTTGTTCCTGATGAGGAGGTCTGTAGTAGACTTCTACCATTATATCCCGTTTACCACATTACCCCTGTATTCTAACCTAGAAGATCTCAGGTCATCCTTCTTGGGTACCAATCTTCACTTGTAGGGAAGTGTACTGCTCCTTCACATAGAGAGCTACACCCCTGCCCTTTCTTGCAACACAATCCCTTCTGTACAAGATATAGCCATTTATACCTGTGGTCCAGTCATAGGTGGAGTCCCACCAGGTGTCCCTGGGACCACCACTTGAGCATGTATATGCCCAACTTTTCTAAAGAGTTTCTAACTTGTTCTTTCACCACTTTTGGCTGCTCACCTCCTCCCCAAACTGTGCTGCTAGGTGCAGTAGTTTGGGAGGTTACCTAGACTGTGAAGACTGAGGTGAAGAAGGCATTGAGCACTTCAGCCTTTTCTGCATCCTCTGGCACAAGGTTGCCTCCCCCATCCAGGAAGGGATACATACTTTCCTTGATCCTCCAATTGCTACTGACATACTTCTAAAAACGCTTCTGGTTCCCCCTCACGTCCTTCACTAAATGCAATTCCAATTGCACTTTGGGCTTCCTTACTTCATCCCTGCATGCCCGGACAGTGCTCTTATAGTTCACCCTACTTATTTGTCCAAGTTTCCACTTCTTATAAGCCTTTTTTTGTGACTAGGTTTACAGAAGAGTTCCCTGCTAAGCCAAGCTGGTCTTCTGCCATACTTGCTCAGCTTCCTGCGCATTGGGGTGGCTTGTTCCTGCACCCTTAGCAGAGCTTTTTAAAGTATAGCCAGCTGTCCTGGATTCTTTTCTCCCTCAGGCTAGCTTCCCAGGGGATCGTGCCCATAGATTCATAGATTGTAGAGTCGGAAGGGACCACAATGGATCATTGTGTCCTACCCCTTGGCAGGAAAGAGGACTGAGGCCAGATGACCCCATGCAGGTGTCTATCAAGCCTCCTCTTGAAGACCTCCAAGTTAGGTGATAGTACCACTTCTTTTGAAGCCCATTCCAGATTCTGGCCACCCTTACTGTAACAAAATTCTTCCTAATGTCTAACCTAAATCTACTCTCCACTTGTTTGCACCCATTATTCCTAGTTACTCCCTTGGGTGCTCTGGTAAATAGCGGATCACCAATTCCCTGTTGTCCTCCCTTGATAAACTTGTAGGTGGGTATAAATTCTCTCTTCAGCCATCTCTTGTGAAGGCTGAAGAGATCCATGTCTCTCAACCTCCCCTCATAGGGTCTTTCACATAGGCCACTAATCATGAGAGTGGCCCTCCTCTGAACCCTCTCCAGGTTCTCTGTGTCCTTCTTGAAGTGTGGCGCCCAAAACTGGACACAGTACTCCAACTGCAGCCTGACCAATGCCACATAGAGAGGGAGAATCACCTCCCTTGATCTGTTGGTCATGCATTTGCTAACACACGACAAGGTGTGATTGGCTTTGTTGATGGCCTTGTTACACTGCTGGCTCATGTTTATCTTGGCGTCAACTATGACTCCAAGATCTCTCAGCCTCTGAGCTGCTGACAAGGTCACCCCTCAACCTATAGGGGTGCTGGGAACTCCTTCTTCCTAGGTGGAGTACCTTACATTTATCTTTGTTGAATTGCATCCTGTTCTATTCTGCCCATTGATCCAAACTGTCCAGGTCAGTCTGTATTTGCTCCCTGCCCTCCAGTGTGTTAACTTTGCCCCATAATTTGGTGCATGTGTTCCATGAGTGAGTTGAAGTCTGCTTTTCTGAAGTCCAGGGTCCTTCCTTTGCTGCTTTCCATCCTTCTATTCCTCAGGATCCTAAACTCAATCATCTCCTGGTCGCTGCTGCCCAAGTTGCCAACCACTGCTACATTCCCCACCAATTCCTCCCTGCTTGTGAGCAGCAGATATCGAAAAGCACAGCCCCTATTTGGATGCTCCAGCACTTGCACCAAGAAGTTGTCCCTAACATTCTCCAGAAACTTCCTGGATTGCCTGTGCACTGCTGTATTGCCCTCCCAGCAGATGTCAGGGTGATTCAAGTTCCCCGTGAGAACCAGGGATTGTGATTGGGAAACTTCCACTAGCTGTTTAAAGAAAGCTTAATCCACCACTTCCTCCTTGTCTGGTGGTCTATAGCAGACCCCTACTATGACATCACCCTTGTTGCTCTCCTCCTTAACCTTAAGTCAGAGACTTTCAATAAGTCTATCTCCAGTTTCAATAGGCCTATTTCCAGTTTCACACTGGAGATCTGAGCAATCATATGGCTCTTTTACATAAAGTATAACTCCTCTTCTCTCCTGCCTGTCCTTCCTGAACAGTTTGAACCCATCCATGACAGTGCTCCAGTCATACAAGGTATCCCACCAAGTCTCTGTCCTTCCAATCATGTTATAGTTCCATGACAGTGCAAGGACTTCCAATTCTTCCTGCTTGTTTCCCAGGCTCCATTCATTTGTGTACAGGCACCTGAGGTAACTAGTCAATTGCCCTGATTTCTCCCCTATTGCCCCCTCCTGCTTGCTCTTACTCCAGGTCTCCCACTTCCCCACTTTGCTCAGGGCTTTGGTCTCCACCCCCCAGTGAACCTAGTTTAAAGCCCTCCTCACTAGGTTAGCAAGCCTGTTTGTGAAGATGCTTTTCCCTATCTTTGTCAGGTGGATCCCAGCTCTACCCAGAAATCCTCCTTCTTGGAACAACATCCCATGGTTGAAGAAGCCAAAGCCCTTCTGGTGACACCACCTGCGCAGCCAGGTATTGATTTGCAGGATGCACTTGTTCCTGCCTGGGCCCTTTCCTTTGACTGGAAGGATTGAAGAGAACAGCACATAAGCCCCAGACCCCTTCACCCTTGCACTCAGAGCCCTGTAGTCACTTTTGATCTGATCAGGGTCTCCCCTGGTAACATCATTGGTGCCTACAGGGATTAACAACATGGGGTAGTAGTCAGAGGGCTGGATGAGTCTCAGTAATTTCTCTGTGACATGTTGGATCCAGGCTCCAGGCAAGCAGCAGATTTCCCAAGACAACAGTTCAGGCTGGCAGAGGGCCCCCTCCATCACCCACAGAAGGGAGTCTCCAACCAGCACCACCTGTTGCTTCTTCTGGTGGCAGTTGTCTCGATCCTTCCCACCTTGGTGTTGCGTGGCCTGTTCTTCTCTACCACTGGATCTATTCATATGGGTAAAAACTGTAGATAATAAGTCTGTGAGGGAGAGAATAAACTGTCGGTGTAAAACCAGTCTCAGCCAAGAAACAGTTTCCTTTTCCTGGTTACCTTATCACCTGTGCACATTTAGTTGTGTCTGATAGGTGGAGGCCAGGTTGCTGAATGGTTATTCCCTGACAGAATGTAGCAACACCTGAGGAGCTGGGGAGAACATTCAGACACTGAATAATGTCACCTCCACTGCAACTGTTCTCTATTTACAGGAATTGTCCAGGATTTCCTTTAAGTATTAGGGAAGTGCTAGAAGCAAATTTTAGGCTTTAATGGATGGTGACCATCAATTCATGTTCCTTGAGGCAACAGCAACAATGGAATAGATGTCTTCTATTTGCACATCCAAACTTTCATCCCAAATGATTTCTATATATATTACAACATACAGCCAAATATTTTACCTTGCCTGATAGATATGTCTACGCTTCTGAAGTCAACATATGTATGTGACAAGTTTGTTCATATACATTTATCTGGATGTATGTAATATAGGCAGTGGATGGCTATCGGGCTACTTCTATCAGTGATAGCCACATGTTTTTGGATATATGGCAGATAAACAACTAAACATCTGAATACTTATAAAAATCAAACAAAGCTCCTGAATGTTGAGGCCTGCTCTCATTAATTCAGACATGTATGTGAAATTGGCAAACTACCTTATCAGCGGGCAAAAAACATTGTAACACAAATGTAATCAGCCAATAGACAAAAATAAGAATCAGATGTGTTTCCATAGAAGGCTTGTCTCTCTAACAGGAATCTTGAAGTAGATCTCCCACACCTGTGGCTAAGTGGATAGACATCTGCTACTAAAACTCAAAACTCCTTTAAAGCTGGCAATTAAAAAAAATAAAATAAAAAGAAGTTCATTCAGCATAGAGACAAGTGTTGGCTTTGGCTAACAAAAAGAAAATGTGTTGTGCAAGGTGGAGAGAGAGAGAAAGATTATAATTAAATCTGTACACTCCTCTCCAGTCTCTAAGGACCTGCATAAGAAATGACTGCTAGATAGACGAATGCCTGCTAAATGAGATAGCAGGGGGAGGAAGTCTTGTTGGTGGCTGCCATTAGGCTTGTACATGTAGTAGGGCCAGGGAACATTCTAGATGAAAATAAAACCTGGGTTTGCTCCAGCTGAAAATATCTACAATCTGCCAGGCCATAATGCCATAAGTTTCATAAGGTCACAGATCCTGGCTCCTATTAGGAACATGGGTTGATTGCTGTGAAAGACCCAGAAAGCAAAATAATAGCGTGGTGGCTGAAGTTCTATGTCCAATGGGGAAAAGCAGGAGCACTTGTGCCAACAAGTTCCCTTTCTCCTGCAGCTTACACTGCTCAGTTTTCTTTCTCCTTCTTTCTTATACCTTATAACCCCTTTTACCTTATAGTCCTAAAACTGTGCAGCAATAAGCTCTAGGCTGAAGTTCTTCTCTTATCTAGACATTAAGTGCTATTGGTGGGCATGGCATCTGTCTGCCAGGGTGGGGGGCAATCTGTGGTACTTGGCTTTTGCCTGATAAAAACAAATGTTTTCTAAAGACTCCCAGCTGTCCTTGAGTTTGGGTGGTGAGCAACATCTTCAGAGGGCCAAAGTGTTGCTGAAATGATTTATGACCTACATTAATTTATAGAAGACCATATCACAAGCAGGCTCTTTATAACAAAGAAGTCTGAAAGAAAATAAGCACCACATGTAAAAAAAAATACCATGAACTCTTATAAATAGGCAAAAAAAAAGTTTTGTGTTTGATTTTAAACTTACCAGGGGAATCTGATACGTGAATATTGTGGGATAATAAATTCCACCACCCGAGATATACAAGAGATGGGCAAAGGCCCAATACACACAGAAAGCCAAGATTTAATGGAAGACTGAGCACAAGGTACATAAGGTAATGTAGACTTGTAAACTGGGACAGCGGTTGGAGACCCTGAGATAACAACATAAATACTTTAAACTCAATCCATACTTATAGAAGCCGCTCATGCAGAAATACCCTGATGGACTCACTCCTGAACTCCTCTGCCTCCCCTGCTTTGCTTCTCAAGAATCATTTAACAGCCAGATTTTTTCACATCATGACAAGGCTGCCAAAATTGTGATAGTCATGAGAGCTGGCAATGTTGCAATGGTTTCCCCCTCCCCTACATGCCACCTTTTCCAGCTCTGACAACAGACCCAAGAATTTAGCTCTAAGCCACTTTTAATAAGAAAAGATTACCACCACCAGGGACTCCTTATTTTGGCATCTCTACATTTTTAAAAGCGTTTCATTGATTTAAACCATTCCACTGGGAAAAAAGGTCACGGCCAAGCTAACAACACCTATGGCAAATCAAGGTTTATTCACACATTCAAAAGGACTGGTCACAACCCTGGAAAATAGGAATTATGATGGTAATGACAATTGATATTTAAACAAAACAGTCCTGTCACTGCCATAGAACCTCATCACTTCTTTAATAACTAATCAAACCCATTTCTGAACATCCTGCATATTCCAAACTAGCTGTAACTGGTCCCGATCCAGCAAAGTACTTAAACACATGTGTTAACTGTAACCTCAGGGGCAGTCTCATGGATGTCTATGCATCCACTTACATATTTAAAGCTACCCATATGCTTAAGTGCTGGATCAAAGCCTCTTTTTTCCCAGTATTGAAGAGGAATACTGTATTTCCATATAGTTGTAGAGATAATGTTAAAATAACTACCATCCCTTTTCCCAATAAAACACTGAGGTAAAAAAAAAAGTCAGTCTTAGCCACTGAAAGGGACCAGCCATCCTACATCTTTTAGGACAGTCCCAAACTTCTGGGCTGTGTCTCTGTGTCACCAGTACTTTTATCCTGAATTTGTAACACTGGTCCCAGGTAGATCCCAAAAAGTAGCCTGGAAACTGGACCAGTTGTTCAATTGAATGGCCCCTGAAACCACCTTGCCATGGTCTAGTTCAGTGCTGCTATTAACAACCATGAAACTGACTTCCCACATCAATTTCAGGGTTACTAATAGTCATGTATAGAACCTTTTGGTCTGGTTTCCAGATTCTGCTTCCTGTTTTAGCACAATCCTGTACTTTTAAATTCAATGAGAATTTTTTCATTGGTTAAATTCATATCCTGACATCTAAAAATTTGCCCCGAGTTTTCTGATTTTCATGGGAGATTTGAGAATTGGGCTATTTAAATTTAGGTGCCTTATTTAGGCCTCCCAACTTTGAAAATACTAGTGTAACAGATATTCCTCATATTTGAATTTCCACTCTTACACTTGCTTTAAAAATATGGATGTGCAGGCCTTTTATCTGATCAGGACATGAACCACCATTGTTTCAGCACTGGAAATCCTTGACTTTGTTCCACAGTTTTCTTGGGCCCCATATACACCTTACATTAATGCAATAAATGGCACTCAAATTAAAGTGCCATAAAATGGCAAACCATCCATAAAAATGTTCCACATATAAAGCAGAACATTTTTATGGTTGGTTTGTATGGCACCTTGAATTGAACCAGCTGATTGTCTGCCCTTACCCTGGGACTGTACTGGGTCATGCCAGGCTACAGGCACCTGGCTTCCAACTTGTTGACACAGGGAGAGCACTGGCAAGTAGAAATGGTGTGACTGGGATCTGGTCCCTGATTCCAAAAATCATACCTTCTTCCATATACATGGGATTGTTGGAATCAGGGAATAGATTTCATGGTGCTTATAAATGAATGTGTGCTAGGGACCTCAGTAAGACTACCCTAAAGGTGATTTCATTTTCTTGAAATACATTCACGAAAGTGTGATCCAAATTAAATGAGGCCTGCTAAATTGTGGGGATAAAACTCTTACTCTCAGTTATACTGATACAACCACTGCTTAAAAGGAGGGAAGCAATTTTACTCTCATATCAGCATAGATCAGAAATAATTTCTCTGATTTTAATGTAGTTACAGTAATGATGTCAGCACTTGGTTCTATTGTCATCAGTATGATTTATATCATTATAAGTGAGAGTAGACTTTGGCTTGTACAGTCTGAAGATACGCGTGAATAAATACATAACAAGAACTCTTATCTTTCTCCTAGCTACACATATGGACATGCCTGTATATACATATAAAAATGTCATAAAATGTTTCGCCTGTGAACGTGTAATAAAACACTTACTTATGGTTTGTTTTATGAGTCAATACTTAGGTGTAATCTGATTCTTACATTATAATGTGTTGTGAATTATTTATAAATGCTCTCTATAGTAATTTGCTAACTGATATGCTATGCTGCAGGATGAGTCACTGGATGAAGTAACAACTCTTCTTCCTTACAAATACAGTCTGAAAACCAGTGTAAGGTCTTTAAAGAAATACATTTGATGGGTTCAGAACTCCATCTCACTAAGCTGCGCAGAGCAATAACTCTGTAGTATCTGGACTGCCCTTTTTGGAAAAGGCCCAGGAATGAATCCCCACTTCTCTGAATTATCTTTGACCCCAGAAAGGGTTAGCTCTGTAGGCTTGTAATACGCCCTGCTTGCTCAGAACACTCAAGGATATCTGACTAATATTGTGCATGTGTGGAACAATTTCCTAAATTAACATTTGCAAACATAGTGTTGACCCATTTCCAAGTCTTGTTTTTACTTAGAGATGAGCCTCAGGTCTATATTGTGGATTTGCCATGAGCCTGGTGAAAGGGATAGAGTTTAGCTTCCCTGCTCCAATCACAGATCAGGGAGCAGACTAACTGAGATTCACAGTCATATTTCACTGTGTGTGCTGGGAAAATAAGTCAATTGTGTGGATGAGTGAGTGAGGATTGATGTGAGGATTGATTGAGGATTGATATGAAACTATGAAACTATGATGGCACTGGTGCAGACTGGAGGCTGACTGGCTGAGCAGCAGCTCTGCAGAAAAGGACCTTGGGGGTCCAGTAGACAATAAGCTGAATATGAGCCAGCAGTGTGCCCTTGTTGCCAAGAAGGCTGATGGCATCCTAGGCTGCATTGGTAGGTGTGTTGCTAGAAGGTCAAGGGAAGTGATTATTCCCCTCTATTCAGCACTGGTGAGGCCACATCTGGAGTACTGTGTTCAGTCTTGGGTCCCCCACTACAGAAAGGATGTGGACAAATTGGAGATAGTCCAGCAGAGGGCAGTGAAAATGGTGAGAGGGTTATGAGGAGAGGCTGAGGGAACTGTGCTTATTTAGTCTAGAGAAGAGAAGACTGAGAGGAGATTTAACCTAACCCCCACACCTGGCAAGGAAAACCTGTATACATCTAGCTATTTAGATATTCACAGATATCTGCACAGAATGGGTAAGACCCATTCATTGAACACAGGATGGAAAGCAGCCTCAAGGGTCATTTAGTCCAACAATCTCTACAGATGCAGGATTTGCTGTCACTAAACCACTCGAGACAAGAGGCCTATGCACCCTCTTCTTGGAAACCTCCAGTCAAGGAGAAGAGGTTTCAGTGCTCTGGTTTTGTGAATACTGAGGCAGTTATTCACAGGATCACCTGCTTATTTAGAAAATAGGAAAAAGCAACTAACATAGCTTTCAATTAGAAAAACATATTTACTGGATGACTTGCCTAAGTGAAAAGAACAGCATGTGCAGGCGGATCATTCCATCTCAGGCAGCATTGAGGAGCTGATACAATAATTCTTATTCTGCATATTCCCAGAGATACAGGTTTATGTACAGGATTTTATTTGGAGCACATAGGGACTGCAGATTCTATCACAAAAATAAATAATTTCTTTGTTGTTGCAGGGACTTTCAATGACATTGTTCTCCCTCCATTTAGGTATTGAATTCCTCTATTTTATAGGGGGACTTAAACTTGAGTGACTTGTGCTTCCACCATCTACATACTGAGGTGTCTTTGTTATACGGGATTTTCACTGAGTTTGTACTCCCATACGTTATATACTGAGTCCTCTTTCTTAGAGGGGATTTCTAGTGACCCTGTGATCCCGCCACTTACATACTGAGATCCTCCTTGTTAGAGGTGATTGCACACTAAATCCCTCATTATGGATCCTTTTCCATCACCGCCAGTAGAGTTAACTTTTCTTCTTTCACTCCTCCCTGGCTGCAATTAATTCACAACTTAGATGCTATGTTAATCTTTAAACATACTCTTGGGTATACTGCATTTAATACATGCAATACCCTTCACTACAGTACCTATTTGGGGTTCCTTTGGGTCATCAATCCCAAACCAAAGCTGGTTTGGGGTTTATTTTTTCAAAACCAAAACATGATGATTGAAGTTTCGCCAAAACCAAAACACAGCTGTCTGAGGCCATCTCAGGCTTTGTTTAAATACCTTCAGCACTACATAAGCCAATTCAGCCAGGAATCTGGATACTGTTAAAATCTTTTATACTGCCTTTTCATAAAGTTCACCTCACTGTAAAATGAAAATGTATTAGCTCCTGTGGACAGTCTTAAAAATTGAAGTTCACTTAAATGAAGTGTATTTTTAAAAAAAAAACCAAAAAAATGAATAACCCTGTTAAAGGTATAACCATTCCATGTAAAATCCAACCATATACAGAACAACAGTGCCACTGTTTAAAGTCACCGTCTGATAAACCCATCTAAAATAATACACTTTCAAGCTCATGTCACAAAAAAAATACTCTCTGGTAAAGCTAAGGAAGGAGTTTTTTAAGTATAGCATGGGAAAAAAAAGAAATAGTAAAAATACTATAGGCCCATTATTAGATGGAGATGGTAAAAGCACAGATAATAATGAAAAGGCAGAAGCATTTTTATAAATATTTCCATCAACATTTGGAATGAAGAAGGATGATGTACTCATATAACATGAGGTTCATAAATTAATTCTCAGTTTATTAGTATATATGAACAATATTAAACAGCATCTACTAGCAATGAGCATTTTTTTAAATAAAAGCACACAGGTAACTTGTACCAAATCATCCTAAAAGAACTAAGAGGATGTCTAGAATTTTGCTTTATATTTTCTTGGATTTCCAGAAGAAATAATTAATTTCAGAAAAGTTGAAGAATGCTAAAGTTGCACCATAATCATACAGAGTACATCAGAAAATCCAGATAATTGTAGATACTTAACTTGATATCAGTCTCTGAGAAAATAATGAAAAGGCTGATATAGGATTCAATTAACACAAAATAAAAAAGCTGAGAAAAAGAAAATTGGCTTCCAAAACTAATAAGTAATCTTAAAATTCAAATGAAATGGTTCCTTTGATTAAAATAAAATATTTCATTTAGTTTTTAATTTTTCACATTTAAACACAGTCTTAGATAATTTTGAAGTAAATCTTGAAGTGGAATGTTGCCTCAAAACTAAAGACCAAAATGTTTATTTTTTTAAAGAAAAAAAGTCACGCCCATAATTTTCAGCTTATTTCAGATTTTTTTCAGTTGATATTTTCAGCTAGAATAATTCAGTGATATCAACATGAATTTGCACAAAGTTTCATCCCATCTGGGAAACCAGCATGGGTTTGTTAAGGGCAGGTCCTGTCAGACCAACCTGGTCGCCTTCTATGACCAGCTGACCAAATCCATGGATGCGGGTGTCCCTGTTGACATAGTCTTTTTAGACTTCAGGAAGGCGTTTGACACGGTCTCTCACCCCATCCTCATTAAAAAGA
>JAGPOW010003316.1:150566112-150604836 GCA_030014935.1 Caiman crocodilus | reverse complement strand
TGATATTGCAAAACATCAAAGTCGTGGCGGGCGAGACAAAGGGGTAAAGGGAGGACCTGCAGGAACTACACACGACCCAGGGGCCCATCGCGGTCACACATACCAACTATATATACTTTATTAAAGGACATTGTAAAAAGGAGTTTACTGAAACCGACTGTTAACCTTGGGACAGGCAATTCATGCTAGCCATTAAATGCTAACATGCTGTATCCAGCTGCAGTTGCTATCGACATTCTCTGTCTCTGTGGGTGAACACTTGTCCATACACTGAGATGGTCCACTGAGTACATTGGAATAGTGAGGTAGGATTTTGCCAGGGCACAGAGATGTGGCAACTAGTCACAGAGTCCCAGAGCACAGGCATCCGGCACTCTTTGACAAAGTTCATATAAGCAGCACACTTGTTGTCATGTTCATTTTGCCATCCAGAGGTTGCTTTCAGTGGTTGAGGGCACAAACGCAGAACAGACACCTGGTTGGAGTCAAAAATGTGAACAGAACTAAGGAAGGTTTTAATTGGTTGTCTGAACCATGGTGGCAGTAACAGGTCATACTGTATTACAGGTTCAGCGTCACAGCAATTGCCTGAAACGGGTCCTGTGTCTGCTGGTTTTCATGAGGACAGCTTGACAGTTCTTACAATGCTTTCTCTTTGACCCAGCTTATCAAATCTATCAGCTTGTATGCATGATGGATCACAGCCTGCTGGCCTTCAAACCAGCATTTTCAGCCACAAACATCACTTGATCTTGATTATCACATTGCCTTAAGAGATTGCAAATTTTAAGCATGCACTGAATGCTGGGTGTGATTTCCATCTCCTTGCTCACAAACTGCGTATGCTTGATGTGGCAACAGACCTTGTTGAATCCTGAATTCTATCTTGTGAGCACAGGCTCTGGCGGCAGCAACACAATGCCATGTGAGCCCCCACTTTAACTGGTGATGAACTCCCTTACTGGACCGTATGGCTTGGACAGTGCTTGAAGGCTTATTGAAGGAAGATATCAGGGAACTGCATGTGATGTATGTCACTTACTGAAGACAGAATGCGTGCATTGCAGGTGATATTAACTGCATTGGGCTGCATTCCTTGGAGCACATCAGAGAAAGCTTTGCACATGTATATGGCATTGCTGGACAGGAATGCTGAGATCTTGTTAAATGTTAGACATCAGTAACAATTGACTTCACTTTTCTGAGACATGGTAGAAAAATTGACAGACGTGAGGTGGATTGGCTGTTTGAAATACAGCGAGGTCCTGGTCTGTCCAGCTCCTCAGTACAAATAAAATAGGCAGCTGATCATTATCTTGAGGGCCAGTGACTTCATTGACCACATTGGAGAAGGATTCATACTCTGACAGTGCAGACTTCGTGGATTGTGCATGTGAAGCAAAAATTGCCAGCATTTGGCACATTTTGGTTGTTAATCCCTTTTTGAGTGATCAAGTTTCTCCAGTGGTATGTATGCTACCACAAAAGCCTCCACAAGGGAAAATGTCACCTCTCACCTCCCAAGAGGCTTCCTGTGGTCCTTTTTAAAGAGTCAGGACACAGTCGCTTGTTTCTTGCTCTGACCTTCAGCCTTTGCAACAGCCCTTCACTTCATATGTGCCTCAGACTAAGTGTTTATCTATACTGGTTTTCCTCAACACATCTAGAGTCATACTGCAGGTGGCACAGAACAGTCTGCCTCCATCTGCGTGCAAGGTCCCTGCAGGATACTGTCTTACACAGTCCAGCACTGGAGCATGTTTGTCCATCTTGGAGGATTTCTTCTCAGTGGTCATGCTGAAGAATTCTTCTGAAGCTGCAGCACGCTGTACTAGCATGTCTGCATCTGTTTCAAAAGGCAGCACCAAACCCTCCCACTTCCCTGACTGGCCCTGGACAGAGCCTACATCATGGGCTCAGCCTCTGATTTGTGCCTTCACCCTCTCTCCTCCCTCCCTCCCCACCCCCTGCTCTGTCCCTGCAACAAACTTCTCGGTGCTTGAGGATTGCAGAATTGCAAAAAAACTCCCTTTTCTCTGCTTGCAGCTTGTTTTTTTTTCATTTGTTTTGTTGTGTTTTGTTTTTAGGGAGCCCACCAAAATCATGGAGCCAACTGTTTTTCATGGAGCCTGCCATTTTTTCTGAAGCCCATGCAAATATGCGGTTCCTGTGAAAATTGTACAATTGCAAATTCAGTAGTTCCCTAGCTATCACCAATGGAATATTCAAACTGAGATACAGTTTGACATGAGACACTTTACTGCATGTTAATCTAACTCACAGTAAGGTGTCACCATCTACATGTGCTCAGCAATAACTGCACAGTATATTAGTCTAATGTGCTTTTTTACAGTACCTGTATATACAGGTACTAAAAAAGGCACATTACCTAATGTGTTGTACCACACATCTAGACACTGAATGGAAGCAAATTGCACTCAGTCAGCCTAGACAGCAGGGGCCCACAGGGAGTGGGGGGAGCTGCCCCAGCTGCTGGGAAGCTGCCTCCCAGCCCTGTGGAGATGGGGACCATGCCAATCTCGATAGCTAGGAGGCAGCTGCACACCCAGCCAGGAAAGAAGCTGGGTCGTAGCTGTCCACCCAGCTTTTCCCCTCTCCACTATTTGGGGCCAGCCCGATCTCCCCCCAGCTGGGATGGAGGTGCCCATCCAGCCAGATCAGCTCCCCCCTGCCCTCCAGAGCTTGGGCTAAGCCTCTCTGCCCCCTGTCAGCCTGGGGCTGGCACCCAGGGATCCTAGCTGATCAGGGGGAGCTCCCCCTGGCTGCTGCAGGAGGACATAGAAGGGCAGGAGCAGCCCACAACTGGGCTGCTCCTGGTGGGCTCAATTTGCTTCTGATGGGAGCATACATATAGACCTATCCTGGGAGGCACTTTATTTAGCCTGAATTTGCAGAAAATTCAGGCGCATAAACTGCACAAGGTGATGCACCCACAGAGTTTTGTGTCAATGACTGTTAGGTGTTATAGCATTCCTGACTGTGGCTAGTTAATTCACATTTCTTCCTATATTGTTCTCGTTCAAGACACTGAACTAACAAAGTTGAAGGGGCTAAAGAAACAGCCTTGATTCAAGTAGACAGAGTGAAACAAAGAACTGCTTAATTTGTGTCAGGTCCTCATTGGCTGTGACTCAGAGCAGCACCTAAACTCTTCCACAAGGGCCTGAGTGGTTGGGCAGGCTCAAAGCAAATTGATTTCCATACAAAATACAATGGTCACTTTCACTTGAAAATACAGCTAACTAAGCTGTATAGAAGCTTGATTCTATAGTCTTGTGATGAGAGATTCTCACCTAAGTAATCTCAAGTCTGGTTTCTGTTCCCAAGACTATTTATTTATTGCATATGGGACAATAATTGGATAAAAAATAAAAACAAATCTACCCATTATCCTCATTTTTGTCATTTCTCTCAAGCAAGACACCAGTTTCTTATGGATAATAGGGATGAATGCTGCAGAAAAAGCAGGAGAATGAGAATGGATCTTTTCCCTCTATTTGTTGACAGGAGAAGCTCATCTATTAGTACAATTTGGATGGTGTAAGTTCTGCATCCTAGCCTGAATCCAAATTGTGCAGGACATAGGACATTGGTTTTCAGTCTTTGTTAAATTAAAGCCCTCCCCATCCATATTTTTCCAAATTTAGAGCAACCCAATTGAGAACCACTGCTGTATTGGCTCAACTTATTTCAGTTTTTCTCAACTAAGGTATTGCCATTGCCTTTGCCCATTGCCCCATTGCCATTGGGGACAGCCAAGTGCTGCCTTGTACATCTTATACGCAGCCAGATCAAATTGCAGGTATGAAAGGAGAGGGTGCTTTGGCTTGCATTAGGGTTATCTGATAAATCTAGTGCTCTATGTCTCAGCCTTTTCTGGCCTGATGTTGCATGCTCCTCCTAGAAACAGAGTCATGTAAAGCAGTTCCACTTAGCAGCAGACCTGCATCCTGGAAGTTTATTTGTGTTTTCCCAGGCTGCTACTGTCAGGAAGGGATGTAGCAGGAAAATATACACCTGACTATGTTAGATTTATCAGATAAACCCAATGCAGGTGGGGGCACCTATTGCTGCTTCCCAGTCTGGCTTTGCAGGAGGTGTATGGGCCAGTTTCACTTGGCAGTGGAAGCCGTGGCTATAGTACCCCACTCTATCTGAGAATCACTGATATAGGATTTTAGCGTCTATGAGTTGGTCTTGTAGTTGGCTTTTGACTAGCTCCTTCATGAGCTTGCTCAGCAATAGGTTTAATGCAGAGAGGAAGTTGATGAGCACTGGTTTATCTTGTGTTTCCCCATCTCAACACAACTGTGTAGGAGAAAAAAAAACCCTATAGAAAAATTAGTCCTGCCCTGTAACACAAGTCCTTCTCTGAGGTGCTTTTTTGATCCAAACTGAAAACAGGAGTTCTGTTTCATGAAATATTTTGTGAAAAAGTTTCTATATTTGGTTTCGTTGTGATGCAGAGTAAAAACAAATTCCTTCAAAGAATGCAGAAGACCTCAGTCTGAGTTTTTGGTCTGCTTGATTCAAACCGGGGCTGGAAATTAGGTCTCCCATGTCCCAGACAAGTTCTTTAACTAACAGGGTGTTCTCCGGTAAATGTATCTTTCTGATTTTGACCAGAAATCACATCTAGGTTCTGTGAAATTAAACGTTTTTGTGACAATTGAAATAGGTACATTGCCATGAAATGTTTACTTTTAACAAACAGGTGTTATTCTCTTAGAAGCTGCTGACTAGCTCCAGTGTCGAGCATCCTCGGTTCTCACTGGTGCCAGTGGAAGCAGAAGATCCTCAGCACTTGTTAGAAGTGTTCTTCATCATTGCATTCTATGGCTAGGGACAGACATTATGCATAAACTGGTTTAAGTGATCAGAAACTAGTTAAAACCTGTAACAGAATAGATGCTCAGTGAGCATAACCCAGTTTGAAAATAGCTGAAACCAGTTTGCGACAAATCTGGTTGAATGTAGTATCAGACTTAACTGATTTAGGTCAAACTGATTTATGCAATGTCTGTCCCAGACCCCTTGATGGTTTAAGTTAAACCAGAGACTCCCAGAATCCCAGCGTGCTCTCAGGGCTAGGCAGGGCTTTTTGCTCCACAGCAGAGCTGGCCCCACCTCCCTGTTCCCTGGCTGCAGCTCTGGCAGAGACTTGTAGGCTGCTCCCCCACTCTCTTCCCCGCTCAGCAGGAATTCCCCCCTCCCCTCTGCCTTGTTGACAGTTATATGTGAAAGTTATTTGTGACTCTGGTCCATGCTGTGACAAAGGCAGAATCAACAGGTATTTTGTAATGTCCCTCTGTTGTTTTCTTAATGGAGTGATAAACACTGAGTTAGGGGTGATAAACACTGTTATCAATTCGCTGCTGGGCTAATCATAGCATCCTGCCAGGGCCTGGCCACACCGTCTTCAACACAGCACTGTGAAGTAAAGGGAGGGCTGCTCTAGCACCATCTGGCTTCTAGCTTGAGCCATTGTAGGCATGTACCTGCATTTCTGGAATGAAAAGGAAATGTCTAACTACCTCCAAATTGGTTCCAACGTTGCAGGTTAGATTAACTTTCAAAGATTGAATCAATTCAGGCTCAGGCTTTTTGAATGTCTATCCCTAGCCTATATGTATACAAAGTAGAAATTAAACTACAAAATTTGGAGACACAAATCCAGTTTTGACTTTGAACTCTACAAAGCTCATGGTTGCTTGGATCTGGGGTTTGGGTTCTGGGGACTGGAATCACTAATCTTCCACCATTAATTGTTGTCTTCTCCTTGAACTAAGAAAACAAAGAAAACAACAACCAAAATCTATATAACCCTGTTACCCACTTGGTTACCTATCTACATTACTAAAGAAGCGTTAGTTTTTCTGCAGACTTCCAGGTCTGGCTTCCAGGTCTGTGCAGGCTAACAGCATTGCAAATTCCTCTTTTACAATCACATCTAGAAAGAAATGTTTTCCATTCGCTACCTCCTTCCCACTTGCCCAGCCTGGCATGAAGGGTCTTATTCAATTTAGCCTGAAAGATGGAGGTTTAGTGGGATAATAGGAGTTTCACAGACTAAAAGAAAGATAGAAAGCAATGGAAGGAGAAGCCAGGGGGGAGGGAGTCCTGGCACAAATATTTAAGCTTTCAGACTGTTGCAAAACTGTCCTTATGGGAATAAAAGCCTTGCCGGATAAAAATAAGCCACTGGGACAATTATTTCTGAGACCTATAAAATTAGCACATTCAAATATGATTAACAAAGAATTATGAACAGTTAAGATAGAGGGAATCTAGGCACTGGTATACATGCAGGCACAGGGCAGTTGGCCTGGCCCCATAGCTGAGTCAGGATGCTGGCCAATTTTTTTTTTTTTAATTCCTGGAAGAAAAGAAGAAAGGTTAAGCTGGCTGGCTAGAAAGCAAAGCTACCAGAGTCTTTTGTGGCCTATAAGGCTGAGTACAGACTGTCATTGTCAAACTGTGTAACACAGTCTACTTTTGTTGTTTACTTCTAGCAGTGAGTAGAAGGAACTGCTCTGAATTATGTTCAGTGACAGAAAGCCAGAAGAAGGGTTGTCATATGAGAAGAATCTGCTTTCCCCCTAAACTTTCAGTTTTGATTTTCTGCTCATCTGAAAAGAGGGAATTCATCTTTTTTTTTTCATGTATAGATTCAGGGTGGGTCAACTCCTTAACTGGTGTTTATCCACGTGGTTTCATTATAGTTAAAGGAGTGATGACGATTTACACTGGTTAAGGATATGGCCCTTGCTGTGCAGAATCATGGAACTTTTTTTGTCTTAGTAAAAATCAAACCACGGGCTTCATGTAATCAGTCATTGAGTACGTGAATGTTTTACAGAAATACAACTTACCAGTGACCCACAGAGTCTTTTAAAATAAAAAAATGCTATTGGACCTCCATAGTCTGAAAAGAACAGTTGAAACCCATGTCTCAGACAGCTGTTAAACCTGTGTTTGAATTCTGAAAACCCTATAGAGAAAAAGGGTTAAGGGGAGACCATATAAGAAGTAAAAGAAATAAATTAAATGCACATGTGCAATCATTATTCATACTAACGTTCCCTGTATTACTTCATAACACAGCTGTATACACACAAAAAAACCAAACCAGTCCAGTTTGGTTTCTTCCTATTTGAGTCTTATTAATTTCTGTTTAATAGAACACAAATGTTTGTGCTCTTCATATTGACGAATGCAGGCTAGTAGTGTATTTGTTAAGTATTAGCTAACATGGCTATGACCATCTAATACAAATGTCTCTAGGCCTTTCATGGCTCCTGACAGGACATCTTTTGAGCATGACAGTTGCCATGGTCACCAGCGTCGTTCCTATTTGCAAGGAAAATTGGGAGCAATGTTCATTACGTCAAAAACTACATGAGGTGGGGGAGAAGGAAAGCACTTGCTTCTCCTGCTTACACTTAGCTGCTTGTTTTACTCACCACCCACACACTTCCATCAAACAATATCTCTTTCAACTGCATAAGTCAAAGTTTGCATCTCCTATCGTTCCAGCTGGAACAGACATGGACTGTGTGAAATGAATATCATCACTCACAAAATCCCAGCATAGGCTAACTGGGTATATCTCTTATTGGGCATAATACAGTAACAATATAGTGTTCTCAGTTTTATTATCATACTAATTTCAAGTCACACAGAGAGCTACAAATTCTGTACTCCTCTTTTTAAAATGTAAATCCAATTAATTTACTTGAAACCAGAAGATTTGTTGTAAATACATTCTGGTATAAATTGCCTACCATAGTTTTTTTTACAATATGAATGTCTAGGGAAACATAATTGAGACTTCAAAATAGCTGCAGCCCCTGTTTTCAGATGCACATAACTTTATGAATATATTCCTTTTAGGCTGAAACTTTATACACATGGGATAAAATTGACCCCTGGTGACATCAGTGAGAACTGCCTATCAATGGAACCTGCTAATCAATGGGACTTGATTTTACTCTGGATTTTTTATTTTTAAAAAATATTATGAAACATTGAGAAAATGTTGTTGAACCATTTTTGAAGCTGGCATGAGTGCAATCTTGCAGTTTTCCCAGTTAAAAAAACAAACTACTAATTCTTATTCTTCACAAGGCTGACTGAAATACAAAACTTGCAAATCTGCATGGAAACAGATTTAATGAGGAATGCTGGTGGATTTGAGAAAAAGGAAATTAAAATGCTCTTATTTTGAAAATCATTTCAGAACCTGATCAGATTTCAAGAAACCCTAAGGAAATTCTGTCCTTTTTTGTGAGGTAATTGTGTGTTGTACAGTTGAGCACATTAGATATGCTCACTGCTACTTGCTCTCAAGCTGCTGAGCACAAATGGCCTGATCAAAAACCAGTAGGCTATATCTGCAAATCAAACTTGCTGTGCCTTGCAGCAGCACTTGCAAACACTCTGCACTGGTCCACACAGGCTACCTCTTGAACTGTAGGGTACTGTCGATGGGCTAATTAGCACTGCTGAGTGTCTCTTAAGTTGCCTTAATGTTAAATAGCCCACCAGCAGTGCTATGATGAAACAGCTACCCTGCTTCCAGTTCAGAGTGCAGCTTGTGCCCAGAGATGACAGCAGATTTTCTGTCATACCAATTGCCAGATTTAGGACCAAGAAAGAATTTTTCCTTTATGCCAGATTGACAAACTTGGAGGGAATAGGGCTGCCTACCTGTGTAGCATGGGTTATGGTCCTTGCCCAAGGCTCTTCTGACCATATATTAACTAAATGCTTCCCTCTTCTTGAAATGGTAGGGCACTGGCAATATTTGTGTCTTCCCTGCTTTTTCCTGCCAATGTCCTGCCACTACAATGAGGGAGAAATAAATGGTTTATATCTGCTCATAGAGACAAATATTTTTGAGAGATTTTTTACTGGACCAATGGCATAGCTGGTAGAGCTGCTGGACAAGCTTTCTGTGCATCAAGTTCCCTTGTTCAGGTCAGAGGATCCATGCCACATGATATAGAAAAAAAAGCAAAATCCCCTACAGTCCTTCCAATGTGATCTGGCGGACATATACTGACCCCAAATTTGGCAATTGTTATGGCCCTGAGAAAATCTGTCAGCCCTTGCTGCTCATGCTGTCTGAATAGTTGAGATCTGTTGGATGCCCAGTTTCTCTGACATTTAAACCCTGCCTCCATTAGATGTTATGGTCTCCAGGTATATTGTTCTTCTTGGGCGTATCTACACCCTTGCTACTATGTGTTAAGTTTAGTACCTCTAATATGAGGTACTACATAAGGGCACAGTATTCCACACTAATGCACAGTAGCAAAGGCGAACCGTTTTTTTGTGATGCTTAGAATGCGATAGACTAATTCTGCTGTGGATTACTGCATTAGCATGGTTTTTGCCCTGATGTGTTGATCTGCAGTAGAATACGTGATTGCGCATTATGGTGTCTCGTGTAGACATGCCCCCTTGTGTAAAATTCATTACTGGGTGGAAATTTGCAGAAGTTTACAAGTCACAGATACAAAACCAGTCCCACGTTCCTAAGTGTTCCAGCCTTCCCCAAGGGCCAGGATCACATAAGGAATTCAGCCATCTTGGCACAAGACACCTTGGAAGTATGATGACTGCACTGGCATCTGAATCAATATGGGAAGCCTTGGAAAAGAAATGGGAATAGGAGAGGGAAGTAAGAGGTTAACAGGAAAACTGCATGTCCACAGCAACTGTGACTCATGGAACAGCACCAGTTCCTGTCATACCAGCTGTGGTGGGGTAATCAGCCTCCGCTGCAGCACCTCCTGCTTTTGTCTCCTGCCCACCCCTACCGTCACCTTCCCCCCGCAGTGGTGGTGCCTAGGGCTGCTGGCCCAGTCATGTGTGTTACTGGGGAAGTGGTCTCTGATTTCTAAATGAGTTGTTAAACAGCTTTTCATTTTCTTTGCCCACATGGTGCAGTGGCAAACACAAAGCACCTAAGGAATGTGAAACACTCGTTCTCTGCTCCTTCCCTCAACAAGAGATAGTGCTGCCTGTAGTGCCTCCACAAGGGCATACTGGCCACTGCGGCCCTTGGTTGTGCATAGTTAGTGTGGGAGTCCAGCTGATCTCCATTTTCTCTCCTGCAGCTTATCCCCGACTGTACTGCTGGTCAGAAGGGGTCAGCAGCACACCCTTTTGGGAACGCTTATCCCCGCAGTTCCTGCTAAGCAGGCTGTTCCACTTATCAGCAGCAATTAATTTTCAAAATATTATTTAAAAGAAAAAAAAGCTAAAAATAAATGTAAGTTGTCCAATGATAATATTCGCTTTGCACCTTCCCAACCATGCTTAACTGATGAACTTTCTGCACTGCTGTACAAATGGCTGCCTCCTGAACTAGAAGACTAGCAGCAGTAGTTAGCAGAAGGTCATTATTTTAGAGTGGGAATTAATTGCTTAATCCAGGTGTTGGAGAGGAATGAATTGCTCAGTCCAGGGAAACGAATCCAGCCAGACCCATTTCTCTTTCCCTACCTCAGGCCTAGGTGGGGTGGCTGAAATCACTTTTCCCCCACATCTTATGCCCTACCTACACTTCAGCTGTTTTGGAAGTTCCCATTATATCCTGCTGCCATTGCCATTTTGGCAGCAATTTATGACTCCAGTTAGTGTGAGCAGTTAGTTGTTGCTATGCCAAGTTGACAAAATTTCCTTAAGGAACAGAAGCAAGAGAAAGTTAAAGGTGATTTTTAGTCCTTCATAACACATCAGAAGTTGAAGAGGAGAAATAAAGGGTATTTTCAAAATTTGAGGATTATTTTCCTGTGTCCTCTGAATAGTTAAGAGGTAAAGGCTTCTAAAATAATAGGTTGTATAATACCTTATGTTGGAAATGTAGAGAAATCACTACAAACTTCTCCCATAACACATACTATTTATTCCTCACTGTCTCACTGTGCAGCCATAATAATCTGAGTCTAAGCCTGTCGCAATCCAAAGCACAATGTTATCATCTGTCCTCAAAAGTTTATTGATTACATAAAAAAATGCTCTTCATGGGTTAGATTTTCATTTTGTATCTCTGATGTGTATGTGAGAAGCACTCAGCCTGCATGAAATGCACACAACTTTTGAACTGCCATGATTTTCTGCAAAAAAATATCGTATCTTGATAAGCTCTATCCTATTGAAGTGTATCATAAATCAAGCCTGCCTTGGTTTTCTCTGTGTTCTTCCACAGGCCCATGGTTTTGTGGTGCTGTTAAATTTGCCTCAAAAGGAGTAAATCTCTTACACACTTTTCATCCCCACAGACACGTGGGGTAGTGGTGATGGTTTGGTGCCTTACAAAGTAATTCAGAACTCTTAATTTTCACAAGAAATGTTCAGGTTACAAAATTATTTTCTCTGCTTACAGATTGGGTGGTAAAAAGAGGACTGAAGAAAACTAATAGTAGGTCACATTGGTATAATCCACTCCAGGTTCTGACTGAAGGTCCCAACCTAAGCATTTCTATTATAACAACAGATTACCACTAAGCTTCCCATCTCCCAGAGTCTCTATATGGTGAAGCATAAATTCTGTCTAAATAAGTATAAATAAGAACCCTCAGAGTAAATACGCTTGCTTCCAGTCAGTCTATAAAACTGTTTATTTGTTTTATGAAAACCAGGTTTAGAAAAAGGGATCTGCTGTTGATCTGAAGGCAAATCCTGAGCATTTCTTTTTCCTTGCCCATTTTTAATACCTCAAAATGCTGTTTTAAGCAGCAAAGAATGCAAAATATCACAATATAAGTTGTGGCACAACTTCCCACACTTGGCTTTTCTAGTGGAATGTGATCAACAGACATATCTGAAAATACACACATTCGTTCTCCCCAAGATCCAGGCCTCCACATCACAGTCTCTTGAAAATCCTAGCTAAAGGAACCTACAGATCATAAACGCCTATATCCTAATAAGCTGAATTTAAACAAAGGTGCCTAGCCTTTTGTGACAGTTTTGAAAATCCTAGCCTTCGTCCCCAACACAAAATTATCCCCAGATACTGATAGTGCCTCAAAATGTCACTCAGTAAAGGCACCTGAACACAGACTTTCTCTATTCAAAAATTACCTCTTCTTGACATTGTGGATCTCTATTGTATGTAGTCTGTGGATTTGTTGGGTTCAGAGTTCCAATCAAACATCAGAAAAGCACAATATTCTCTAGTACTGCAGCATGAGGGTCAGAAAAAGGGAATTTTGTTCTATTTATTGAAAACAGCAGGACTCCTATTGCTAGAGTGATGTAAACAATTTATTCTATTAATTTAGTTCACCTTTTTTTAAAACAGATTGTCTGAGAGCAAATTTCCTCATTACTTGATTTTTTTTGGGGGGGGAACAATTTTAATGCTGTAAGTTAACCATAACTAGTGCATTTGGAAAACTTGTATTCAAAATCCAAGTTGATTTAGTCAGCTCCAACTGGGCATAAACATCACGTGGTTGCTATTTCTAATCCCAGACTCAGTAAAGCATAACTGTTCTAATGAGGAGGGCTCGAAAAATCCACCAGGGACTTGAGTCTCTCAGATGGAGTTAAAAATTTAGGGTAAGTTAAGAGATAAACAGGTCTAAGAAATGTTAGAAGAGTATAAATCTTTCCCCTTCTGGGTTTCTGGGTCTTGCTCAAGGCATCATTCCCATAAACATTAGGCTACTGTAAGGTTTATTAGGTGGGTGCACAGTTTACATTTAAATTTCCTCTCCTCAGTGTCACGGTAATTGAATGTGCATACACAGTTGAAGTAATGGGGAATGTGGTCAGGCTCTTGTATGGTTCGTTTGTCTTTATGCCAGAACTCTGGCAATGCATTCATGCTATTCTGGCTACTTACTGTGCAGCTTTTGAAATAAAATATAAGGCCTAGTAATTAGCAGTAATAAAGAAAATAAAATGCAAAAAAAAAAAGAAGAAAAGAATAGAGGAATCTTTCTGCCAGGTTTAGATCACAGGTGGGTCAAGGGGACAAGGAGCACTTCTCAGTCTACTTTGTCTGGGGTAAAGTAACAGCCAGCAAGTGGGAGCCTCTTTCTGAATCCAGACAATCCGGTACAGGTTGCCCAGCTATCTGTTAATGAGGATGTCAGTATACTATTACTTGTAAAGGAGCCATTATCTGAGGATGACACATCTTGGAGGGTTTTTTTATTTTAAGCCAAATGGCTGAATTTCTTTAGCAGGACTTTCTTCTTGACGTGTCCTTGGAATATTCCCTTTTTGGACTGACCACACTCCCTTTTCCATCCACATCCCTCTCTTTCAACTCCTGCGTGATTAAGTGGAATCAGACTCCTTTTTGCACAATGAATGAATTCCAGATTTATGTAACATGGAACACTGGCACTCAAATCCGTTTTCTGACCTTCATACCACTTACAACAGCATTGACATCACTCCTTAATTCAGTCAGGTTGATACAACGTTTACCTCTGCCACACGACTCTGACCATTGCCTCAGTTTCTGCACAATAACATAGGCCAGCAGTTCAGCTGTTCCTTTTGGGTAACAAAAGTTTGAAATGTAAGCAATTCCAACATTGTCCTCCCCCTACCTCTTTGCCCTTTCTGAACCACCAGTCTTATAACGAACGTTTCTATCTCCCCTCAGTCTGTCACTATCTGGTTGTGAACTATTTCTCTTGGTGCAGAGGACTGTGCATGGGCATCCACTCTTCTTCAGGGATCTACATTTACTCTCTTCCTGTTTCCAGGGTATGACAGCAGGTTCCAGTGGTCTCTTAAAGCCACTGACTTGCTTTGGCTGTCTCTCTTTAACAAACTGTCACCTGAGGACACTAAATGTTGAAGGGACTACTGATACCATTCCTACTTCACCTCTCCTTGGAGTTCTTGCCTAGGCACAGGGCATCTTTGAAGGTACTCCAGGAAACCAGCTCATTACCAGCCTTGTAGGCCAGCTTCAGGCTCCTTATTCAAGTTTTCTCCTGACAACCCCTTCTACCCTTGTTAGGCCTCTGTGGTGAGACCCAGATTTCCTGGGCTAGCACACCCATAACAACACAAATCTGTCTTTGCTCTGTATTAGTTTTTGCTCCATGGTGTCTGCTACATCTTGTGTTTCTCCACTTACCATTTAGCTTACATGACAATTAGAGTCCCTGTGGAATTTGACCCTAAAACTGTTATATAAGAGGCACATGCACTTCCAGAAGGTCTGAATTTTACTTCATGTGTTTTCTGTATTAAATAAGTATTCAAGCACGTGTGAAATAAAGGTGTATCTATAGCTATATCTTCACCCTGGGACAAAAGGAGAAGTATCTATAGTCACTGAAGAATTGTCTGTCATCTGGTCCCACTTACCGAAAACCATCTCCTTCCTGTTTATGAATTGTGTTGCACTATTTAATCCACTTTTTCAATTGTGATTTTCAGACATTCATCAAGATCCAAGTAACAACCATCCTTTTTTTTCCCTCTGGCAAAGAAAGGCTGATGACACTAACCATTCTATACCACAGAATTACTCTAGTATAATAAAGAGATTATTGTATTTTCTCAATTTACTGTTTCTGAGCTCTACCATCTACCCCCTCCTATTATTTTTGTGGGGGTGATTGTTGTTGCTAATTTACTTATTATTGCAGTATCAGCTAGAGGTTTGGGTCATGCTGTGGTAAGCACTGTGCAAACATAAAGCTTTCTTTTCCCTCCCTTTCACTGGCCATGAAGGGAAGGGGCCCAGAAACACAGCTCTCCTTTATTTTCTTATGTGCTGAACTTTTATATTCCATTTCAAGTTGTTTTTAATTGTTATTCAAGTTGTAAAGTCAAATGCTCGAAAGTATTGGAATGTCAGAATTCAGATGGCCTGAACAACCTCAATATACCTGTTCCTCCTATGCGTGTATGCATTATTCCTTGATTATGCTACACAAACACATGCAATATTTTTCCACGAGGACCAATCCCACTTCACTAGGAAAGGAACCTGAAAAAAATCAACTGGGCAGTGCTAGCACAAAACCAAAGCCAATTAAAAAAAAACAAAGATGAAGAAATAATATACCATCAATTATTTTATTAATTAACCAAAATGCCCTGCTGTCTCAAAGTATAGAAAGAGTCATTACCAGAGTAATTTCTCCAGATGTCATAAAGCCAACCTGTAAATCCATTAACTGTTTGAAAATTTAACTATCTAGACATTCAGTTGGATTTTTAAAATTATTATTTTTATTCATTACCTATTGGTTTACATTATACCTCATATTTGAGGATCTCCAAATGACTTATAAACATTAGTCTAATTTCACTGTATGTCAGAGAGTTAAGTCTTATTCCCATTTTACAGAGGAATAAATTTAAAGTCAGTTTTTAAAAACAAATTCAGTATACTTGTGAGTTGTATTTTCTGCTAGAAATACCAATTAAATTTAAAAAAAGCAGAAAAGTGGCTCCTCATGGTCTCCCATTTCTCTTCAATTTCTGAAAGAAAGATTGCTAAAAATATTTCTGTTTTCTTATTTGCTAGTTCTTCATTGTTCTATAAACAAGAGATAAAAGAGTAAAATAGGCCTACCTAATATTCAATGTTACATAAATATGCTACATATGGATGTATATTATAAAATGTTGACTACAAAATTATTTCTTATTTGTTTCCCTAATTTAGGTACTTATCTACTAGGTTCCAGATGTGGAGAAAAAAATCCACTTTATTATGTTTAAAAGCACATTGCCCTTCAAATTTGTAAGTCATTAAAATGGAATGCATCTGCCAATCAACATGCAACTGGCAAGAATATTTCCAAGACAAAAAGGATCATTTTGGTAGCTTATTATAATCAAAATATCCATTAGGATTTAGGGGTGGAGGAAGGCATCCTTTGATTGTGTCTATAATAGTATTTGTTTATTGATTTTTTTTTAAAAACCAAAACTGGTTTGTGTCTACACCCAAGAATGCTACAGGCTATGGCCTCAATGCTACAAACACTTGTATGTAAGCCTAACTTGGTACACATAAGCAGTCTCAGTGAAGTCTATGGAAAAATTCACAGGTATAAACTTTACACATATAAATAAATAGTTATAGGATCAGGGTGCATGTTAAGAAATTATGCTATGGTCCAACTTTGGAAAGCACTATATAATTGTTTCCATACAGTTCTTTTCTGAATTTTGTCCACAAAGGGATAACTTGTGCTAAAATTGTATTAGCATAATCTGATTAACAAACATAACTCTGCAGTGTTTACCAGATGCATGAAACCCAATATACCACTGAAGGAGGATTCCCTTTGTGCAGTAACTGTGGAAGAAAATTGTAAGGCTCTTTCCTGAGGTCTTCCTCACAAGCCTTAGGGCACGGCTACAAGGAGAGCTGTAGCTATTTCAGTGCCCTGGACAGAGTCATGAAAGTGGGGAAGCCAGGATGAATGCAGCAGGGGATGGGTGAGGCAAACGGCTTTGTTACATAGTAATTTTGGGCGGCTCCTGGAGCTCTTAAACCCTGGATTGTCTGAATATTAACATCTTAAAGTGGTTTTAAGCACTCATTACGCGACTCAAAGTTACACCACTCCGAGGAAGAATTATTTCTGATCCAAATTACCCAGCTCCTGTTCTATTAAGGTATGGCCACTCTTCAAGATGTGCTGCTCAAGTTGAAGTTCTCCAGGATGCCAGGATCTCTCACACTCCTCCCAGGAGAGCAGGCATAGAAGCCTGTCTTGGCTCACCAGCCCTCTGAGAAGTGCAGCTCCCAGCTATAATTCAGAACATTTTTTGCAAAGCATTCTGAGTTACAACATTACCTCAGACCAGGGGTCAGCAACCCCCAGCTTGCATGTTGAGCATGGCACACAAGGCCATTTTGCTCAGCGCACCATGACCAGCCCAGGGTCTAAGCAGCTGCTGCCAGCCACAGAGCCCAGGCTGCTCCCAGCAGGCAGCTGGGAGGCTGAAGCTCTGCTGCAAGCAGACTGGGCTCCATGGTCTGGCTGCAGCCAGGAGGCTGCAAGCAGCTGCTCTGGGCTCCAGAATTTGGCACTCTGGCACCTTCCAAGGTAGACATTGTATTTGGCATTCTGGCCAAAAAACATTGCCTACCCCTGTCCTTAACCAAACAGATGTTTACTGGTGGTTCATGGGGGGATGGGGATCTAGCTGCTGACTGGGAGCCTGCAGCCAGGTTCCCACAGCAACGTTCACAGCTCTCTGCCAGTGTACCTGTTTTCAGAATGGGAGGGGGAAAGGCAGTGGAGGGAGCTCATTCTTGGGGTTCTCTAGCCAGTGCTGAAGGGGGGAGTGAATTAGAGGTTCCCATCTTCCGGGGAGGGGAAGGGAGGCTGCAATACACCAATCCCAGCCTCCAGCTAAGGGCTGGGAGCTCCAGTTGAGCTTGCACCAGCATGCCAACTCCCATTTTGTTTTGTCTGCCTCTGATGCCTCTTCAGTATCTCAGCATTGACCCTCTTCATCTCAAAGCAAGGTAGGCCCTGCTTCATGGTGGCTTTCTGCTTGCTTTCCACTTGTAAATACAAGTCTACCCTACAAGTTTAATAGTTTAAACCCAAATAGGGGCACAGATGTAGATGCTGAAACAGTTATGAAACAGTTCATTACTCAACTGTGCAGTATTATCTTGTGTAGATGCACCCAAGTTGACCCAAAGTGTGACCAGGAGACTATTTGAATGCAGACAAGAACATAAATAAAGAGGAACTAGATACAGTAGAACTACATGATTGTTGAAACGGCCAAAGACACTGGTTGAGACCTTGTCAGTTTGAGTTTGTAATAGTTGTTGTCCACAGTTGTAACCTTAATGTTATTTGTCTAGTTAGGATTTTACAAAACAGGAAAGATGTGACTTGGAATAAGTCCTCCTGGACACACAGAGTGTCCAGGATGTGGGGTCCCATGAGACAGTCTGGGTAAAGTCAGTGGGAACTTCAGGGCAGAGAACAAAATTAGGCTAGCCACATGACCCTTGCAAGGGCAACAGCAAAATGTGGGGGCTGAGTATAGTTGGCAGGCCTGTGGCCACGAGCCCAGATGGCAGGTGGGTACTTCGACCGATGGAGCAGAATTAGGCACAGACACATATTTGTTGAATCGAAATAGCTTTACTTTCACTGTTGATGTACACAGACTTGCACTGTCGATGTACACAGCATAGGCACCTCTGTAAAAGTTGCACCGGGTAGAGCTCTGAACAACACGCCGATATTCTCAAGCATACAGGGTACAGGGTATGTTGGGACGGTCGGCGACAGGGAGTCGTTGGTGGGTGATCAGTCCACCAAGTTTACTCCGAGATGCACGCGGAGTTCTCTTCCGAGGTACACGCAGAGTTCTCCAACTTGGGCGGAAACCGTTCTAGCTTTTATACGGCTAGCGAGCCAATTGCTAGTTGCCAGGTAGGAATAATTTGCAACAAGCCAATGGGTGGCGCTCATTCAAACAATGCGATTGCTAGGTTTGGCAGGAACTGTTCACTGCACCGGGGTTGTCTCACTGTACCAAGGAATTCCGTCGCACCGATGAATCTCGTTGTGCCAAGAAATTCCACTGTGCCGAGGCATTTTTAACTACTGAGTATTGACACAAAACAGTTACCTCTGCATTGGAAATAGCTGCATATAAGTTTCTACAAATAGTAAAAAGTTATTTCCACATCACAAGCCTCCAGGTACTATAGCAGCCTCCAGCCTCTGGGTGAGTCTTTGCCAAGCCCAGCTTGATGCTGCCACTCTGGTGCCCCCCCATCTCCGTTCTGGCACTCCACTGTTAGTCAGCACCCAGGGTTCATGCCCCAGCTGCCCAGCCCTTGGTAGGCTATGTGCCACAGCATTATACCTGTGGGAGCTCCTGAAAATCAAATTAGTTCTTAGGGCTGGCTTGTATCTAGGCTTCCAGTTTCAGGATCAGTAGTGTGCAAGAGTGGGTTAAAGATACCAAAAACTGCCTTCCTTTAGGACTGTAGGTTTTGGATAAAGCATAGCTTCTCATTCAAAGTTGTATTTCTTCAGCCCCGTATACATACGACAGGTATTGCACAATTCCCTGGTTAATTGCACAATTACCTTGACACCAGCTACACATGCAAAGTACTTACCATGCCATGAAAAGCTCCAACCAACTATAAAGTTACACCTCAAAAATGTCTGCTAACTTTAAAGCTGGTCACTATCGAGCTTTAATTTGCACGTGTAGCAGGGTCTCCCCTGTGGCTGGGAGCCCTGTCAGGGATGCACCATGTTCAGCTGGGCCTGGGAGTCCCACAATTAAACAGACTCTTAGACCCAGCAGCTGCCTATTCTGGGTCCTGTGGCAGTGCCCTTCCTGGTGCTAGGACCCAGCTGGATGTGATCTCTCAGATCCCAGGGTGCATGGAGCCCCTAGAGTTGGGAGATCGCAGCTGCTGTGGTCTTCCACCCTCCGTAGCTCCACACACCCCTGAGGCTGGAAAATTGTAGCTGTTGCAACCTCCCAGTTTTGGGAGCATGTGAGATACCCACACACCTGGGAGCTGCTCAGCTGAAGGGCCTTCCAGCTACATAAGCTTGCTTCTTGATGGTGCAGAGGGAACCTGGGATTCGGCTCACCCTGCATCAGCAATACAGTATAATGGGATCTAATGCATGATCCCACAATCATACCTCCTGCCACATGTGAGATTGTATGGATCATGCATTGGATCCCATTGTGCCTTTATCTGCACATGAAGAGTACTTGTTGGGTCCTTCTAGAAACTTCACAATTGAACCATTTCTTCTCCTTACGTGAAATCATTACAGTCACTGCTGCTAAACAGCAGTTATACCTTAAGCAAAGCAGTACTATGGCATAACATCAATCACATGTTACTACTAGATTGTTGTTTTCATTAAACTCCTTTCCCTCTGAGTGGCCCAAATGTGGTAATTAAGAAACGTCTCCAAGAGGAACACCTAGATCAAAAATCAGGGGGAAGTGTAGGAAAGTTACAGCTGTTTAAGGCTGAGTACAAAAAATGTCTGTATACTAACTGATGAAAAGAAAGGCTCAGAACAGTTTCCCAGAAGGCCAGTGAATGAGTTAAGCCTTCCAAGAGCTGGTTTAACTTGTGCTCTGGCCAGCAAAGATTTTATATGAGCACTTACCACAGCAGTCATAGCAACCATAAGGATACCTTTAAGAGCATATGCTACCTCTGAGATACAGAACACCTCCTCAGAGATATAATAATAAATGTAGACTATGGACTCTGGAACTTCTCAAAGAAGAACTGGTTATGCGAAAAACAAGTATGATTTCTTCTCTTGGCTTTGGACTAATAAAATACATTGTTTGTACTATAGATAAGTAGGTATAAAAGTGCTACTTAAAAGTGTATTTATGGACTACCTGTGCTCAAATTTGCATCAGTCTCAAAAAAATAAAATGCATCAATTCTAGATGAACTAAGTCTATGGGTACTTGTAGAGCAAATTATTGCAGGTATTTCAAGGTCAGTGTTTTCTAATTTGCTCCTTGCTTCCATGTGCTCAGAGAAAGAAAGGTCAGACAGTAAAGAGAGGGGGAAGGGACTGCAAGGGGAAGAAGTTAAAGGAGGCAGAGGGTAAGGGGATTTTGCTCATAACAGAGGAAAAAATAATAAACAGGACCAAAGGAATCGCCACAGACCATAGGAAGATTCGATAGTTCTTGGAAATGGTCAAACTTCTACTGGAGGGGAAAATGAAAGAAAGGCACTTCTAACTATCTTGTATCTTTTGCCAGCCACCAATGATCAGTTTCTGAATGGATTCTTGATCTATATTTTCAGGGGTGTTATTTAATTGACTAGTAATTTAAAATTGGGACTGAGAGATCAAATGTACCAGCTTATTTGCAATCTTTATTGAGAACTTCTGTCAGGAAGCTGAAAGGGTTTCTGTAGGCATTGCATCACTTTTTAATTTGTTAGAGAGGTTGAGAAATAACTGAAGGAAATCCTCCTATACAGGAATAAAAATGATGATTAGGATGAAATTCAAGTCAATACAGAGAACTTGTGCAAGACCATTTAGATCTCACTAAAATGCTTCAAAAATGATTTAAGTCAATCTTAAGATGTACAAGTGCATTAGGGATGTGGTGACCTTATACAGTTCTGATGCCTACTGTTTTTAGGTATTATTAATGGATGTGAATTAGTGAGGCACTGGCTAACTATTTTTTCTAGCTGCAGTATTATGAATAGTTATTTTAATTTGATATTCACTGCTTATTTATGTTTATCATGCAAAGCTATAAAAGTGCCTCTGAAGAGCATTAGAGACTGTACATTTCTGTTGTGTTCTATAGTGATTAAAAGTGTTCAATTTGTTTTTCCCATGTACTTCATAAATTGGTTTTATTTTTCCATTTAGTCAGGTATCTGTATTTAAATGCCTGACTAACAACTGAAGTGAAGGAAAGTCTGTGCTGATATTCCTACTGCTGTTTACAGGGGAATGAAAATTGTACAAAGTGCCTGGACTAGATAGCCAGGTTGTAGTCGTATTGGTCCACAAGAAAAGGCAATCAGGGCTCATGGTAGAGGTGATATCTTTTATTTGATCAAGAAAATTTTGGCAAAAATTATTATTTAATTGCAAGCTTTCGGGCACAAACACCCTTCATCAGGTGTCGGAGAAAAGACTGTAAAAAGTCTTCTGGACTAGATAGCAGAATGTCACACTTTTCACCAGATGCATTACATACGTGGTAAAAGTAATAATATTCATCACAAAAGGGACAAGTACACAGAAAAAAATTACTAACCTCAGAAGAGTGAGTAAATGAGAGATTCCCAGTTAAAACATGGACAATCTACTGATAATTTAGATACAGTTTAATTACAGACCAGGAAATGAAATCCAGTATTAGAAGTATTTGTTTTTTCAGCAACCTTTGACTCTATTAACCTGAACGGTATTTGTTGACGCGCTGTGACAGGGAGCAAGCTCAGGGCCGAGTCTCTAGTCAGCCTGCCCACCTGTCTATGTAGGGCAAGCCACCCAGTTTGGCCTGCCATGATTTTGCTATTACAATAAACTGGTGATAAATGTAGGAAGTTGCAGGGCTGCAGGGCATAGAACAGTGGGAGGCTGTTCTATGCCCTGATGCCAGGGAGCACTATTCATGCTCCGTACCCCTACACCATGGCCCATGCCTTGCAGACAGCATCCAAGATGTTATCATACTCCTGCCCACAAGCTAGACCAAAGCCTAGTTCTCCACCAGGTCTCTCTCTGTCTCTGTCTCTCTCTCTCTCACACAAACATAAACACACACGCCATCCCGCTCTCACAGGGGCCTCTCACACTCCACCCCCTCTCACGGTGTCTCTTGCTCACTGCATCATACTGTGCCCCCTCCACTCTGCCCTCCTTTCTCCTGCAGCGACCCTTCTGGTGATCAGGTTTATCTGAATCCCACTTTGGCTGGTGACTTGCAGTCTCCTGGGCCTCTCCCATGACCCTCACCCAGGTAGTGCCAGTCAATTCACCAAACAGAGGGCCAACTTCGTCCTAGCCCTTCACCAGGCTTGTTATACACAACATCATGATCTTGTTGGGGGTTGGCCCATGTGTTGCCTTTCCAGCTGTCCTTCATCCCTACTCAGCACATCCGCTGGGCCTGCCTTGCAGACCATCCCTTCAATCCTACTCAACACCCAGTCCTTCAGGTCGTGAAGATGCACCTTACTCTAAGAGGGCTCACTGATGCCCATGCTCTTTCAGGGCCATACAATTCATGATCCATGATCCCTCTGGGGTCACACAACAGCCCCTCCTGAGGGGACATACAACTGCCGCCTCCCCAGGGCCTTCAGGTTCTTGCGCCCTGCAGGCTCAGGTGGCTGCAGCGATGGCTGGCTCCACTCCTCCCTCTTAGTAACCCACCTGAAGGTTGGGGCTGGGGTTTAGGCATCATGACCTGCCTTACACCAGTGAGGTTCACAGTCCTCGTATTTAAGTGGGTCTGCCACACCACTGGCAGTCCCACGAGGCCTCCCTATCCCATCAGGATACAGTTTCAGGTCATGTCCAGGACCATTGAGGCCTCCTCCATCCACATAGTCTCACACTTATCTCCAAGGTGTTCCAGAAGCAGCTCAGCCCAATATTGCCTCCTTGGTGGCTCAGCACAGACTGCCATCTCTCTGGCCTATGATTGAAAATGGTTGCCCTCATCAGGCACCTGGTGGCTGCCCGCTCCTGCCGTTAAAGTGGCAGGCACCAAAGATGCACTGCCACACCCACCTTAATGTACTGATGAGTGCTGAGAGAATTGCTCTATGTTAGCTATAACCTTTTCTATGATTAGATCTGAAAGAGTCGTGATGATGAGCAGATACTTCTCAGGACTCTCAGACAGTGACTCACGAGACAAAACACTAGTCACCACACAGCTCCTCATATCTAGATGTTCTTTTCATCCAGCACTAGCTTTGTCAATCTATGAAAGAGATGTAATTTGAATGAAAAATAGCTGGCTGAAGTTGAACTAAAGATAGAATTAATTGAGTTTATCTGAAGGAAGCAAATGTTTCAAGGACCTGGCAAAAACCAATACCTGGCCTGATACAGAAAGGATATGGTCAGTGGTAACCAAGCCAATACATAGCCTTGCAGTCATGTCACATTTATCTGGAACACTCCAATAGCAACAGTCACCAGATAATACTGGTGATACTTAGGTTTTATACTAAAAATGTTCTGCAAGAATTCATTCCCACAGCCCCTTCTGGGAAGAAAGTATGACAAGCAAAGGCTTTTATCCCCATTTCATAGAAGAGAATAAACAGAGGAAGGAGAAAAGAAACAATTCTCATGTAAGAACACACAATAGGCCTGTGGCAGAGCTTGGAACAAAGAACAGCTCCCCCAAATCCTAAGATCATATTATCAAAAACAAATATATACTCTTCCATCTTTGGTGCACACACTCTGTGGAGGTGTGTCAAGTTCTCCTCAACTGCAGCCAAGGAATTCAGCCTTGGTTTTTGTACAGAAACCATCTTCAAAAAATGCTTCTAGAAAACGTTAATATAAAAGAAACAATTTTTATTGAGCATGAAATAATAGCATGGGTCAGGCAAACTGTATAACTAGTCTGTAGTCACATATACAAACACCACAGGCAGCAGAAAAATTTCATACATGTGGCCAGAGGAACAGAATGGGAGATTTCAGCTTTAAAACACACAGACCTCTCATCCTCTTCCTCACCTAAATGTGTACAAATGCTCTGACAGGAGAAACTCTCTTGGGAGTAATTTAATTCTTGTTGTTCCCAGGTTATTTTCCTCCTAGAGTGGCCATTTTTACTCTGGGAGAAAAATCCTGAACATCTATACATTCATGGTTTCACTTGGGGTAGTACTGACTCTCCTAGGACATACTGAATGTACATGGCCTAAAACTTATGGATGGAGGAAACTTAAGAAAAAAGTTTCCTGACTTGGAAAATGTGGAAAACTCAAATGTTTGTAGCTGCACAGAGAAGATCTCCTGGTGTTCTGGACACCAAGGATATATGAGGGACTCTGGTCTCCACCCTGGAGAACTCACCAGTCCCTCTTCTGTTGCTCTTCTCCTGCATTATTTCCTGTCTTCCTCTCTAAAGACAGCACTGACAGGTATAAGGTTACTGATTTGCATAACTAGCACCACCAAAACCCCACCGTACTGATGCCATTGAGAACAACACCCAGTGCTGTAAGAATCTGTATAAGCTTCTTGTGGGAAACCCATAAGAAAATCTATAGCCCTGCTTGGGGACTAGACCAGCATATGTCTTGAACTGTTGTAAAGAAGTCTCACAAAAGCTTCTTCATCACCTCCTTACATATCCCAGAATTCCATACGTGCTTTCTCAGATAAAAGCATATCACCTAGCCCTGTACTTCATTCATTTTGGACTGCTTGCCACACTTATACATGATAATTGCACTTCTACTTCTTCCAAAGGGCATAGAAAACCTCTACTCCTTTCCCAATCTGACTAGAGGAGACTCTCCAAAGCAGCTCACTGAAAATTCAGATGAAGGGTGACCATTAAAGGACACTAGTAGCAATACTGGAGCAAGCTGTAGCATATAGTATGGGCAAATCACACATCTATACTTGTCAAACTTAAGCCTCACTTCATCCTGCTATCTTAGCACTCTACAGATTGCATCTTTCATTGCTAGTTTGGTTTTACATCTTTGAGGAGTTCACTGTGCCTGTTTCAATTGTGATCTTCCCTAAGGGAGTCTACTTATTGAAAACAGTTTATTTTCTGGAAGGCTCTAAATAAATCCATCCTCCAAAATAGATGCCACAAACATGACTCCTCTTTGGACAATGCCACCATTTTTACCAGCTGTACTTGATTCCTCCAGAAAGAAGGTTACTGGAGCCCCCCCCACCCCTCAGTGGCAAACTTGTTGACTAACTACAGACATTCAAGGGCATTAGGGGGAAGTTAAATTGATTCAAAATGGCTGCCCAATATTAGGTAAGTCAGGGTGGTGGGGAGGGCTAGCCAGAAGGTTATGAGTCCAGCAGGCTGGCAGGGATAGACGGCCTGCTGGGAGTGGGGGGGGAGATATGACCCATAGGTGGGTTAGGGGGACAGGCACAACTTTCAAGGGGTAGAGGGAGTAGACACAACCTGTGCCTGGAGTAGGGGGGCAGGCATAACTTGCATGGGGTAGAGGGAGCAGATGCAGCCTGTAGACAGTAGGGGGAGAAGGTGCAACTTGCAGTTGGGAAGGGGGCAGGTGCAACCCATGGGTAGGGTGTGGGGGACAGACATGATCTATAGTTGGGATGGGAGGTGCAGACATGACCTACAGATGCATTCAGGGGCAGGCACAACATGAGGGTTGGGTGGGGAGATGTGGCCTGCAGCTGGGGTAAGGAGGGCAGGCACAACCTGTGAGTGGTTTAGGGGAGGCAAACAGGACCCACAGATGGGGTGGGAGGCAGGTACGACCCATGGGTGGTGTAGGGGGGTGGAGTAGAGTGGTTCAGGTGCAGCCTGAAAGAGGTGAGGGAGCGCAACACAAGGGTGGGTAGGGTGGCATCCCCCTCAGTGAACTTACACCCCATCCCTCCTACCCCTCCCCCCACCTGGACTTACTTGCTCAGCTCTGGCAGTAGCAAATACTGATAAAAGCAGCTGCACCTGGAGTGGCTTGTGGTGTGGGGGGGAGGAAGGGGCTGGAGGGCAGAGGCAAAGATAGAGGAATACAGGAGAAGGGGGAGTGAAAAGAGCAGCCCTAAGGCTAGGGCCAGTGGTTAGGTCTTCCCAGTCCTGGGGCTGTATAGGGAAAGGGGACAGAAGTTCCATGTAATGGTTTGATCTAAATCAAATGAGTCTGATATAACAGATCCAGGTTTATCTTAAACTGGATTCTGCAATTTTTAGACAGCTGTGTGTGCCTGGAACTTCTGCTTAGTTACAGGTTTAGACTGATTGCTGGTCACTGAGAGCTGGTCTGTAGGTGTAAGGTCAGCACTGGGACAGACTAAGTTTAAATTGGGTGGCCATTTTTAACCCAATTTAGCCTCCTGAATGTCTGTAGTTAGCCCCTGCTTCCAAAGATCTACACGCAGACTGAACCTTTAAACTTCCTCTTAGAAGCATATGTGAACAGGATGAGTCACAGCCTTCAAGTACAAGAAATAGGGAATTAGGGGGTAATGGAGGAGGGTGTAAGAGGCCAATGCAAATGTATAAGGCATTCAGACATGTCCAGGATGTTTATTGTTACTGTTTTTAAAAATAGTTTAAACTAAGTTGTTTTTGGGTAACTCCAACATTAACAGCCCCAAAGATTTAAAAGCCAGAACTCAGGTACCAAAATCAGGAGATGATATTTTTTTTTTTTAAGCATAAGTTTTGCTTTTTTATCCATTTTCTGGTTCCTGATCTTATAAAGTTTATATTTTCTAGCAACTATAAAGACTCAAAACTTTTTTTAAATTAAAAGCAAAGATTCTCATGTAATTACATGAATGCCTGAGTTGAGACCTTATGAAAAATACCAGCTATTGAAAGACTTGTGATAAAATCCTGATAGCTGGCAGCATTGTGGGACTGAAAAGAGGACAATGTTTATAAAAGCCAAAAGTCATTTTGGTTAGTGAAAATGTACTGGATTTCAATCTCTGTTAAATATATTAGCATAGAAAGATGCATGAACACCCAAGTGTGAAGAAATAAATAATATGGTATGAAAAAACTAAAATTACCAGTAAACTTTTCTCTACTTTTTCCTGTACTTGGATCTGAACATCAGGAATACTAGCACGCAGAAGAAGAAAGCCCATCTCTTCAGAAATGTCTTTATAGCTTGTCATAATATAAAAAGCATATGGAGAACAAAGAAATATGCAGTGTTTTACTTTTACCATATTTATTGAGCTTGCATTTTTAAATATATTTCTGAGTTTTGGAAGAAAAACAGCAAGACATAACACCACTTTCAAGTTAAGCACATATGTTTAAGTTTATTCATGTAAGTAGTCCCATTACTAGACTTGAAAAACATTCCTGGCATTTGGGGATAGAGAGAATAGGAATGCACAACTGTGTGATGAGTGACATCAGGGCTTAGCTAATCAATGGGGCTCTTCACATGAGGAAATATAAGCATCCACACGTGTTTGCAGGATCAGCACTATTGAATCTATAGTGATGAGCACTATAGAAAACCTTAAAACAGAGGAACAGTTGTAGCCCTTTTGATCCCTGAATCACCAAATCCTCTACAAACAGAGCCCAATTCATCCTCTCATCAGCCATATGTGACAGATATCATAATTGCTTTATTATCCTTATTTTACAAAATGTAAAACAAAAGACAGAACACCAATTGATAGAACTGTGCCTATATATCAGTTGAGGATGTGGTTACGAGGTTTTCAGGGTATGCCTGTGCTGTGGTGACAGGATACCCAGTCTTCCTGCTGAAGAACGATCCTCACTCCTGTTCTTGTTCCTGAGAGCAGCACCAGGATTGTGGGGAGGGGAAGGGGAAAGAAGGACATGGGTGGGGGAAGTAAGCGGGGCCAGGGCAAGACTCCCAGCCCTGCTTAACGCCACCCTCCATGTTTTCCCCCAGTCCTGGTGCTGCTTACCTCCCTGCATCTCCCCTTGCTGCTTACTCCCTGCCCCCCCACCATGTCTTTGTCCTGTCCCAGCACTGCTCAGCTCCTGGATCCTCCCAGGCACAGGCAGGGAGTTGGAACTGACTGGGGTGTGAGCTGCACAGAAGAGATGGGAAAGCCTTCTGTTCCTGGCCTGGCACTGCAGGGACAGCGAGCTCCCCCATCCCAGTGCTGTTCAGCTCCCAGCTCCTTGGGGGGGAGCTGGCAGCTAAACAGTGCTGGGACCAGGGATAGAGAGCTGCCTTATCCTCTCAGCAAGCAAAGACCCCTCAGTGCACTGCTTCCACTCAGCCATGGGGCATCACTCAAAAAAAAAAAAAAAAGTGTCACTGAGCCTGGCTGCGATCCCAAGCTCCATGTGGTTGAGAGCTGTTCCCCACACCCCAGAGCCCCCAGAGCCCAGGTCTGACCTCTGTGCCTCCTGCCAGCCTGAGGCTGGCACAGGGGTATCTGGTGCTCCTCCTGGCTGCTGCAGTGAGGCAGAGCAGGGAAGGTGGGCAGTAGCAGCCCTGGATTCAACTGCTCCTGTTGGAGGCAAATTTGCTCATGATGTGGACACACATGTAAAAGCATTCCTGGGTGCAATTTAGTGCACAGTAATCTTAAAATGCATCAGTTGCATGTGTAGACACACCCATAGGGTAGGATTTAGTAGCAAGACTCTGAACTGTGCTTCTGCCTTGTACGCAGACCCTAAGTGACTCACCCAATGACAAAGTCAGCCAGTAGTAGAACCAAAAAATGAAGCGTGGGAGTCCTGAGACCCTACTCTTCACTTTAGCCATGGGATATGATTCCCATGCAAATGAAATGCCACTAGATCACAGCAAATTATATGGGAGAGCTCACAGTTCTCTGAGAGTTGTAAGAGGAAATATATTTAACAGGATTTGGAAATGAGAGGCTTAGCCATTCTCCTCTCCCAAGGCAGAAAGAAAGGAAGAGGAAAAAAAATTAAATAGTTCCTACTGTGGCATATGAAAGCTAAAAGAATTTAATTTTCTGGTCTGTTTGTTCTAGCATGCTTCTCTAGGTTTGTCATCAGTTCCACTGCAACACCGGGAATGTAAAAGATATTTTAATTCAAATGACTGTATTTGATTCATTCCAGTCTCCTTATAAAATTGTCTGCTGTAAAATTATGCCTAATGTGAAACAGTTATAATTTGCTTGCTACTCACTACATTAATACCTATTAAAACTGACCACAGTAGCATGCACCCAAGTTGTAACATGAAAAAGCCCACAAGAATTATTTCAATATGGGTGAAGTGAATCAAAACATAAAACATGTTTGAAGTTCAAAGGTCAAATAGAATAGTGTAGAGTTTATGGGGGGGGAGGAAAGAGGGGAAGAAAAAAAAAAATGGGTCAGCTGATAACCAGTGGTACAGCCTGCCATTTTTCTAAGCTTCACAATCACAGCTCCATTGTGTGTCAATTTCCAGGGTGTTTCATATAAATCAGTTCCATCTGTGGCAGCATTCTTTTTTCAATCTTGGATTCAACATTTTTGATGTCCATAGACCTCTTGAAGCACTTGAGAACTGAATTAATGAGCAAATGCTTTTCTAATAACTATATTGAAGTCAATTTTCAGAGAGCCTGTATGAACATCAGTTCACTATCACCACTAGGGCTGGCAAGCTGGTCAATTGATTGGTCGAATATTGTCAACAGACTGGGCAGTTGACTGCATATTTTTGACTGGGTCAAATTGCTATAATCTTTACCCAAAAAATTACTTGTGTCACAAAGCTACAAAAATGTAAGTCTTTTTATTTTTTTTGACATTTCATAATAAAAAAAATTGTGCTTTTTCTATGTATATTTGGACTTATTGACTTTTGTAAAAAAAAAAAAAAAAAAAAAAAAATTTTGACCAATATTTGACCAGTCAATTAACCAACCCCAATTGCCACTAATTGTAACTTGAATATGATCCAGAAGTTAGAGGTTACATTGCTTTGTAGCCAATTATGGGCTATTTACCAAAACAAGATTCCATGCAATTCTTTAAATAGTGATAGCCTAGTAGGACTGACCTTAGGTGATACGATTGAGGAGAAGTAAGTATAATTAAGAATACTGCAAGTTTTGAAACTCTGTTAACAGGCATTTTAAAAAGCTATAGACACTTTTTATCAACACACACTTGCCAGGTCAACCATTTAGTCTGGTGACACGAGTAAAACTGAAGATGTTCTCATACTGCAAAGAGTGAAGAATGGAGGTACTGCATGGAATAGTGTGGCACAGCACAAAAGCAAACAGCCATTTCTCCTGCAGGAAACAATTACTAGATAATGAAAACAATGACTGTACCCTAGGAAAGCTGGCCAAAAGACACTGCAATGGGCTTTTTAGCGCACAAATTGTTAAAGATTTGCAAACTCCAAATCTGCCTGAATGCAGATTCAACATCTTTTTACTATTTCCAACTGTGAGAGGCAGAACATGTGCAAGAATACCTTCATGTTAAAAGGGCTATGCCAAACTTACAATATGTACTCAGATGGGAAAGCATGCACCAACAATGCATTATTCATGGAGTTGTCCTTAGTATCTAATCTAATGTTATCTCCTCTATGCTGGTTTAAGCTGTACTTGTGTGTGGCTGTCTCTGTCCATTTGCTCCTGCTTCACAAATGCCAACTCTCCAAAATGAGGCATTAGAGTGGCCCAGAGCATGTGCTGAGCACCATCCATAGTCTCTTTGCTTACATATGCTTAGACACATACTCAAGGCTGCTCTGAGGCTGTTGCCTCACCTTGTTCTGGGACTTGACGCACAAAGAAAAGGGGTGAATGCAGGTGCACGATGCTTCATGGCAACTTTTGTGGGAATGGCACAGAGTTGCCGTTGTAAAGTATGATCTCATTTAAACCTCTCTTTAATGACTGCAGGTCTGCTGACTTGATGGTCACTGGAAAAAAGACAAAGTCACCTGATAATTTTTAATACATATAAGAGTTGGGTGGGGAAGCACCTAGTGTCCAGGAAGCTGCCACTGCATTCAGAAGGACATTTAGGACTCAGAAAGGACTGGCATGTTAGGCCTACATCCACAAAGGGACTTCATGCACATAAGTGATGCCTACCTGCTAGCCTAGGTCCAATATAAAGAGCATTACTTCTGCAGCCTGTTGGCAGTATGTTTTGATGCTATTTTATCAGTATGGATCTGATTTCAACAGGGATTTCAGACATGTAGGAGATGCAGAAATGAATAGCACGTATGCCTCAAAAAGCTACTAGTACCCAGCAATAACCTTCCAAAAAACATGGCAAAAGTCTAAAGTGATGTAAAAAAATTGTTATATTTCATTGTACTTATTTGTAAAGTGGTATAAGCAGGCATTGTAGAATCTAGCCCTCTATTTATAAACATCAGGAACTGATTCTCAAAAAAAGCAGAAGCCCAAGACTGCAGGCACTGGTATATCTCATTTGCATGTGTTTGTACCTGCAAATCCAGGGGTTCATATGCAGATTGATCCAATTAGTTCTTTGTATGCACAATTACTCCTTGGACTCACACGATCATGGTAAGTTTGCTTGGATTACTGGGTTTCAAGGCAAGATTTGGTACCTGAAATTTTAAAAAGGGTGGATAGCTTTTGTTTTTGGGGAATTTGTGGAGCAAAGATATGTATCAGAAGAAAGTGGCTGTACATATTCTGGATTTTTCAATTTTAACTGATGAGTGAACTGATACGGTCTAACTTCTTGTCTGCTATCTGGTGTCCTACCGGTTCTTCAGCATCATTTTAGCTGAAACAAATAAGGCACTATATAAATCATTATGATAAAAACCATAGTGGAAAACAGATATTTCTCAGGAAAATTTTATACTGAATGTACTCTTCCAGACTTTGAATAACATTAATGTTTCTTGAAACATTTTCATAATAGGCTCCATATAGATGCTGTAAAGGCCTTGTATAAGAAAAAGTGAAAGAACAGAAAGTCACCTCTAACTAATATGGAAATATTAGGAATCATTTCCTAGATTAGATCTATGTCTTCCTTGGTCTAGTATTCTATCTCTGAAAGTTGTCAGGGCCAGAGGCTTCCAAGAAATCTATAAAATCTGAATAATGCAGTTACACAACAACATACCCCTGGAGACAGTTTCTGTTTAACCTCAGTGTTTGCCTTATACCCTGAAGCACAAAGGTTAACATGATTTATGTAACTCTTACATAAGCTAGGATGAAAAAGTAGTTGTGGATATTGTAATTCATATACATAGTTATTTGGGGTTTCTTTGGATATCTTAAAAGGAATTTCTAAGGTGTTGACTCCTATTCCTTTTTACTGGATTCTCACAGTTGAGGTCATCATGTAGCAGAAGAGGAAACAGCTAATGCCAGGTGCTATGGTTCTGTAATATTTCTTCCTGATATAGGAAACTCCAGAACTGCCAAAAATACAAAGCTGAGCCTAGCAAGTGAGCTTTCTTTTCCTTTAAATAGAGTAAGCCAAATTTTACAATTTTTCTTGTAGGATTTGTTAAACCTTTGTAAATTTTAATTTTGGCTCAGTCTTGCAGATGCTGTCTACTGAGACTGATTTACATACAGAGATATTCACTTGCTGCCTCTCGGGCATTGACCTTCATGTAGCCACTTTTAACTCCTCCTTGTCAATTCCACTGTTGTCTCGTCTACCTGTTGTTACTCACTAACACTCCTCCCAACATCATCCTGGTGACCTATGCAGCAACCAACTACAATGATGTTAATCTTTACTGTTTTCCAGTGTGATTTGCCGTATGTTTGCTATCAATTTAGAAGTTAGGACTTTGTATCAGTTTTAGAAATTGAGAAGAAAATACTTTGCGACTTCTCTCTTCCAAGATCTTCACACCTCAGAAAGAGTATGTAGGAGGCTATTATACAAGCTCACTCTGTCTGCATCTTGTGTGCCTTCTCATGATACCTATATATTCAGGTGAAGTTTTAGTCATGGAAATATAAATCCTGAGTTTCTCTTTGACCATATGGTAACAATTATATTAAAATGCTGATGCATGCAGAATCTAACATATATTGTTTTCACAATTAGGAAATAGCAAACAAAGCCTCTCAGTATAGGGCCAATATTAGAATTTAGCTTCCACTTAAAATTGCTGCAAGTTTTATTCTTGTGGGTGCAAGTAAAACACCAAACAGTTTATCTGCAACAGCCAATCCAAATATTTCTGTTGATCATTAGTAAAAATAACATACCGTTTATGAAAAAAAATCCACATACCCAGCTACCTCAGAAAAAGAGATAGGAAAAGGATGAACAGAATTTAGTTTTCAACTGGAATGTATAATAGATACTTATAAATTATTCTAGAAAATGGAATGTATCTGGAAAAAAAAAAATGTATAGCAAGGACTTGGGCTCTGTCCCATACATAGTATACGTTGGATAAGCAGTGCAAAAAAAAAAAATCATAAGAGTGGCCAAACACAATTAGTAAATAATAAAAGTACTGCAAGGATCTTTCATTGGCAGATATGTAAACACTTTAATAACACCAATTAACCCTTCCAAGTCATCATAGGAGAGGTAAATATTAACACACCTGTTTAACGTTGGGGTGTTGGAAAAGATTTTTTCTGAGTGAGAGCAAGGCCTTTGACTAAGGCCATAGCCAGCCATTGCAACAGTTTCTAGAAGGCCTTCACATCTCTGAAGTAATGATGGGGGAAATGAAATATTGCCAACCTCAAACACTAATGAATCCTCAGGCCCTGAAAAATTATGAGATTAAAAAATAATAATAATAAATTTTAAATTCTTTGCCTTCAGGTTTCTGAGTCTATAGGGAGCACTTAAATAACATGTTCAGACTTTACTCCACAAACACAAACCTACTTTAAAAACTATGAAAGTTTAAGTTCATTTGCCTCCAGAAACCTGGACTTTAAGTAAGTCACCAAATACTGTGAGACTTACTCTAAAGTCAGGAGAATTGGCAACAGTGGAGACTGGAAACCACTAAAGGCAAACCTATAGACTCACACAGAGATGAGGAGAATGGAAAAAGTATATAAAACTCATCATGCCTTTTAAACTCTTCCTCTTTCTGCCTTCAAACTTTGAGCCTGCAGCTATATGAAAGCCTAACTGGTAGCAGCAGGATGACAAAAGATCTCAGAAAAGGTCCCAGTGCATCAAATGGACCAGGAGGCTAGGACTTGGATATAAGAATACTGGCCTTTTAAGGAGAGTTATAGACATTTTTCTACCAGTATAAGTGATTGGAAACTGAGCTATAACCGTAACAGAACAGAAGATGTCAACACACATACTGGTTTGAAAATGGCAGAACCCAGTCTAAAATTTTCTCCCTCCAAAGGGCAAATGTGTGTTCCATTTGCTACTGATCTAAATCACACTGCTTACGGAAAACCTCATAACTTAGATCAATTTTACCTTGGGTTTTTTGAATGCCTGTACCTGGCCCAAGATTCTTGCATTAATATAACCTATCCCCATTGAATAGAATTGGCTGTGAGCAACTGGTTAGAAGCACAGGCTCCAAGGAGTTTTGTAACAGATTTGTCTTCATTATCCCTCTTCTGTAGTATATTTATGAATGAAGTCTAACATGTTCCTGAAAGCTGACTATGGCTCTTTTGCTGAACCCACAAACAAAGGCAAATTACCTGGGGCCCCAATAAACCTTAAACACAAATTTGGAGGCCCCCTTAGTCTATGGGAGCCAGGCTCCAGCAGAAGGTAGGGCTCCTTCCCCTCCTGGTGCTGCCACTACCTAGGGCAGGGAGGAGGTCTGTGCCCTTTGGAGGAGGCTGGGTGGACCTGGTCAGGCTGAGGGGGAGGAGGCGGTTATATGCCCACCTCTCTTCCCTGCCCCACTTCCTCTGCCACAGCTATAGTGAAGCCCAGTGGGGCAAGGGCAGATGTGGGCTGCCTGCTGCAGGCTTAAGGCTCTCCACTCTGATGCCTTTGCCCCAGGGACACTCTCACTCTGTCATGCATATGGTTACACACACTTCTCACTCCTTGCCATGCACATGGACATACATACACAAACACACACTTCTACTCACTCTCTGCACATAGACACAGACACAAACACACTCTCCCTGCCATGAACACACAGACACATATACACTTTCCCCTCACAGAACCTCCCTCTCTCCCTGCAATAGGGAACCCTAGCCCTGTCACCAGAAGTCACATCTTCCCTTTTAAGGGCAGAACTTTCTGGGCATGGAGTGCTGGTAAAGAAGGGGTTAAATGCTGAGCCTAGCCAGCTGACCAGAAGGGACAGGACTATAAAAACCCTGGGCAGAGCAGCAGTGAAGGGGGAGTAGTGCTTCAGGGAGCTCAATGGTGAAGCTGGGTGAGTGGTCCAAAGGCAGGAAGAGGAGAACCCTGAAAGGCTGCCATCTCTCCAGGACACATCACAGCAAGGATGTTAGCCAACGGGGAGCTGAAGCATGGGCCCTGCAAATGTAAGGTGACATGCTGCTTTTCTCTATCACATTAGCTGGTTGCAGTTATTACCTGTGGATGGGACTTTTTTTTTTTTCTTCTTTTTGATTAATTAGTAAGACTGGTGGTTTGGGTGAGGCTATTAGGGGAAGGAGGAGGCCTCATTCTGGGGGCTCACTATGGAGTAGGGACCCCGGCACCAGCAAAGGTGCAGTTTTTGGGGGTACATAGACCCTGGTGCCAGTGGGGCACAGGATTTTTGGGGTGCACTGACCCTGGCATCTAAAGGTGTGATCTTAAAAAAGCTAGGGAGATCTAGTGCACCTGGGGTGCAACTTCAGTTTTTTGGATTGAGAGGGGTGAGTTTGGAGTTGTAGCCTCGTTTTAAGCTTGTGACTCCTTGGCTGTAGGGCTGGCATCTGGGCCAGGCTCCAGATGAGAGCAGGAAAGGGGGCCACGAGCCACAAGATGACGGAAAAGGCTAGCACCTCAGTCAAACCCTGTTTGGTGGGTTCAGATGAGGAGGCCTAGCTAGAGAAAGAAAGACAGGGGTCAGGCCCGCATAGGCAAAAGGCCCCAACATACCCAATACAATAGGCAGTCTCCCACTCGCAAGAACATCATTATAATAGTTTCCATCAAGACATGGCAGATGAGTATAGGGCAGGGCACAACTTCAAAGAAGACCCCAAGGGCACCCCACGTAAGGCATAGATTATCAGAGAAGATGGCTCTGGGGAGGGCGACCTGTTGCGCTCCCCCACAGCTGATCCCTCTGAGGATGCGTCTCCTCCTCACTGCACCACACACCTAGTTCAAGGCTTCTCCAGGAAGTGGCACGCAGGGGCAATGAGAAGCAGAGTTCAGAGAACAAGGGCCATGGCATGGGGCATGGAGGCAGTGCAAGGGTGGCACATGCTCATGTTGTAGAGCACTGCCCAGCTGTGTTCCTGGCCAACCCCATGCAGGACCTGTCATTTCCAAGAAAACCCAGGCGTGGCAGGGGTGGGGGAGAAACCCAGGCATTTGGGGGCCCACTGATTGACAGGGGCCCCTGGGCCCAGGCCTCACTGGCCCATGCATTAATCTGCCTGTGCCCACAAATAAAGCAACAGATGCAATATATATGGTTTTGAGTTTAGAACAAAATAAATGGTTTTGTGGTCAGAGTGAATTAAGAAGATGTTCTAGGGAATGGAGCAATAGGAAAAAGCATCATTTCAGAATCGACTGAGGAGAAACCCTCTCCCCACCCCGCCCCGTTAAAATAGTATTGACTGACCACTGGTTCTGACACTGTCATTAATAGCATTGATTCCCTGCATTTCTCAGAATAGCACATAAAGAACCTCCAAAACCACAGACAAATAAGAAACTAATGGTAAAGAAGCTGGTGTCATGGTATCATGCATGCTCATCTACATTTCCAATGAAGAGCCATTGGAAGTAGGTTGAAAGCTGGCACCTTGTTTCAAGCACCAAATGAGAGAAGAACCTGTCAAAATTATATCTTACTCTTTCTCTCTCTTCAACTGAGAAATGAAGTCTTGAGGCAGAGGTGGAACACCCATTCAATTCTCAAGCTTGACCCAGCAGCTGAACATTTAAAAGAAACAATTAGGGCACATCCCAGTGAGCACGCACATGCTGTTTGTAGTGCCTCAAAGCAGTTTGAGCTTCTGAAAACTGCATGTGGCACATGTGCACCTGTTTTCCATGCAGCTAATAAAGTGCTGCAAAGTGTGGCATGGTGCACATGGCAGCAACATGCATGGCCAGAAGGGAGCCTGGCCAGCCAAAGTCATACTCTGGCTGCTGGCCAGGCTTCAAGTGGCTGGCTTGGTGCTGCTGGTGTCCTGGGAGGTCTCCAGGACCCTAGGTAAGGCTACCACAGGTACTATCCCAAGCCTCCACTATGCTACTCAGGTCAATTTGTCATGTGCTGGAGTGCGCATGCAGGGGTGTCCCATGGAAAAAAAATGCTTCTGCACATAAACTAATGGGGATGCACCATTAGGGCATGTGCATTTACAACAACTCAAATAAAAGCAGTGCAAATTTGAGCCAGGGGTTTTTGCCTCAGTACATGTGCTCAGACATGCACTTTGTTGTAGAGTGAATTGTGCCACTTAAGGCAAAATAACCCTGCCTGGTTCTTTCTGGTTCTGCAAGAGCCTGGGGCCAGCACCTGTGCCATCCCCAGCAGTTTAAAAAGATGTCTATCCTGGCCCCCATCAGTACAAAGAGCTGCCCTGGCAAGTAGCTCCTGGCTACTCACTCTCAGGAGCTCCTGGGACCCAGCCAATTGGTACCTGGGGACACGGATTGCTGAAGCAGCCCTGAGAGTTCCCTGCACCCTCTACCTACTGCAGCAGTCTGGCAGTGAGGGCTGCTGCCCAGCTGTGACCTGCTGTGCACCTGCTAGACTCAGATGAGGACTGCACAGCCAGTAGAGGCATCTGCCCCTCTGCAGCCACAGCCCACTGGCAGATGACCCCGAGTTGGCCTCTGTGCAGCACTACTTTCAGGTGATCTCTGCCCAGCCATCTGGGCAGCTGGCACACATGGAAGACGTTTCAGGGTCTAGAGTGCCAGCTCTGAGTGGGCAGGGTCTTAACAGGAATTCTGGCACTCCCTATTGGAAAACACAAAAAATCCCTGATTTAAAAAAACAAACAAACCCTAAAATTCATGTTCCTCCACAATTAAAACAAAAGACCACTATATAATGAGAGAGAGAGAGAGAGAGAGGGATCAATCAGTTGGGCAATGTTTTATTGATCCATCTAGTGTTAAAGCAGTGTGGAAGCCTACCAGTGTCCCAATCATAATAAGTGAACTCTAAATACACATATTCATGAAACATGAATATATATTTTGCTGCCCTCCCACAGGGGCTATGGCCCTCACAGAGGGGCTACTGCCCCCACACAGGGGTTATGCCCCCCCCCCAACAGGGGCTATACCACCTATACAGGTTCTATGCCCCCATACAGGGACCAAATGACCCCTTCAGGGGTTACCAACCCCCCTGCAAGGCCCACATGCCCCACCCCAGCCCCCCTGATT
>JAGPOW010003316.1:150555394-150566012 GCA_030014935.1 Caiman crocodilus | reverse complement strand
CCCCTGATTGCTGCCTCACATGGCCCCATTCACTGCCAGCTGCTGCAGCCCCCCAATGGCTACCCCACCCAGTACCACACCCCCCACTTCCCCAATGGCTGCCCTGCCCCCTGATCCCTGCCCCACCATGCCAGCATTAAAAAACAAAACCAAACACCTGCCCCCGATCCTCCCCAGCAGTTAACTAGCATTCCAGCTGTCATCTGTGTCACTGGGGCCCCTACCCACACAACACAGGGCAGAGGGACAGCCCCAGTGGCCCTAACCTGGGCCCTCCTTCCCTCCGCTGCCCTGTGTTGCCTGCAGGGGCTCTGCCAGGAGTCCCCAGAGCCCCTTCTAGGGTAAGTAGAGGCCCCCCCCCGCCCTTTTTTTTTTTTTTTTAAAGTGCTGGTGCTTGGGGTTGGGGGGGGCAGCCAGCCTGGGGCCTGGGGTGCAGGGCCAGCAGGGGTCTCCCCATAGTCCCCTCTCCCCTCCTCCAGCCCACCCAACCCCTTACTGGCACTGGAGCTCTAGCGCTGCAGTACGCTGCCTGGCAGGCCATGTGGTTCACCTCCAGGGCAAGAGGCCAACCATAGATGCTTTGGCCTCTGATTGTTTCGTGCCCTGCCCCGCGTTTTTTTAACTCCATTTTTTTTAGAACCCTGGATGTCCAGGGGTCTAATTTTTTTCCCTGTGCTGCAAACTTGCAGCACGGGGAACATTTTTTTTTTCATTCCCGCACATGCCTTTTGCCCTGTCTCAAATGGGTTTGAGACAGAGCAAGAAGCACGTGTGCGCTCATCTGGACCCACCCTTTGAGGCCTTTCTGACCCAAGCAGGACAGCAGGACCAGCTAATTGCTTCTTTTGACGGATGCAACTGATGTCATTTTTGGGGTCTCAGTTTTTATTTCAATTACAATAATTATCTGAACATTTAATCTTGTCTAATAATATCTGCTGTTTCTGTGAGAAATCCTATCGGCAAACTTAGCTACTTGAATATGCCTAGTTAGTGAGGACAGGAGTATGAACACAAGTGAAGCAAGATAAGCATTTGATTTGAATAAGCCCAGGAATTTTTTGAGGTAGCTACCTATTTCTAATAGCAATAAAATTAACTTTCTACTTTTTTCTCTAAACCCCTCCTGCTCACATATAGAAGTACAAAGGGGCAAAAAGTACGCACCTACATGAATTTCATTCATAACAATGGGCCTTGTAAAACTACCTACACATCGAGGCTAGGATTGTACATGAAACATTAACATTCCACAGAGTCTTCTATCCAACTCTTTTAAGACTCTTGAATAAAATTATCTAGACCCACATGTCTATCTTAAGGCATTTCTGTTTAATATCCTCCTTGGTTACCATTGGAATAAAATTAATTTCATCATCATCATTTAGTATTGTCAGGGAGTAGGCTCTAGCTACCATTTATTTACTTATTTAATTTAAATGTTACTCTTCCCAAACAGACTTAAGGCAGTTTACAATAAAAGACAGGGGGAAAAATAAAAAGGAAACAATATTTAAATAAGAAGTTACAACAAAACAAACTTGCCCCAAAATACTTCAAATTCAAAAGCACTCAACTCCCCATCTCTGGTGAAGAGTAGACTGAGAGAAGATTTAAAAGCAGCTTTCAACTACTTGAAGGGTGGCTACAAAGCAGATGGAACTAGAATGCTCTCAGTGGTGGCAGAACAAGGAGCAATGGTCTCAAGTTGAAGCAAGGGACGTTTGGTTTAGATGAGGGAAAGCTTTCCCACCAGGAGGGCAGTAAAGAGCTAGAACAGGCTCTCTGGAGAGGTTGTAGAGTCTCTATCCTTGAAGGATTTTACAGCCTGGGGAGACAAAGCTTTGGCTGGGATGATCTAAGTGGGGCTGGTCCTGTTTTGAACAGGGGATTGGACTATATGGGCTCCTGAGGTCCCTTCCAGCCCTCCTTTTCCATGATGGTAGAAAGAGGGTTTGAAGATTCTTGGGTTCTAGGGTACATGCTTAGCACCTTTCTAATCGGATGGTCTGGACCTCGCCAGCAGGTTCTCTCTGAGCATCATGAAGACAAAACAGCAGGAAATTGAATGACAGGTCACAGAGTTCTTTCATGAACCTTCTAACAAAAGCCACCCAAATGCTCTCATTGACCATGTAAAAGGTCATCCCTGCATTGATGTACACTTCAACTCTATTCTCCTCATTCCCAGAGATGAACACTAGCTCCTCCCATTGCACTGGTTGACCATGCACACATTCCTCCACAAGATCTCAGGATCTGAGGAGAACTTGTGTACGGCCAAGTTCAGCATCTCCTTGATGTGCTCAGGTGCCTCCAGCAGTGCCCTCACCCTCTGCCGCACATTTTCCCACTTCTCCGTGCTCATGGACTGCTTCTCTTGCTGCAAATCCTTCCAAAGCACTACTTACTCATCAGAAGCACTGCCTTCCCAAACACCTGTCCCATGATATCAGACTGCCAGAGGGGTTTGAAGCACATCAATGCAAGGGGTTGCACCTGGGGAAGAATGACCAAGCACACAAATAATGTGCTAATGAGCTAAGAAACAGCTGAGCAACTTGATGGGTCACCTCCACAACATGAGTCTGCAATGTAATGCTTCTAGGTGTATGTAGCTTTGGGCTGCATCACCAGGAGCATGGGGTAAAAGACATGGGAAGGTATAACAGGTCACCCTCCCCAGCACCATCTTCTCTATTAATCTGCGCCTTACATGGGGTGCCCTTGGAGTCTGCTTTGGAGTTCTTATGTCCCACCCTCTACTCTCCTGCCATGTCTTGATGGAAATTATTGTTGATGTTCTTGAGAGTGGGAGACTGCCTATTGTATTTTGTATGTTGGGGTCTTTTGCCTACATGGGCCTGACCCCTGCATTTCTATAGCTAGGCCTCCCCATCCAAAACTCACCAAACAGGGATGGACTCTAAAGCTCTAGCCTTTTCTGGTGTCAGGCCTTGTTACAATTTGACCCCCTGGTGCTCAGGCTCTCTGCAGCCCTGTCTCACACTGCACCCTCTCTGGCACCAGGGTCCCCACACTGCCATGGGTCACCTGTGAAGCCTCCTTCATCCCCTAATAGCCTCACCCAAGCCATCAGTGTTAGTCAATAATTAAAAAGGAAAAAATAATAACCTCCACCAGTCACTATGATCAAGCAAAGCAGCGGGTCAGCTTACATTCACAGGCTTCATGCTTCAGCTCCCAACTGTCTTGTTGTGGTGCAACTCTGTCTCTCCACAACTTTGTAGTTCCTGCCTTTGGGCCACTCACCCAGCTTCTCTGTGGCACTCTCAGAGGTACTCCATCCCCTGCAGCTGCTGTCCTCCCTACTGCCACTCTGCCCAGGGTTTTTATAGTCCTGCCTCTTCAGGTCAGCTGACTAGCTGGCCAGGTTCAGCATTTAACCCTTTCCAGGGGCGGGCCTGCTTGCTGGTGACAGGGTAAGGTTCCCTGTTACAAGAGGTGACATTGCTACATGACTTCTAGATTATGATGTGCATTGTGGGCTCAGCTTTAGAGAAGGAGCAAAGATGGGTGACAAACACCACAAAGAGCCTGGAAGGCAAAGCTGCAGAGCAGCTGAAGGAGCTGAAAATTTTCAGTTTGTGGAGAAGGCAGCTCAGTGGGGACATGGTGGCTGTCTGCAGGCACCGGCTTCTCGTCACAGAGAAGCAGGAGAGTAGCTTTCACTAAAGACAGCAGGATGCAGGGTAGTGGTTTGAAGTGGTGGCCAAATAAGTTTAGGTTGGATACCATGAAAAACATCTTCACTGTCAGAACAGCAAGGCAGTGGAATAGATGCCCAGGGAAGGGGTGGACTCTGCATTGATGGAGGTGTTCAAGAAGAGGTTGGACAGCCACTGGGTGAGGATGACCTAGGTGTAATAATGCCTGGAGTGCTCTGTAAAGCTAAAAGTGCAGGAGACTGTCCCACATGCTTTGCTCACGACCATAAGGACAAGCTTGACAGCCCAGAGTGGGTAGAAATTGGAGAGCACCATGCTCAGCAATTCAAGAAGGAAGCAGCCCTTCCACGGTGGCTTGGTTAGAAACAAGAATAAAACAGCTGGGATAAATGTATAGGAGGAGATAGGGTAGAAAAAGGGAGTTCCAGCTCTCCGGTCAGTGTCCCCAGGCTGCAGAGAGGAACAGAGCAGAATGTGTCTGGTTTCTCTCTAGTTTCTGGGCTGTACCGGTTGCCACACGGGGTCAGGAAGGATGCTTTTCCCCCTCTTGCTACATGTCAAAAGATTTTTTTTCACTTCCTCAGCAACACTGAGTGTTGGCTGCAGCCCAGACTGGGGATGGTGACTGGCTGTGACAATGCTCCTGCTGTGATTAAATCCCAGAGGTTCCTGGTTACAGGGTCTTGCCTCTCCACTCAGGGTCAGACCAACACCACATCTGGGGCAGAAAGAGATTTACACCCCCGCCCCCAGCCAGATAAGTACAAATCAGGGTAAGATGGGGGTTTGCCTTCCTCTGTAGCAGAGGCATGGCCTCTGTCTGGGATCTCTTGAACTAATAATGTTTATAGAAGCAGGACATTGGCTGTTGTGGTCCCCCTACTTTACATGCAGCAGGTTCAGGTGTGATGCTTGGTGTGTCAGTGTTGTCAGTAATTTAATAAAGTTTAGATTATGAATTTGTCTGGGATTGTTTGGACAGGGCTGATCCTGCCTCAAGCTAGGGGTTGGGCTAGATGTGACCTCTGGAGCTCCCTTCCAGCCCTTTGTCTCTACTAGATTCTAAGAGATAACTGATGCTTATGGACAGTTCTCTAAAAGCCCCACTACAGGGACAGAGGTATTAAAAAGCTGTACACCACCAAGGCAGCAGGAGTGGATGGTTTTGTAGCTGAATGTTACAGAGCTCTACAAGGTGTATTAGCAGATATTCCCTCCTCTTGAAGCCAGGCTGTTTGTGTGACCGTGGGAGGGAAAGGACTAGTCTGGCTGTCCATCTCATTGACCTATCCAGAGGCAGATCTGGGGGGGTGCTCCCATTCATGGAGTTCTTACCTTTTAGGGGGACACTAGCTCTGCCAGGATGTCCCAATGCTTAGAGGAGGAGGCCATGGAGTCACAGAACAGGATTTTCCCAGAAAGGTGGGAAGGGAACCCAGGTGTCCAGGCCAAATCCCAGGCACAGTGCTTCCAGGGACACTCGTGTCCAAAGACCTGTGTGTCCAGTAACCACAATATCCAAATCCAGCCCAGCTTGTGCATAAGATTATTCAGAACAGCTGAAGAGAGTCCAAACAGAGCTGCTACCAGCCCACACCAGAGTCGTGTGCTAAACTGACCAGGCTGCCTTCCTCACTTTATTTCTCCTCTTTGCCAACTAGCTTTGCTGGCCAAAAGGGGGCCTATTTGATATTGCTGTGACCAATCCTACCTTGAGCAAGGGCTGGACTAGATATGACCTAGTGAGATCCCTGCCAGCCCAACTTTCCTATGATGCTATGATCTGTGAGGGGTCCAGGGAATAAACTCAGTGTCCTAAATAGCCAGATGCTGCACATATTCCCTGGGATCTGATGAGAGGGTGGCTTATGGGATCATTCCCTGGCCTTTCTCTGGCAGCAAAGCTTCTAGGAAAAGCCAAGCCTACTCCAAGAAACTGTATTTATGCATGGCTGGGGGGGGGGGGGGTTCTGTCCTCTTTCTGGCTTGTATTTGGCTCCTTTTGGCTTTTGGCAGGCAGGAGTAGTTAGAAAAGAGCAATAGCCCAATAACTTCCTGACTTTCTATCCCAAATGTATGGCCCAATTTTCCCCCTTCTTTTTTTTCCTTAATAGAAAAATGAAAAGGGGGATCTTGATCTAATCCTTCACCTGTTTTTTTTTTTCTTTTCAAATCAGGCATATCTAGAAACAAAGCACTGACACAGGCATGATACACAGGGAGGCTGTGAGGTTGCAGTTATCATAATCACTATGATATATATTTGTCTTATGTAGCATTTAGATTATGGATTGTATAAAATGGTTTGGATAGGACTGAATCTGCCTCAGGCAGGGGTTGGACTACCTGTGACCTTTGGAGGTCCCTTCCAGCCCCACTTCTGTATGACTTCTAACATGCTGCTGTCACATACAGCACACCCTGGAAAAGGCTAAGGGCCTTGCTTTTGAAAGCCAGAACAAAGGACGAGAGAAATAAAGATCTTGCCTTGAAAATCCTGGTACGTGGGAGGAACAGAGCAGCAGCCTGTTCAATATGAGCTCTGCCAGGGGGAAGAGCAAATGGCCACAACTTTTACCCTCACCCCAGGGGCTCAGACTGTACCTGATGCTATAGCTGCATGTCCTCATCTTTAATGCAAGCTGCAGTGTCCATCAGCTGATTTGGGGGCATGTGTGTAATATGCAAGATAATATGGTAACGTGTACCAAGTCTTACAGACGGTTGCCCCTGCTAACAAGACCAGGATTATATACATACATCTAACAATAATAGTAATTCACATGTAAAGCACCTGGCTAAAGACAGCCGTAGTGACTGATGAGATTTTCTCCTCTGTATAGATCAGGAATAGCTTCCCAATTTCCAAATCTCGCATTCTCTCTCTCTTGTCTCTTTACTCACAAATCTAACCTGAGAAGATAGTTTCTCTCAGATAGAATCATAGAGAAGTGGGGCTGAAAGGGACCTCTGGAGGCCATCTAGTCCAACTCCTGAATATCCCATACTTTAACATATCACATATTCAGTGTGTGAGTGTATGTGTGTGTGTCAGAGAGGGAGAGATTCCTTCAAATTTCGAGCAATACACAATCCAGCAGCTAAAAACAAGTGGGATCTCAGCTTTTTATTCTGCAAACAACCAACTTCCTTTACTGGGCTTTGCTGGGGTTTTCATTAGAAAAAAATAGGTCCAAAGCCCATTACATCAATTATCATATCATTCTCATCACTTTCCCCCAGAATTTGGACACAGTGGGGACAGGGCACAGTGACTACATCTAGAAAGAGAAACCTTTCTCCACAACCGCTTCAACATGATGCATTGTCATTAGGAAATGTTTGTTGGCTCCCATTTGGAGACAGGGCCCATCTGTGAATTAGTCATCAAGAGTTGTCTCTGTGTAAAATCCATAAAGAAGATGCCTAATCCTATTTCCATATTCCTCCCTCTTGCCCCAGCTCAGGTTCTTTCCCTGGGTCTCTTCCCCAAAGACTTCACCTTTTGTGTCTTCCTATTCATCTCTTTCCCTTTGAAAACTACATGGATATTAGAGAGTCACCCTTTTTTTCCTGCACCTGCCTATGTTTCTTGCTCAAAAGAAGTAAGTGATTTAGAGAGAGCTTTTTTAAGTGTTGTTTATTATAAAATATTTAGTGTGGCAATACTTGGAGGAGTGGCAGGGAAGGGAGACTACTAGGGCTGTGCAAAATGGCACTGTTCCATTCAGACTTCAGTTTCTAGGTCTGGATGGAACAGTGTTTTGTAGTGAATTTAATATCTAGTGGAAACAGTGTTTCACACTGTTTCACTTTTTTGAACACTGTTTCAATGTTTCACCTGACCATCGGGCTGGGAAAAAAAACTCAGCCCAGATGGGCTGAGTTCCCATTCCCTGCGCTAGATTGGGTGGGGGGTGGGCCACAGCCCAGCTGCACTAGATCATGCCAGCTGGACTGACTTTCCATCTCCAGTGCTATGGTTGAAACTTTTCGACTTTCAAAACATTTCTACTAGCTTCATTTTGTTTCAAGGCTCTTTCAATGTCCTTTGTTTCATTTCGATTTGGCTGTTTCAACCTCAAAAATGAATCAAAACAGTGTTGAAATGAAACAGCCAACAAAATTTTGCACAGCCCTAGAAACTACTGCCATATTAGAGTTAGCACAGATTTCTTGGTAATATCTCATACCCTCCCCTAAAAAAGGAGGGCTGATTGGGTAATACCCACCAAACACAAGCAGTTCTATATGTTCAATAAAGTCTACACAGGCAGTCTTTATTTCTAACAAAGGTTGTTAATGGCAAGACAAGAGAGGAAAGTAACATTTCATACTTCTCCAGGATGCTCTGAGCAGCCTGAATCAAATGTTGGTCTTCCAGGTTTATTTGTTCTGAATTTCTCTCTTACCCAACATACATCTGGGGAATCCATTCTCTCACTCCATTCTCATCCTATAGCAACTCGCTGCTTTGAACGTGGTTCCACACTCCTATTGCTAACGTCCTTCCATTGAGCTGTGTGACATCATGGAATCACACTGGGGATCTCAAGCCACCCATCTCTGAAGGCCTATGTAATACTGAAGTGCTCACCCTTGGCCTTATATTTTCCCAGCTGAAATTCAGGAGAACAGCATGCCAAGCCTTTAAAGTGCTCTCTGCTAGACAGAGAAACACTGGAATAAAAAACCCAAAGGTTAGAGATTATGCTTACTTTCATGGTGGATATTCTGCCCATTCAGGACATCTCCATCTCCCCCAACAATTTGTTTAGGGCTTTTCTTATTTTGCACCAGACTGGTAAATAAGTACCATGAAAAAGGCCCTTGTGCTTTGGTGTGAGGTTAATACCTAGGGAGCTCATCAGAAGTTTAAGTGGCTTAAAAAAATCCAAGTATTTCCCATTCTTGCTTAAGGCTCTCAGAAACACCAGCAACCAACATGACTGATTTATCAAAGAGTCATAGAGATGTAGGGCTAGAAGGGATCCCCTGCCTGAGACAGGATCAGCCATATCATCACTGACTTCAGGCCCAGAGGACTGGGCTAATGCTACTTGGCTGGAATGCTGATGTTTTGAGAGAGGAGAGAAGGTCTTTTATTAGCAGCAGCATACCATTGGCCTGGTGGTCCACTCCTGATTCATCCTTTGTTCCTTTTATCTGGGAATCCTGCCATAGCCGGAGGTTCCACGATGGCAACAAACACTCGTGGGGCTATAAACACTCATGTTACATCATCTTGTCAATGTAAAGATGCATGAAAGGCCTCCACTTGCTAGTACAAAACCTCCAGGGTTCTTATATAAAAGTAGAAGCAAGGGAAAGTACTTTTTAATGCAACACCTGGTTAATATGGGGACTTCATTGCTACAGGAGGGGGTGGAGGCAAAGAGCAGATCCAGGCTTAACAAGAGGCTGGATAAATTCCTGGATGATTGATCAATTCATGGCTATTGAACAGATCAGTTAGAGATGCCAGAGGAAATGTCTCCAATGAGGGATGCCAAGGAGGGTAGGGAAGAGGGGAGAGATCACCAGACAGATCTGGTTTAATGCTCTCCCTTTATACCATCCACTTCTGCTACTGTCGGAGACAAGACACCGGGAGAGAGAGACCATTGGATTGACCCGGAGTGGCACTGCTTGTAATGTCAAGTGTGGATACAGAGTTCTGCAAAACCACTTGTTCCTATACAGTCCCATATATGCTTACGTTGCTCAGCCAAAGGCCTTTTCTGCATCTACAGCAGCAACAGGCTGCCATTGTGTCCCAGGGTGCCGTGACAGCCATGAAAGAGAACTGCTGAGAGAGAGGAGACAAATGAGGTGCATGCAGACTCTTGCCTAGTGGCTGCTCCTCCTCCCTGCCCCTCTTCAAGCAGGCAAGCCACATAAAACATATTTTTAAACAGGGTGCTGCCAATCTGAAAAGGTTAAAAACCACTGATCTAGAGTGGGAGGGGGCAACATTTTTGGCAGGGGAGCTATTAATTGCTACTCTGATTTCCCCCTCCCTTGCCTGATCTGTTGCTCTGCTTTCTACTCCCTGCTCTATCTGCCACTGTGTAGGCTGGCCGCAAGAAAGAAACACTCTGGCTAGTGTTTTACATATGCTAGATACTAAGTGAAGGGGTTTCCTAATATTATCTGCAGTGTGTCTGCATATAAGAAATCTTATGGGGCTGGCTATTTGTATGAGATGGTTTGGATATGGCTGATCCTGCCTCAGGCAGGGGGTTGGACTAGATGTGACCTCTGCTCCACTTCCAGCTCCACTTCTATATGATTGGAATGAGTTCAAAATAGTCTGCAGGGCTGTGGAAGGGAAGCTGTGTCACCAGAAGCAGCTAACAGACAGTAAAGTTGTAGAAGAAAGGCAAGCTTGATTGGTGGAACATCTAGACCATTACAAAGCTCCTAAGGTCATTAACACCTGTGAAGTGAAGAGTTTAGAAGGGATCAGGTAAATTATAATGAGCCATGAGGTCAAAGGACTCCCTCAGCATTTCCTGACTAGAAATGCTGCTGCCGCTTCCAGGCAGAACAGGTATCAAAGGTAAATGCACCAGTGCACCCTTGCTAGATAGGTCTATGTGAGGGGCAGTTGGACCAATCCTTTCCCTCCCTAGCTTATACAACCCTCCTGGTGGTTTCATTCCAAAAGAAGAGAATATCTCCTTTGTGCATAAGATCATTAACAAGTCTGCTAATAGAGGAGTTCAGATGCCTTGTAGAGTCCTGAAGCATTTAGCTATAAATCCATTGGGGCCGGCTGCCCTGGCCACCTCCTCCATTGTCATGGGGCTTTAGAGAATTGTCTGAAAGCATTGTTATGCTTCAGCCCAAGTCTGAATTCGTTGCCCGGCATGCATGAGTGCCAATATATGAATGCCAGTTGGAAGTTTGAAAGGAAAAAAGCTTTT
>JAGPOW010003316.1:150523941-150555294 GCA_030014935.1 Caiman crocodilus | reverse complement strand
CAACCTTCCAGTCTCCCTGTGTATTCTGTCTTGGGAGGATGGCTCGAGGCCATTTATTAGGCCTTCAAAGAAATGGCTCGGGGTTATTCACAACAGCATCAGTTACCTCTTCTGACCAAATGACCTACTGTCCTCTGCTATTACTAATCACTGGGTTTGCTATCCTTTTCTTCCACTTTCTAGCCAAGAGTCTGTCTCTTCCATTCCATTGCCAAGAGTCTTTTCTCTGCCCTGCCTCCGATCAAAGAAAACACTCCTCACCAAACCCAATTTCATTTCCCAAATGACATTCAGTACCTCAGTAAAAGACAACATATATCCCAGCCCTCCAGATTCTTTCACATCATACAATTACCACTCCCTGCCTTACACCCAGGGAATTTCCCCACTTTCGGTTGCTCCCAAGCCTTATCTCTCTCCCCACAACAACCCACCAGTCCTCCCCATCTTCCCATGGAAACATATTGTTCAATTTGAAAAAAAATATTAGAATAACTAATACAATAAAATACTCTTTTCCCCATCTCTGCCTTTGCCAAAGGGAAAAACCGAGTTCCCTTGAGCATCAATTTTCAGCCTTGCCTGCCTTGGTTGCCTACCCCAAGGTGTCTAGCAGTCCTTTTCAAGACCACAACCTGGGTACGCCCATCTCTTTCCACCTCTCCTGGCTATGTGATTTGCTTGGTCAGTGTCCCAGCTCTTCCCCTGATCCAGGTTTAGCCCCCAGAGCAGGGGGGCAGTGATGTTAGGATGAATAAGGCCTTTGTAGGTTGTCAAGAGCCCAGAAGAGGTCACAAGTCATAAACCATAGTCAAAGATGCCAAATCCAGGAAAAGGGAGGTTCAATATTCTGGGTTGAGGTCAGGTGCTTAAGGTCAAAACCTACAGGTTGGGAGCCAAAGGTCAAAAGGCAGAAGACAAATTTCATAGACTCATAGATTTCATAGACATTAGGTCTGGAAGGGACCTTGGAAGATCATCAAGTCCAGCCCCCTGCACTAGGGGCAGGAAGTCAGCAGGGGTCATAGGATCCTAGCAAGAAAAACATCCAAGTTTCTCTTAAAGGCATTCAAAGTAGGTGCTTGATCCACCTCTGGTGGCAGAATATTCCAGACCTTGGGGGCTCGGACAGTAAAGAAGTTCTTCCTTATGTCCAGCATGAAATGGTCTTGCAGGAGTTTATAACTGTTCGATCTTGTCATCCCTCAGGGTGCTCTGGTGAAAAAATGTTCCCCCAGATCCTGGTGAACATCCCTGATAAACTTGTAGGTGGCCATCAGATCACCCCCGAGCCTGCGCTTTTCCAGGCTGAAGAGTCCATAGCTTTCATCCTCTCGTCATAAAGTCTGCTTTCCTGACCTGATCATGCGTGTGGCTCTCCTCTAGACTGTCTCAAGCTTCTCCACATCCTTTTTGAATTGTGGAGCCCAAAACTGGACACAGTACTCCAGCTGCGACCTCACCAAGGCCACATACAATGGGAGAATGATGTCCTGGGATTTGCTTGAGAAGCATCTATGGATGCAAGCCAGCATTTTGCTCACTTTACTAGCTGCAGCATCACACTGAAGACTTGTGTTCATCTTGTGGTCAAACCTGACCCCCAAGTCCGTCTCGTCTGTAGTGCTAGTCAGCATAGCACTGCCAAGCCTATAGACATGCTGCAGGTTTTTGCTCCCAAGGTGGAGAACCTTGCATTTTTCAATGTTAAACACCGTCAGGTTCTCATCTGCCCATTTCCTGAGCCTGTCAAGGTGAGCCTAGATTATCCCCCTGTCCTCAGGTGTGGATGCTATACCCCAAAGTTTGGTATCATCAGTGAACTTGACCAGTCCACTTCTGACTCCAATGTCCACATCATTAATGAAGAGGTTGAACAATATGGGTCCAAAGACAGAGCTTTGAGGGACCCCACTGGTCACAGGGCACCATGACAGTTGACTTCTGTCAACCACCACCTTCTGGGTCCAACCACGGAGCCAATTCCCTAGCAGGAGATCATGGTGGACCCAAGGCCAGGAGAAGAGTCAGGAAGCTGGAACTAGGAACCTTGAGGCAAAGACCAGAATCTAGGGATCAAGCAACAAGGATTGGGAACCAGGAATCAAGACTGGAGCAGGGGGAAAGAATAGGTATTGTGTTTGTAGGCTAGGTCAGGAGCTGATTTCAGATTGACAGGTGTGAGGAGCAGTCCTTGAAATGAGGAACTGAAGCTAGTCAAGTAGCTGAGCAAGACCATTCCTGGAATGCAGCTGGGACTACTACCTTGGTAAGCAAATCTTTTCTCCAAATACATAAAAGAAATATTTATCAATTGCTTCTGCATTTACTACATTAAAATTCACAATTCTACAATTACCATTTAGTAACAGACTGATGGCATTTCTAGGATTCCTTTTGCTGTGAATATACTTTTAGGAAAAGCTTCTCCTTATTGTCCTCACTTTTGCTAGCTATAGATTTCTTCTTATGTCCTTTTGCTTCCTTTATCCATTTTATACAATTTTCTAATTTATATGCATTATTATAATTCCCCTTTTTCATGCTCTATACTTTAGCTGTAAGTGCTTTTGCTTCCCCTCCAATCAGGCATTTTGCTTTGTTTGTATTGTTCTAAACAATGCTGCCATCTTTCTCATTTCTGGCACCTAAGGACATCTGGTTAAATATTTTTAAACAGTTCTCAATTATCATTTACATTTTTTCTGTTTAAATACTTTTTCCCAGATGATTTGGTTGATAATTGTTTTCAGCTTTGTGAAACTGTCCCTTTTAAAGTACAACATATATCTTGCATTGGTTTGGATTTTATTCTACTTGCACAAAAATATATGTAACCAAGTTATGATCAGCTGCAACTAAAAAATTACTAGGTTTTAATTTCAGGATCAACTCCTTTTTAACTACACAGATGAGGTCTGATACAGCAGACATCCTCACACACCCTGGACTGGTTGCAACACTTTTGGAATTAGGAAGTGGTTATCTATAATTTTTAGGTCATTATCCTCCTCACTTACTGCTGAGTAGCTTAGACTAATTTAGAAAACTCCACCCTTTTCAGGGAAAACAAAAATCCAAGCCAAACCAAATAAGACAAACCATACTCATAGTCTTTTCCATTTCCTGGGACATAGTCCTCCTCCAAGGATCTGGGTAAACATCTTTCCTTGTTTGAAGGATAAAACCTAACAGTTCCAATCTGGCACTCAGTGCCTCTGGAGAGCAGGTAAACACTGTAAACATACCGTAAACTCAATGTCTGGGAATCTAAGCAGTGAAATCAATGTTTGTTCTCAGGCAGACCACCCCTCCATAAAGCAATGTCCTACATTAACTGCCCTTTAATCTTTCAATGAGCACCTTTTCCTTTCACTCCCATAGGACATAATTTGCAGGTCCTGCTTGATCTCTGGTTGCCTCATTGAAGACCATCATTAGAAGAGTTACTGATCTCTCTCTCACTTTCTCCTTGTGAGAGAGAATTTTTTTTTTTAATTTTTTTTTCACTCTCCTCTTCCTAGTGGACTTCACTCACAACAGATACCTCCCATTGGTTTCTCTGGAAACTAGAAGAACCCACATTTTTACACCTCTTTAAAAAAGATAATGCTTCCAGCTGAATACAGATATCTATCTATCTGCTAACACTATCCCATGACATTGGTTCAGAAACACATTCAGAAGGAAGAGGTCTTCACAATTTTTTTTTCAGGGTAATCAGCTGTAATGTCAGAAGCACAGGGTTATGGTTCCAGTGAACAAGGTAGATACCAGATGGCATACAGCAAAAGTCCTGTTTTCATTGTCTAATTGAGTAATAAGGAATAATGGAGAGAAATAGGAAAAAGAGGAAATACCTAGGCAGAAAGGTTAGTAATAGACTAGTTTACAAAGATATTCTCAGATGGCCACAACATTTAAGTGCAGAGATAAGAGCTAAATAAAATAATAAATCCATACAATGCAGATACAATGCAGCATGCACCATTCCAGCAAACAGTGATTTTGTGCTACCTGCTGGCTCACCAATTCCACATTTAATTCTTCCAGTTTCATTTTAAAGATAATAAGGACAGTTATTCAGTCTTCTGTCCAAAAAAAGTAATTTTTTGTTCCTTAAATTTCACTGTTAGCTTATGTTGCATTGTTTATATCATGGCATGTCACACACACAATCTTGTCACACTCCATAAAAATCATATGCAAACATATATCCCATTTAATGTAGATACATTTTTTCCCTTAAAGTCTGATGAAAGCTTCGTTTTACACAACACTGCCTGCAATACATATTTCTGCTGCATTGCAACAGTCCACAATAAAGTTCTACTTCAGAAACTCAAGGAAGACGAAATAAGATAAACATAGGGATTTCAATTTTAACATAAACAGCATTTTAAATAGTATTATTTGATTTACCACTGTAATTATAGACTGCTTTTCACTCCCAGTTTAGTTTATATCATCTTAAGTATTCAAAGGAAGTTTCAGTACATGAAAGACTTTTTTTTCTGAGAATGCTGGAGAAGTGATATTTAGTTGTACAAGTATTTTTTCTGTTTCAGTGTTTAAGGCTCTTTTCAAAAGTTTCATAACCTTCTGAGGTAGCCACAGTTTTTATTAGGCCACTTCTAGTCTCATCAGCAGGGATCCTGGTTTTCTCTGATTAAAAAAAATCCCCAATTTTTGGATTAAAAATAATAACCCCAAATCCACATTTTTCTGTGATTAAAATGAAATGCTACTATACATACATACATATATAAATACACACACACACACACAAATATATGTAGTTATATATTTATATATATACACACACACACACACACATAGTTATATATAATGGTGTTTCATTTTAATAATGGAAAAATGAATTCTGGGTTACTTTATTAATCCAAAAATTGGGGATTTTTTTATCAAAACCAGGATCCCTGCTCATCAGTAAAATAATGACAAAGAAAGAGAACTGACAGAAAGTAATCAATGAACAATTTTTATATATAAACTGTGATATTGCTGGCTGAGTAGCTTTTAGCTATTCTTTCTGGTACAAAAACCATGGCATACAGATAAGAGGCAGAGCACTTAAGACATGTTTACAAAGATTAAACCACTGACTTGGCCTTAGTTAAAGTAAATTTTCCTTCTTCCTGCTGTGCGGTGAGCTTTTACAAAGGGAGGACTGGCAAAGGTTGCTTCATCTTCTTTCCTGGCACTATCTGTTGGCTTCAAAACCAATGCAGGCTTTAAGCTACATAAAAGTGCTTCAAGGTATTAGCATTTTGAGGGATTTACTATTTGCTACATTTCTAATTAACTTGGATACATTCAGATCTGAGCCTCTAGAGTGATTATCTGAGGGTCATTCTACATTTAAGGTCAGTCATTCAAAAAGCCTGAATGAATCAATCTTGCAGGTTAGTCTAACCTGGCTAGGCTTAATCAGTTTGTAATCGGACAGAAACTCTCTCTGTACTGAGGAAATGCAGGCACATGCCTTCAGTGGCTCAAGCTAGAAACCAGGGAGTGCTAGAGCAGCTCTCCCTTCCCTTCCAGATTGCTGAGATGAGGGAGGGGCATGGCCACGCCCTGGCAAGACCTCTGATTAGGGAAGTCTGCCTGCACCATCCCAGGCTTTTCCCTGCTGGCTAATCAAGGGGCAGGAGTGTTGCCAGACCCCAGCCCTGGGCTAGTACTCTGAGGCTGGGGGGAAAGGGGATGCAGTGCCTACATCTGTTGATGATACAGAGCTTTTAAATCTCCCTCTCCCTGCCTTATACTGTCTGCAGCAAACTGACAGGCGAGCAAGCCAGCAAGGGTCTGATAACAGTGTTTATTACCCCATCAGAAAAACAATAGCCTTTCTCCATTCGTTCAAATTCTTCTTAAACAGCTTACCAGCTGACCTGCTGATTAGCTTCAAAAAGACCTAAGCAGTCACTGTTCTGTCTGCCTGTCCCAGTGAAATTGGAGAGAGACACACACAGACACCTCCTGGCATTAGCTAGCATACAACATATCTAGGGTCTGTGGAGCTGGGATCTGTGCTGTGGGGGATGGGAGGGAGTAGGGGATTCCTGCTTGAGCAGTAAGCAGTGAGGGGGGGGATGTACGGCAGGTGGAAGCCAGGCAGACCCTGTTGTACCTGCAGTCTCTGCCAGAGCTGCAGCTCAGGAGCAGAGGGGAGAAGCCAGCTGTGCTGTGGAGCAGCTAGCCCTGCCCATCCCAGAGAGCATGCTGTGGTAGTCTGGATTATTTTAAACCAGCAAGGGGTCTGGGACAGACATTGCATAATCTGGTTTGAGCCAAATCAGTTAAGTGTGATACTACATTCAACCAGGTTCATCTCAAACTGGTTTCAGCCATTTTCAAACTGTTTTTTGTACACTGAACATCTGTTCTGTTACAGGTTTAAACCAGTTTCTGATCACTTAAACTGGTTTATATGTAAAGTCTTTCCCTTGCCTAGAGGTTCATGTCTGAATATATCCACTAGAGATCAGCAAAGCTGGATGCTCCCCTCAGATATTCTCCCTACTGCAGAGAAATACAAACGCCTACACATACACTGTCTTTTGCATCTAGACCCACTGCAGTGAAGTCAATGAGTCTTACCATTGACTTCAGGGATATCAAGATCAGGCCCTTTGGAAACTGTATACATGAGTTCTGCTGCTAAACTGTACCTGCCAGCACTTGCATTATACATTTTTCTCTCCCTTCCCCCACCCTTCACCACTCTGCATTTACAATTTGGCCTTAGACTTTATTGATAGTAATTTTCACTTACATCAAATAAGGCTTTCCACCTGTTTAGTGAATATTAAGTAACTAAGCTTCAAAACATCTCAGTGGGCATGTCTACATGAGTGGCCAACTGCACAGTTTTTATTGCACAATTAATTGAGTTGGCTGGAGCATGGTAATTACCACACTCCAGCAAACTCCAGCATCTTGTATATCAGCATCACCACACTTAAAAAATGGCTTTGGCAGCCCTTTAATGCTCATTTGATGAGCTTTAGATAAAGCACCCGTGCCACAATTTTTAAGTTTGGGGATGCTGATACACAAGATGCTCCAGGCACTTTAATTAGAATGGCTCTAGAAGCACCTTTAATTAAAGCATACCACCCTCCACTCCCAGAGCAGAAATGCCCTGTTGTCCTTAGTTAATGCAAATTAAAACAGGCTAATGCTCACTTGCCTAGTACCTCAAACATTGTTGGCATACCAAGGCTGCATCCACACATGCAGGTATGTGCATTTTGTGACATGATAAACAACACGTGTTGCACATTATATCATGCAGGTCAGGAAAGCAGACTTTATGACGAGAGGATGGTGCTGCTTATTTGTAGCGCAGAGGTAGAATTTGCTACTGGGATTCCTCAGTAGCAAAACAAAAACCCATCAAGAAAAAAAAGCATGCCAAAATCGTGTGTACCAAGACAAACACAGAGATGGGAAGGCAGACAGCCCCAAGGCTACCTGCTCTCCCATCTCTGTGCCCTGCAGAGCCCGTGTTCAAGTGTGCCTTGAGATGAGGGAGCAAGAAGCCCTGAGGTGACTGCTCTCCCATCTCCATATGCCACTACCCAGATGGCTGGGGTACAGGGTGGCCCAGTCAGCCCCTCTCCCTCCTGTGCAGCACATGGAGCCTGATGGGAGCAGCACTCCAGGAGCAGGGAGGAGCTAGGCATGGGTAGTTTGCCCACAGTGGGAAAATATGTCCCGCACCAAAAGACACACACAGGGGCATGTGCTGAGGCACAAAGTAGCAGCACAAATTTGTGCCACTACTATTTGTGCTGCTGCAAGTGCACACCCCTGCTCAACTGGACATAGCTCAAGAGTCCAAAAAACAGCCAAAACCAAACAGAGAACCAGCTTGATGATTTCAGAAATTATTTTTCCTCTATTCTAATCCAAACAATGCCTTGGGGCTTTGTCAGCAAAACATCGGTGTGTTCTGGCCATTCTAAACACTGGCTTCTACAGAAAAAGCCTGAACATTTGGAATGTTTTAAAATATTTGCATACATTAGTCATCTATAATGTAGATTGATAACTCAGCTGCATTTCAAACATTTAAAAACCTAGCCACCAAAATTCATAAAGCTACTGTACAGAAAGTCTTCAGTACACATACAGCATGTACTATTCACATTCAAAACAGAATGAGTGTTGCATGGCTACATAGTCTTTTAATTGTGTAGCACTGATTTGCTATGTTAGTCATCTTCCAGAGAGTTTCCAAAAGTGTTCATTGATTGGGTCATTATACAGTGTCTAGAGTCAATATACTGTGTATTATAGAGGTGTCCAATGGTTTCACAGAAATTTCCTTTTTTTTTGCCAAATGCCATAGTAATGAAATTTTCAAACACATCCATTTGAGTGTGCAAAATTGGTAAGTATGTAGACGAATGACACGGTGCGTTTGCAGTTCTTTGCACACAAATATGTAGGCGGTTTTTGTGTGCAAAAGGATGCAGCTGCAAATTCTTCAGATGCAAGTAAGAATCCTGTCTGAAAACTCATTTCTATTACTGTGACTCTCTCAACATGGAATTTAGTATTCTGGCTTCCACTTCCAGCCTCACCTCCCATCGTCAGCCAGAGAGGGTAAAAAAATACACGATGTTCTTAAGGAAGTGACAGACTTAATTCTGAATCTCCTTCTTTTTCTGTGTGTGAGAGACTTTTAATGTTACTTGAGCCAGTGAAGAAGGTGGGGGGAAGCTGGAAGAGTAGTGTGCGTCTTAGTAAAAATTAATGTTTTGGTTGGCTAGCCAAGTTCAGGAAATCTCTGTACTGAGCATGATGAGAAGGGATGTTTGGCAAAAAGTTTTTTTTCCAACAACTGCTACAGGTGAGGGATTAGAGTGAAAATGTTTAAGTGCCTTTTCCATGGTTTTCTATCCTGTACCCCTCTTGGCACATGAAGCATTTTAGACTCTAATCCAAGCATCCATGAAAGAAATCAGTGAGATCCCCTCCACTTACTTCAATGAGCTTTAGGTTCCTATACACACACAGGGAGGCTGCTCCACCACACTGTAATTACAGCATGTCGGAGCAGACTCAATTAACCAAGTCCGCTGGGGCATGCTAAATACTGCACTCCATCAGACTCCAGCATCACATGTATCAGTGTCCCCATGCTGAAAAATGGTAATGGGGTGCTTTAAACTAAAGCTTGTTTAACAAGCCTTAGGTCAAAGCACCCCACTGCCATTTTTCAGCGTGGGACCCTGATACACGTGATGCTCTGGGTGCTTTTAATGGGCACAGATCTCAGAGCTGCACTAATTCAAGTGGTCCCCCCACAGAGTACATCTATAAATGCCCTTTGAGCCAGGCCCTTTGAACATTAAAGTAGATATCAAAACACCTTCAAGTTCTCTTCCCTATAACTTTTTTTACTTTAGTGAATACAGAACAAATTCTGGGGCTGACTGCAGACTTTAATCATATAAGTCAGTGGCACCAACCTTCCACCCCACAGGCCAGGTAAGTGGGGTGGGATTGGTCTGTGGGCTGGATCCTTCCTGGGGTCAGCCTGTGGGTCTGATCCAGCACACTGGCCCGACCTTGTATGTACAGATCTGTCCATGTGTCGGCCTGACCTCACATGCTGGCCCCATCCTGTGTGCCCCCACATACTTGGCCAATCCAGATCCCTGACTGGCATGATCCAACCCAGGGCCACATTATCTGCCCTTCAGGATTCCCCACAGGCCCAGAAATTTGGCAGCAGGAGCATGGGAACTAATGCTGCCATTGTTTCCCCACTGCCGAACCTCAAGATACTCAGGGAGTCGTATGACCTGGATGGCACAATTTTGTGGGCTGAATCTGGCCTGTAGGCCAGGGTTTAAGCATCCCTGTTATAAGTAGCTCAGTTGCCTTCAAGTAAACAGTCCACCAGAGGGCCAAATCATGATCCACAATATCTATCCAGGCACAGCTTGGATAAATTATACTTGACAAACTCTTGCAGTAAGCATGATTGCAGTGCCCCACTACTAAGAAATGGGTCAGCATATAATAGCCAGTTTGTCACATGGACACATGACAGTTGCATTGGTGTAACTAGGCGCATTTACATGAGACATTTACTGCAAAGCTGACTAATTAGCTCCACAGTGAAGTCTCTGCTTCACACATGCAGCCCTGGTAGGTCATGGTAAACAAATAAATGCTGCCATAGGAGAGTACTTGTGAATACAAGTAGCATAAAAGCTGTGTTAACCAGCGTTCTACTCGATTAAATGGAATTTCCCACCAGCCGGCTGGATGCAGGGGGAAGAGAGAAGGGGGTCAGCCATGTCACTAGGAAGCTGGCCTGAGGCTCTTGACTGGGAGCCTTTCCTGCCCCAGCCCTGGGCTGCTTTTCTGGCAGCCCTGGCAGTTCCTGCCCCAGGCCTTTAAAGCCTTCAGGCATTTTGAGCCCTAGGGCACATCAACAGGCAGTCTGAGTCAACTCCAGACCCTTTGTCCCCCTGGGCAGACCACAGTCTAGCCTTACCAGCGTGCCTGCACCCCAGCACTGCTGCCTGGCACCTTAGTGCCATGCAGCTGCCAGGCCTATGCCATCCAGGCCTACAGGTTGCTTCAGGCTGCAGCCAGGCCTGCCAGCACCCAGGCCCAGCTGCAGGCAGCTTCTGGCTGCTGGGGCCAGCTTCACCTGCCCACAACACCCCCCAGAACTCTGCCATAAGCCTGTAGGTGCTGTGGGGCTTGCCTCAGCCATGTGGATGCCAGTCCCACACTAGACTCCATACTGGGCACTGCAGGCAACTGCCCAGGCCCAGCTGCACAGGGACAGCCACTTGGAGGTCCACCAAGCCAGCATGGGACCCCAGATGGTGATGTCCTCACTGACACCTGTGCCCACACCTGAGCCCACCTCCCGGAGTCCCAAATGCTTGCAGGAGGAGGCTGGTGACTTGTGGTGCTCTACGGCAAGGCAGAGGTGCAGCACCAGTCTGAGTGGGGCAGGAGCTCCAATGCCCATGTCTAAGAGGGGTTGTCAGGCCAAATGCAGGAGAATGGGCATAACTGGTCAGTGTGGCATTGCCACATAAAAGTCAAGGTCTTGTGGGCACAGTGGATTGCCATTGCTGACCACAATTTTCAGTTGGGGAATGCCCATGAATCCATGCCCTTTAGGTGGCAACCCTCATGCCCTGGGACCCAGGCTACAGCTGTTCTGTGTATAGCAGCACATGTGGCCTGTCCAAGCTCCCACCCCAGCTTGGATAACCATTATGATACATCACTGAGATAGGGCTCCTTGGGCCTGCAGCTGCCCATCCCATCGTGCTTTCCAGCTGCACCTTTAACCAGCAGCTCAGGGAGCCCAGGACAGCACCTGCCATGCCAGTTCTGTGGCCCCAGGCCACACCATGAGGGTCAGCCAGCCATGACACTGCTGGACACCAGCAGTGCCAGCATCTCCTCAGGGGGGCCTCCTACCCAAGTGCCCACCTGCTATGTACCACCATCCAAGGACATGGCCTGGAGCTGCATGCCATTGCTCACAGCTGTGACACCACCTACCCGAGTGAGAGCCACCCACACTGGGGGAGCACTGGCCACTGTTGCCCCTGGGTGAGCTCCCCACTCACCACATTCACCGCAACATGCACACCTGGTGGAGAATAGCCAGAGGCCAGGGTCCTGGCCACCTATTGCCAGGCTCTGCCTCCAAGCTGCCACCACCCCATGGCCCCCAACACCAGGACAGTACACAAAGGACATTGCACATAGTTTTCATGGGGAAGAAGATTTTTTCTATTGGTGGTGCATGGGGTAGGTGATGGAGTGACTCCGTTTCTTGGGAAGGAAGGGGGGGACAGGGACTCTGGTTGATATGAAGTGAATAAAAACCTGTTCTTATGAGACATGTCTGCAGTGAACGTGGTATGGTGCTGGAGGTGGGCTGGGCTGGGCTGGGCTGGGTGGGGTGAGGAATCTCTGGGCAGCTGTGCAGACAGGCTAGAGTGGGGAGTGCTGGAGGAGGTGGTTGGCCAGCACCTTCTGCACTCAGTGCCCTGGCCCCTGCTGGTGGGTGTGCAGCTCTCCTGAGGGCTCAGTGTGGGGGTCTTCACTGCCACCACTGTCAAAGCTAGTGCTCCCATTGCCAGGCATCCTGCACCACACTTCCTCCACTAAAGCCTCACAGATGTTATGCAGCGCATAGCCTGGAACGGTGATCCAGGAGAGGTTGTCCTTGGTGAGTTTGAGGTGGGCAGTGAGAGTGTGCCAGATTTCCTTCAGATGGCTGAAGGTGCCTTTCACCAGGGCCCAGGTCCAAGTGAAGCAGCAGTTAAAGCAGGCCTGGTGGGGGTGCACTGTGTAGGCTCATGTAAGCCAGGGCAGGAATGGGTAGGCAGGGATCCTAATGAGGATTGGCAGGACCACCCTCGTACGCAGCAGCATGTCCAGCACGCCTGGTGTAAAGCATCTGCTCTCCAGCAGGCCTGGCAGGCCAGAGTTTCAGGAGACACAGGTGGCGTGGGCACTGCCCACCCAGCCGGCACTCATGCATGAAGGCATCTCAGGGGTCCACAACAGCTTGGAGCACCATGGAGTGAAAGCCCCCCCCGATGTAGTAGAGGCCACCTCCATGAGGTAAGCAGGTGACAGGGATGTGGGTCCCATTCAGTGCACTGGGGGAATCACAGGGCACAGAACTCTGTCACCACCAGCAGGAAGTTGTGCACATAGAGCACAGTGTGCTCTGGCATGTCCTTGAGAGCACTGCACACCTTCAGGCTAGCTTCCCTAGGTGGTGGCCTTGCCTGTGCCAAACAGGTGGCTGACATACCGCAGGCTGGCAGGAGTGGCCAGCTTGAGCAGAGCGGGGACCAGCTGGGTATCTGTGAGGAGATGCAGCTACATAGCTGTGTCCTGCCACTCCAGGTGTGTTCAGAGCTGCTCCAGAAGATTACTTGTGAGTAATTTATGGTTGAGTAAACTGGTGCCACAACAAATGAACGTATAGATGGTGCATTATCTCCTTAGTTCTCTACCTAGCTCATGGGTCATAACATGAAGGAGAAGAGACTTTACATGGCTGTTACTTCTCTGCCAGGTAGCTGTTTGGGTAAGGAGGATGAGGAGAAAGAAAGGCATAAGCATTTAAGTCCAAGCATAACCAGTGCAACACAGCTGATGCAGGCATGGAGAAGTAAGTAAATTGTTTTAAAACTTTGCATGATGCAGGATATTTTTTTCAGTAAGCAGGAGAACCCAAGACCAAACTGCAAGTGTGGACTGGTGATTAGTCTACCGTTATAACAGTATACAACTGCTTCTTATTCAAAGCTCAGAACTGCACAGTTCAGACTTCAGGACTGCAGGACCAGGCTCTCAGATTTAATACAGTTTGTTTGCAGAGAGTTTCCTGCAATGCTTTTTGTCACGCCCTCAGAAATATAGCCCTGCTACATCATAAACACTTCAGAATATCTCTGAGGTATTTGTATTTATACTATAGAGACTTCTGCAAAATGAGCATTTACTGACTCTAGGGTTGTTTTGTTTAGTTCATTACAAAGGTCAGAATTATTATAAACCTACACAAATTGAAACAGTCTTTTGGCACAGATCTATGTTTGAGCCAAGTTAATAAAAACAATAATATATAGTATAGGGGTATCTATTAATCTTAGGAATTCATAGTTAGCACAAAAAACAAAATAAACTCTCACAACACACATGTTTATTCATATATAAAGAGTCTCTAAAACTGTTCTACATTACTGACTTTCATACCCTTGAAAAATAAGAACCATAAAATAGAAGGTTTTTTCATATTCATGTCCAGTGAGTGAAAACATATCACTCAGAATACCATCTGCTTCTCCCCAGAGCACAGATCTTGACCTTAACACATTGGGCTGCATATGAACGGTGAGGAAGAAAAAAGATTGTTTGGGTGCCTGAATTGCAATGTTCAGAACAAAGATAATTCGGTGAGTGTGCAGGAGGACTCAGTACTACTTCAGCTGTTACAATGGTCAAAATTGTGACCGACATTTTGAGTTTTTTTCTATATGCCTCAGTACAAATAATCTGTCATAACACATTAGCCATTTTACTCTGATTCATTTATGCATGGCCAAATCCTGGTCACATAGAAACATATGAGAGCTTTGCCACTGACTTTAGTGAGATCAGGATTTAGCCTGCAGCAAGGAAAAGAAAAGAAGAAAATGAGAGGCAGTGAGTCCATCTGGAAGGTGGCAAATTGCCCACAACCTCTGTGCCCGCACTCAGCTCAGCCCAAACAAAAGGGAGGCAGTTGAAGAGGTGTGGTCTGGTCATATGCTAATTTAACCCTTTTCTTAGCTAGCAGAGATCTGAGAGAGCTCAATGTGCTTTGGAGCCTCTCACCTGTGGCAAAATCCCTGATGAGAGGATTTTTTTACCTCTGCACCATTAAGAGTGGCTTAAGCTGTGTTACATATAGTTCATTTTAACATTAAAGACTATGAGGTTTTAGCCTCTTGAATATAAAAGTACTATTGGCTTTAAGGTCAGGCAGGATCCAAAATGCATAGCAGCTGTTAGCACCTTTTATATGTCAGCCACTCAGAAAAACATCTCAAATGCACATGGCTCAAAGAAAAGTTGGAATTCATGTCAAATCCAAAAAAGCCATTTGTGTTGTTTCAGAGCCGAGTTTTATAGACTTTCAAGTGGGTCTCTGACAGGTGGCTCCCTTTTTTTTAAGAATTTCTGCCCGTGAACATCCCCTATTCTCTGTAAGCTACTGACAGAAATAAAAAAGATGATTTTTAAATGGCTTAGATGCAAAAAGGAGAAAGGATGCCTTGTGGTTGAGGCACTGGCATAGCTTTCATAGCTCCTAATGTTAGAAAGGATCATTTTGGCCTCCTGCATAACAGAGGCCAGGGAACATCTCTGAATTAATTTCTACTTCAAATTCAAAAGCTGTCTCTAAAATAGAGCATCTCTTTTAGAAAACTATGCCATCATGATTTTAAAAATGCCCAGCAATGGAGAATTAACCTCAGCTCTTAAGTTGTTCTTATTGTGAACACTCACTGTTAAACATTTGTGCTTTATTTTTAGGTCAGCTAGGGCAGAATTCTATTTCACAAGGTGGACATCCAAAAAGCAGCTTGAGACTCAGGCTGAGTTACCCGACTAGAGTGTAAGAGTGATTCAATTATCCTTTCTGGAATAGGAATAGGGAGACACATGCAAATCTTTGGAGGGTGACCCTGTTCCTATACTGGGGGCACTTATACACCCAGAGTGGGTGATAGAATCACTCTTACACTTTAGTCAGGTAACTCAGACCTAGTCTCGAGCTGCCCAGTGTGCCTAGAATTAGCTTCTAGTTATTGGAATTTGTCATATCTTTGCCAGTTAGACTGAAGAACCCTCCTATTATGAATTATCTGCTCCCTATGAAAGCACCTAGATTTCCATCAAAACATTCCTTTACCTTCTCTTTAACCCCAGCAGATATTCAGTTAGAGGTGCCATGGGATCTGATGTACAATCCCAACAAATGTCCCTCCTGCCATGTTATGGATGCATGGCAGAAAGCACAAAGGTGGGAATGAGGATCACATCCATAGGTGGTGGAAGGGGGAGGGTTAAAGGGGCTTAGCCCAGGATCACTATCCTGAGCTCTCCCTGAACCAGCAAGTAGCAAGCCAGTCAGCCGATTCCTGCTTCGAGCCTTGGGAGTGCATTGGAATCAAGGGTTCTATTGTGCTCCCAAGGCTGTGAGGCCTCATTAGCTGACTACCACATTTATTTGAATAGGAAATGATCCAGATTATAAGATAACACTTCAATATAAGATTCTATATATGGAAAATGTATAAACTAGTCATCATTTTCCAGGTATAGAATGTAATTATTGGAGGTTTACCTTAAATTTGTCTCCCACCCACAGCTACAGCAATGAAACAATCTAGGGAATCGAATAGACCTTTGCTCTCTGCTTCCCACCACCTTTCCCCCCTGGAAACCTCTGTCCCCCTTCCTTTATGGTCAACCCCTCTTCCAGAGCATGTGAAAGTGAGAAGCAAACATGAAAACAATAACTTTGAAATGAAACAATGAAACACAGCTATAGCAATTTACGTATGGCACCCATGCATTTAACTCATTCAAAATTGATGCATCTTAGTTTCTTTTTAAACTGCTACAAGGTTTAGAGCAGGTGTTTCACAAATATACTTTTAAGCAGTACTCTGGCATTTAGTGGGTGCATCCACATGTGCATTTAGTTGCAACTAAATTTATTGCCTACTAGCTTACTAGCTATTTACTCTAGGCTTTTACACATGCAGGGACCTGGAAGCAAATTTACTGCCTGGATCCTCCAGCCCTGCCATGTGCCCTGTGTCCACCCTGGGCAACTCTACCCTCTGGTCCCAGCTCCCACCATTTGGCAGCAATCTTTAAAACCTAGCTCCTCTCTGTGTTCTCTGGGCAGCCAGTTCCTGTGCCCACAGGAGCAGCGTGGCATGTGCAGAGGGAGAACATGGCAGCTGTGTTTGTGTCCCCTCTGCCTCTCTGCACTATGGCTACCTCAGCCCCTGACCCTGGCAGTGAGTTCCCCAATCCTGTGTGCCACCTTGGTCACCCAGCTGGCCTGCTGCGCTCATCATCACCTGGCCCATGGTTTTCTCACCCTACTTGGCTCCTCCACATGTAGCGACCACCTGCCCACCCTCCATGTGCCCTCCTAGAATCCCCATCATTGTGCAAATGCTGCTATCAGCAATGCCAATGAGGAGCTCCAGGAAGCCACTACTGGGACTGCTGTCAACCTCCAGGGTCTCCTCTGAACTTGTTGCACCAGCCAGCATTGGTGGCACAACCTGGTGCAGCAGAACTAGGATGATAAGCAGTGGGGGTCACCTGAGGGATCACCTGGGAGGTCACCTTTTGGATGACTCAGACCACCTTTGCAGACCTGCTCCACCAGCTCCAGCCTCACCTGGAGTGCCAAGGCACTGGCAAGTGCCCAACCATCCCCACTGACATTGCCTGGCCCTGGCACTGCTCAACCTGGCCATGCTCACCAGCCTGCAGTATGTGGCACTCATTTGGCAAAGAGCCAGCCTGGAGATGTGAAGGACCCTCCAGCACATGTTGGTCGTGGTTAAAATGGGAGCTCCTCAACCAGCCACAGTGCTGGTCTCCCACTGTCTCTGCTGGTCACCCACCTATCTCTCCTGCCACGCCTTGTTAAGTAATTAGGTGGGAGGCTGCCTACTGAATGCCATGTTCTCCTAGGCCTATGCATGCAGCTCCAACCACCTCTGTACTACATCCCAAGCCTCACAGATGTTGCTAACAGCTGTGCCAAGCTCTGGCCTGAGGCCAGGCCCAACTCATCACAGCACTGAGTCTCATTCTAACAGCCCTGCTAGGGCCACACTCATACCACCTCCCTCTCAAAGAAGCCTCTCACTCTTCACCAGCTCTCACCTAGTCTATCTCATCCCACCATTCCTAGGCCTCACTAGTACTGCTCCTTCACTCCCAGAGACCTGGCATTGCATACAGTTCACCCAGTACCCTTCTTTCACACCTTCTCTTATCCTGGCACATATAATTAGTGTGGCTGTAGTGTGGCTCTGCCCTCCACAGTGACCCCACAGCTCAAAGTGTCTTAATATGTGTGCATGCTGCAGCTATCTTCCCCAGAAAGGATACATGTACAAATTTGGTACTGGAACTGGCTGTTCTTGTCACAAATTCTGGGATGCTTTAAAACTTTATATGCAGATGAGATACAGGGCAACCTGGTCCAGTTTCATCTTGTGAAGGCCTGGGCCACACTAATTATATGTGCCAGGCTGAAAGAGAACATAACAAAGGGATTCTGAATGAACTGTATGCCATGCCATGTCTCACCATAACTTGAAAAGCAGTTAGCAGTAAGTGACATTGCATTTAATATGCACTAGCATGATGGATGTATGAAGCTTTGGTCATCCATTCAATTTGGAGAGGATTTGGCCCAATTTGGAGGCTGAATCACCGAATCCGAATCAAATCAGGAGGGAAAAAACCCCATCCAAATTGATTTAGAGCCTCCAAACCAATTCAGAAAAGATTTGGAGATTCAGAAGGCAGTCTTTCAGGGGAACAGAAACTAAGAAGAGGGAGGGGTGTGAGGGGGCAAAGACTGACATCTATAGCTGGTCAGTGACTGTGATCTTTCCCTGAGTCCCCTTCTAATCATAGTGCTCTGGGGGAGGAACATAGCATATAAGTCTCTGTCTACAGGCTTTACGTGCCTTTTGTGAGCTGTTTCTGCCTGAGCAACAGTGTTTGAAAGGTACAGGACTGGCTTGGCTTCCTGTGTACCCAGTCTCCTGCTAGTTTCTGTTCTTGGAAAGAATTGGATACAGCTTACTAACTAGAATTCTTCTACTTATCCCTATCCAATCCATTTCTTTCAACTTATTCTTTCTCCAATAACCTTTTATTTGTTCTTGTTTTTGTTATCCCCCTACACACTTTTTAAAAAGAAAGTTGTGTTTTCCCTGGACATGTGATCCATCACTGTGCAGGAAAGCACATACATTACACACACACACACACACGAAGAAGAGATATTATATAGTTACACACACATACACATGCAGACTAAACACAACACAGAAAAAGTCAGATACATACATCATAGAAGAAAAATAGTTATTATTAAACACAACACAGGAGAAGTCAGGCAATCATACATCTGAGAAGAAGAGATATTATATAGTTACACACACAGAGACTAAACACAGCACTGAAGAAGAAGTCAGACACAGTTATACATCAGAGAAAAAGAAAAAGAAATATTACAGCTGCACACACAGGAAAGATTAATATGAAGTGTGCTGGAAAGGCAGGTGCCAGGTCTTCTGGCAGGGGAGGGAGAGGGGCTAGAGGAAGTAGGGGGAGAGCTAGAGCTGCAAGTTCCTCTCCCCCCCACCCCCACAAACTTAGACACATCCTCTTTCCTGGCAGCCATGAGTCTTCTGCTTTCAGTGGGAGCAAGGAGGTGGGATCCATACTTGTCCCTGCACCTGCAACACTTCCCCAGCACAAGAATTAGCCACCAGCAGCAGAACGACAGTCTCCTCCACCCCAATTTCATCTCCTAGTGTGAGCCTCCAAGGGCCAGAGGAGAAGCTGGATCTGGAACCAGGGGATCTGAGAACCCTAGCTAAAGAAATTCTGGGGACTGAGGGGAAATCTGAGTTTGTGCTCCACACCCCACAGAGTTCCCCTACAGCCAGGTCTCCTTCTCTGGAAGGCACCTCAGAAGAGGTTGTGGAGGCAGGTAGCTCAGCTTCCCCTGTTGTTGTGCCTCTGCCTGCTCAGGAGGGGGATCAGGCAGGATCCCCACCCTCAAACCAGAAGCAGGGCGGGGGGGTAGTGTAATGTGGGATCATTTTGAGGTGGCAGATAATCCCAAGTATGCTATCTGCCAGCACTGCCAAAGGCAAATCAGCCATGGCAAGGAAGTGAAATACTTCACCACCATGGCAATGCTACTACATCTCAGGAGGCAGCACCCGCTCCTCAGCTTGGAGCATGCCTAAAGGGAAGTCTTCCTCTCACTCCAAAGCTCCCATTCCCACAAAGCAGAGGCAGGCCACCCTGGAGGAGTGGGAGAAAGCCACAGAAAAAGAGAGGCATGTTCCAAAGGCAAATGAGGTCACCCAGAGCACTGGGAAGAGGTGTGCTCTGGATGGCCAGCTCTTCTCAGTTGAACAGACAGGGTTTAGGCAGCTCATGTGGCTCGTGGCCCCACCATACCAAATGCCTGCATGCATCACCTTTAGCAGGACACGAGTGCCCTCCCTGTATGACCTATGCAGGGAATACTTGAGAAAGGCACTGTGCAAGACAGGGCCACAGGTAGCCTTACACTTCACATTGGATATCTGGAGCAGCCGGGATAGAAATCATGCCTACTTCTCCCTCACAGGGTACTGGTGTAACCAGTCAGGCTGTCAATGGGCTCTCCTTCAAGCTGAGGTGATGGATGAGTCCCACATGGCAACAAAAATCATGGGGGCCATGAACCACTTGGTGCAGGGGTGGTTCACCAGGCACGGCATGCTCACTCATGGGTTCATGGTCACTGACAATGGGGCCAATATGGTCAAGGCAGTCCATGATGTCTACTTTGTTGGAATCTGCTGTGTAGTACACAAGTTCCACCTCATAGTCAGGGATGCCTTGGAGGGGGACAGAGCTTCCAGTGACAGTGCCAGCACCACCAGCAAGCTGATTTCAAAATGCAGGAAGGTGGCAGGCTACTTCCACTAGACTATCACGGAAGGCAAGATGCTGTGAGGCAAACAAACAGAACTGAACATCCTTTATGTTCCTGCAGTAGAAAATCATGCAGGTGGTGGAGACTCAATGGAACTCCACATACCTGGTGCTCAAGAGGCTGGTGGAGCAACAAAAGGCCATCCATGGGATGGCCTTGCTTGGGGAGATTGGGATCAGCGACCTCCTTAACAGAGCTGAGTGGGATACCATCTCCCAGGTCTTGGTGGTCCTCAAGCCTTTCATCAAGGACACCAAGACCCTCAGTGCTGGCAATGCCCTCCTTAGCCAGATGATCCCCATAGCTAGGTGCTGCCTCTGCTTTGGGATGACAGAGACTTTACAGGGAGAGCGGGGACTTCCCTTTGGGCAGGCTCCCACTGATGCCAAACCGAGGAGGAGCAACAGCAAGGGAGTGGTGCCTGCAGAGAGGCATCAGCATGCCCATGGTGCTCATGTGTTTTGTTCCCTTGTCCTGGCTGGTCTTGGTTTGGCAGTGCAGAGAGATAGCATATGTGGGATCATCTGTCAGCTCAGAATGATCCCAGACTACACTACCCACTCACTTCTGGGGTTCAGGTGCATATGTGGATGCTGCAATTTCCCCCTCCTCAGCAGGCAAAGGCACAGAAACAGGAGTGGATTCAGCTGAGACATTTGCCTCTGTAACCTCTACCTCAACCTCCTCTGAAGTGCTTTCTGGGGAAGGAGACCTGGCTCTAGGGGAAACTTGAGAGGTGTGAAGCACAAACTCAGCTGATTCCCCCTTCTTCCCCAGAATTTCCCTTGCTAGGGCACTCAGATCCAGCTCCAGCTTCATCGCTTCCTCTGGTACTGGAAGGCTCAGTACGAGAAGTGAAATTGGAGTGTAGAAGACAGTCATGTTGGTGCTAATGCTGCTGCTTGTTGTCATGGTAGTAGTGGGGGGTTATGGCTGGTGCTCTTGGAGAGGATGCTCAGGCACAGGCAGTGGCACTGGCACTGTATCCCTCTTCTTGCTGCCTGTACTAGTGGAAGCCTCATGCCTGCTAGTTGTAGGAAAGAGGCTGTGTCTCAGTTTGGTGGGGGAGGGGAGAACTTACCCCTCTCCCTCTCCCCCCTCCCTGAAGGCTTGCCAGCTGCCTTTCCAGCATGCTTCATGGTGTGTTTCATAGTGTCTTGTCTTTATTAAACTATATAAATGCATATATAACTTCTATAGTATAATATGCAATATAATTATGGAAATGAAAAGAATAAATAAATTAATATAATAATAAAATAAATGGGTCAAGAAAAAAAGCTAGGCTAGCAAGTATGACATCCAAAGTAGTAGTAGCCTTTGTTGTCTAATGTTCCTGAGCTTCTGGAAGATAGATCAGTAATTGACCCCAAGGCAGAAACCAGGCCAAACAGCCTTTTATGCTGTTTTTACATCCCTCCCCCAGAGTGCTGGGATTGGAAGGGACCTCAAGGAAGGATCAGTAGTCACTGGCCAGCTACATAGTCAATGCCAGAGCAGTCCTTGCCCACTTTTCTCCCTCCCTCGCCTTACTTTCTGTTTCCCTGCAGGCAAGTCCAGCTTCAGCTTTGAAACTCAAAACGTTTCAACATTGGTGACACTTAGGGGTGCATGCAGGTGCACATGCACCCCCTGAGATTGGCCATGCACCTCCCAACAAAAACTCCAGCCATGACACTGGAAGTGCCAGCAGAAGTGCACTTCCAGTTTTGCCACTGGTGCTTTCAGGCTCAGTGATCAGCCACTGCCCCCTCCCCTCAGTTCGTGATTGGCTGCTAGGGGACCCCCTCCAGTCGGTGATCTGGTGCCCCCAGACTCAGGAGGCACCAGTCGTCCATGCACTTCAAAACTTTTGAAATATTTTGATTGCCCTTGTTTTGTTTTGATGCTGTTTTGATGCATTTTGTTTCATTTAAATGTTGCTGTTTTGAACTCAAAATGAGTTGAAATAGCATCAAAATGAAACAGCCAGTGAAATTTCACACAGCTCTACTAGACAGCTCATCAAAGTACTGATTAATGATGTAAAAGAAGAAGGTTCAAAGTCCATTTGGGCCAGTGAGAAGATAACTATAACAATGGAACCAAATGGCAGATAGGTGTTGAGGATTGATTTTGTATTCATGTCAAGTGGGCTAGGGATTGGAAAGAAGAGGTGCCTGTAGACATGTGGAGAGGCTGCTCCAATGCATTATAATAACAGTGCATCCGGATGGATCAATTAATCAAGTCTGCTGCCATTTTGAAGCACAAGGATGCTGATACACTAGACACAGAGGCTGTAGGAGTGCACTAATTAACAAACTCCAGCAGCCTCCACATCTTGTGTTTTAGCAGCCCCATGATTCAAAATGGCAGCAGGCAAACTTTAACTAAAGCTCATTTGATGAGCTTTTTTTAAAGCACCCTTACTACCATTTTGAAACTCAGGGACATTGATACATGAGATGCTGCAGGCACTTTAATTACAGTTTCTCTCAGAGCTGCTCTAATTAAACATCCTCCCACCCCCCAAAACACATGTGAAAATGCCAAAGAAGATTGTAGATGTGACCTTCAGCAATCACTGGATGTTCAGAATGGATGTCAATTTAGATAAAAGTGAAGGTAGGGGAGAAAGGCAAGTGGAAGCTAAATATTAAGTTATTACAAGATGAGAAGACTTGTCAAGAATATGTGGAACTGTATGAAGCATGCTGAAGAGATACTATGTGGGAGTGGTGGGCAATGATCAAGAGAAGAACAAGATAATTTTTCAGAAATATAGGTTGAAAAGAAGTGAACAAGAGGGTGTAAGAGCTAGAACAACTACAGGCAAGGAAGCAGGAGCTATTAAAGGAGACAGTTAAAGGAGTATGAAAGAAACAAGAACTGGAAGACATAAAGCAATGGACTGAAAATGGTTCAAGATGAAAACTGATGAGGAAATATTTCTGACCAGAGCACTTTGGGTGGAGAAGGGGGAAGGACGCTGTATTTTTCAGCAAAACTGAAGAAAAAGAAGGAAGGATCTGAGTGTGGTGAGAACCAAAGAAGCAGAAGAGAAGGTGAAGGTGTTGGATGTTAGGGCTGTGCGAAGCTTCGGGTGCTGATTTGATTTGAAGGAGATTCGGCCAATTTGGTGGCCGAATCTCTAAATCCAAATTGAATCAGGAGACCAATAAAAAGGTCGATTCAGAAAAGAATTAGAGAGCTTAGATGATTCCGGCAGTCCCTGCCCACTGTAGCAGGGAGCTGGAGCTGTAATGTAGGGGCAGGGGAGAGAGGGCTGGGAAACAAGACTCGCATGATAGTGGTGGGGGGTTGGAGGTGAGTGGGGTGGTGGACTGGGGGGGTTGTAGGCTCAGGGGTGTCCCCAGGTTTTGAACTTGCAGCCCTTTGGCTGTGAGGCTGGCACCTGAGGCTGCTGGGCCTCATCCCCCACCACCTATGGGGGGACCCCTGTCAGCCCCCATCCCCTGCCCACTCCCCCAGGAGACCTCGTTTTGGGGATCCCAGTGCCAGTGAGGGCATGACTTTTTGGGAAGCGCAGACCCCAGCGGCAGCGAGGGCGCAGCTTTTTGGGGGAGCACAGACTCCAGTGCCTGAAGGTGCAATCTTAAAAAAGCCAGGGAGGTCTCGTGCACCTGAGGTGCAACTTTATTTTTTGTGGGTTTTTTTTTATGGAATGGGGGGGTTGTAGGCTCAGGGTCATCCCCAGGTTTTGAACTTGCAGCCCTTTGGCTGTAAGGCTGGCACCTGAGGCCGCTGGGCTAGGCTCCAGATTGGAGCAGAAAAAGGGGCCATGAGCCTCAAGACACCAGAAGAGGCTAGAGCCTTGGAGTCAAGACCTGTTTTTTGGGTTTAGACAGAGAAGCCTAGCTAGAGAAAAAACCAGGGGTCAGGTCTGCGTAGGTAAAAGGCCCCAACATACTCAAAACAATAGGCAGTGTCCCACTTGCAAGAACATCAACATAATAATTTCCTTCAAGATGTGGCAGGCAAGTATAGGGTGGGACATAAGAACCCCAAAGAAGGCTCCAAGGGCACCCCACGTAAGGCGCAGATTACCAGGAAGATGGTACTGGAGAGGGTGACCTGCTACACCTTCCTAAAATCCAGAAAGACTACATCCACCACGACACCTGCATCCAAGGATTTTGTGACCTTGTCATAGAAGGCCACCAGGTTGGTCTGACAGGACCTACCTCTAATGAACCCATGTTGGTTGCCCCTAAGCATACACGCCCCTGCTTGCCTCTCACAGTTGTGCACCTGGATAATTTTCTCAAAGAGTTTCCCTAGGACCAAGGTAAGACTAAGAGGCCTATAGTTTTCTGGGTCCTCCTTCCTCCCTTTTTTTGAAAATAGGGACCACATTGGCCCTTTTCCCTCTGTCACCTTGCTAGAGCACCACAAGTGCTCATAAAGCTGTGCCAGGGGTCCCACAATGACCTCAGCTAATTCCCTCAGCACTCTGGGATGGAGATCGTCAGGACCTACTGATCTGAACATGTCCAGTCCCACAAGCTGTTCCCCGACTAGGTCCTCTTTGACCCTGGACCTGGCTGTGCCCCTCCTGGGACCATTGAGGATCCCGGTGGGGGGGATGACTTGGTCTCTGCTCAGAAAAATGGAGGCAAAGAAATTGTTAAATTGGTTAGCTTTGTTTTCTGGTAAGACCACCAGATTTGCTAGCATGTCCTGGAGAGGCCCCAACGTTGCCCAGAACCTTCTTTGTAGCCCCTATTTAAAAAAGGAATTCTTGTTGTCCTTGATCCAGGTTGCTAGTCCCAGTTCCATCTCCACCTTGGCCTACCTAACAACCCCCCTATAATCCTGAGCAATAGAGGTATAGTCCTCCCTGGTGATGGCCCTTCCCTTCCATTGGGTGTACGCCTCCTTTTTAGCTTTGAGACATTCCTAGATGATTTTGGTGAGCCATGGGGGCTTTTGAGCACTCTTTCCCACTTTGATCCATGTTCGGATTGCCACCCTTTGGGCTTGGAGGATTGTCTTCTTCAGGAACAACCACTCTTCTTGGAGTCCCAACATCTCAACTCTTTGGGACCTCAGTGCCTCCCTGATGTCCAGAGCTGCTGACTTGCTGCAGACTTTTACCATGCTGTGCTGGATGATGAATTCCAATAGGCAATGATCACTCTTGCCGAGGTGATCAAGCACCCACAGTCCCCTCACCAGGTCATCACTTGTGGCCAGGACCAGGTCTAACAAGGCTTTTCCCCTGGTAGGACTGTGCACCTCCTGGGTTAGATGGAGATCCTGTAACACAGCTAGGCACCTACATGAGTAGTTAGACCTGGCTGACTGCTTTTCCCAGCAGATGTCCGGATAGTTTAGGTCACCCATGATGATCACATCCTTTGACTTAACTGCCTCCGCGAGCTGACCTGAATTTCTGGTCTAGCTCTTCTCCCTGGTTGGGTGGTCTGTAGTAGACCCCTCTCCTCCCTCCCCCAATCCCCTTGTATTCTGACCTAGATCACTTCAGTCTGCCCCTCCTCTGACCCAGTGCTGCTTGTTGAGGACATGAATTGCTCTTTGACAGAGCACCACACCCCTGCCTTTCCTCCCCATTCTATCCCTCCTATACAGCCTACAGCCCTTGATGTTCACCGTCCAGTCACTCGTTGGATCCCACCACAGTTCGGTGAGCCCCACTATGTATGGTTTGTGTTAGCTAGCAGAAGGACAAGTTCCTCCTGCTTGTTCCCCATACCACAAGCATTAACGTATAGGCATTTAAGGCCTCCTGAAGGTGTATGCACTGCCCCCCTAATCCCAGGACTATCTGGGCCCCTGTCTCTTACCTGGGTATTTCTTGTGCTCATCATCAGTCTTGGCTGGGCTGTTCTGGTGGGCAACACTTGGTTTGGTGTTCCGAGGCTCCCTCCGACCTCATCCTCCCCTTCCCCCAGTGAGCCTAATTTAAAGCCCGCTGGTGGAGATCAGCCAGCCTGAAAGAGAACTTTAGGCAACTGGAGGCCAATAACCCTTCTAAATTTAGACTAGAAATTTATGGCAAAAAGTACTGTCCAAAAGAATGTGCGACTACTTAGCAGATGTGATGCAAGAAGAACAAACATGTTTTTCCTGAGAGGAGGGTATACCAGATCCAGTGGCTCATGACAGATGTCATTTTAGATGTGCAAGAAAAGAAAAGAAATATGGTACTAATGAATTTAGACCAGGAAAAAAATTATGATTGGGATGAACATGATTTTATGTTTGAAGTATTGTGGAGGATGGGATCAGATGAATCAAAGTGTTAAACAGTAAAGTGGGAAGTCAAATACTGGTAAATGGTTATTTGATTAAAGCCTTCCCCACACAAACTGGGAAGCTTGTTTGGATGTTTGCTGTTCCCTTACTTTTTGTGTGTGTGATGGAGCTATTGGTACAGAGAATTTGTGATGATAAGATAATAAGCAGTGTGAAGATACCCAGAGGAAGAAAAATTAAATTTATATTATATATGGATGATGTGAACACAATGGCTCAGGACATCACATGAATCAAGAGAGTATTGAAACATACTGAAGACTAAGTGTCAAGGTCAAAATTAAATGATATGAAAAATACATTCATGGGAGTGAGGAATTAAGAGAATTTAGAGAAGTTCAGGCTGCAGTTGATAGACAATGTAATTAAGATCTTAGGAATCTGAATGGACGTCAAAAGGAAAGGAACAAAGACATGGGAGAAATTAGATGCAAGAGTGAGGCAGATTTTAGAGTGATGGGACATTATCTTTCATGGGTCAAGTGGCTTCAGTAAAAACAGTACTCTTCCCAATCATCCTTTATATAAGAGTGGGGTATCCACTGCCACAGCAGCAGATAAAGAAGGTACAGAGAAAGATATGCATTTTTTGACAGGGAAGTAAAAGAGAGAGGCTAGCCAGAATAGAGCTATACAAAGCCAGGGAATTAGGTGGCTGGGGAATACTATATTTGGAAAACTTTGTGTATACTTAGTTTATAAGTATGTTCTGTAAAGAGGCAGTGGAGCAGGTGGGGAAAACTGCATGTTTCTGCTGTTACCTGGCAGGAAAAACATTAAGAAGATGGGGCATTTACAGAGGAGATTGGAAAAATCATGGAGGTGGCAGCCACTGTTCCAGTGTGCAAAGAGGAAGAGTTTCATAAAGGTAAATAAACTAGAAGGAGTAGGATTGGAGTGTTTGAAAGGCCATAAGAAGGTGTTTAATATGATAAGAAAGACAAGATAACACTAGATAGGGATTAGATGGAAAAAACAGATGGCAAATGTGTGGAAAGAAGTGACAGGTAATAGATAGAAAGGAGAACATATAGATATCGTATGGATGATGATATTGAATATTCTTCCTGTGGGGATCATTCAGCATAAATGGGATTTGGTAAGAGCAGCAGCATGCTTAAGAGTGGGATGTGGGGCTGAAGAATCTGTATCACATGTATTTTTGGGATTGCCCTTTTGTGCAAAGGGTATGAGAAGGGGGTACACTATTTTTTTTTTAGGATGATCAATATAAACTGTGACTTAACTTATGAAATGGTTGGGGTAAATACGAAAGGGTGCCTAGACATGTGCTCTGACATGTTCTAGTTAGAATGCTCTAGCACCACAACTTCACATGCATAAGGTTTTAAAATGGCCTCTGAGGCACTTTAGGGCTCATTTGACAAGCTTTAGTTAAAGTGTCCTATGGACATTTTTTAATGCACACAGATTTAATACACATGACACTGCAATGATTTAATTAAAGCAAGTTTCCAGGAACCACTCTAATTAAAATGCCCCCTGAGCATGCGTATGGGCACCCCAAAGGACTGGAGACACAGACTGAGAACCATACTACTTGGTGCAACAGTAGTGATGTGGAAGGTGGGAAACCTACTGTTGTTTAAGGGACTAACTTTCACCAAAAGAGAATGTTTGGAGCTGGCAATATAGGAATTGAAAAACTATATGGATCAAGATGCAGATGAGATAGGGAAGAAGGCGACAGAGAAGAAATGGAGGAAAGAAGAATGTTGGTGTTTCTTCCAAAAGGACTGAGCGACAGAGTGGAAGTTGTTGCTTCCTCCTGGTTTGGAGGTGGTTTGTGAGAGGTTAGTGTGTTAATCATAGAAGTAGGGTCTGAAGGGACCTTGTAGGTCTTCAGGCAGGGGGAAAACTGGGCTCAATTGACCCCAGTCAGGTAGGCATTAAGCCACTTCTTAAAGACCCCCAGGATAAAAGCCAGCACCACTTCTCTTGGAAGTTGGTTCCAGATCCTAGCTGTCCAGCTGTGAAGTAGTTCTTAAGGATGTCTAATCTAAACCTACTCTCCAACTTGTGACCATTATTCCTCATTATCCCAGGGGGCGCTAGCAGAAACAAGGTCTCCCCCAAACCATTCTGGTCCCCCCTAGTGAGTTTATAGATGGTCACAAGGTCCGCCCTCAGCCTTCTCTTGTGAAAGTTGAACAGGTTCAGGTCCTGTAGCCTCTCATTGTAGGGTCTGCCCTGCTGTCCCCAGATCACGCAGGTGGCCCTCCTCTGGACCCTCTCAATGTTGTCCACATCTCTCTTGAAGTGGGGTGCCCAGAACCAGACACAGTACTCCAGCTGTGGCCTGACCAGTGTCACATAGAGGGGGAGGATCACCTCCTTGGCCCTACTTGACATGCACCTGTGGATGCACAATAGGGTCCAGTTAGCCCTGCTGACCGTGGCATCGCATTGTCGGCCCATGTTCATCTTGCAGTCAATGATGACTCCAAGATCTCTTTCTGCCTCTGTGCTCTCAAGAAGGGAGTTTCCCACCTTATAAGTGTGCTTCTGGTTACTACTGCCCAAGTGTAGCACCCTGCACTTGTCAGTATTGAAATGCATCCTGTTTTTATTAGCCCACCCGTGCAACCTATCCAGGTCTTTCATGCAGTCTAACTTACATGCTCACCTCACCCCAAATTTTGGCATCATCAGCAAATTTGAACAAGTTGCTTTTCACCCCGTTGTCCAAATGGCTGATAAAGAAATTGAACCGTGCAGGCCCAAGGACCAATCCGTGGGGGACTCCCCTGTCCACTTCCCCTCCAGGTCGAATATGACCCATCCACCACCACCCTCTGAGTACAACCCTGCAGCCAGTTTGCAATCCATCTGACTGTAGGCATCGATGCCACAGTCACCTAATTTCTTAATGAGGATGGGGTAGGAGACAGTGTGAAAGGCCTTGCTGAAGTCCAGAAAAACTACATCCACGGCAACACCTGCTTGCAAAGCTTTTGTGACCTGATCGTAAAAGGCAATCAGGTTGGTCTGACAAGGCCTGCCCTTAATGAAACTGTGCTGGTTGCCCCTGAGCATCATTCCCGATGCCGGCCCATCACAGATGTGCTCCTTGATGATCTTCTCAAACAGTTTCCCCAGGATTGAGGTAAGACTGATGGGCTTATGGTTGCCAGCGTCCTCCCTCCTCCCTTTCTTAAAGATGGGGACCACATTGGCTATCTTCCAAATCATCTGGCACCTGGCCAGAGCACCATGAGCACTCGTAAAGCCATGCCAAGGGCCCTGCAATAACCCCTGCTAGCTCCCTCAACACCCTGGGGTGGAGAGCATCTGGACCTGCTGATTTGAACACGTCCAGCCCCTCCAGAAGCACTCTAACCTGGTTCTCCTCAATATTAGGTCTTGAGGCGTTCCCCTCGAGTCTCTCTTGAATCACGGTGGGAGAATTCCGGTCTCTGCCCAAGAAAATGAAGGTGAAGAATTTGTTAAAGAGGTCTGCCTTCTCCTCTGGCGCAACCACCAGATTGCCCAGCGTATCTTGCAGGGGCCCCACATTTCCTGGTGCCTTCTTCATCCTCCCTATAATGATGGAAAGGGTATAATAAGAACAAGGTATTGTTCTAAGGGAGATTGTCAGGTTTTGTTTTAATATAGTTTCTTGTAGATGTTTTGTAATAAAATTAAAAAAAATCCCACCAGCATCTTGGCCCTTCAGCTAAATCAAGTATTTTTGGCACCAAGAGGGCAGTGTCAGGAATGGCTTTAGCCCTCCTGGTGCTGACCTAATATTGCAGAACCTCCAGACCTGGTGCTTGTTCCCAATTTAAGGGCCAAAAAAGGTTTCCATCTGCATCTTTGCCTAATATAGGCAATGTGTTTTATAGTCATGTTCAGTGAGGACTGCATTTAATCAACTTCATAGCTGGTTTCCTTTAGTGAGCACACACTGCTTTTGGCAGCAGTTTAATGATAGACAGTGTATTTATTGAGATTTCATTGTACACAGTTATAAGGCAAGTGGCTTTTCCCCCCATGCCAAATGACGGGTGGGGAAAGTTTGTCTTGTATTTGAGTAATTATGGTATATCTTCCACCCTCAGGGACCCATTATAGCCCTTGACTCTGATGTGCCCTAGAGGTGAGGAAATTTGATTAGATGTTGCTCCCAGCCTTTAGGGTTCCAGCGGAACCAAGGATGTATCATTTCACCCCTGAAGCTGGGAACAGCAGTCAGCTGATCAGGCCTCAGGAGAGCATGGGAGGCACATGGCCTGGAAGCCCCATTCAACTGGTGCCTGGCCACACCTGAAATTTAAGGTGCTATGGAAACCAGCCACAAAATTATTGCACGTATTTTGTATAACTTTGAGGCTTATTCGTCATTTTACTGAACCATTAACAGCATTAATTTATGGCTGGGTTACTATTTAGGCCATAATTAACTGGTTCATAATTAAACTGAAGTAAACCCCCATAGTATCATAGTATCTAGGGTCAGAAGGGACCTAGAGCAGGCCATCTAGTCTGACCCCCCGCCAATGGCAGGAACGAATGCAGGGGTCACAGGACTCCAGCCAAGTACCTATCCAATCTACTCTTAAAGATGCCCAAGGTAGGAGCAAGAACAACTTCCCTACGAAGCCGGTTCCATGTCCTAGCCACCCTAACTGTGAAGTAGTGCCTCCTAATGTCCAACCTAAACCTGCTCTCCAGTAACTTGTGACCATTGGTCCTAG
>JAGPOW010003316.1:150460611-150521486 GCA_030014935.1 Caiman crocodilus | reverse complement strand
AGGGTGGCTAGGATGTGGAACCGGCTTCCTAGGGAAGTTGTTCTTGCTCCTACCTTGAGCATCTTTAAGAGTAGATTAGATAGGTACTTGGCTGGGGTCCTGTGACTTCCTGCCATTGGCAGGGGGTCAGACTACATGACCTGCTCTAGGCCCCTTCTGACCCTAGATACTATGAATATCAGCTGGGATCAGGTTTGATAAAAGGACAAAAATAGAAACTTTTCTGTTACAAAGACTGAAACTATGGAAAGATGGTAGACTCCTTTAATGAACAGCAAGCTGGTGAGATTGAGAAAGGAGAACAATTATCATTTTCCAGACAGCTGAGCAGTCTGTAGAAAAAAGGTTTTTAAAGAGATTCAAGAAGCAATCCAAATGCTCAGGAGCAAAGCATCAGGTATTGATAGCATTCCCACTGAATTATTAAAAACAAATGCATAAGTTAAATAGAAAACTTTATGAATTAATTTTCATGATTTGGAAATCTGAAAATATCCCAAAGACATGGAAGGAAACAATCATCCTTAATTTTGAAAAATGGAGGATAAAATGCAGTGTACAAACTATTGTGATGTCTCTTTCACTGAAACATTCGTAGTCCTATTTTTTTATATTTATGTACAAATTTACTGATAATGCAGAGGGGAGAGGAGGATCACAGCAGTGCTTATTCCTGAAAAATAACCCCACTGTGGATAAAATGTTGTCAGTTCAACTAAGAAAAAAGATGGGACTATAATCGGTATGTATAGATATATGAATGTTTCACTTCTCTCTGGAGGAAATATTTAGCTCTAAACACCAATGGATACAGGACAAAACTTCATAAATATGACTACTACAAGGTTCACTATTTTATATGGATGTGAGACCTGGGCATTTACTAAGAAAGAATACGGACAGCTAAATACCAAGTAATGTAGTGAAATTAAATTTGGGACAGGAAGGGAGAGTGATATATGGAAAAGAAGATTTCACAAGGAATTGGAAATGATTTATGAAGAACCACATATAGCACAGAAGCTGGGGGTTTATATATGAGCAGGACAGCTAAGATCACAGGAAGACAAACTAGATAAGGCTCTCTTGGAAGGCCATTCCCATGCATGCCCAACCTTATGGCCAACCAAGGAGAAGATGGAGAAGTAATATTGAGTAAGGTGATAACCACTCACTATGAATTACCCATTACTCATTATGGGAAAAATATGTCCTTGACAGAAGGAAATGGGGGGTGGGGACTGTGAAAGTAGCCAAGGATTTCTACTGCCTACACAGCCAGGGAATAGTAGTATTTATTCATTTCAACTGTACATGTTAGATATTTTACTTCCATGGATTTAGGGCATCAGTGTAAGGATCTCAGGTTTAGGTAGGAGTTAAATCTAGAAGCATATAAATAAATGGACTAATCATCCTTACTCTTGTAAATTCTGTTGAAGTCAGTGAGAATACTTAGGAATAAGTGTGTTTAGAACTGGGCTGAGGAACAGAAACATGGGGCATAAACAAAGGCAGATTTTGTACCACAACAGACCAGATTTTCAAAATAGGTCAGCTTCCATGAAAGCTGCTGAGTCCTTGAGCTTTTTGAAGATCCAGCCCAGCAAGTTCATCAGGATTAGAAAGTCAAAACACTGAGTAAAATGTATGTTTTGACATTAAAGTTTGGAAAATTTTTAAACTGAAATAAGCTTCCTGCTGGAAGGACAGGTGGGGGAAGAAGCATTACTAAAGGTTATGAAAGAGTAGATATGAAATAAAATCATATTAGCTATTTACTGGTTTGATAAAATGTGGGTTGGTAAAAATGCAGTTTAACATGATTTAGTTTCTGACTTCTTCTCCCATTTTATTTTAAACTACTAGATTTCATTTTACTGCTGGAGGAGGGTCAAAGTGTACTAAAGAATACCAGAAAGAAATATTGTCCAGACCATAAGTACTGTAGAAATTAGCTACTGTTTATAGCCAGTGTGGAGCAGATCTGACTATTTATTTTCTAAGTGAATAGATGCCAATTTGAAGAATAGAGTATATTCCCTTTTTAAGTTTAGATGTGGAAATATTAAAAGACGAGGAAAAATGCCAAGAGAATTTGAATCTGAAGAATGCTCCCCATGGTCAGAATAACAGGAAGATTCAACACGGAAGTGACTTAAACACGCCTCACTCTAGTTTTTACCCATAAATGACATGTGTCTCTGTAGACACCTGAATCCTATTCTGAGTCACTACCCACCATGCACTGTGCTGGTGTCCTCAGGACCCTGCTGAAGACTGGATCTCATATTGAAGGTGGGATTCATACTTCTCAAAGAATTTTGCACTGTTGCAAAACATTTATTTTAGTATTATATTAGTAGCAAAAACTTTGCCCAACCATACTCTAGTTCTTGAAAGGCCCTTTGACCAAATCCCCTACAGATGAGTGTCATACATCAGCATTCCACAATGGATGCAATATCATCAGAATAATGAATGCTGGTGCATGAATAAGGACATACTAAGGTAACAGGGTGAATTTCAGCTCTACACAGGGTCTGCACAAAGACTGTGAATTAGTTAAGCCTCACATAAACCTTCATATCACAACACTATACGCTCCATATAGGTGAATTGCTGCAGCCTTCTGTAGTCCGATGGAACTTTAGGATCTCAGCACAGATCACAGAGCAGTAAAGCCAGATGTAGGTGGTAAGTGATGAATAGGCCTGGAATGTTATCAGTAATATTTGGGTGCTCTTTGTAGTGACTATTGGAACAGTCAGAAATAACTAAAGTAGATTATATTCCTTTGTAGATCACTTTGAAGTGGAACTGGGTAATACCTTCTAAAAAGTGTCCTGAACTATATCACACTAAATATTGGTACTGTGATGTAGGATGTTAACTTCACCCATGTAGTTCCTAGGTAAAGTCAGATTGGATTCCCGAATCATTGTTACTGACAAGTGTTTGGTGGAATCTCTTTCTTATAACAATGAGTAATCTATTGGGTTTTGTATATTTATAAGGAGTATACCAGCATCAACACTATAGCTCATGATTATTTATTATACAGTTATTACTGTGGAGATTTTGGAGATCATCTTATCACATGAGAAACATTTCCATGCACTGGTCATTTGGTAAAAAATTAGAAAAATGTATTCCTAGAACTACAAGCAGGGGTATTTATTACACATATTAGCCATACACATCCCACATGTTCAGGTGGTTTGAAAAATTTTAGTTCTGGGTCTTGCTCCCAAGAAGGAAATAGGAATTTACTACTCAATAAAGCAGGAACAGGAACAGGTATATAGGGTCTTACACTACCCTACATCAACCACTGATACAAAGGGCTGGAAGGGACCTTAAGAGATCATCTAATTCAACCTGTTGCACTGAGGCAGGATCAAACCTATGGCTAATTTTTAAAAGCCTTCAATGAAGGAGTCTACAGTGTCCCTAGAAGCCTGCTATACTGCTTTACTTCTAACAAGAAAGTTTCTTGTAACTCCTAATTTCCATCCTAAATCATTTTTGCTGCAAATTAAATTGATTTTTCCTTGTTCTTCCTCAGCATCCTCTTTATAACAACCTGTTACTTATTGAAGACTCTTCTTATGTACTCCCTCAGCCTTATTTTTTCTAAACTAGATAAACCCTATTCCTTCAACTCTTCTTGCTAGACCATATTATCTATCCTATCAATCATTCTTCTTCTCCTCTGAACACTCTTCAATTCATCCACATCTTTCTTAAACTGTGCGCCCCAAAATAAACACAATATTATTTCAGCTGACACCTCACTACTGCCGAGTAAAGCCAAATAATTACCTTCTGTGCCTTACAATCACTGCTCCTATTAATATGTCCCAGATGATATTTGCTTTTTGCAAAAGCATCGCAGTGATGAGTCATACTTAGTTTGTCATTCACTGTAAATGCCCTGCTGTATTGCTACCTAGACAGTTATTATAACTGCTCTGCTGTATTGCTACCTAGATAATTATTTAAGTTTGTGACAAACTTATAGAAGGCATGATACTGAATGACAGCCAGTGTGACTGCCATGGGCAGGTCTTGTCTGACCAACCTCATTTCTTTCTATGATCAGGTGACTTGTCATCTGGATGAGAGAAAAGCAGTTGACATCATATACCTCAACTTCCAGAAAGCCTTTGACCTGGTATCCCACGAGGTACTGATCAGAAAACTGGAAGATACTGGGCTCAACTGTGGGACTGTCAATTGGGTGCAAAACTGGTTGTGGGTTAGGATGCAGGGAGTCCAAATGAATGGATTGGTGTTAACCTGGCGAGATGTGGGCAGTGGTGTACCCCAGGGGTTGGTACTTGGCCCAGTACTATTCAACATCTTTATCAACAACCTGGATGAGGGGGGTGAAAATCCCTGTCACAGGCAGGGCCCTACAGGAGGGCCATGATCTCCTCAAGGCCCCCACCCTGTGCCAAGTCAGCCCAAGGGCACCCTCAGATTCTTTCCTGTCACATCTTTGGTGTTCCAATGTATTAGGGAGGCTGCCTCACGTCTCCTTGGACACAGTTACTTCTGGCCCTGTGAACTCCTGGACTCTTTGTGGGTCTCACTCTACTATGGGTGCTTCAGGGGCACTCTAGCCTTAAGGGCTATGCATGGCTCCAACCACCCTTTTCACCACACCCCAAGCCTCGCAGCTGGAATAGACGTTGTTCGGTCTCTCTTTGTCTCCACTCTCTCTCTGGCATTCGGGCTTTCAACAGCCCTGTCTCTCTCTCTCTCTCTTCCCACGCCCTCTCTCAGGGCCTTCTCAGTAAAGCCACCCTCTCTTGAGGCTCTTCTACAATGCCACCCTGGGACTTTTCAGCAATGCCCCCTTCTCTGGGGCTCACCAGTAAAGCTGCCCCCCTCTCTGGGGCTCACCACACCCACTCTGGGACTTCTCAGCAATGCCCCCTCTCTGGGGCTGGGGTCTATGCACCCCCAATGCTGCACCCTTGCTGGCGCTGGGGTTCTCACACTACTGTGGGTCCCCTATGAGGCTTTCTCCAACCCCTAATAGCCTCACCCAAACCACCGGCATAACAAATAGCAACACAAACTCGAGCCTCTTGGCTATAACTTAAACATAAGCCACCCAGCTATAATCAGACTTTAGTCTACTGGGTTCTTCATCCCACAGCAGTGTCATGTGCTGCTCAGGCTTCTCCTCACTTCTGCAACAGAGAGCTCCTTCCTCCTGGTCTGCTGGCAGGGAACTGCCTCTGGCCTCAGCCCCTAGGGTTTATAAGGGTCAGGCCCTGTCTCTTACAGTCAGCTGACCGCAGCAGGTGTGGGTCACTTGCTGTGGGTGGCCCTGGCCACCAACAGCTGGGCTCCTTATTCACTCCTAGGGCTCTCTCTCTAGCAGTTTCCCCTCTTTAGGAGCAGGGCACCTCAGTGCCCTGCAACAATCCCATTGGCCAAGCTGGTGGACAACACCACGATACTGGGTTGTGTGGACACACCCACAGATAGGTTGCAGATACAAGCAGACCTAGACAGGCTGGCAGGTTGGTCAAAATGGAACCAGATGAGGTTCAATGTAGAGAAATGCGAAGTGCTGCATCTGAGAAGGAAGAACCCCCAGCACACCTACAGGCTGGGCATTGCTAACCTGACCAGCTCTACAAATGAAAGGGATCTGGGGGTAACAATAGATCACAGTATGAATATGAGCCAGCAATGTGACACAGTAACTGCTAGGTCCAATAAAATTCTGGCATGCATCAATCAATGCATCTCCAATAAAACCAAAGAAGTGATTCTGCCGCTTTCCTCAACATTGGTGCAGCCGCAGCTGGAGTATTGCATCCAGTTCTGGGTGACACACTTCAACAAGGATATGCTAAAGCTTGAGATGGTCCAGAGATGGGCCTCCCATATGATCAGAGTCTTGCATGGCAAGCCATATGAGGAGAGACTGAGGGATCTCAGACTCTTCAGCCTTAAGAAAAGAAGGTTGAAAGGACACCTAATTGTGGCTTACTGCTATATCAGAGATGTACATCAGAGGCTCAGTGAGCAACTGTTCACCAGGGTGCCCTGGGGGAAAACTAGAAACAATGGCAAAAAACTCCTGGAAAATAGTTTCAGGCTGAACATTAGGACAAATTTCTTCACAACTAGGGTGTCCACACTATGGGACAAGCTCCCCCCAGCGGTGGTGCAATCACCCAGGTTGGAGGTCTTCAAAAGACCATCACCTGGTTGGTGTCACCTGACCCCAGATGTCTTTCCTGCTCATGGAGGGGGCTGGACCCGATGATCGTTTGGGGTCTCTTCCAGCCCTATGATTCCCCAGTTTGTATTTTATGCATTTGCTTTCTCCTTCCTAAGTAGAGAACTTTGCATTCAACTTTATGAAATTTCATCTTGTTCACTTCTTCACACCCGTGACAGGTCCATGTGGAATGCCTCTTGAAATGCTTCTTCAGTTTGATAATGAACCATTGGCTCATGTGGTTGTGAACTCATCTTACAGTGTAACATATTTCCCCTGTTTGTTACAACATGTGTAGCATCATGTGTAACACAAGTTACATCATATGTTATAAATTTCCCCAGTTTGCTTATAAGAATGTCATCCAGAACAGCATCAAAGACTTCACTGAAGTTAAGTTTATCCTACCTACTACATACTTCTTATTGACTCAGCTAATTATCTGGTTGAAGAAATAAATTTACTTGGGTTGATGTTATTTGTTCTTGACAAACTCATGTTGCCAGTATTTAATCACTTGATTATCCTCTGGGTACGTATACAGTAATTGTTTAAACAATTACTCCAGTTTCTTTCCATTGATTGAGGTCTTTCTTTTTTCCTGTGAAGCATTAGTTTTCCTAGCAGGTTAAGATTTGCAAATGTGGAAAGAATGAAATATGACAAATTGTTTGTTTGTTCCTCATAATTACAAGTTCTTGAGCAGTTCATTCAAAAGGCTCATGCTTGAATGGTAAAGCTGTTTGGGGAACTGATCTGTGCTATACAAGGTCTTGTCCATCTGCTGACTGGTGGACAAGCATGATCTGGATCCAGGTGAACCAGGAGCAAAAGGGCTGACGAAAGGCAGTGTGCATTTGGGACCACAAGTCCCACAGACAGCTATTAGAGTCTTCTTTCATTTTCTCTTCAGGAGGGAAACCTGTTGTTTTGAAATGAGTAGATGTTAATCATGTGAGGTAAGAACAACATATAAGCAAATTCTTGAAACTATTTGGGACAGGGAGGCTCAGACAGATTCGCTCTCTCTCTCTCTTTCTCTCTCTCACACACACCTTTTTTCTATAGTGTAGTCTACTTCAGAAAATTTGACATACTCCTAATGCAAAAAAATGAGGCACTTTTGAAATCTTCCAAAGAGCTATGGACAGAAGTGAGGACTCACAAGGACCGCTTGTCTTTTTTTCAGAAATGACAGGTGGGGAAAAACTCCCATAGAGGCAAAGGGAAGAAAGAACTTTGCATGATCCCTTATCAGCTCATAAGAAATCATCAATCAGAAGTCAATACAAAATCATGATTGATTAAAGGCAATTATATAAAAAACAATTGGAGCACCATGTCTTGGTTTAACATACCATTTTTGGCAACTGCCTTACAACATTACTAAAAAGTTTCATTCCATTTACTTAGCAAGGCAAAACAAAACTACACAACATTTGGTCAACCTTTGCTTAAACACCTCTAATGAAGGCAATTCCAAAAATTACTTGGGCAACCTGTTCAAATGCTTTGCTTTGCTGCCCTGTTACTGAGGAGAAAAAAAAAAGCAGCAATACATTTACATGGAAACTAGCGCTGTGTGAAGCTTTGGTCCCTGATTTGATTTAGCAGAGATTTGGCCTGATTCAGTAGCTGAATCTCCAAATCTGAATCAAATCAAGAGACTCTTTAATCTCTCCAAATTGAAACGGAACCCTTCAAACCAATTTGGAGAGATTTGGAAAGATTCGTTGACACAGATTTAAATGGTTTTTTCGACACACCTCAAGGTACCAGGCGGCTCGTGAATCCTATGATGGTGGGGCGGATGGAGCATCTCACAAGAGCATAGGAGTCTCCCCAGCATGCCCAGCAGCAGAACTGAAAGTGGACCAGAAGCACTTCCAGTCCACTTCTGGGTCCACTGGGGAGTGCGCTGCTCCCCACTCTCCAGCGCCTTGCTTCCCGCACCCTGGCTTGGAGACTGGTGCTTCCTGGGTCTGGGGGGGCACACAGGGTCCCCCCTGTGGCTGAAACACCTCCCCCCTGTGCACTCAGCAGTGGACCCAGAAGTAGACCAGAAGTACTTCTGGTCCACTTCTGGATTCACTGCCGAGCTGGTGGGACCCCCCATGCTGCTGTAGGGTGTTCCATCCGCCCCATCATTGCATAATTCACGAGCCATGCCTGGTACCTCAAGGTATGTAGAAAAAAACATTTAAAGCTGTGTCTGTGGCCAAATTGCTGATTCTCTGAATCAGCATCAAATCTTTAGATTTGGATTTGGCTGAATCAAATCAGGGACAGTGATCTGAATCAATGAATCAAATCGCAGCTCCCAATTTGGACTGAATCCAAACTGAATATGGCCCATTTCATACACCACTAATGGAAACTATATTCTTAATAACATTAAATGAAATACTGTATATTTATTTAATTAAGACATAAACTAAAATGGGATCACGTACTGACATTTTTAAAGTGTTAAAATCACATATTAATATTGCAAAATGATGTATAAAACAAAGTTTTCAGGGATATTTCAGAAAATGCTTGTAGGAAATAGAATAAAAACATCTACAACCACTTACTAATTATAGGGTTATATGTATTTGTTTGCTTTTTTCCTTCTATTTTTCTGTTCTATCATTCTCTTCTTTCTCTCCTCCAAGGCATGTACAGTGGTACCTCTGTACTCGACTGGTTTGAAACTCATTGAATTTGGTACTCGACGCATTTCGACACGAAACTTCTGTCCTGGTACTTGTCGTTTGCTTGGTACTCGAAGCGCAAGCGGGAACTCGTCGGTGTCACTTGCCTCGTGACTCGCTATCCTTTCCCTTCAAAGCGGGGCCTCCCTGCTCCTGCGCACCTTTTGATGTGGAGACCAGCGGGACTGGAGGGGAGGGGGGGGTCTCATTTTCTGCTGCAAGTGCCATGGGGATATTTAGAGTGGAAAAAAGCCGCGCAAGAAACAACCCCTGGGCTGCTCCCAAGCCACACTCTGCTGCAAGCCCGCAGTTCTCCCATGGGGGCCCGGGGAGGTTTGCTTTGCTGGGCAGGTGCTCCGCGTTGGACACACCCGTGGGGCCGCCCTGCCCGCGGCACTGACTCCCTCCGGGCCGGGCGGTGCCCAGGTCACCGTAGCAGCCGGGGTCACTCCTCGAGCAGTGCGGCAGCTGCTCGGGACCTCCGCGATAATTCTCCCCACGCTTGCGACCCCCCCCGCACCGGCAGCCAATGGAAGGAGCCTCGGCAGGGGCACCGCGCAGCCCCCTGGGGCTCTTTGAAATCCCATCGAGATCCCGGCGCCAGGCGGCTCCGACGTCAGCGCGTCCCCCCGTGACTCGGTGCTGCACGAGGACAGCAACAAGTACCAACCCCTGGACGTGCACCAGGTACATGCTGCCCCAGTCCCCTCCCGACCCGGCCTGGCAGGCTCCAGCCGCACACTCACGGGTGCCATCTGCCTTGTCTATCTTTTTACATATTGCCTTAAAAATGTGCATTCTTTGGTTTGGGAATGCATTAAATTTATTTACATTATTCCTTATGGGAAACATTTGTTTGGTACACATCGTGTTTGGTACTCGTCGCGCCTCCCGGAACCAATTAACGATGAGTACCGAGGTACCACTGTATAGAGATTTAGAAGAGGCCATTATAAATAATTTTCAGATTCAACAACTATACATATATCATCATGCTTTAATTTGTTATTTACTTACTATTCCTTCAAAGAATAAGCCATGTGACAGCATAATCTGCCATGCAGCAATTTGCTTTTCTTTTCAGAGTTGGTTTTGCTAGTTTCAAATCCTAGCCATGGTTCTGCTATCATTTGATGGATACAGGTGGTCAAATAGTTGTCTCCAGTTTACAGGAAGTTCCATTTTTTTAAATTGGTCTCAATCTCATTCTGAAGCTCTTGGGGCCTCTCTGAAGCCCCTGAGTGAAATGGACTCTCTTTATAATTTCTCTAACTGTAGCCCTGATATGGACCAGAATATTAATTTCACTGGACAACTGCAGTGGGCTCCCAGGATTCCAGGGCAAACCTGCTAGGAATCCAGGCAGAGTTCCATTCAAATGTTAAATTAAACAGATCAGACTTCATGAATCAGCAGGACCAACCCTGCCAACAGTGCTTTGCAACAGAAGAACTTCTCTATCAAAAAACAAGTGAAAACTAAAAAGCTGGCATTTTCCAAGACTGCCTGGAGTCTAATGAAGGACACCTTTAGTCTAGAAAAGGTTGAGAACCCCTGGATTAGACAAACAAAAACAAAGACAGAGAAACAGTGTGTGTTTTAATGGACTGGGATTTTGCAATATTTAAGATGATAACCACTTACCACTCTAGTGCATTTCTGAGAAACCAGGAACTGCAATTTACAAAAAAGAACAAAACATATCAAGAGGGAATAAGAGCTTCCCCTTGTCAACTGGTTATCAGTGAAAAGAAAAATGAAGAGTGAATATTAAGAAAAGAAAAAGAGACTAGCAGTGCTGTAATTTAAATTAAAACCACTAAAAATGCTGTGATCTAGTTTTGCTCCCTGAAATAAAATATTTTTTCATCTCAAGCTGTCACCAAGTTTGTATACCATAAGGAATAAAATAAATCAAGGCAAACCCCAGATTAGAAACTGGAGAGTTTGATTGAAATATTAATTTCATAACTTCAGTAGTTTAAGGAATGTGAGTTAGCTCTCCAATAATGACAATTGCTCACATCTTCTTTTTAGTTGGTAGGTATTTCTATGGTCCCTAAAGAGTATTCAAACAGCACTTGAAAAATCCTGGAGATAAAGCCAAAACAGTTCTATACAAAGTACTAACAGAACATTTGCAAATTTAAGTGATTTTGTGGCCCCAATTAGGAAACTATTAAGACTGTTTAAGAGCAACACGTTTCAAAATGACATAATCATATGCTTGAGCTTCTTAAACATCTAACTTGACTTATATTAATGCAACTACATGCACATGTAATTGTATACAAAAGGGGTTTAACAACTGCTTCATTTATTTACTACTACTAGCATTCTTGCTGAAGAAAGTATTGACTTGATTTCTGCTGATAATTGAAGTGGAACTGTAAGGAAATAGAAAGCAATGGGCTTTTACAAGCATTACTCCATGCAAATGAATAATCATAACACACACACACAAAAGGAGGAAATATATTAACCTTATTCCTGGCTATTCAAACAAAATAATCAATGACATGAAAAGTGTCCTATTATTCACATGACAGTACCTAGCAATATAAATGACCACCACCTCCTTCCCCCACTCCCGCATCCCTACAAAATCAGGAAGCAAGAGAGATGAAGATATATTTATAGATCATGTGTTATTCAACATGTTTAGCTGCACTGTTACATATCAATATTGTATTTTATTTATCATTGTTACAGTTGTTATGTAGGACAGGCAACAACCTCTCAGGTCATCCTGGACATCCCCCCTGTACTTGCCAGCAACTATTTACTCCAAGATTTCTAACCTTCATCCATTCCACCTCCCCCCCCACATGACAGTCATAGTGCAAACACCAGAGATAAGATGCAGAGTGCTGCTGGCCCTTTAGTTATGCTGTTGGCAACATCAATTCCCTGCCACTGCACTGACATAAAAATAATGGAATAACATATGTTCAAAGGGTCCTAGGATGAGAACCACACTACAGACAAAGGTAAAATCTGATGCCAAGGGCAGTGCTTTCTGACCCCATATCTGGCATTTGGCTTAACCTTAGCAGAAGAGTAAGATCCTCCAGCCAGGAAACTGAGATGTTTCTAAGTGTCATCAGGAGCACTGGGGCACCCCAGTAAAATTTTCCTTCCTTAGCTGGGGCCAATATCTAAGGCTTCAGAGTGAGGGAATGGCATCATTCACTAGGAATACAGTTTAGAAAATGCTGGTTCATGTAACTGTATTTTACTAAACAAGCCAAAAAGTAATATGCTAATAGCTTTGAATGCCCTGAGTCCCAATATTACAATTTGTTTCAGTGAGAGAAGCACTGTTGATTCAAGGGCTGAAAATGAATAAAACTAATAGTAACAGGCATTCGGGTAAGTTGGCATGAATCATTTTCAGTGTGCCTCCTCTAAGTGATACAAATTATTTCTATCATTAGAAAGTCTGTCACACACAGACATAAGCTCAGGTTAATATTCATAAGACCGTATATGCAAAATGTGTACCCATGTGTCTGTCGTAAAAGCAAACCCCTTCAATGTCAGGCACTTATCCCACTATTAGGTAGTTGTTGTGCATAACAGTTGCACACTTTACAAGGACAAATCAACTCTAGGCAGTGTTATGTGGGACTATTTCAACTTTGAGAGGTTTTGCATATAAATTTGGCAGGAAAAACTTCTTCCTTTCATTTCAGAATTACACACTTGTGTTTTGAAGTGACATCTGGACCTTTTAGCTGAAGGCAAGAATATTTAACCAATATGACAGTATTCTGGGCATCAGTACTGCTAGTTTAAACAGGAAAAAGGCTTAACGGATGCAGAAGATGGGATTTAAAATATAATTCTAAAAGGTGCATTTGATGACCTGTTGTGAGAGAGGAATCTTAGTCAGTAGCCTTTCCAGAGTGAGAAATCCCAGACAGTGGCAAGAAAAGCAAGCCCACATTGTGCCTCTGCGGAATAAAGAACTAAGGAGTGTTTGTGGTAAACTAGTCTAAAAGAGCACTCTGTGTCTTTTCTGACTGCAGATAAAATGATGGAACCAGATGTATCTCATGGGCCACTCACTAGAGAAAACTAGTTATGAACCTTCCTTGGATCAACAGGAAAGAAGCCTAAGGCTAAAGTGTAACTGATCTTCTAACAGAGAAGCCCCTTTAATGTTTTATATAAATAAAAACATGGAAAGAAACTTTTTTAATTTCACAACACCATGTTGTGTTCATTTTTTTTAAAACTGATTCTATGATTGTTGCTATGCATTAAAGTGAATGGTGGATTATTTTCTGAAGGCTATAATTTAAATCAACAGTTGAATCTACTCTTGAGTGTAACATTTTTCTGCTGAGATCACAAAGTAGTCAGGCTGGCACTGAATATTTCTCCCACTGAAGGACAATTTAATATTTTAAAATTAATTTTAATGCTCCCAAATAATGTAAAATTGTCTTTTTTCTCCAGTATCTCTGTGCATGTAAAAGATGTATTCTGTCAATCTGTCAAACTGCTTTTAAAACCAATTCCTATCACGGACACATTGGACTCTTTTCATTTCTTTTTGCTGATAAATGAAATAATAAATCTTCTCAGTATTATGACTTATAAATTGAACACACTTCTCAGGAGTAGACACTGAACTGTGGCTAAAAAATATAGATCACAAAATATTTAATCAAAAAGATACACAAATTCATCTTTTACATGATTGTGGGACTTGAGTCTAACTCAAGGGAGGAGTATCAACATGCAAAAGAAAGTACATAGTTCAAAAGCCCATGTTTTCAATTTGCAGCCACATGGTTTAAATTATCCATGTATGTATTAAGAGCGCTAAATGGGCAGCTTAATTTAGGGGAAAGGGTCACTCAAGTTGAGAAAAATTATGTTTAATCCCTTAACTAGCTGCAAGTTAATTGTGCTGTTAAAAATTATACTGAATGTTTTTACACTGTGTATGTTAAAATACAGCAAATAGTAGTTAGGTGTTTGGGGGGCTATGTTCTCATTTTATTTCTAATCTGTCCATCATAAACAACTATGGAAAATTGTTATGGGCTTAGCTGAGGAGCACAACAATCCTACGATTGACTAGATTGAATCAAAGATTTTCCCCTTATTTGCGCATTGCATGTTAGGGTCCTCTAATTTCATTGGGTGCATCTACATCAGACATTTACTGAGCATTGACTAATTAAGATGGAGTATACTGATTTAAAACTGATAGTAAATACAAGTAGTATCCTGCTGTGTAAAAAAACTCCAGAGCAGCACATAGTAGACACTGCCTGGCTGCCTGGGACACGAGGGTGCTTCAGTGAGGGGCCTGCCTACTGGCTAGCCCCCTCACTGAAGCTCTCTTGTGCCCCAGCCAGGCTGTCCACAGCACATTCAGCTGTGGGGAGCAGCCTCAGGCTGGCAGGTGACCTCCAGGGGCTCCTGCCAGCTGGGGCTGCTCCACCCCAGGTGCACATGCTACACCTGAATAAACTGTGGAGCTTATTGCTCTGTAGGGGATGGTGTACCTGGAGCAATAAGTTGCGCAGTTTATTTAGGTACCGTAATTACATGTGTAAATGTGCCCACCGCCACTCAATGAGTTGTGTGATTTCAACTGAAACCAAAAAGATGGAATGTAGGCTGCTTATTTTACTCCATGCCAAGGTTCATGTCTATTTGATCTTTGAATATTGTATGCAATCATGGTGAAATTTGCTAGATCAGGAACAGGTGCGTGTAGGTGGGAGAAGAAAATGGACAGTGAGACCCAAAAGAGCAGGAGACAAAGTATATAAAAGAACAACCCTAAATAGTCAGGGTGCAGGAAATTTCCTATTTTTTGAAGATATTTATAAATATGGGAAAGAACAATTGCTTCAGCAAAAAGTAAATTTATCTAAAATTTCACATTTTTTCTGTCTTTCCAAATTGTCTACAACTAGATCGTGACAGATCATGATGTAAAATTCCTCAGATCTCAGTCCCATTATCTGACCATCTGCCAGGGCTTTTAGTGGGGATGCAAGAATGGCAACCATCATTGCCACTGCTCAGGGTGCAAACCTTTCTAGTTAGACCTCTAAGCCAGTGCCCTGTATGGAACCTTAATTAGGGAACCGAAAAAAAAAGAGAAAGAGAGACACCTAGATTTCCTAGATAGTTCCGAAAACCTTAGGCTGCCTGTACCCATGCTCCAATGCATTCTAATTAGAACACGTCAGAGCGGACTTAATTACTCGGGTCTGTTCCACATTCTAATTAGAATGCTGTAGTATTGCAGCAGCATCACATGTATTAAGCACTCCCACCCCCACATTTCAAAATGGCTATGGGGTGCTCAACTAAAGCTCTGTGTCCACCCTGCTTCCCCTGAGCAACCTTAGAGATCAAGAACAACATTTTGATTTGCACCCAGAAAGGAAGTGGAACCAGTACAGAGTACATGTCATGGGCTTATTAAACACCATGCAAACCAACCCAAATCAAATGAAGACCCCTACAAAGCTCATGCATAACATAGATGTGGGAAGCTCTTATATTCTGCCTCGTACAAGTTGCCTTTACTAAATACAGACTTGAAGCATGTTTGTGGCACAGGGAAGATTGTACACCTGTTGGTTAGTCAGTCTCTGCCTTTTGGAAAAATTAAGTGTTTTTGCCTGAAGTATTGACCCTTCATGGATTTCAAATTAAATGAATAAAATGGAAAATATGTGTGATGTCTGTGGTAATCATGTGGCATTGCACCTAGAAAAGTCAAATGCTATGAACCATATTAATCGTAGGCATAAATTCACTTCAGTTACAGAAGATACGCACAGCAGGAATTTTGTCCTTTATGGTACAACTTCTGCTTTAAGCCAAATGCTGCATTAAAATCAAACCTTGCAAAACGCAACAAGGAGACAAACCTGGATTTATATTAGGTTAAAGAAAGAAGGGCTGAGAGGAAATCCAGAGTCTAGTAAAATAAACTAAAAAGAAAGTTCAAGCTGGGTGAATTTTGAATTTGCAAATTAAAAATAGTTTTAAAGGCTTGATTTATATTTTCTCCTATATTCTCCTATATTCTAGTTCCATCTTATAACTTTAGTTGAAGCCAATCTGAATTTCCCAGCCAGAAATGGTGGGTTCTGTCTCTAGCTGGAATTGAAAACACCACTTATATTTAACAAGAGGAAATAAAGCCACTAAATCTGATTTTATTTTGAGCATCTGGCATAGAAAACATTCTTGGGACTAGCAGTGTCTTCACCCCTCAAACAGTCTCTTAATATATCCAGCTGCCTCACTCAAAAGGATTATCTTGTTATGACTAGACAACCAGAGTGAAAATAGTTATCAAACAACAATGATTCAATGAGTATGATCCCCCCAGAAATTTTCTAAAGCTCTGGGTTTGAAACTTAGAGATCAGTAGGTTGCTAAATAGCTTGATGCATCTGATATTGAAGCTGAAAGATTTCAATAAGAGTTCAAATGTTTCTATTGTGTTTGTTGAATCAATACAGAAACCCAATTCATGGAGTGGGATGTCTACACTCAGACATTTAAATTGTCCTTTACATACATTTCAGGTGATGGTGGAGTGAGTTGGGTACCTTGATTTTCACGGTTTGATAGGAAGGCTCAAGAATGTCCTGTATTGGAAATAACACAGTAGGAGCTGCAAGTGAGAAAAAACAGTCAAATCTCCAGAAATCAGACCAGAATATTTACCTCAGAAGAAGCTCAGATTCTCTTTTTAGTATTTGCTTAAAACGATGACAACAGCAAGCTGTAAATCTGCTTGTCCCCATCCAAATTAGTAGGCTACAAAAACTCAAGTGATGGTAACCCAGGAATTTTGGAGGGGAAAAAAAGTTGGCAAAATATTAAAGCTTATCATAAACCCTTTTAGCAAAGACTCCTCAATTCCACCCCCTACTTCTACCTGGTTTATAAACAATTACATTTCAGTAAAAGATTTATAAAGCCTTTATGATTTAATCGGTAATGCTAGTACCTAAGAAAGTAATATTGGACTCTGCTATATAGAAGGGATGCCTGAAAGAAAGAAATGTGTTATTAATTTTTTGTATACCTCATCAAAGGCTCAGCACTTTTACTTGTGGTGAGCATGACTCACTGTTCTTTGTTACCACTGTCTAGCCTCTAAACCTATTCCTTCTTATGTTTCTTTTCTTAAGGTAAATATAATCAGATTTTTAATAATATACCATTTTTTTTCAAAAACCACATTAATTCTACATTAATTAATTAACACAGGAATTTAGAATGAATACATTATGGACCTAAAATGATAAGAAACACACAAATGCAATATACTTAGAATTTTTCATGACTAGACCACCAAACATTTCACAAAGGAGGCTTAGCCTCATCTCACAAACTGAAATAGCTCTTGTTACACAATTAATTCTGTAGTAGGATTAGATCTCTTGACCATCTTCTTCCCTATCCTCCCCACTGCATCATCTCACCTTTTTATCAAACACCTAGGCTAGCAACAGACATTCAAAATGCCTGAGCCTGAATTGATTCAATCTTTGAAGGTTAGTCTAACCTGGCTAGGCTAAATCACTTTGTAACTGCACAAACATCCCCTTTGGACTGAAAAAATGCCAGCACATGCCTGCAGCGGCCCAGGCTAGAAGCTAGGGGTGTTAAAGCAGCCCTCCCTTTCCTTCTACAGGGCTGAGATGAGGGAGTCATGGCCAGACCCTGGCAAGATGCTGTGATTTGGGAGTGGTCCCCTTCCCCTCCTTGATAACAGAGCATTTATCAGCTCTGTTATCAGCATTTAGAACCTCATAGAAAATACTGTTTTCTCATTTTCTAATGAGAAAACAAAGTGTCTCTCATTAGTTCAAGCTGTTCTTAAACAGCTTTTTCCAAAGGAAGGAATGCAGGGACATTACCAGCTGAATTGTTGATTAGCTTCAAAAAGCCCTAAGTGGACACAGTCCTTCCTATCTGCCTTACATAGCATTAGTTAGCACACCACATGCTGGCTATGGTCCCTGCTGTGGGAGAAAGGGATCTCTGCTTAAGCAGTGAATGGTGAGAGGGGAGGAAGGGAGAATAGGGAAGCCAAAAGATCCTGCTGTGTCTTCAAGTCCGTGCCAGAGCTGCAGTCAGGGAGCAGAGGGAAGGGGTCAGCTCTGCTGTGGAGCAGAAAGATCCACCCAGCCCAGATAGCATGCCAGGATGCTGGGGGACTCTGATTTAACTTAAACCAGCAAGGGGTCTGGGACAGACATTGCATAAACCAGTTTGACCCAAATCAGTTAAGTCTGTAATGTCTGTCCCTAGCCCTACTCTTTACTGTTTACCTTAACAACTAAAGCCAATCACTTCAGCAAGAACATAGATAGACTTTCTCCTCAAAACTGGATCAAAACACATTCCTGAGAAAGATAGCTTGCCATCATTATCTATGTAAATGGTTTGTATTAGAGGATGACAGTGCTGCAGTGTCTACACTCTTCTTGAAACATAGACATTAAGGTTAGGGACAGATATTTTAAAAACCTGAGCCTGAATTGATTCAACCTTTTGAGGTTAGTCTAACTTGCAGAGATTGAACTGGTTTGCAAGCAGATAAATGTTCTCTTTTTATTCCAGAAATACAGGGACATGCCTGTAGTGGCTCAAACCAGAAGCCTAGGGGCACTAGCGCAGCTCTTCTCTTCCACAGGTAAGCTGAGCTGAGGAGGGATATAGCCAGGCCCCAGCCAGCCTAAGCAAGACTGAGGAGGAGTTTAAACCAGGACCTTTGCCTGCAGGGTTCCAAGGGTGGGGGAAGAGTGAGTGTGACCAGACCTCTGTGATGGTGGAGGAGGAACGAAAAGCTGTGCCACCCCAGCGGCTCCCTGATAACCAGGAGCAATCCAGGAACACAGCCATGCCTAGCCCAAGAGGGGGGACTCTTCCTCCACCCTCCCACTAATTCAGGGCAGGGAGGAGGGGCTTTGTGCAGGGCTGCCAAGTCTCAGAGGGGAGCTCTTCCCTCTGCTTCCCCAAATTTCCCTACCCACAGGACAGGGAGGGGGACTCTGTGCAGGGCTGTCCAGACCCTAGGGGGGCTCTTACCCATCCTTCTCCTCTCCCTTCCCCACCCCACCCCACACAGGGCAGAAAGGGAGGCACTGTGCAGGGATGTCTGGCCTCAGAAGGGGACTCTTCCCCCGGCTCCTCCTCTTCTCCCCTCCCTGTGGCATCTCTGAGCTGGTCCGGGTAAGCCGCTGCCAGCCAGCCACCACCCACACATGCCAAGGCAGGCTACGCTCCTGACAGGGCTGAAGCTGCCAAAGATGGCCCCACACCTGCAGCCTGGCCTAGCCTGGACCACAGAGGCAGGGCCATCCCTGGCAGCTGCAGCTCAGTGACAGCTGCTCCCCATGCCCAAGATGGGCTGAGCTGGGCAGCCCCACACAGAGCCCCCCCCTGCTTCCCGCTAGCAGTGGGGGAGGTGTGGGGGAGGAGGAGGGTGATGAGCCCCCCCCTCCAGCACTGAACAGAGCCCCCCTCCAGAGGAGGAGAGGGAGGAGTTCCCTGCTAAGGCCAGGGCCAGGGCCAGGGCCAGGGCCAGGCAGCTGTGCACAGAACCCTCCTCCCCATCCCATGTTGTTGGGGGGAGGAGAAGGAGAAAGAGTACCCATCTGAGGCTGGGCAGTCATGCACAGAGGCCCCCTCCCTGCCCCGTGGGTGGGGAAAGTGGGGGAAAGCAGGGAGAAGGGTCCCCCTCTGAGGCTGGGCAGGGGGTGGCAAGGAGTAAGGGGGCTGCTCCACCCCAGCTGCAGTCCTCTAGTGGGAGGGGGGGAATTAACCCCCTCTCTGCCCTCTTGGCTTTAATGGGGCCATGCTGAGACAACTGTGGTCCCTGCCAGTGGAACAAGGAAGGGAGGGGGAAATAAAGTCCCACCAGGGCACCCTGACACAGAGACTGCTGGCTCTTCCCCTCCCCTTTCTGCTCCTGCAGCAGGACCTAGTGATCTTGGTATGGCCCCATTAAGGTGAAGGGGATCAGAGAGGGGGTTAATTCCTCCCTCTGTCCCTTCTGCCCCCAGGGACCACAGCCAAGGTCTTCCAGCCCCTCAACCTCTCCCCTGCTCACAGGCAAGAGACAGACCCCAGCTGTGGGGGAGGAAGAGGGGAAAGAGGGAAAAATTAACAATGGAGGGAGAGGGAAATTTTTTCCTCCTTCCCCTCCCCACTTTGCCTTAATGGGGCCATACCTACCAGTGTCTCACCACATCCATGCCTGTCCCTGCTCAGGCTAGAAAGCAGAGGGGCGGGGCTAGCCCTACTCTCTGGAGCAGAGAGGACTCTGGTTTAACATAAACAGGAAGGGGTCTGGGCAGGTGCAGCTGGTGAACTCAGATTGGTGGGGTGGATGGAGCATCACACAAGAACGGGGAGGGGGGGAGGAAGGGGGGAAGGGATTTGCAGCTGGCCAGGAGCGGGGAGGAGGAGAGGGGTTTGCAGCCGGCTGAGCCAGAAGTGGGGAGGCTGCAAACCCTCCTGCTCCTGGCTGGCTGCAATCTCTGCCACCACCACACTAATGTTCCACTCTACCCACCCCACCAGTCTGAGTTCACCAGCTGCTCCTGGGTCTGGGACAGATATTGGATAAACTGGTTTGACCCAAATCAGTTAAGTTTGATACTAGTCAACTAGGTTTATCTTAAAGTAGTTTTGGCCATTCTGAAATGGTTTATGTGCACTGAACTTATGCTGTGTTACAGGTGTAAACCAGTTTCTGATCACTTGAACTGGTTTATGTATAACTTCTGTCCCTAGCCTAAAACTAGATACAGCATTCTGTACTAGTCCATCTCACAAAACCTGTGTACAAAGGCAAGATAATGTTCCATCTTCTGTTCAATATTGCTTTTTCTATACACTCGAAGATCACATTAGCACTGTTTGCCATTGTATTGAAACTGTATTGAGATTGCTGACCTCTACATTCTTCTCCAAGTTACTGCTTTCCAAGAGTCTTCCATTTTATAGATAAAATCTGCATTCTCTTTTGGTTCCAAAATATATTAGCGTAGAATGGATAGTATTAAAACACATTTTGTTGAACTGTGACCATTTATACAGGTGATTCAGATTACTCTAAAACTTTAAATTGCCTCCTTCATTATTTACCAGTTTGCAAATTTTACCAGCAAAGATTTTTTATCATTGTCGTGTTGAACCAATAATAAGTCACTACGCGTACAACTCTATCAGGAGGCCTGCTTATTAAAATTGCATCACTGACATTACAAAAGGCAAGGATTTTTTTTTGTGGGGGGGTGATATAATTTATTGGAGTAGCTATATAGTTGGGAGAAATGTTAGGCAAGCTTTTGAGCACAGAGTGCCCTTCCTCGTGACTTTGTGCCTGAAAGCTTGTCTAATATCTCTCGCAACTATATGGTTTGTCCAATGGAAAATAATGTAAAAAAAGTCCTTGCCACGCATGTATTTCCTGAACTTTCACAGCTTGAACAGTCCAACCCCATTAACAATAATATTTTATATGTTAGGATGCCAGTTTTTAATCCAGGTAACATTTGTCCTGTTATTTCTGCAGAAGTGTTTTTTTAAATCTACATGTCACATGGCTTTAAGAAATTCAAATAAACTATAGTAACACATGAGACAAGAGTTTTTTTGTGATCTGTTCTATTGGCACATTGGCACTTAACCAGACCTCTCATTTTCTCAAACCTCTTCTCTTTTCTTCTCTTCTCTTCTCTTCAGACTTATTTTCTGTGAAACTATGCTGACTTGCATGAATTGTATTTTTTTTTTAATTTCTAATTCATTGTTTTTAGAGTATAGGATTAAGTGTTCCATTATTTTGCCTGGGAATGACATCAAGACAAACTGTCTACCACTTTCTGAGTCACCCTTTAAATATTGGAGGCTGTATTCTAAACCTTTGGTATTCTTCAGGTTTCAAAGATGTGTTAAAAATTAATATTGGTATGTCAGGGAGCTCCTTAGATAGTTCTTTCAAGACTTTTGGGTGAAGATTTCTACAGTATATCTATTTGGAAGTACTTACTTTTAGTACATGCTGCCTCAAATCCTTCTTTCTTAAAGTTGGCAAGCTTTCTATTCCACAATTTAGCATTATATGAAAAGGATGTAAATACAGAACAGAATCAGCAGTTGAACCTATCTGCTTTTCCTGCATCATTGTTTAAAAGGTTACCATTCACATCTAGCAATGAACTTGTACTGATCCTGCGATTATTTTTATTCTTAACACATTTAAAAATGTTGTCCCTTATCTTCAGTGCTGGGCCATTGATATTTTATCAATTCCTCTAACTTTTATCAGTCACCCATATTATTATGATTATTTTTACTTCTAAGTTGTAGGGCCATTTAATTGCTTCCTCCCATTCTTTATAAGTTTATGTTTAATTTTACTGATGCTTTTATACCTCCTTTTAGTCAAAATACTTTTTATCTAGCAAAATCTTTTTGCTAGGCAAAACCTATTTCATATTCATGGAATTACATGGAATTGTATGAATTACATTCATATTCAAACCTTTTTCATATTCATGGAATTACATCTTTTTTGGCATCCAAAGGGATATCCTTGAACAATCCCCAATTTTCATTCATACTTCCCATTTTAAATTTATATGCCTAGTCAGTTAAGCCAGAATTTTTTTTAACCTTTGGAAAAAATTCCAGTATACATATTGCTGGTTATGCCACATTCTGTCTGCATAAAATAAATTTATAAAAGGTTGTGATCATTAGTACCTAGACACATGCTAAATTTTAAATCAGTAATTAACTCTTTTTTGACTGTCAAAATGAAGTTCAGTATTGAGAAATCCTGTGTTGTCTGCAGTATCTCCTGTTAGGAAGTACATTAAATCTCATTTTTCAATATTTCAAGAGAAAATGTTGTTACTGGTACCATAAGAAAAATATCAGATGCCCACAAATTTAAATTGCTTACAATACCACATTTTTCCTCTTAAACAAAGGTGAAAATTTTAAGAGGATGACCTTCTTTAGAAAGAGAGTCAGTAGTTTGTAACAATGTTTAAAACTAACTCATATACTGCTCCAAGGAACCTGCGGAATTTGCAGAACCTGGGCTTCAGCACTGATAGAAATCTAAATCTCCTACTGGTCCTGTATTATTCCCTCTTCTATACTAAACTAAAATTTGGCATCTCTAGAGTGGAGACAGGATGTGGCCAGAGATGAAGAAGAAATAAAAAAGAGAAAGAGAGAAGTTGACAGTACCAGCTGCTTTCATTATTGTTTCCAATGTCCTGTATAGAAATTGTTTTAAATTACATAAAAACATCCTGTAAAATTCTCATCAGTCTTATTTGTTCAATTGCAGTTTTTCCACATTAATCATTTACACTGACAGGAGTAAACAATACCACATGTGGCTGTGATGACGGTACTGTTCCATAATGCATTCACTTCAAGATGCATTGCTTGTGTCCTGAATCCTGTTCCTTGTTCTTTACCTCTTATTTATTATTATTTTAAAGAAAACATGAATGATCCAAGAAAATATGAATGATCCTTTTATATAAAAAATTCAAAGAATACAGAAGACTTAAGGAAGAGCCTGGTCATAGGAAGAGAGAAGTCTACAATCTCTAAAGAGATACAGAATTAATTAGCTTCTAGTTTCAAAACCTCTCTACATCCTAGTCTCACGATACATGTCTTTTATACCCCTGCACAGAAAGAGCCCAAGCTGCAAAATATGAATCTAAATTTCAGATACCTCAACAGTCAAACACTTAAATACAGGACTTTTTTCAGTCACAGTTTTCAACAACAAGAAGAAAATTGCACAAGAAAACCATTGTGAACAACTCCTGTGATATTACTGGGAGTTTTCAAATTTAATGTTAAATTCCCCACTGCTGAAATCCAGAAATTTGAACATGACATTCACCTTTAATTTTTTAAAAGGATAAATATCTGTCACTTCTGCTTGCAGAGGGAAACTTGAATATATGGCTCAATACCACTATAAAAGCTCTGGAACCAGAGGTAAATAAAGAGAAACCCTATTATTATGTATTTTTATCAGAAATCTCACAAGTTTGGGATGTCTGATTTACAAATTTAATTTTGGCTCTGGGTTTGGGGTTTTTTTGTTGGGTTTTTTTAAAGTATTTGGCTGTGACAATACTGGAATATTTTACAGACTGAAACAGTCAGCCCCATATAACTGATCTAAATGCTATGGTCTAATGAATGTTTCTGACTAATTACAGTATTACGAGGGTCAGGCTCATAGCTATATAATTTATTAACTCATTTCCCAGGTCCTGTACTCCTTAAATGTGTAGAAAAAAGAAAAATGTGAAAAAAGACCAACTTCCTGTCTTTTTTCTAAGAGGATCCTGCATCATGAGAGGCTGTCCGCATGCACTCTCTCTTATGGAGGTAATTGTTCCAGATTCATATCCCTCCCCACCCAACCCCAGTGTAAAAAAAGGGAAAGCTGGATTTTCATCAGTGTTCAGTGTTGCCATAACTCTGCTCCCACTGCAGTCAATGGATTATTATTATTATTTAGTGCATATAGTATTGGGTTGACAGAGAACATTTTTTGAAAATACCACCCACACAGGATATTTTGGCTCTATATTGTGAAGGTGCCAGTAACCAATGATTAGTATAATCTCGGAAGAAACAATGTGCCTGGTTAACTGGGAAAAACTGACAAAGAAAAGATCTGATTCCATGTCTTTTGAGAGGGGGATGGAAAGGTGCTAACAAAAAAACATGAAGTGTGACCAGAAATGGGGCAACAGAAACCATAAAAAGGGAGGCAGAAGATAGGCAGGGTGACATCTTGTAAATGAACTGGTTCAGAAAAATGTGAGCTTTTGTAGGCAACAGTGTAGTTCATATGCTCTGGGACATAAAAAAGGGAGGCATTTTGCCAGGCCTTCAAATGAAGCAAGTATATAAACAAGAAGTCTTTGCCCACAGTAGCCCCACAAAAGTTAAATTTGCACCCTAAGCTTGCAGGCATTTTACTAAAGGATAGTCACTGAAATCACTAGTGCATCAGGGAATGTCTGGAATTTGGGGGGATACACTACATGACCTGCAGATGGATTTCTCTTAGAAATGCTGTACATTTAAATAGTTGGCTGGAAAGCTGCCTGGGACAAGAAGAAAAAGAAAGGAAAAAAGTTTAAAAAATTACAAGATTGTATTATTTTTCTTGGATTTCATTTATTACTGCTGTCTTTACTTCTGAATGTGGTGGGTTCCCTCTGAGTTTTGCCTTATGTGAATGAAGAAACAACATACATGCTTTCTGGGCAAACACTACTTTTTCTGTTTCTCTGCAACATCATGATTAGAGATTTGTTTTATAAAGGGAGTGGGTTATTTGTCCATTTAGGAGCATAACTAGGATAGAGTTGTTGTAGATAAGTTTTCTGGGTTCAGGCTTCTGGAGACTCGTAATTCATTTCCTGTTAGCACACAGATGTGTAATACTGTCCTGGACAGGAATTTATTTTATTGTCCACTTCTGTATGAAAGCACTCATTTCTTCTACCTTGACCAAAAAAGAGTCTGTAATGACCAAAAAGAAAATAGACAGGAAGAAAATGACATTTGGCAGTGTGTGGCAGAGCACAGGTTGTGCCTGCTACTTTAAGAGGCTTGAGCAGACTGTGGAGCAGCTGGCAGATGTGGTTAGGCCTAATTAGGTAGTCACATGACTGCAAGTGGGCCCCTGGATTGGAGGAGGTCTGGGTAGCCTGAGTACCAGCCCAGGGCCTAGGGGCTGAGCTGGCAGTTGCTGCAGGAAGCTGAAGGATGAACATCACCCAGCTGGAGCGATGTTCTCCTAGAACGTCTGGAGGTTAAGGGTAGGAACTATGGGGATGGAAGAGATTCCTGGTCCTGGGTCATGACCTGAAACTATAGCCTGCTGGGGTTAGATGGTGTGGTGAGGCTGCCTGTGGTGGAGCAGGAAATGCCATGCCTGTGCCTCCCGAATGAAATGTAAGGTTGGGGTGTTGGAAAGCCTCAGCCCACACAGCCTGGTGGGTAACCCCATAGATGGGACAGGCTAGGGGTCCAGGCATGTCATAAGATACCTGAGGCCAAAGAGGCATAAGGCCCAGGAGCCCCAGTGAGGGAGTGAAGTAGTGGCCCAAGTGAAGGGAAGAGAGCAAGTGAACCCAGTAAGGGTCAAACAGTGGGCCCAGGACAGTGGGCTCAGAGTTACTATGTGGTCTACAAGATCAAAAAGTGAGAACAGTGTTTGGAGGGCCCGAGAAGGTGAACCTGTACAGGAGAGAGGGCTAGCTGCTGGAGAACCTACCCAGAGAACCTCAACTGGCCTATGCTGGGGCCAGGACCACAAGGGTCAAAAGGCAAGAATACCTACCATGAGAGACGGCCATAGTCAGAGGCCTGGAGTTAAACTGGCCTAGAGGTGGGGCCAGGGCCTGTGAGACCAAAGGTCCTGGAGGGGAACACTGCCAAGAGGAAAAGGAGTCTAGAGAGCTTGTAGCCCAGGATGATGGCAGAGGATAGACTGCCTGAGTTGGGATCCGAATGTAATATAAGGGGGCCCAGTGTGGAGTCAGAGCCATATAGTGATGCCATCTGTGAGGTAAGGGAAATGTTGTAGGGGTGATTCAGAGCCATTTATTACACCCTTGGCATCAGGGCATTAAATGGGCAGCCTCCCACCTAGAAACAACTTCTCAATTCCAACAAAGTCATGGCAGGAGAGTTAGGTGGTCAGACTTTCTTAGACAGGTGGGCAGGAAAAAATTGGCTGATGGGACGCACCCAGAGAGTAGTGGTGGATGGGTTGTACTCAACCTGGTGAGATGTGAGCAGTGGGGTACCCCAGGGCTTGGTCCTCGGGCCCGCACTGTTTAACATCTTCATCGGCAACTTGGACAAGGGGGTGGAAAGCAGGATGTCCAAGTTTGCTGATGACACTAAGATATGGGGCGAGATGGACACATTGGAAGGGAGAGAGAGGCTGCAACTAGATTTAGACAGACTACAAAAGTGGGTAGATGAGAATAGGTTGGGGTTCAATGTAGACAAATGTAGGGTGCTGCACCTTGGGAGAAGGAATCCACAGCATACATACAGGCTCGGGAGTTCCCTTCTTGAAAGCAGAGAGGCGGAAAGGGATCTTGGAGTCATTGACTGCAAGATGAATGTGAGCCACCAATGCCAGACTGCAGCCAGCAAAGCCAGCCATACCTTGTCATGCATCCAAAGGTGCATCTCAAGCCGGTCCAGAGAGGTGATACTCCCCCTCTATGCAACTTTGGTCAAGCCGTAGTTGGAGTACTGCATCCAGTGCTGGGTGCCGCGCTTCAAAAGGGATGTGGCCAGCCTGAAGAGGGTTCAGAGGAGGGCCACCCTCTTGGTGAGAGGGCAGCAGGACAGGCCCTAAGAGGAGAGACTGAGGGACCTGAACCTGCTAAGCCTCAGCAAGAGGAGGCTGAGGGGGGACCTGGCGACTGCCAACGAACTCACCAGGGGAGATCAACAGCAACTAGGCAGAGCTCTTTTCCCCCAGCACCACCTGCGGTGACAAGGAACAATGGTCATAAGCCGATGGAGAATAAGTTTAGGTTAGAGATCAGAAGGCAATACTTTACAGTTAGGGTGGCCAAAATCTGGAACCAACTTCCCAGGGAAGTGGTCCTGGCCCCTACCTTGGGCAAATTCAAGAGGAGGTTGGACGATCATCTGTCTGGGGTCTTGTGAACCCAGCATTCATTCCTGCCTGTGGCAGGGGGTCAGGCTAGATGATCTGTTCAGGTTCCTCCTGATCCTAGCTACTATGAAACTATGAAATTATGATTGGACCGACCTTGAGACAGCCCCCTGTCACACAGTGGAAAAGTCAGGCTGGTATGGACAAGCTCCAGCACAAAAGAATTATTTCAAATCTGTGCTCCACCACAGAAGAAACACTAATGACAATAAAATCCCATCTCTATACCACCATAACAGCAGACATTAAACTACACTATGCTGGATGATGTCAGACTTAGAATGACTTTGTTGATCCACAACCCAGAACTTCTTGTTGTAAGGAACTTGTGGATGATTGTTCCTTGAATCATCACCAGGGCTTAAAATGTGTTGAGTCACAAAGGCCCATGAACCTGGGAAATAAATTTTCTAAAAGGCAAGCTGGGTCACTGAGGGACTCACATTTTTGTACCAGTTGGGGGAAACCCACTCGGCTTGGCTGCCTTTCCCACTTGTCTACCCTCTGGGAAAAGGAAGCCCCTTCCTCTCCCAAATTCCTCTCAGTTCTCCTCAGGCTGTCAAACAGAGTAGGCACAGCTCCTTCTCGTTCTCCTGCCCTCCCTCCCAAGTCATTATTCTAACAGGAAGTGAAAGGAAGTAAGGGAGCAGAAAGAACACAGCAGCTCAGAGCAGCTCTGTTCTTCTTCTCTCCCTCCCTCCTGTGAATTATGGGATGGCTTCTATGCTTCTTTGCAATACCTGGCCTAGGAAAGGCCATAGAGGAAACTTCTGTGGGGACCATTGCTAGGGGAAATAACTCTTAGAAATGCTGAAGAACAGGTGTGAGGGCTGGAGGGGGCAGAACAAATGAATGGGGTAGAATTGATGCAAGGACTAGAGGGACAGGACTAACCTGGGTGCTGGAGCAAAATAAATGCTGCACAGACAATACTGACAAATACCCCACTTTTCCTTCACTGATTTCAGGTGGCTTCTCAGTATGTCAGGAACCACACAATTGACACAGGTCCAAAAATAAATACTTACCATATTAAAATGTGATTAATTTTCCACATTATAATTGTGAATGTATGTGTAACTAACCCAAATTAAGTTTCCAGGCAATGTTATGAACTAAATTATGAACTAGGCAATACATAGTAGGGATTGAACCCAGCACCAGAAATACTAGTCTCAATCAGTTGATCTAAAGGACTTCTCTAGCCACAAAAAAGAAGAGAGATGTTTAGGTGCAGGCAACAAAAGTAGAGTGAGCCAGCATAATTATATATATTGTCTACTTGTATTACAGATGCAAATGAAACTGGGTTGAGATCTTCTGGAAAAAAAAACAGGTGTTAGAAATTACACAGAAAGATTTACAAGAATAACTCAATGAAACAGACTTTTTATGTCATCTCATGGCATGTCATGCTATAACAAGATACCCCAAATCCTCTAGTTTGAAAGTGTGCGTTATTAAACTTTTATGGAACAGTTAGTTGAATTTACAAACATGAGAACATTACAACTAAGAAGAAAACTGGAAACAGGAACATATACATTTAATGGTCATTATATACCTTATGTTACACAAAGAGTCTCTTAAGTGAGAAAAGACAAGCTATAGATCCAAGAAACCCTACACTATAATAGTGTTCACTCTCATTTTTTCTCAGTATAACCTCATCTCTCTGAAACGTTTCAGGGAACAAAAATTATTTAGATAAATAAGGTTTTAGATAGTCAGAAAAAATCTTTGGGAAAGGTGTGAACAGATTAGAAGCTTGTGATGTAAATCATTCAGGTAACTGGAGGCTTACTAGGCTTCAAATTGGGGTTTTACATTTCCAATTTATATCTGAATTATTTATTCCTGCAATTTCCTATTCAATCATCATTATCTTTTGTAGATCTCAAAAAGAAAATCATGCACATTTGCAGTAAGTTTTTCAAAATAAGTAAAGGATAAAAGAAAAGACTGGCATGGGGTTATAAATAATTTCATTTATCTAAAGAGGTCTATTTCCCTCTCTTACCAATTACATCTTTTTCCTGTCTTAAAAGGAAAAGAGGATTTCAGCCTCAAGCAACCACTCGGCTTAATTAAAGGGTCTAATGCACAGTGAACCAAAATAATAAGGAAATCAAAGTTGCAATTCAGTGATTTGTCATCAACAGAGACCCAGATACAGTTCAGATTTATTTTGTATCACTATAAATCCAACAAAAGTAGACAGTCCTTTGTGTATTTCTGAATTTGATGTAGCTGAGTATCTACAATATCTTTCCTATATAAAATAACAGAACTTTGATAAAACAGTTGTAACCAACTGTAGTGCTGATTTGAATAAACAGTTCCCATGTAAATATTCAACTTTTCATATAACGAAAACATAAAGCACATCAGGGCTAGATCCTCCAAGAGCTCAAATCAATATTGTAGCTTTGAAAGTCATAGATTAACTTTAGTTTCCCTCAGCTCAAGATCTGACTGAAGACATATAAAAGAACCATTACTGGGCATGTCTACACAAGATGCTAACAGCACAATAGCCTAACAGTACTGCACAGCACAAACTGTAAATATGTTACTGCTCAGTATTATTAGGCTACTGAGCAGTGGCATCACGTAAAAGGTATTTGCCGGTGCTACTGTGAATAACTCCATTTATTAAAAGTGCAGTAATCACTGGCAGACAAGGTTCCTTCGGTGAATTTGATATCTTTTATTAGACCAACCCAAATGGCTGGAAAATAGTTATTAAGCAAGCTTTTGGGTTCAAAAACCCTTCGTCAGGCTAAAGCTTGCTTAATAACTATTCTCCAACCATTTGGGTTGGTCTAATAAAAGATATCAAATTCACCCAAGGAACCTTGTCTGCCTATTTCCTTAGACCAACATGGCTACAATCTAAACCCCAGTAACCACTGCGCATTAATGAATGTGTAGAGGTGCCCATTGACTCTTAAAAACCCTGCTCAGTAATCTTCTCAAAGTGCAAACCAGGAGTAGCTGTTAAAATCAATGGCGCTCAATTGGCATAATGTGAAAGTGGCTGCAATTTTTGTTGCCCTTTTTGTCCTTGTTTTTATTGTTTCTGTTATTGTTGATTTTTTGGTGTTGTTCTTGGTTCCCACTCTTCATTTAATTCATAATAACCTCCAGTTTCATTCATCTTCCTCCATTCCTAGGTCTTTAATAATAATCTTATTTCCTGTATACTCTTCTTAACTTTCCCATAAATAATTCTATTGAAACAACATGAGGAGGACCTGCGTTACTAACTCAATCCCCTTTGGAAAAAGCCAGGAGATAGATTACTCTCACTGATGTGTCACATGAGAAGGAGAATTTTAAAACAGAACTTCACACCACAGTTTAAGCAATATAGGCAGGAGGAGACAAAAGAACAAACTAGAAAAAGAAATGTAATGACTACACAATACCTAATACCTGCTGTACCCTTCACCTGGCAAAACCCAAGAACCAGTCTTAACTTGAAATGAACTCCAACTATGCTTACTGATTATTGTTACTGTGATAGCACTGACAGACCACTACCTAAATAAGAATCGAAAATGTTTGTTATATACAATATTTGCCAAGATAAAATTATGTTCTTCTGTCCGCTTAGACAAAATGCCCAATTCTTGCATGAATGCAGTGAGTCATCCTACTCTTTCCCACTGAGAAACAGGATACTGGCCTAGATAGGCTTGTTGTCTGGCCCAAAATGGCATCTCTCATATTTTCCTTTTCTAGTGTCTTTATACTTCATACCAGCTAATGCATCAGACACAGCAGATGATTTTCCTTGTCAGGTTTCTCCAGTAGATGAGAATGAATCACCCAAGGAATCACATAAGAACATTCCTCGATATTTGTAAGAACATTGACCCAGAGGAGCAAGTGGGCTAGGCTGTCCTCTGAAGTTCCCAGTGTTTGAGGCAGGGTATGTAGAAAACCAACATGATATCAGTTTGAATACTATTCAGGCCACAGCCTTGGACCTGGGGCCTCAGCTGCTCATCCCAGTCCGACACTTCTCCAGCTGACCATACAGGCTGGGCAAAGCTGACCATCCACCCACTCCCTGCCACTAAAGTGGCCAGTCAAGGTCCCTCCCATACAAACTCCTGACCTGGAACAGGAAGTGCCTGGGAAACATGGCTCAACTTGAACTCAGACTGCTTTGCTGATCCTTATGACTTGTATCTGCTCTCTGACGACCTGGCTTCCCAACTTGGCTCCCCCTCTGACTGTTTTCTATCTGATCCTTCGGATTCCCAACTAAGCTTATCCCTAGGACCATACTCTGTTTGATCTCCTGCCTTCTCAGCTTGGCTTGCTTCAGGACTCCACACCCTGCTTGATCCTCCATCTCCCTAACTCAACTTGTTCCCAGACCCTGTTCTCAGATTGGCTGCTCACTCCTCCCAAACCCTAGTCAGCCTTCTGAACCTGAGTGACCCCCAGACCTGGCTGCCCATGACCAAGCATGACAATATCTTCCTCACACTACATTAAAAGAGTGATTCTGAAGTATGAACAAGGACATGCATAATGCACTGGAACAGCGGTCAGCAACTTTTAATAAGCCATGGGACAGAACAACCCAGCTCTGGTCTGATATGGGCTGAGTAGCTTTGGCAGTACATCAATGGTGGGGGAAGCTTTCCCTGCACTCATACCAAGGCAGACAGTTGGGACCTGCGGCTGCTTCTCCCAACACTCCTACCCCACAAATTCCCTGGCTGCATGCAGGCTTACCTCCCTGATTTCAGGCCACACTGGGGCTGGGGAGGTGCAAACTGCATCCATGCTGCTGCTGCTTCACTCCTCTCTTCCCCCACCCCCAAGTTGTAGCATGGACACAGCTGGAAGCTACATGGCCTCTGTCTGTGCTCCACAAGCCCTGGGCCAGCCTCACACTGTATGAAAACTGAGTGCACATGCAGCCAAAGAACCAAGAGAAAAGGATGAGGGCGGGCTGAGAAAAGTGCCAGCAACTTAGAAGCAGGCAAAGCCCTCCAGCTCCAAAGACCAGATCCAGGAGCAGGCAAAGTTCTCCAGCTCCAAAGGCCTTAGCAGGTCAAATCCAGCCTTCAAGCCATATGCTGCTGAGCCCTGCATTACACTGAAATTTACTGTAGAATATAACTCAAAGGAATGATATGTTAAAGAGATTTATTATTAATAGAAACACTTTAAACTTAATTGTGCTATCACTGAGGACAATACCAAGCCATTGAAATTCATTTGAAGCTCATTTGAATGAGTATGTTGCAATATGTTAATTTTTTTTTAAGTTACTTCAGTGTAATTTCTGTATTCCTAAGTATTTGCCCTATGTCGTCCCCATTTCTGTCCCTTTCTTTTCCCAAAACTTTACATTCCTTATGGCTATTACAGTAAATATGTACTAGAGAATTTCTACATTAGGTTGAAGTTACATATTACAATTAAAACATATTAACTGCACTTAAAACATGAGCATCTGCTGCCACCTCTTAGGAGTGGGGAGTGGAGGGAGAGAGCTTACCCCACCATCTCCTCCATACCCCTCCACCAGCACCCCATGCCGCACTCTGTCCCCTTTATTCCTGCTGTCATGGCAGCGCCCCTCTGTGTTGCTGCCACTGCCTCCTGCCTGTACCACTCTTCATAGTTTCATAGGTCGGAAGGGACATGAGCAGATCATCAAGTCCAACCTCCTGATATCTAGCCTGAATCTACTCTCCATCAACTTATGGCCGTTATTCCTTGTTACTTCCAGTAGTGCTCAGAGGAACAGGGACTCTCCCATTGCCCGCTGGTCCCCCTTGGTCAATTTGTAGATAGCCACCAGATTCCCTCTCAGCCTTCTCTTATGGAGGCTGAACAGGTTCAGGTCCCGTAGCCTCCCCTTGTAGTGCCTGCCTTGCTGCCCCCTGATCATGCAAGTGGCCCTCCTCTGGAACACCTCAATAATGTCCACATCCACCCTGAAGTGCAGTGCCCAGAACTGGATGCAGTACTCCAACTGTGTCCTGGCCAATGCCACATACATGGGGAGGGTCACCTCCTTGGACCTGCTTGTGATGCATCTATGGATGCATGACAAGGTGCAGTTAGCCTTCCTGACTGCATTCCTACATTGGTGGACCATGTTCATCTTGGAGTCTATAATAACTCCAAGATCTTTTTCTGCCTCTGTGCTGATGAGAAGGGAGTTCCCCAGCCTGTAGGTATGCTGACAAGTAACCCTGCACTTGTCAGTATTGAAACCCATCCTGTTCTCATCGGCCCACCCCTGTAACCTGTCCAGATCTGATTGCAGCCTGTCCCTCTCCTCCACTTCTCCCCACAGCTTAGTGTCATCCATGAATTTGAACAAGGTGCTTTTTATCCCCTCGTCCAAGTCACTGATGAAGAGGTCAAACAGTGCGGGCCCAAGAACCAAACCCTGGGGAAGCCCACTGCCCACATCCCTCCCAGTCAAAAATGACCCATCCACCACCACTCTCTGGGTATGGCCCTTCAGCCATTTAGCAACCCATCTGACCATATAGGCATTGACACTAAAGCCACCTAAGTTTTTAATAAGAATGGGGTAAGAGTGTTGAAGGCCTTCCTAAAGTCCAGAAAAACTATGTTGACCGCGACACCTGCATCTAAGGCTTTTGTGACCTGGTTGTAGAAGGCCACCAGGTTGGTCTGACAGGACCTGCCTCTAATGAACCCATGCTGGTTGCCCCTAAGCATAATCTCCCCTGCTGGTCCCTCGCAGATATGCTCCTGGATAATTTTCTCAAAGAGCTTCCCCAGGACTGAGGTAAGACTAATGGGCCTATAGTTTCCTGGGTCCTCCTTCCTTCCTTCTTTGAAAATGGGGACCACATTGGCCCTTTTCCAGTCCTCTGGCACCTCACAAGAAAGTGACTTGTGAAGTACTCAGAAGCATATAAGACTAGGACATTTCAGTGCTTCAGAATTTCTGTCCTTAAAATATTTTTTTAAAGAAATAAAAAATTTCAGGAAAATAAAAACCCTGATGTCCAGGAGATATAGGTTAGGATTGCATCAGACACTGGTTTAGGGACACAGTCCGTGTGAAATCCAGTCATTTCAATAGGGTAAAACAAGCTTCAAATACTATATCAAACACTATATTCCTCCATCCAGTTTTAGTAATTTTACTCTCATTTCCCACCTTCATGTTTCAAATATTTTTCTTTCCCCTTGCTGTATGAAAACCCACACAAACAATAACTGACTGTATATAGGGAATATGAGGTTCGACCAGAACTGTCCAACTTTGACACAGGTGGGGTCTACATGGGGCATGCATGCACCCAGAGCCACACAACATGCCAGCTGCATGCTGTCAGGCAACCCCTAGGATCCCTCACATTGCAAGGGCTATGCCAATGAACATAACCTCCCTGGCCACCAGCTGTGTGGGGCTGTGGTGGCAATGCACAGCCCCCTTTTAAATGGGTTGTGGCAGGGGCACACAGACCCCCCCCGACCATCTTACAGTATGTAGCAGTGGAAGACACAGCTTCTGGGACCCACAGGCCACATGCTAACTGCTCATAGGCCACCAGTTGGACAACTCTATTGTAGACTATGCAAAAAGTTTTTAGTAAAATATGCTAATTAAAAATCTTTTAAAATATACTGACCACAAGAAACAATACCAGGGAGAAGAGCTTGTAGTCTACTACTACTATTCATAAATAGTTGAGACATTTGCCATGCCAATCATTATTCTTACGTCAATTCTGAAAAGCATTCCTATTCAGAAAAGTACTTAAGTAAGTTTTTAATTTTAAGCACATACATAAATCCCACTGCAATCAAGGGAACTAAGTACATGCCTACATTTAAGCCTGTGCTTAAGTGTTTTCCAGAAACCTGAAAGATGGCCTTAAGCCCTGTGTACATGCTTTTCTGAATAAGGGCCTTTGAGAACTATTCTCTTACTGGCATGAATATCATGAATGTATTCTGGCATAAGTAATGGGACACCCAGTTATATAAGTTTCAGGTGCAGAATATCAATTTGAGATTGCTGAGTGAGAAAATTATTATGCAAGTGAAGAGGTTTGATCAAGTTGATAGTGTTAAGAAAAGATTCACCTTTTCACCTGGAAGGTGATGGTCTCTCAGCTTCTAAAAAAATATGTCAGAAAAATTACTTTCCTTTGGAGCAGTAATGGGGAAAGTCCTCTATTACACAGCACAAATTGACTATGTTAATGAATCATAAGGTGAAAGTATACTTAGGTCTGAGTCAGAAAAACTGTCTTTGAGAAGCCTTAAAAGATGGCATTAGAAGTTTGGTCTGCAAATTGCAGACAATGAATAACAGACTGTAGATACTGTGGATACTATATTGCCAAGTCATAAAAAGTCTAAGTCAGCAGAATTGTGTTAATTTTTTTCACTAATCAGACAAGTTTATTATTCCCACAAAATGTATGGTTCAAAGGCCAGGGATTCTTTCTTAACAGAAGATCTTATGTCTGTGTTTCCTTATCTGTACATAGGGTAAAAGATGAACAATGAAAAAGAAGGAAAGCTGTATTACCCCAGATGCTTTCCATGTTCTAACTACAAAGATAGAATACATGCATCACAGTCTGGGGCAAGTAAGACAGACTGCTTGACTTCTTTCCTGATTTAGCAACCCCTGTTAAAGGTTCAGTGATAAAAAATTATAATTTAGAGACACTCCCTAATTTAGAAGATTTGGGAATTGGAAGACGGTCCCAGAATTAGGTGGTAGTTGTTAGTTAGAAAGAGATCTAGAGTCTGTAGAAGTTGCCTGCTGCTCCACAATACAGTTCATTGTTTAGTTCCTCTCATTCAGATATGCTGTGTTTATTGAACCTGGTGATCACAACATGGTGTCAGGAGTAGTGAATGACAAAGAATTTGAGATCCAAACTAAAACAGAAGCTGGAAACTGAGAGCAGGAGGAGCAACACAGCCAAATGGAAAGAAAAAGGCCTCTGTAAGTCATTTTACTGCAGTTATAGTCAGAATGAAAAGGAAGTTTTGCAACTTCCATTTCCCCTTTTACTGTCAGGCACTATAACAGAGAACTAGAGGGCAGTAAGACAAAAGTTTGAGTGGTACCTTGCAGCCATAGAACCAGAAGAGAAAAATAACAAAAATCAAATAGTTTATTTTCTTGAATTTTATTGGAGAGGAAGCCATTTATAACAACTTTACCTTAAGATAGATCAAAATATAGAATTAAGTAAAATACTGTCCAAACCTGAGCGCTGCATGGCAAAAAAATAATGAGACTCTTGAAAGACACAGATTTTTTTACATGCAAGCAAATAGCTGAACATTTTATAGAGCAATTAATTAAAAAGACAGAGTAAGACCTGTACTTTTAAGAACTTGACAGAATATCTGATAAGGATATGATAGGATTATATGTGGCATTGCAGAAACTGTATTAAAAGAAAGACTGTTGCATGAGATAGACTTGTACCTAGAAAAGATCGTCCAAATGTGCAGGACAGCAAAAACTGTTCAGGCCCAGGCTGCAGAGCTGAATACTGTACATCAAAAGGAGCCATCCATTCAGTAGCCATGAGAGAATGTGGCCAGAAAAAATCACAGAGAAGATGCTGGTAAGAAGCCATCTCACAAAGTGAAATTTTCCATTGGCAAGGAGAATACTAAGGAGAGAGGGTAAAGATCCAATATGGCAGCAAATATTTGGAGAGCTTGGTTTTAACTATAACAAGAGGAACCATTTTATCATGTGCTGCAGATCTCAAACACAAAGAACCTCAATTGCATACAGTTGATAGAATATCAACAGAATTTATATGGATATGGCTGAATCAAGCAAAATCAATTAAATACTTCAGTGGAAGTACAGGGACAGTAGTTTCATTTGAACTAGACTCTGGAGCTCAGCTTAATGTTTAGCCAGAGCATGAATATAGAAAATTTAAATTAAGTCCAAAAGTAAATCCTAGAAACATAAAAATAACTGCCTATACATAAACAAATATACCGCTGAGGGCGATACATTACTAACATTCAGTATAAAACTAGAACATACAAATTCCTATTCATTGTGTTACCTCAGAAAGTGACACCAATTTTAGGTCTGATAGCTTATGAGAAACTGAATATAGTTAAGTAAATGCTTACAGTGCAAGATGATCCTCCTGGCTGTCATGGCCCAAATGTGAATACTCCTCTTAGGAAGAAACCAGTTCTTCCAAAACACAAGAAATAACCATGTCCATCTTCAGCACTATGGGGAGAAATGCACGCCCAGGCACAATTGCAAATGCTGTCATGTAGACAAAGGAAAACAGCCCCAGTGGTCAGTAGCTAATAAACTTTGTGCTATGTGCAAAAGCACAGCTGCAAAAATTACAAAACAATTAGATCCCAGAATAAGGACTCAAGTCTATCCAGACTTGAAAGAAACACTTCTCACCAAACTACATTGGAAATTGAATTTGATACTTCTTCAGTTTGAGAAGAAAGTGAAACCTGAAAGCCTCACAGAGACTTGTTAGAAAGCTGCAGAAAAGGAAGAATAGGAAAGTGAGTAATAAAAACTCACTCCAGAGTAATGAGCTAGTAACCTGTCCTCCGTAGATGGAGATCTATTAACTGAATTGTGTTTTAATTAGTTTAGTAATTATTGTTAAGAGGGAAAGTGTAGTGATAGAAGTAGCACAGAAGTTGCAGATTAGGAGGAAATAGGGGAAGAGTCACAAAATAAGCATTTTTAAAAGCATTATTAAAACTAGAAAGCAAGAGTACACAAAATGATGGCCGACAAAAGACTGAGGAAAGGCAAGAGAATAAAATAATTGTGTCAAATGTACTATGACACAGTGTGAGGGAGTATGGGGGGAGGAATGACCAACAATATCAGTCCAGACCAACCAGTGGGCAATCTTCAGCAAATCAAAGGCTGGAAATGACTATCCAGGGTAACTTGCCTCACCACCTCATCGCTCCATGAAGAGACTGAAAAAAAAACCCATTCAGAATAACATAAACCTATTTGATTTTTGCAAAACAAAGCAATTAGCCACACTCAACTTCAGATGACACCTGGAGCTGCTGGCCTGGTGTCAGAGAAGTCCCCTACCACAGGATCAAGATGGTAGCAATTTTTATAGCACAGTTACACCAGAATTGTGGACCCTGGAAGACCTAAGGTCCGGTGCTGCGTACCAAGGGAACAGGAAGATTTCTGATAGAAAACTGCCTGTTTTGGCAGAATTCATAGAAATTGATGTGTTTCCATGAAATGTTTCAATTTTGATGAATCAGCATTTTCCAAGGGGGGGTGAGAAGGGGGGTAAACAATAGATTTCCTCAGGAAATTGCCAACCAACTCTACTCATGAGTGGAAAGTTATATATTTACAATCTCAACCGCTCTTGTGGTCTGTGACTTAATCACAGGACTATGAACAAGTGAGCTGTTTATGTTAAAGCTGCTTATGGTATATATCAATAATCACAGAGAAACTTTTGATATATATACTTTTAAGATAAACGATTAACATGTTCTTCTTAAAAAGCAATAATAGGACCAAGTTTCTACATGGTTCATTTATTAGAAAATGAGTTTTCATTCAGCTATTCTTACAAGATCAACACAATAAGCTTTCTTTTTGGCTTCCATGCTACAAGAATTGTCCAAGGCAGACTAGATGGTCAAATCCTAAGGCCTTGCATAGACTGTATATTATTTTCCATGGAGTGGAGTGGGCCAGATCCGTAGCCCCATTCTGCCAGTTTTACACTGTTCTGTTGATACAGGGGAGCCAGAAATCTATCATATCCCCATCGCCTAGTGGGAAGAATTCCATATGAGCCAATATGATTTAGAGCTAGTTCACCCAATCTATGCCGCCAGAGCTTCTTAACCCAGGTTGTTCAAAAGGGAAAAGAAAAAGAGGCACATCTGGAGTGGTCCGTACTGCCTAACTGCCTTCTCCAGACTAAAAAGCCCTAGTTCTTTCAGCCTTTTCTCATCAGTCATGATTCCACGGCCTTTAATCATTTTTTCACTGTCCACTGAACTCTTTTCAATTTGTCCACATTCTTCTTGAAGGGGGGACCCAAAACTGGACACAGTACTCCAGGTGAGGCCTCACCAGGGCTGACTAGAGTGAGAGAATCACTTTCCTTGATTTATTTTCCAGTGATGCTTCTATTAATACAGACAAGTATGGTACTAGCTTTTATTTATTTATTTATTTATTTTTGCAACAAGAGCACATTGTTGACTTGTATTCAGGTTATATAAGCTGCTATAACTCCCAGGTGCTTCTCTGCAGCCTATCCATATTGTTCCATATTGTATTGTACATGCATTTATTCCATCCTAAGGGCAGAACTTTATACTTGTCCTTGCCAGGGTTTAAATTACACTTTGATCTTGGGGGATGGTGTCTGCAAAAAAAACTGGGCTGCCCATCACAATGCCATAATAAAATCATAGACCCCCACCCAGGTTATGATTTTCAAATCTTAAAAAACGGCTCTTGTCTCATGGGGGGCTCATCCCCACCCCCGCTCCTTCAGAGTTTCCCCGTAATTTGAACCCTGCTCCTTGCTGAACTTTACCCAACTGATTTTAGATCATTTTTCCATTTTTTCCCAGATCATTCTGGATCTTAGCCCAGCGCTCCAGAGTGTCTGCAACTCCACCCAACTTAGTGTTATCAACAAATTTGCTTGGTGTGCACTCAATCCCATCATTCAAATGTCTAAGTGACTGGGGGCTGCATGCTGTGTAAGAGTTTTGTCATCTTTGGAAAATGATTTGATTTGTTGACTGACTTTTTCAATTTTCAAAAATAAGCACCATGAAGTATATATATTACATAAATCATTCATCCTTTCTTGTAGGCTCACAAACATAAATTAGGGCATATGCACACAAACAGGTTCCTTTGAGTTAGACAGGAGCAAAGGACTTACACATCACCTGCTCTGTGGTAACTTCCGGTGTGGGTGGGTGCTCTTATCTACTATTAAAGGCTAAGCTATGGCATGTTAGCTTCTATTTTCCACAGGGTAAGAGTGTGCACATAGGCAAAGGCTTATCGAAGCATTTTAAATTCCCATCCTTACTTACCTACAATTACTTGCTCATGTGCCCACACCATGAATGTGCTTTTTCACATAGACATATTTTGTGCGTACCACTAGATTGGCTATTTCTGAACATTTTTGGCACATTACAGATTTTTTCTACTACTCAACAAAACAGTCAAATCATTCCAGTTGACTAGAATGTTACATCATGACAAAATAGTGAGATTGTTACTGAAGTTCAGCAGAAATACTGTCCATAACTCAAACTGTAAATAGCAGTCAAAAAAGAACACTGTAAATATTTAACCAGTAATACCACAACAAAACAATACTGCCAAAGAATGGTAAGATTTCAATCAATCTACTACTTCTGGAATGATAGTACTTTGGCCCAAGGTGAAAAAAAATATCCCCACAGACTAAAATGCAATCCCATACCGTTATTATTTTTTTTATTACAGCTCAGTTTTGGGGTGTTCTATTGCCAGATATGAAACATGAGACATTGGAAGGAGGGCAGATTTCCAGAGGTTATCTTAGATAATGTCAATGTGTATCCACCAAAAATGAACTACTTTAATGATACCAAGATTGATAAAAGGAGTACATCCCCCCAGTATCATGGATGCAATTATACAAGTACATAAGTGTATACCAATGTACCCTCTTCTACAAGAAAGCTATCCACATAGAAGACTCCTTCGTACTAGTACAACTGTGGCAAAATTTGGAGTTGTATCTGGTAACTGGTAAGTTAATTTACTAGACCATGCACTAAAGGACAGTTCCAGTCCACTTTTCTTTAGGACTTCAGATTCAGTTCTTAAAAATAGCATAAGTTCATATACCAAGTGTGCCTTTTTCCCTTTGACCCAGGATATTCCACAGGATTTTATCTGGCCACTACAAGGACTACATTGCACAAGTCATATTGCAAGCCAAGTCTCCCTGCAACCTTTTGCTTCCTCTCTACAGACCATCAACCTGAAAGTCTTTTCTAAACTCAGCTTGTACCCCTAATCTTGGGTTTCTGCAGGTACCTACTCACTTCCTACATCTCTCCCAAACAACTGAGCATTGGCCATCTTGAGAGGACCTCCAAGCTATCACCTAATCTCTGACCTTGGAGCCCTAGTAAGGTGTCAGCAGGGCTAAAGGGTTGAACCCAAACAATTATTTAAATATCTTTAAGGAAAAAGGGAAAAAAAGAGAAGAAAGAAACGTTTCATTAGGGTGAACCAAAATGTTTCATTTGAGTCCAAATCTAATGTTATATTTCAATTTTAGATTATTTTGCTCTTTTAAAAAAAACTTCAAAAATGTACATAACATTTTGCACAAACAAAAAAATTTGGTTTTGAAAATGTCAAAACAAAGCATTTTGGCATTGCAAAATAAAACTTTTCCTTTGAATATGTTGAAATGAAATGTTTGCATGTTTACAAAAAGTTTTCCTTTCATTTTTCTGTAGTCAAAACTATATATCAAGTTCAACCAACTTACCAAACATGTTTTGTTCCAAATATGTTTTATGGTAAATTTTCTATTCAGACAAAACCATTTTGCTCAGTTTTAGTTCCAGATGGACTGGCCAGCCACTCTCTGACTACAGAGTTAATTAGTTTGGTTAAAAATTTTAAAAAGAAAGAAACATGATCATTACACTGGTAGAAAACCCCTAAAGAAGATAATGACACTGGTAAAAAAACTATCTGAGGATTCAGTCTTCATACCAAAATAAATATCTATACACATTTTTTGTTACAGTGGCTTAACTTAATAGACTTAAATCAGTAGTACTCAATCTCCAGTGTGCAGGCTGAATCTGACCTGTGAAGCAGTGTCATCTGTCTCACAAGACTCACCACAGGTCTGGAAATTTGGTGGCAGGGATGCGGTAGTATCACTAATTGCCACTCTCTTACTGCTAAATTTCTGGACCCATGGGGAGTCCTGGGGGCTGCATGATATAACCCTGAATGCTAGATGATCAGCCTGTGGTGGAGATGGTGAATTGGGTTGGGCTGGTGTGCAGGATCGGGCTCTGCACAGGGTCAGGCCAATACATGGCTGGATCTAGTGCATGGGATAGCACCTGCACACTGGCTGACCTTGTGCATGGGATCTTGTTCACAGACTTGCCCCATATCGCTCATCCAGCGTGTGGGATTGGAAGGTTGAGCACAATTGATTTTAATTGATAGCTTACATTAAACCAGCAGTAGTATTTCATGCTGAGTCTCTTTCAGGTGCATCAAGATGAACCTACAAAATTCAGTCACACAAAATTCCTTAGTAATATTCAGAAATCCAAGTCTACCAAATTCAAGTTCTGTTAAATAATTTGCTTAATAATATGCTTAACATTAGAGAAATATTGTAAAAGAATGATAAATATAGAACCAGTACAGCAGTTACAGAAGAATAACTCCTACCAGATCATTACTCAAATGTCTGTTCCCTGATTAGTATGGAAAGTGTCTATTGTAACACTGGTACTAGAAGTTCAGCCTATGTTAATAATACTTTAATCCTCTTCAGAGGATACAAGGAATATTTTTTTACTTTTACAAAATTGTTAGGTACAGTAGCTCATTTTGCAGGTGCATCTCATCATACTCAGTTAATTCATCATTTCTTTTCGACTCATTAACCTCCACCTCCCCTTCTACAGATAAACCACATTTAATGACTATTTAAGGAATATCTTACATACTTCAGGAAAGGTAATGCCCCACCAGATTTTTTTGGGCATTTCAATCTTATTTTTAGTCTGTCTTTCAATTACTAATCAAGTGAATCTCAACTTCATCATAATTTATTTCAGAGGGGGAAATGGGAATTAAAAGTTGCAATTATTACTGAGTTTTTCAGGTTTTGCATGACAGTTTCATGTTTTGATTTTAAATCCAAGTAATATGATTTTTCTCAGGTGAAACCTGAAATGCCATTGAGGGATCTGGCCCCTAAACACTGCTCTTAATTGCTGGCTGTTCTCTTGTAGCAATGTAGACAGCCTGCCTCAGGCAGTGCCAATTCAATGCCTTCTTGTTCTGAGAGCTGGGACATGCTAAATTCATCTTTCCTCAGACTTAATGTTTGTGTTAACTGAGCTGACAAGTTCACCATCTTCTATATCAGACATGTTATACTAAGCTCATGGATTGTACCTTGTACATGGGACAATTTTATGCTCACCATCTTGTATGTTCATATTCTAAAAAGTTTCAGCTTACATTTTAAGAAAAGGAAACTTCCAGTTCTCATGGCTGCAACAACCTTCCTAATGCAAAGCAAATTTCAGGAGTGATGTATTCCTGATACCGCACGATAATGGCACTCAGAGGTGCAAACATCCCACCTCCTTGCAATGTTAATGCTAGTCTTTAGGTGGAGGTGTAGAAGTAAAATTTTTCATCAGCAGCAGAAGTTCCATGATATGAGGATGATGGTCTTCAAGTAGAGAGAAAAGTCACCAGTGAGTCTGGGCATGACTGAAGAGGCTAATTGAGATACGCATGTACAAGTGCAGACATGGCATACAGTTATAGAAGGAAGGAATATATCTTGGTGACGGTGGATCACAGTTCTTTCGCTTTATCTCTCTCATCTATTCGCCTCTACAGTGAGGCAAGTTTGTTCAAAATGATTGATACCCTGTCATACTTCATGGTGCCATTAAAGACAATTCAGTGTTCAAGTCTACCAGGTATTGATGTTAATATTGCATTTCTTCATATTGGTCTTCAAGATGTCCTTGAATCTCTTTTTTCCTACCTCTAGAGCAGTGACCATTGGCAAGTTGGGAGTGTAGGACTGGTTCTGAAAATGGTTGTCAGGCATCCTTATGACATGTTCTGTCTAATGGAGCTGGTGCCATATAAATATGGGTTCAATGCTGGCAGTATTTGCTTGAGCCAGAACACTGGTATTCAATCTGCAGGATTTTCTGTAGAGACTGCTAATGGTAACATTCCAGGGCTTTCAGTTGTTTCTGATAAGCTGTCCAAGTTCCACACCCATACAACAGGATAGGGATGACAACAGCCTGGTAAACAAGAAGTTTTGTTTAGATCCTGATGTGATCCTGATCAATTTCAGAGATGTCCAAGAAATATTTTATTCTACATTGAATTTCTTAATCTGTGTTGAGAATCATAGAAGTAGGGTTGGAAGGGACCTTGTAAATCTTCAAGTCTGACCCCCTGCCTGGGCAGGAGAGAAACTGGGCTGAAGTGACCCCAGCCACGTAGAGATCAAGCCACTTCTTAAAGACCCCCAGAGTAGGAGCCAGCACCACTTCCCTTGGAAGTTGGTTCCAGATCCTAGTCGCCCTAACTGTGAAGTTGTTCCTACAGATGTCTAATCTGAACCTACTCTCAAGTAACTTGTGGCCATTATTTCTTATCCCAGGGGGCGCTGGGGGAAACAAGGTCTCACCCAAACCCTTCTGGCCCCCCCAGTGAGTTTATAGATGGTCACAAGGTCCCCCCTCAGCCTTCTCTTGTGAAGGTTGAACCAACATTCACAGGGCACATGTTAACAGACACAGTGTCACCCACCCATGTCACTACTTTTGCCTGTCAGCAGCTACAGGTTCAGGGCCCTAGAACCCAGATTCCCTCTGCACCTATCTACTAGACAGATAGCAGGCTTCATGGTCTCAGTGGGGGCTAGCATGTCTGAAGTTTTGACCCCATTATGGCTTAACACATACACATGACATGAGTTTTTTGCTTTCAAGAGTTTGAGGTGCAGTTTCCTTGAAACCCCTGCACCTACCTCCTTGAAACTTGGGAGGCTTCATGCCCTCAGAAAGGGCTACCATTCTGGCAAGTTTTATCCAAATCAGGCCAGAAATTACAAAGTTATAGGCTGTTTTGAGCTTCCCCATTAAAGCTTATGGGCAAAATGTCAAAACAGCATTGAAACAGTTTCACCATTTCGATGAAACGAAATGGAACAGTGGTTTCAAATCGAAATGGAATTTGAAATGAAATGCTGTTCCATCAAAACATTGAAACACAAGTCGAAATGGAATGGTGCTGTTTCGCATAGCCTACCACTTTGTACTTATTTTACATAGGTGCTGCGAGAGAATCATGTCCAAAATTGGTAGGATTTGAAATAAATTAGCTTGAAGAGCCTGTTTGTTTCTGGCAAAGAATTCTTATTCCCATCTGCTATAAGGATACTAGTTATGTGAGTTTGGGCTTCCTACAGAACCACTGCAGGATCCTTACATGTGATCCTAATGGATGCATAGACTGAAGGCAAGCAGAATGTTCTCAGGTGAATTGCATGAAGGTCACTGAATTAAGTTTGTTCATAATCCGTCCCTGGAAACACCCCCTGCTATAGAGAAAATCTGAATTTTGCAGAGGTGATGGCAATACTTGAAAGGTGAATGACCTGTTGGAAATGAAGATCTAGCAACAAAGGCTGCCTATACACATGGTCCAAGTCTGGGAGGAGGGCTTTTCATTAGAGTGGTTCTCAGAGAGTTGGTCTAATTAAAACATCTCATTGTCATGTGTATTACACCTCCACCCCCCCCCCGTGTTTCAAAATGGTTGTGGGGTGCTTTGACTAAAGGTCTTTCAATGAAGTTTAGTTAAAGCACACCCATGTGCATGTGATAGTATTTAGGGCTGTGCAAAGCTTCTGTCCCTGATTTGATTTGGCAGAAATTTGGACCAATTTAGTGGCTGAATCTCTGAATCTGAATCATATCAGGAGACCCTTTAATCTCTCTGAATCGAATTGGAACCCTCTGAATCGATTCAGAGAGCTTCTGAAAGATTCAGTGATTTGGACATAGACACAGCTTTAAATGTTTCTCCTACATACCTCTAGGTAACAGGTGGCTCTTGAACACTGTGATGCTAGACTGCACAGAGGTCCTACAGGAGTGCAGGGGGACCCCCAGCGCACTTGGCAGCAGACCCAGAAGTAGACCAGAAGCACTTCCAGTCCATTTTTGGGTCCACTGAGGAGTGGGCCGGCCTTCCCCGCCCCCCATGCCTTGTCAGCTTGGCAACTTGTGCCTTCTGGGTTTGGGGGGGCACCTGGGTCTACTTGTGGCTTATTGCTGAGCCACGGGGGTGCAGGGGCACGGGGGTGCACTCCCCAGTGCACTCCCCAGTGGACCTGGAAGTGGACTGGAAGCACTTCTGGTCCACTTCCAGGTTTGCAGCTGAGCACGTGGAGGGCCCTCCCACACTTCTGTGGGTTGTTCCATGTGCCTCAACATTGCAGCATTCACAAGCTGTGCTGGTACCTCCACGTATGTAGAAAAAACTTTTAAAACTGTTTCTGTGTCTGAATCTCTGGTTCTCTGAATCAGCATTGAATCTTCAGATTTGGATGTGGTTGAATCAAATCAGGGACAGTCAAATAATTCAATCACTGTCCCTGATTCAGGCTGAATCTGAATCCAAACTAAATAGGGCCCACTTCGCACATCCCTAATGGTACTGCACAGTAATAACAAACTAATGTGCAGGAATAATGAGCTGCTGTACAGTCAGCAGCACCAGGAAGCCATGTGGGGATGCTACTTCATAGTAATGCCTGTTACTATGCAGACATTTAGTACTTGGGTATTAAAGTACTAAATGACTGCGCAGTAACAACTGTCTCATGTAGACACAGCCACTGTCAACTTCACAAAAACCAAGGTACTTTACCAACCTAACCCAAACCAAACACCTGCTCCCCCACATAATAAAATTAGAGGGCAGTCCTTGGAAATGTTGAGTGTTTCCCCTACCTGGGGAGTCACCTTTCCCAAAACTTGGAAGATGACTGGAAGACAGCCAATGTGGTCCCCATCTTTAAGAAAGGGAGGAGGGAGGACCCGGGCAACTATAGGCCCATCAGTCTTACCACAATCCTGGGGAAACTCTTTGAGAAGATCATCAAGGAGCACATCTGTGATGGACTGGCATCAGAGGTGATGCTGAGGGGCAACCAGCACGGTTTCATTAGGGGTAGGTCATGTCAGACCAACCTGATTGTCTTTTATGATCAGGTCACAAAAGCTTTGGATGCAGGTGTCGCCATGGATATAGTCTTTCTGGACTTCAGCAAGGCCTTTTGACGCTGTCGACTACCCCATCCTCATTAAAAAACTAGGCAACTGTGGCATCAATGCCTACAAAGTCAGATGGAATGCTAATTGGCTGAAGGGCCGTACTCAGAGGGTGGTGATGGATGGGTCATATTCGATCTGGGGGAAGTGGGCAATGGAGTCCCCCAGGGCTTGGTCCTTGGGCCCGCGCCATTCAATTTATCAGCGATTTGGACGATGGTGTGAAAAGCAACTTGTTCAAATTCACTGAGGATACCAAAATCTGGGGTGAGGTGGGCATGCTAGTAGGGAGGGAAAGACTGCAGAAAGACCTGGATAGGGTGCAGGGGTGGGCTAACAAAAACAGAATGCATTTCAACACTGACAAGTGCAGGGTGCTACACTTGGGCAGTAGTAACTGGCAACACACTTATAAGATGGGAAACTCCCTTCTTGGGAGCATGGAGCATCATTGACTCCAAGATGAACATGGGCTGACAATGCGAGGTCATGGTTGGCAGGGCTAATCACACCCTATTGTGCATCCATAGGTGCATGTCAAGTAGGGCCAAGGAGGTGATCCTCCCCCTCTATGCAACACTGCTGAGGCCACAGCTGGAGTACTGTGTCCAGTTCTGGGCGTCCCACTTGAAGAGGGATGTGGACATTGAGAGGATCCAGAGGAGGGCCACCCACATGATCCGGGGACAGCAGGGCAGACCCTAAAATGAGAGGCTACAGGACCTGAACCTGTTCAACCTTCACAAGAGAAGGCTGAGTGCAGCCTGTGAAATGTGGGAGGATCCCCTGCAGCCCATGGCTACCAACTGCAAAGTTGGACAGCCTTGATTTAGGTTAGGCATCTCACAGGAAACAGAAGGCTAAAGGGAATGGAGACTACAATAAAAAGGTAGTGCAGATCAAAAAAAAAGTCCGTTCAATAGATACCCAGCAGGAAAAATGGAATTAGAACTAAGTATGAGCTTTTTCAAATAAAATGTGTTAGCAGAACAAACATCAGAAGAAATGGGGATTTCAGACAGGAACAGAACCAAGGATCTTATGTTCTGAAACAGAAACTGGAATAACTTTGGAGGCAGGGAACAGTGGAACTGAACCAAATCCTGTCAATTTTCTGAGTTAATAATATAAACAATTTCATTTCAGGGCTTGTCAAAAGTTTTAACCAAAAAAAGTGGTTTTGAAAAAAGTCACCAGTCACCAGAAAACCCCAAACAAACACATTTTGGTTTTGTGCAACTATACTTTCAACTGAACATTTTTTTTATTAGAATTGATATAAGATTGAGACATAACTAACCCACTATTTGCCAAAAAACAAATAATTTTGGTTTTCCAGTAAAAAGTTTTCCTCTTTGGGGGAAGGAGAAACCATTTTTCCAACCAACAGTGGCTTAAATGCCAAAAAAGAATGTTAAACACTGGATTTGTACCTCTAGCGACAGCTAGTGCCTATGTGAAGGAGCAGAACTGGAGACAATACCATCAGCAAAACCAAACCAGATGGGCAGTATAATTTTGGACAAATTGCAAGCAGAAAGGAACAGGAGCAAAAAAAACCAGCAAGAAAGTTATTACAGTTATTAGCTGAAAGAGAAAAAGAGAGAGAGACATAGAGAACCAGGCCAGCGATCAGTGGCTTTGTTGTGGAAAGTGTCAATTAGTCAGATTTTGGATGGCTGAGAAGAAATTTGCAACTGAGCAATTTAAACTTGGAGGCCAAGTAGTCAGTCTAATTTTGGCTAGTCAGCCACTCTTACTGGCTCAGTATCCTTGGCTTTTTATAATGATAGAGACCTGAACAGTATAGTTTGTTTGTTTGTTTGTTTGTTTGTTTGTTTTAAAAATCTGCCTATGTTAGAGCAGGAAACACCAGGCCAGGACAACCACTTCTTTAAACTGGTGGAGAATTGTTCATCAAAGTAAATATGTTATTGAAAGAAGTTAAGTCAAAATTTGAAATCCTCATATTTAGTTCAGAGAGCTGATTCTGTGCCGTATTTTTAAAATGGTTATTTAAAGAAACTGTTATACTGGAAAGGTGCCAGCCCTTGTGTCCTCAGTAATAAAATATTTCATCTCATTTCACCTCTAACTTTTGATCTTGCAGCAGGTACCACCAGAAGATGGCAGGGTAAGCCAAGGCAGCTGTAAATGTCATGTTGCATTAGCATAGTACCTAGAGTTAATTTAAACAAATTCATACAGCTCTTGCTATTTTAGCACCCAGTAGCCTACCTTACAAACGTAGCAGCATTCTAGGATATGTTTTCATTGAGTTCATTGAAAAGCTCTGCTAGTTTTATTAGCGTATGATTAAGGGCTTTTACTATCTCTACTGTGATTCAGATATCTCCTGCTACTTCATTGCTGTTTGGTTCTTGTTTACAGCCTATATTTCTACCTTTATGAGACTGGTGCTAATATTAAGTTGTTCTGGTTCACATGCTTCAGTGAAACTGGTATGGAAGTGGAATTGGGTAGGCGATTTACCCAGCTTTCTCTCAGTCCTACTTGACTCAGGAACATTTTTCATTTTGCTTTTGATTTCCACAAATTTCCATAGCTACCATGTAAGGGTGAAGTACCGGAGTAGCTTAGTGTGAACTGTTGCATGAAATAGTACTGTTCATTATTGACTGAATAATGAAGAAGTATATAGACAACACATATGGGTACATAGTAAATGCTTAAAAGTAGTAAATGTTTGAAGACATTAGGAGACAGAGCCTGGCATAAATAGCACACCAAGCAGGCCTCAAAAGCAGTTAATCTATAACAAATACCCTTAAAAGCCAAACTTCAAGTGATATAATATTTGAACACAAAAATGTTAATAGGGGAGAACAGTTCACTTCTACAGGCAGCAACATTCACCAACAGAGACTTCAAAAAAGAACTGACATCAAGGACAGGAAAAGAATATAGAAAAAAACTGAGGATTTTCAACTAAAACCTAATATCAATGGTAATAAATGGCTGCAAAACCTGAAGATCAACCACAGTGTTAGACAGGAAACTAGATACCTTCAAAACTACATGCCAGCCTATGAAAGATTCTGGGCATTGAATGGAAAAGACTTCACCACCAACAAAGAGATCCAAAAAATTAGCAACTCATTTTCAACAGAATCAGGGAGGAAGTGCTGAACATATTTTGGGGGCATGTAATACTTGATGACAATTTACAAATTCCTTCTTGAAGCCAACAAATGGTAAAAGGAAACGTGAGCATTCGAGAGAAACCTGAGTAGTCAGGGCAGAGTATTTGATCTCACAACAGAGAGGAGATGGAAGTAGCAGCAAATGATGGAGGAATAGGAGAGACAAGCTTCTGCCCTGTGGGCCAACAGTGGTGCAGGAAAAACATAAGAAAGTAAAGACATACCTTAAGTGCATTGTTATTAAATAGGCAAAAAGGGGATACAAGAAAGGAAAGTAGAAGCTGCACTCTAATCTACCACAAAGCTGTATAACTAAGGGGCGGGGGTTAACAAAGGCACCAATCACAGGCATTGACTTGGGGGCTTGCCCTCCCAGCCACTGTGGGTAACCCACCCTCAGCTGCTGCCCTTTGCACTATCACTGCCCAGTGCAGAATTGCTCAGTTAGCCTCTGCCGCCACCAATGGGCTATGAGCAGCTGCAGCAGGGAGTGCCGGCCACATCAAGAGGGATGTGGATAACCTGGGGAGGGTCCAGAGAAGGGCCACTCATATGGTAAGGGATTGCAGGCCAAGCCCTACAAGGAGAGGACTGGGGCACCTGGACCTCTTCAGCCTCCACCAGAGAAGGTTGAGAGGCGAACTTGTGGCTGCCTATAAGTTCATCACGGGGGCACAGAAGGGAATTGGTGAGGTTTTATTCACCAAGGCATCCCAGGGGTTACAAGAAATAATGGCCACAAGCTAGCAGAGAGCAGATTTAGACTGGACATTAGGAAGAACTTCTTCACAGTTAGAGTGGCCAAAGTCCAGAATGAGCTCCCAAGGGAGGTGGTGCTCTCCCATACCCTGGGGGTCTTCAAGAGGAGGTTAGATAGGCATCTGGCTGGGGTCATCTGAACCCAGCACTCTTTCCTACCTATGCAGGGGGGTTGGACTCGATGATCTATTGAGGTCCGTTCCGACCCTAACATCTATGAATCTATGAATTTACAGGCAGGCAAGGGACTGCCTTCCTCCCCCGCCCATGCTCCACATCAGCTCCTTTCCTGCCAGCGAGCAGGGGGTCAGGGCTATGTGCTGCCACCTGCCTATACCACAGGGCTGGCGGGGGGGCACACAGAGTGAGTGGGTGAGGGAGTAGGCTCCGCACCCATGTCCCAGGGCCAGTGCCAGCAGGGTCCAAAGCAGGGCAGCAGGAATGCAGGGTCCCAGCCAGCAAGGGCTCTGTGGAGCCAGGCCAGCTCCCTCTTCTCCCTGCTGGTGCAGGCTAGCTCAGCTCCACAGACCCCTGACAGCCCGCACCCTGCTCTGGGCCCCACTGGTGCTGGCCCTGGGCAATTGGTCCCAAGAGATTGGGACATTGGTCCCAAGATGATGAGCAGGGGTAGGGCACCTATCAAGGGGTGGAGCTACTCATGCAGCTCTTGACAGCTTGGCACAACTTGGTAAGCAGCTCTCCACCTGAAATAATTGCCCACCCCTGAGCTAAATGGTGTAAAAGTCTTTCATTTAGAGTTTTTAAAGTCAACATTGCCTTTCCTCTTCACAGTCATCTCAGCTGTGTGATACAGTCAAACCTGAATAATATCACCCACCCAGGTTTTCTGTGCACTAACAAAACCTCTCTTTCCTTCCATTAATTAGTACACAGATTCTTGATTCAGTCAGCAACGCGCTGTTTTGGCTGCTCTCGCTTTTCTATCTCTTGCTGTCAGAGGTGGCCCAAGCAGGGTGCGGGGCCCAGGGCAAATCAGCCCATGTGGGACCCCCACCCCACTCTGATCCGGGACCCAAAGAAGCTGCCACCGTCATTGGCAGCAGCAGTGTCAGCGGCAGGGGAAGTGGGGGGGTAGCAAGTAGCTGGATGCGGAGCCATCACTCCGCCCAGCTCCGTGCCAATGCTGCTCCTCCCAGCTCCGCACAGCCCCCTAAAGTGTGGGCCCAGGGTGGTTGCCCTGATTTGCTCCGCCTAAAGATGGCCTTGCCTGCTGTTGTCATAAGGTTTCAAAGTACTGAGATCCCTGCAGCAGACTCTAACTCCATTTAGGGCAGTCCTAAGAGAATGTCCTTGTAGCACTTTCTCTTCCCTCTTCTTAAGCATACTCCTTGACTGAGCTGGAAGAATAAAACTTATTTTGGGAATCTGGAGTTGGACATGATGATGTGGTCAGCCCAGCAAAGTTGTTCTTAGATGATCATCATCTCATTACTCATAGTGTTTGCTTATGAGAGGACGATAATGGTGCATTTGTCTTCCCACTGGATTTGAAAGATCTTCTGCAGGCAGCTTTGATGGTACTTCTCCAACAACTTTAGATGTCTCCTATATGTTGTCCATGTATCAGCTCTATACAGTAAGATCAGTAGGGATCACAACTACTTGATAAACCATGAGCTTGGTTTCAGATCTGATGTTGCAATATTTGAACACCCATTTTCTCAGGTGTCCTAAGATTGTACTTTAAGATGATATTGGATTTTTTCATCAATTTTAGCCTTCTGTGAGAGATTCCCCAAGGTTCTCCCATTCCCCAAGGTATGGGAAATAGTGTTCTCCAGTCTCACTGTGAATCTGAATATCCAGAGTTGGGGACTTCTCATTAAGAACTTGTTGATGAAGGACCTTAGTCTTCTGAATGTTAGGTATGTCCCATTTTCTTGTATGCCTTGATAAAGACGTCGGTGATTGCCTGAAGGTCTGCTTCTGAATGAGCACACACTACAACATGATCAGCATACAGGAGCTCAATGATTGAGGTTGGGGCAGTCTTAGCTCAGAGTCAGCTAAGATTAAACAGCTTCCCATCTATTCAGTGGTTTAGCTCCATTCCAACTGGAAGTTTGTTGGTGGTCAGATATAGCATCACAGTAAGGAATATCAAGAAGAGTGTTGGAGCGATGATGCAGCCTTACTTAACTCCTGTTTTAACCTCTAAGAGATCTGTGATACATCCATTACTGAGAACCAGTGCTCACATACCATCATGGAGCAGGCAAAGAATTGAGGCTGAATTTTAGTGGGCATACATACTGCATCCATACTCCACAGCACTTTTCAGTTGACAGAGTTGAAGGTTTTCATGAGGTCAAAGAAGGCCATGTAGAGAAGTTTATGTTGTACCCAGCATTTTTCCTGCAGATGGTGATCAAGGAAGATCATATCAGGTGTGCCTCTTAGTGCGCCTATACATGAATGAAGAGGCTGCTCCAATGCATTGTAATTAGTCGAGTCTGCTGGACACAGTGTGGCAATTATTGTGCTCCAGAGCTTTCTGTATCTTGTGTATCAGCATCCCCATGCTTAAAAATGGCAGTGGGGCCACTTGAACTAAAACCTGTTGAACACGCTTTAGTTCAAGTGCCCCACCACCATTTTTAAGCATGTGAATACTGATGCACAAGATACAACGGGGCTTTAATTAGACTGGCTCCTGAAACCAGCCTAATTAAAGCACCACCCTTCCACACACCCATGGAACATGCGTAAAAGTGCCTTTAATGTCCAATCAAAAATAGAGAGCCATCTGTCCTAGGCCTGTGCGAAGCAGTTTTTATTTGCTTTGGATTCAGATTCAGCTGATTTGGGGTACAGCAATTCAATTTGGTGATTTGAATCACTGTCCCAAATCGATTCAGCCAAATCTGATTTGGAGATTCAGCCACCACTGAATCAGCCAAATCTCTGAATCAAACAGGCCCTATCACCCACCCGCTCTCCCAGCCCCATCAGTGACTGCCCTGCCCAGCCCCAGCATCCTTGTTCTTTTAAAAAAAAAAAAAAGCCCCACAGTCACCAGCTGCTCCCAGGCAGGGGAGGAGATCGCCACTACCCCTCACTGTCCCACGCTGCATGGGGGGCTCTGCCAGGGCCCCCCCCCCCCATGGCTGCCCCTTCTGGCCCCAACTCCTGGTTCTTTAAAAAAAAAAAAAGCCATGGGGCCACCCCAGCACGGAGTCCAGGTCCAGCTCCCTGTGGCAGCTAGCGGGGACTGCCCAAATGTCTAAAGCTCTCTGCATCAATTCAGACCTTTTTATTTGTCTCCCATTTCAATTTGGATTTGGAGATTCTGCCACTGAATCAGGCCAAATCTCCTCCACACTGAATCAGCACCCAAAGCTTTGCACAGCCCTAATCTATGCCACAAAAAAATGTGCTCAAGTTCAATTGAGTCTGTTGATCCTGGATTGGCCTTGTCAGCCATCTTCAGATGCACAGATACACAGATTGCTAATGCACGCATACATACATACATACACACACAATATATATATATTTATATATTGTATACGCATACATTGTAATATATATAATATTTTAAATAGGATGATTTTATGGTTTTTACTTAATTTTTGTATTGTGTAGTCCATCAACACTTGATTGGATATTGCACAACTTCAGAAAAATACTCTAAATGAATAGGGTAGACTTTCTAGCCCCTCTAAAGTTAGAGCCATGGTGCTATCCTTCAGGAAGTGAGCAGACCATAAGTCAGCACTACCAGGAGTGCAGCTCCAGCTATTGTCAATTCTGCCTGATGTCACAGACTTGTGTGTGTCCCATGCGTATAACATTATCGAGGGTTTGACTGTATCTTTATCTATGTTATCTCCAAAAGTACACAGGAAGTGGCAGCTGATGGCAACAGCAGAAGCAGGAAAATGGACAGCAAGTGTGAAAGGAAAGGCAGGTAATAGGAAATTAGTCTAGCACTGAATGAAAGAGAAGCTTTGACAAGTGAAACAATGAGAAATGTACAAGAAAGTACACTCAGCTGACTACAGTGTCAACTGGCACAATCACTACTGCTATTTACCACATCTAATACTGCTGTATATGCAGTATTAATTCTGCATGTGTTCATCCTTGTCCAACCTGAATCTATGTTATCACTGTAAGACTTGTTGGAAATGCAGCAACCTAATAAAATTAATTCTTAACAGATCTCCAACAGGCTTGTATTCAGTGACAAACAGGTAAAATAAAAAAAGTTGCAAACCATCCACATACTTACAAGTTCTAATATAGGCACCAGCACATTGAATGAAAGACACTTTTCCCCTTGCAAAGTCTAAGTAGTCAGTTTTTATCCAAGCATGAGGAAAGATTAAATTAAAAACCCAGCCCACAAGAAGAGGAAAATCAGTATGACAAGGCCACTTCTGCAGCTGCCATTTCAGCCAGCTACCTCTATATTACACCCTTTAATAATGTGGGGAATATGGGGGAATACATCTGATATGAAGGGCCACTGTGGCTTCATAGCTGCTCCCTACAACAAAACCTTGATGCCACACTATTTGGTGTTGTATAGATTTCCTTTGTGTCAAAAGGCCACATATAGACATTACACTTAGACTGGTCTAAGTGATTGGAAATCAATTAAACCCATAACTGTACCAAAGTTCGGTGCATATAGACCAGTCTAAAAATGGTGGAAGCAGTCTAAAATAGACTTAGTTTGAGGTACACTCAAATAAGATTGATCTAGGTTATACAAAGGCATCAAGTTCCTGCACCAATTCCTGTACCAATTCCTGATCAATTCAAGTTAGATGTCTGTTCTCCTTTGCAGCCCCCACTACCTCTCCCTTGCAGAGAGGTATGCTAGCACTTGGCCTATGCTCAGCTGCTCTGGCTGAGCACCCAGTGGGCACAGCCCCAGAGCCAGGCCAGCACAGTCTCTCTACCAGCCCCGCCTCTTGCCTCCACCCATCTGTCAGCCACAGGCAAGCAGCAGGGGAAAAGGAGGTGACTGTGTCTCCTGCATAGCCCTGGGACTTGGGCACACAAATTCCTAGGCTGTGCCTCCACACCCCATCACAAAGCACCCCATGATGAACACGCAGAACTGACACTGCGCCCAAGAGAACTGCTGTGCTAAGGTACAGCCATATGGACCCTGGTGTTGGCTGCCACATACCCACCCAGGGACACCCATGTTCCCACGCTCAGGGACAGCACCACAGACCCTGACCCTGGCTCCCACATACCACATTGACCCTGGGTGCCACATACCACATCTCAGAGGCCAGAGCTAGGCAACCTGCCACCTGGACCCTAGCATGGATCCCCCTGCTAACCCAAGGAGGAGCTGGTGGGTTGGTATGTCAAGGGACCTGCATCAGGGCTGCTGGCACATAGGGTGTTGCCAGTATCTCCCGGTGTCTGCCGGAAGCCACTGAAAAGTTTGAGGTTGTGGGGGTAGCCTGACCAGTGGAGCCCTGGTCACTCTGGAGCAGGGACCACACTCAGCTTCAGTGAGAAGGAGAGCCACACACCAGGACCCATATCTACATACATCCACTGCTCCTTCCATCTGCCTACCATTTCAGCCTTCCATCCACCCCCTCACAGCCAGACCCTCATCTACCCACAGATGCCAAGACACCACAAGCATTGCTGCAGACTATGGATGAACCTAACCTGTTCTCCACTACCCAACCCCAATCAAACAACTGGGACTACAGAGAGATGAGGGATCTTGTCACCATCTGAGGTGAGGAGGAGATCCAGTACTAGCTCCACGGAGAGCACTGGAACAGGTATGTTGTCAAGCTCACTGCTCAAAAAATGCAGGTGTGGGCCACAACAGGGACTGGGTACAGTGCTGTGCCAAGACTAAATGAATGAAGAGCAAGTATTGGCGGGTACATGACGCCAACAAAAAGTCTGGGGCCAGGAGGCAAAATAGGCCCTTCTATGAGGAGCTGTCCCACTTCCTCATTACAGATAGGGCCGCTGAGACTCTACACTCCTAAACCACCACCAGGAAGTGGGAGAGTCATCAGCATGTACTGCACCAGAGAAGGTGGTGCAGGGAGGTCCCATGACAATGGGACAACTGGGTCCCCAGGAGCAGGACCCCCAGGGCCACAGGGCAAGAATTCAGCTCAGGGTGACAGCATCCAAGGAGTCTTCCCCGTTGCTGTTGGATGTGGGAGCCAAGTTGTATCTACACTTGGACCTGAGCTCCCTTGATATCTTCTCAGGCATGGTCAGGAGCAGGAAACATGATGCACAGGAGCTAGGGGGAAGCTCTGACACTATGGAAATTGAGATCCAGGACTTGGGGTCCAAATCTATCCCTTCCACCTTGTGGAAGGCCCTGTCACCCCAGTCCTTTAACCTGTACAAATTCTAGCACTCAGCATCCCACTCTGGTTAGCAGTGCCATGGGCCTGGCTGGCAGAGAGGACACGGAGGTCAGGGACAGAGGATAACTTGCAACTATTTATGAGAATCACTGAGTTCCTGAGTTACAGGACAGCAGGAATGACAAAAATTCTCCTTTGCCAAACAACCCCTCTCCCTCCCACAGATGTGATGGCAGGAGTCCCACATGGGAACCATTATCTCAGCCAGTTGGATCCTACTGCCAGAGTGACTCCCAAGTTGTGGATCTAGACAGGCTTGCAAGTGACACTCCAGCACTTTACCCCTCACCTCTGATCTGATCCTGGGGGAAAGACCATGGGTGCCAGGGAACTCCAAGTGTCATGGTACAAGTAGTCACTGTAATGACTCCTCAAGACCAACCCCCACTCCTGCAATTGCAGTCCCAGCCTGGTCCCAGACAGCCCCCTCCCCTTTTCCCAACTCCTGAAAGCAAAGCAACCTGCACTCCCACCTACTCTGAATACACCGGTGTATTCAGTGCTAGAAAACCAAAGGCAGCATACAGCAGAATTCTTCCTAGGCAGCTGGGGCCCCAGGGTCAGGTCACAGGTTCAGCATTGCATCAACAGTGGTGGCAATTCTGAAGTCGTCTGCAGATATCAGCTCAACATAAGAGCCAGATAGCACACAAGGAGGACTCTCACATTGAATGGCAACCCAGGCTTTCCCAGAGTGCCTTCAGAGCAGATGGGACCCCTTCAGCTGTCAAACACCTCCTGGGGGACCATGTCCTGCAGAAGGATCACAGCATATTGACTGGCATTCCACTGGGAGTAGTGGTAAAGCTCTTCCCTCTGGGCCCAGCCAACTCTCACCAGGGAAATGTCAGGAGTGAAGTACCACACCTACATGGACACAGTGCTAAAATGCCTCTGCTGTAAGGGAAGGATATGGGGAGCGGGCAATGTAACAGCTTTTCTGGCATTCCCCTAGAGTAGACAGTCCCTGCCCACCCTGTGGGACTGTGGGTCCTAAGACTCTCTGATGGAGCAAAGCAGGTGCCCACCACAGTGCCTGGAGAGGAACCCAGCCCCTCCTCAGTAGCAATTCAACCCAGCACCACTGCAGGACCTTCTGCTCACCTGCGGTACAACCAGGACCCCGGTCTCTGCTCTGCCAGGTCGGGAGCAGCAGAAGATCCTGGCCTCAGGCAGTGCAAGGGTCCAGACGGGGGACTTAGCACATATACCTTTCTATCCTCGTAAGTGCCCAGGTGCCTGGTGAGAGGGTCCCAGACACCTGCCCTTATACTTCATTTTATTGGAAAAAGTTGCAACTTCACACATAGGTTCTGTGTCACTCCTTCTAACTTCAAAGACAGCACCTGCGTGAGGGAGGACAGCGCATAGAGAATACAACACCAGCCAAAGCTGGAGGACTGTAAACTTTTCAGAGCACATGAGGAAGGTCTGAGGCAGGCACTGAAGAAAAAGATGTTGTAGCCTCTGGTTGCTGCCTCCAAGCATGCATGACTGACTCATGGTGCTAGGAGCTATGGGACCAGCATGAGGAGGGGCTTCAGATGTGGAAAAGGACATCTTCAATCTGGAGGATGCCTATACCCAGGCTGCTGCAGTTATTGGAATGGGAGCTCAAGCTGGTCACTCAGTGTTTTGAGGAGGCAACTCATACCTCTGCAGAGCTAGCAGAGTCAGTGCCTGCAGAGGGAATTTATGGGCAGGGTCCTGAACCTCTTTGCATCCACGTATGACACGCCCAACTGGCACCAGTGCTGCCTCCTGCAAAGAACCCATAGTCCTCCCAGCTGGGAGTGGCAGGAGGGGCTGCCACCTAACCCCCCATGGTATGACATGCCCCACTCCACAGACTCTTCCCTGGGGTGATACAAACAGGGGCCCTATAGAAGGGACTCCTGGATGCCAGCTGGGGGGTGGAACAGCCCCACCCAGCATCATGACTGTGAGCTACCAGAGTGGGAGGAGGATCCAGGACAGAAAGAGTGGCAGAAGGGAGCCAGTGACCCATGGTTTGGGGGAACAGAAAGGCTCAAGGCAAGGACCATTCCAGTGAGAAGTGGTGGGTGAGAGGATGAGGGCCACAGTTCCTGGGCCCCAGTCCAGGGCAATAAGGGAGCTTGATCCTCTCCCAGGGCTGATCCACTCCCCACCAGCCCTGGTGGTCACCCTGTGTATATATTCCCCCCAAGCAGTTCTAGGACAGTCCTAAAGGGATGCAGAAATACTCAGAACTGGGAGGAGAGCACTGCCCACCAGCCTGCCTGGTAGCAGCTTGGTGCCAGCATCGATGGCTGGCCTGCAGTCCCGGGTGACCCCAATTCTCATGAAGCCATGCGAGAAATGGGCTTACTTCAGGACTGGGGGTAGTGGTACATCAGTCTGGGATGGATCTTCCAAGAGTTTGTCTATGATCTCATGCACTGGGTCGGTATCAGGGTGATGTGACTCGGTGTGCTTAACTAGTGGGAACCGTGTAAATTTAGTCAAGTTTCCCAGATGTCTTCCCAATTATTTAAATTTTCAGTGGAAAGGGCTGTGCCGGTTAGGATTTTATGGATGTACTGTGAGTCAATTGCGATGATTGGAACTGGAAGTGTATCATCGTGGTGCATTAGACAGTGTTGCAGTACCTTAAGGAATCCCAACAGTTCACAT